>JAMXDD010000001.1:3121639-3721639 GCA_024733475.1 Syzygium grande
AATTATGATTTATTTGTGAGTATTTGTTGTTGTTATGATTTTATGGGCTACATAAATTTATATAATATGGTCCACAATTGGCTCCATCCAGTCACAAGCATTGCATTAAAATCATGAATGAGATTCCCATAAAATTCAACTCGCGTAGATATCATTTGGCTTAAATTGGGATGATTTTATTTAGGGAAAATTTCTTTGTCGACATCCAAATCTGTCAATGATGGTTGATTGTAGCGTGAGCTGTATTTTTTGCTTAAATTAGCTGAATTAGCATTATGCTGTCATCTTCCTTTCAAAACTACAGCAATCCAAGCATGAATATCGATGCCTTGACACATGACTCTTGCATACATTTATTGTCTGGCCCAAAGAATAAACATGTAATGTTTAATGTCTAGCCCTCATTTCTCCACTGCTGTGTGATAGTTTCTATATGATGAATGAAAGCTTTGATGCTCCAGAAGATGTCCACAAACCTATCGTTTTCAACGATCGCATGGTTCTCAAAGTACTATTTATAACGACCCAGATTCTTCACGGATTAAACCTCAAATAATATCAAATTATATGCTCATTCACCTCATACAATAACCTAACTAAGAATGAAATATTATCATAACATAAGTAATGCACAAAACTTTCGTTATGCACTTTGATTCGATAAGCTTGATCTGATGCCCTACTCTCCTAAATTCAATCAATCTGCAAACACAAAGAATCAAACACCTTTTACATTTTTTAGAAGATATTATGGACAAAGGAACTGTTAAATCCTAAGTAGTGATAGCTGTATTTCGTTCCGCAATAAGATTAGAAATATATATTTACCTTTTGTTTGCTAAAAAAGGTGTATAGTTTTCTTTTGACAAAAATTAGGATTATTAGCACTGCATGCTATCGCTTGTCGCCAAATGCTTCCAGAGAGTATTTCTATCCATCCTTTGTTCTTACTAAGTTTATTCTATTTGGGAATCATATCAAACAATATACGCGAGACCAATGAGGCTGCTTGATGCCGGAAGTCCTAATTGACTAAGTAAGATGGTACTTATATAGTAGGAAGTGAGTTACTGATTTACGGCTTTTAACTGCATAAAGTAACCATGAGATTAAGTACGTGCCTTTGAGCATTTTATTAGTGAGTTCAATAACAAAATTGAATATTGATCATCGAATTGCCGCGCTTGCAATTTCGATTAAGTAAAATCATCGATCTTTGAGGTTCAATGTAATGGTTTTCCTTAAAAGTCAAGTACTGACCAAAGGATGTGCATTGTCACATTAGCGGGGTATAAAATTCCTACCTAACCTACCATTTACCCTATTTCTTGGTATGGGAATGTTATCAATGCGAGATCTGCAGATGTATCCACCAATAATGAGAATGCCTAACTTTTTGCCTATTTATACAGCTCCCATCTTTTGATACTTCAAGCTTCATTATCTTATTCCTCTCGAGCCACAATCTTGCCACCCTCCTTATATATGACCATCTTTATCAACAAATGGCATCCAATTTGTTATCCATATGTTTCATCAACGATACGACAAATACTTTGAATTTCGGAAGGAGATGCATCATCATGCGCTCTATCTCCAAAAAGTCGGATCAGCGATCTACCAAAATAAGCCACTTGCACGACTTCGTCTCTTCAGAGGTATTCCAAAAGCAACATCTTGTTAGCTTAGCTAATTTTTGTCTTAATACAACTAAATATCGTTCCCAGCTGCGATTTGGAAATGATCTAACTTTCCATTGCTCTTTGTGGTAGCTTTTTGTGGCTTTCTAGGCGAATAGCATTAAAAGCTTGCTAGAAACTCCCTCGAAGAGAAGAGACGTTTCAAAATCTAATCCTGCGCAAGGTGGCTGGCTATCCTCCACCTGAGCTCCTTACCAAGCCTACGGCCGATTCTCCTTCAGTGCTATCTTTCGAGGAAGGAGTGACTTTTGCATAGGTTCCATGTTGTCCCATGGAACTCCGATTTGCAAAGCAAGCTCCATCTTCATTGGCTAGATAAAGGAAAGAGATCTTAGGGCCTGCTTTAGGGTAAATAGCTCCATTTCACATGTATAAGAGCTCGTTGTAGGGAGTGAGCTTCCCTTAATTTTTTTCCATCGCCGAGAGAAATAAATTTTTGTTACACGAAACATTCATATATTTTCTTGTATTATGTGCATATCTCTGATACAATTAGTTCTAAATTTTTTTTTGTCGCTAATGAAACATGTTTTATGAATCTTGAGCAATGGTCAAGTTAATCTTAAGACATTAGCATGACCCCGAAGCAACGGCAAGCTTGGCATATTTTTTCTGTCACACGATTTCTCTAATCAACAAAATATGTCGTAGATCCTCAAATAATTGTGTTGCTCTGACAATATGAGAAACCACCTATTACACATGTAAATCAAATGGAAACGAGGTCGAGAATGGTGCTATGTCCAAAAATGAAATAACAAAGATGTGATCAAGGCACAGAGAGGAGATGATGTAACATGCTTTCATGGAAAGGCAAACTTCGTTATTTGATTGAACTAATAAGCTACTGATTTATTGAGAATTCTTTGACGGTTTCGACCACGTACATCAATAAGAAGCTTCAAAGTGTTATATTTTTGTATCCTTTGTCCATACTATGTTTTTTTTCTGTAGGAATAACATACCAAACAATAAAATTGATGCGAGATTGATGAGTTGGATTGCCGTTGCAATGTCTAATTCAGAAAAGTTGGTACTTATGAATATACTAGAAAGGAACCACAAGTTTAACAAAGATTAATCCTTCTTGACTTTTACCTGCATGGAGCAACCCTTAGGTTAAGCATGCGCTTCTGAGCATGAACCAGGACATTTAATAAACAATGTCAACTATTGTCAAATTGCCACGTCTACAATGATTTCTCGACATCTTAAGATTGGTAGTCAATTTTGCTTGAAATTTGAAGTATTCATCAATGAATAAAAGTGCAACCCCTCTTTTGGATTGAACAATTCTGACCAAACCTTCCATTTATGATATTTGCTCCTATGGAAATGTGCATTAAATGCAAATATGCAAGTGTATCCATTGTTATAATGAGTATGGCCAGCATATTGCCCATTTATACATTCCTTCACCTCTTCAGGCACCATGTATCGTCGAATTGCCACGTCTAAGATGATTTCTCGACATCTTAAGATTGGTAGTCAATTTTGCTTGAAATTTGAAGTATTCGTCAATGAATAAAAGTGCAACCCCTCTTTTGGATTGAACAATTCTGACCAGACCTACCATTTATGATATTTGCTACTATGGAAATTTGCATTAAATGCAAATATGCAAGTGTATCCATTGTTATAATGAGTATGGCTAGCACATTGCCTATTTATACATTCCTTCACCTCTTCAGGCACCATGTATCTTAGCTCTCTTTAATTATCTTAATAATCCGTTCCCACATTACCTAAGTATTTTCCTCCGAGGCTTGATTTATTAGAGATTATGCTATGTTACCATGTGTGATTTTATGGGATCACTATTAACTATTTTAAAAACTTAATCTATTATAAGAAGGCATAATTTGATTTCCAAATTATGTATTACTCGTTCTCACGCTTAGTTTGGATTTTCGCCTAGTATTAAGTATAGAAATATATTTGGAGGAGGCCAATAAAGGGGTCTGGAAAGATTTGAACTCGTGACCATATTCTAACACCAAGTTGAAAAATTGTGATGAAAGAGAGAATAATGTAATATTATGTACATTACCAAATGAAGAATACAAGACCCCTATATATATATTATATATAGGCTGAGAATACAATTAGTCTTAAGTACAATTAATGTAAATTATAATAAACTTAATTCTAAATATTAATCTTGATATAATCTTACAGGTGGTGTATATTGCCGCTCTAATCCTACAAGGATCGAATCAATGATTTATCAGAGAATTGCTTCATCTTTCGCAAGATAAATGGAGCCTAAGTATCAACTCTAATGATGTTGTAATTTTCTTCTAATTAATTGCATTATGTACGTGGATAATAAGAAGAGAAAGGACTCTTAACTGGTTGACTGCATGACTCCATCTTTATAAGGTACCAATCACAAAAGCTACCAGATTGCTAGTTAAATCAAGTGGTTGTTTAAGCTGGCTCTTGATATCATTTCTTAATTCTCTATTTAGACCACCGATCTAAATTCTATCACACGCTCTCGTCGCAGCAGCGAATGCTTTAGTTGCTTGTAGCTTTCACGATCAGACCAAAGTCTCAAAGTCGCACCAAGCCACCACGATGGGCGATGCTCCATAGATCAACGGAGTCCAGCAAAAAGATAAAAAGAAATGGTAGTTGGAGGAAAGGCTTGACTACATAATCCGTGAGTCGGAAAACTTGATCGGTGGAGTAAGAGGAACAAGCCTCTTGTTTTTTAGTAAGTATATAACATGAATCGAACCTTGTGTTGATACGAGGGAATCATCTTTTTTGTTGAGGTAAATCTTTGTCTGCTAGGCAAGAAAATACACGATGAAGAGTATTGTGATGTACATCATAGAGAGCACTTGAATCTAATGTCACACTAAAAAACACAATGATAATTCTGCATAATATCAAGTATCAACAATAAACTTAAAAATGCTCTGTTTAAGTTGACTTTAGAAACTATCTATAATCTTCTTAATATTTGAAAATATAACAGGGATGTACTCTTATCAATTACCAATGGACAATTTTCTCTCTAGTGGTATATAAAGATTTGACGAAACTACTAATAAAAAAAAATGAATGGGGAATATCATTTAACATCTTAATTAATTTGGGAATCCAATTTAATCTCCCGTCGCTTGTAGGATAAGGGGAGATCAGAAACGTGTGATACTACTTGATTTTACATAACAACTTTTTTGTATTTTCCTTTTTGAAATAAGTCTTACTGACAAAATGTCTAGAATCCACGAGACCTATAGTCAGTCAATTTTTATTGGACCTTTTTCATCCTTCTTAATTAATAAAATTTTAAATTATCGTTTTATAAAACATATAAAATGCTACCTTACCAAAAAAAACATATAAATTGTATTGGGCCTTCTCAATGGATTTCTAGAAAAAAGAATAATTGAGCTCGAAAGCTATTTTAAGATTTATTCCGGGATTTTGTAAATATAATAAAATGTTCGAAAGTTTTATACGATCATTGGTCTTAATCTGATCTAACTTCAGCTTGGGATTCATTCTTCATGTTATTATTAGGCATAGTTTTATGGGAAAAAATTTGAGGTAATAAGCTAATTTTAAGACTATATTATATATTTTATTTAGTATATTGACGATGTGTAATGATTATTTCACAGATAGGGTTAATACAAAAGTGAGAATGTAAAGCCATATTCATCCTATTTTCCTTAAAATAATTGAAATGTTTCCTTTTTTCTTATGAGAAAATGAAAGGGAAAATAATATAAATGGTTCTTGAACTTTTGTCCAATTAATGTTGTCCCTGAATTTTAAATTTATTCAATATGACCTATGAAATTTTGGTACATATTCCAATTAGTACCTAGTGTCCTTCCACTAATTTAAATTCAAGAAGAGTGTTGAACATTTTCGTATAATTCAATGATTAATTTGAACATATATAAAAAAATTTAGGGACTACATTAAATAAATTTAAAATTTAAGATTCACATTGAATATAGAGTTAAAATTCAAATATCACATTAAATAAATTAAAAAGGATCACATTATTTATCAGATCGATATTGAGTCGAATTTAAGATTGAAAATATTTTCGCTCTGTGTAGTGCGTGTAGTCTGTTTCTTCCCTCCGCCGGAACAGAGCTCAATGGCATCATCATCGTCCCGAAATCTTGAACTTCCGTACAAATGCTTCTCCAAAATCACGTCTTCATCGCCAAATCATTCTCAACCTCCACGAACATCCTCCCTTGGAGGGCTCACATCAAGCGGCATCAGCTGGCCTCTCAAATCTCCGCCCTCCTCCTTCAGCGGCGGAACTGGGTTCCTCTTCTTGAAACCCTCGACCTCTCCTCCCACCTGGACCCACCTCTCTTCCATCGAGTCCTGCGCAGAATCGAGACGAACCCTCAGATATCTCTCGGTTTCTTCAACTGGGTCAAGGCCAGATTTGGTTTCGAAGCAGACCTCAGGTCGCACTGCCACATGGTCCGTGTGCTGGTCGGGTCGGGCGATCTTCAGCCGGCGAGACCCATTTTGGATTCGCTCGCCAAAGCTCACTCGGCGTCGAGAATTGCGGATTCGATGATAAGGGCGTCCGAAGGTAGCGATTCTTGTCAGTCTAGCACGTTGAGCTTTGTCGTTGAGAGGTATTCGCATAAAGGTCTGTCTATTGAGGGTTTGGAGGTGTTCAAGAAAATGAGAATTTGTGGATTGACGCCTTCGGTCGATGCGTGTAATGGATTGCTCGATGCTCTGCAGCGAAAGGACGAAATCACATTGGCGTGGTGCTTTTACGGGGCCATGATTCGAGCACATGTTTCGGAAGATCGTGTTACATGGTCTCTTATTGCTCAGATTTTGAGCAAAGGTAGAAAATTTGATAGGATTGTCGCTCTCCTAGGTTTAGGAATTTATAGTTCAGTGCTGTATAATGTTGTTATTGATCATTATAGCAAGAATGGCAAGTTTGGTGATGCATTTGGTCGGTTAGCTGAAATGCATGATAGAAGAGTTGAAGCAGGATTTGGAACTTATAGCTCAATACTTGATGGGGCCTGCCGACATCGAGATGTCAATGTCACTGAGAAAACAATTGGGGAGATGATAGAGAAGGGATTTCTCTCACGAGTTCATTGCTGGGTTATGATTCGGTCATTCAGAAACTTAGTGACTTGGGAAAGGTGTATGCTGCAGAGATGTTCTTTGAGAAGGCTCGTGAAAACAAGGTTAAATTGCTGAATGCTACTTATGGTTGTTTGCTACGGGCAATGTCCAAAGAAGGCAGAGTAAAGGAAGCTATTAGAATGTATAGACTGATCAATGAAAGGAGTATTGTTGTGAACGATAGCTGTTATAACGCGTTTTTGGATCTTCTTTGTGAGGAAGATCCATCGGACGAAACAAGTCAGCTGGTGAGAGAACTTATCACGAGAGGCCTTTCTTCTCACCATTCGGGATTGTCAAACTTTTTAGCATCCCAATGTAGGAAGCGGAGATGGAAAGATGCGGAGGATCTGTTGAATGTCATATTAGAGAAGGGACTGTCGCTGGATACATTCTGTTGTAGCTCCTTGGTGAAGCGTTACTGCTCGATCGGGCAGACGAGTAAAGCTATGGCCTTGCATAGCAAGATAGAGAAACTAGAGTCAAACTTGGATGAAAGTGCTTACAATATACTCCTTGAAGCCCTCTTCAGAGGGAGGGACATCGACGAAGCAGTTAGGATTTTCGATCACATGAGGAGAAGAGAGTTGGTTAGTAGCGCGAGTTTTTCAATCATGATTCGTGGGCTCTGCCGCATCAAGGAGCTGAGAAAGGCCATGACATACCATGATGAGATGTTGGAAATGGGACTAAAACCCGACAAAGCATCATACAAACATTTAATATCAGGTTTTAGATGATATTAAGCTGTGGCTGCTGTTGCTTAACTATATAGCTGGAAGATGTTCATCCTTGGCCATGTTCCAGTTTCACAATGGTTATGAAACAAGGAAGCATTCGGGTTCAGGCTGGGCCACGGTTAATACGATCTTCTTTGGTTCGGATCTGATTTATGGTTTTGCTATAGAAGTACAAAGCATTTCAGAGAAGAATCAGATCAATGTGGATCCAAACTTTCCTGATGTTCACGTTGCTCTACTGTTGATGCTATGATAGACCATAACAGGATGACATACATTTGTTGATGAAACTGGAGCAAAAGCTTGTTGCACTGCACAATCAATTGGAGTTGGAATAGAAATTGGCTTGGTTTGGTTTCTGGGTTGGTGTCTTTTTAGAGCTTCACTCCCCAATCATTCAGGAACAATGGAGTTTGAGCACGAGTCGGTTACATGCAAACTACGCAAATTGGACTGTGCTTCTATAGTCTCTTGAAGCGCTAATTCGCGGTCATATCCTGTCACAACACGATCACATATATTTTGCAGTCGTTCCATAGAGAAATATGGTAAAATGAAAGCTGTAGAGAAAGGTTCCTAGAAAAATTGTAGAACCATCTTATTGACTATTTGAGATGAAGTTGAGTATAACGATGATTCTAAGTAACAACTCGGCGACCGGAAAATAGGGATGGCCACAGGGCAGGACGGAGGACTGCATTCGCCGTTTCTTACCCTGTCGGACGGTACTTTGCCTCGTGTGCCTTGTGCGGCAAGAGGGCACATCCGGGGAGAAAATTTTCATTTACTTTTTTGAAATTGTATATCCAAAATGAAATATATAGCTGTTAGGGTTTTCCAATAATTGCAAATTATGCTACTTTAAACTTTTTTAATAATGTATAATTAACAAAAGTATCACGATTTCACGAGCTTAACTCTACTTATTCATTTGATAGCATAATATTAAATGGGTGATAAACTATGATGAATTATATGGTATAATAATCTATGTTTTGATATATTACTTACAAATATTTTATATATTCAGCTTAAAATACACAAACGAAGCAGGTTGACGGGTGGTGGATCGCGGGGTGCATATTCTTTGGGCCATGTCCATCTCTACCATTAAGGATGAATGGTTTTAGGGTCGGTATAGGTTTCACCTGGAATCTACCCTATTAGAATCGATTTCCTAGTTTTTGGAATTTGGAGCCTACTCTGCACACCTTGCCTCGAAACCATCCTATCAATCGATTCGAGCATCCAGCTTGGAATTAGCTATTTTATTTTTTTTTTATTTCATTTTTAGTTAAGCACAATGAAAATGAACATAACAACAAAAGCTTTCATTTATCAATAACAATAATCCACAAAAGATGAACATGTAAAACAAAATATAATAATAAAATGTTCAAAACTCTTTATATAAAACCTAAATTATGGAACTTTAGTTCTTTATCGTCTATGAAAAATTGCTCCAAATTCTGACAACTTGAAATCAAAAGAAGAAACAAACATAGTTAATCACTTAATAATAGTTCTAAATTATAATTACTATTAATTAAACTAAAATAATTACTAGAAAATCTTATCGCATATATTCATTCCACTTCATCGGTTCTTGATTCGATTCTTCGGTTCCTAGTTGGGTTCATACTCAAGACCTAGGAACCAAATTGCACAGTTCCAATTCCACTTTTTTGGAATTGAGAATCGAATCGGTAACTGCTGGAACCACCAGTTTTTATGGCCGGTTTGGGTCCAGATTCTACCCTGCATCCATGCTCAGCCTTTTCTGCCAGACGACAATCGATGCCAATCAATTAATAGGCGAAACCACCATGGGCCGGGCAAAAACGACGGTCAACCAATCCACGGGCAAAACGACGCGTCGTAAAAGGCGAATATCTTCGTAAATTCCACGGCAACAAGTCAAGCAGTCCCCCAAAACGACCTAGACAAACTCCTCCGGTCGTCTTCCCCCGAAACCCACTCTCTTCCTCCCTCGACCGGCGGCGATGGCGACCATCTCCGGCGTAACCCTGCTCCGCCGCCTCCTCCTCGCCGCCGCCGCCGCCCTCCTCCTCCTCCTCGCGACCTCGGCCGCCGCCGATTCCGATTCCGACCGGGCGTCCGAGCTCCTGGCCCTCCAGTCCCGATCCAAATCCGGCGTCATCCACCTCGACGACCACTCCATCTCCCGCTTCCTCACCTCCACCAAGCCCCCCCGCTCCTACTCCCTCCTCGTCTTCTTCGACGCCACCCAGCTCCACGACAAGTCCGAGCTCCACCTCCCGGAGCTCCGCCGCGAGTTCTCCCTCGTTGCCGCCGCCTTCGCCGCCAACAACGCGGGCGACCCGGCCTCCCGGTCCAAGCTCTTCTTCTGCGACCTCGAGTTCAAGGAGTCCCAGTCCAGCTTCGCCCAGTTCGGGGTCAACTCGCTCCCCCACATCCGCCTCGTGGGGCCCGAGGTGCGGAGCCTCAAGGACTCGGAGCAGATGGACCAGGGGGACTTCTCCCGGATGGCCGAGTCGATGGCCGAGTTCATCGAGTCGCGGACGAGGCTCCGCGTCGGCCCGATCGCCCGCCCGCCCATGCTGTCGAAGATGCAGATCACGATCATCTGCGCGTTGATATTGATCTGGCTGCCGTTCGCCGCGAAGAAGGTCTTCGCGGGGGAGACGCTACTGCACGACAAGAAAGTTTGGCTCGTCGGTGCCGTGTTTGTTTACTTCTTCAGCGTTGCGGGCACAATGCACAACATTATCAGGAAGATGCCCATGTTTCTGGTGGACAGGAACGATCCGTCAAAGCTGGTGTTTTTCTATCAGGGTTCGGGGATGCAGCTTGGGGCGGAGGGGTTCGCGGTTGGGTTCCTTTACACGATTGTTGGGTTGTTGATGGCGTTGATGACGCATTTGCTGGTGAGAGTGAGGAATCTGAATATCCAGAGGCTGATCATGGGGTCCGCACTTTTGGTGTGTTTCTGGGCTGTGAAGAAGGTGGTGTACTTGGATAATTGGAAGACTGGGTATGGAATTCATGGGTTCTGGCCTTCCAGTTGGAATTGATTTCACTGGTTCGAACTCTTTTCCTTTCTGGATTTTGATGATGGAATCTTGCTTGTAGAATAATATTCAGGTTGTCTCTGAGTGTTAGTTTTTACAGACGGCTATGGATTGCTTCATTACAGAAGGATTTAGTTGTTGATTATGTACTGATGCCCGTCATGTCTTTTATGACTAGCTTTGATACCGCTTATATCTGGACTGCATGTTAATATCAAGATGAATCGGGCCTTTGCAATGAAGCTTATATGCTTAGTGGATCTTATGGATAGCTAAATGTTGAGCATTTATTTTCCTTCACGCTTTAAGTGGTTTGGGGAAACAAGCGGGACTCTGGTCGTGGGTGCTGGACAAGAGAAAGTCCATCAGCTGATGACTGTGAGTGTGAGGAACTCTTACAGAAATTTTTGAGAATGACAGCGAATTTCCTAATCTTTTGTTTGGATAAGGGCAGTGGGGAATGCACCCATGTAACGGTCGATTTTAAGACTGACATGTCCTTATTTACCTTCAATCTTCTGGTGTAGCTGATACCTGGGGCCTTTTGGTGAGCAATGAAATATGAGATTAGTTTGTGGGAATAGAACGATATGCATTTGCCGGTGATCCTGGATTTAGGACACTAACCATAAAAAAATTTTTCTTGGAAAGACACATCACTTTGCTTCTAAGGTTTTTGGCTTTTTGGAATGTGAGGCTTTACCAGGCTGGTTGAACCTCTTGCCACCTCCACTGCCACAACCTTTCATCACAATGGTGGCTGGTAAGGTCTAACACATGAACCTGCTTAGGCCATCATACTCTGTTCCTTTTTCTTTTGTGTGTGTGGAAAGCAAAAAGAAAACCATCCCCTGACACTGATAGGAACTAATTCCTCCATAGAGTTCTTAAACCGAAGATCCTCCTTATGGTTCTTGTCTGTCTTTTCAATTCATATCTCTTCAACATGCTCTACTACAATAAGATAACTTGTTAATGAGATGTCTCTAGGTTGTCCTTTTCTTGTGTCAAAATCCCTGTAAGCAGATTTTCATCATCTATTTATCTATAGTGGGCGAATCTAATTTTTCCAATGATGCTTATCCCTAACTTCATCCTTTCCTGGATATCTAGACAGCTGCCCAAACATTCTCAGCTCCAGTGCCCTCGTATCATGTACACTTTGATATATGACCATGTCGTTCTTATCCAAGTAACTTAGCTGCCCTTATTTTGACCCTGCTATGTCTTCTCTTAAACTTGAGATTATTGGCTTGATGCCAGATGCAGTCCCCCATTTAACCCTTCTTGCTTGAATATAAGAGTAACATGTCCTTCAGTTGGGTCAAATGCTTAATCTTGTGTAGTTTAAAGCTTTCAAATCGTCTAATTTACTCATAATTGTATTCATTTTGATTCTAAAAGAATTTCACAAAATCCAGAACACAAATTGAGGGTCATAGTTCATTTTAAAGGAAGAACTTACAATTTTAAAAAAGTTTGGTTTGACAAAGAATGTCATTATTATCTATGTGAGAACTTCCAAATCTAAGAGAGTTTGGCTTGATAAAGAATGTCCCATGTGACTTAGCTGCTCTTATTGCAAACCTTCTGTGTCTTCTCTTAAGCTTGAGCCAATTGGCTTGACACCAGATGCAATCCCCCCTCCATCCAACTTGCTCGCATGCCTTTTGCTGTTTTTTTGCATTCAATTTCATTATTATTGTATTTATACTTTGTCCTTTCCAAATGGTATGTCATATACTTTATTTTGGATCTACTTAGTTAAAAGTCCTTGGTGCTTCTTGTACCCTCCATAGTTCTAGTTGTTGTCAATGTCAAAGTGTTGGGTAGTGGGTAGCTGTGCGTTGCGCATTTCTTTTTACCCGTGGGCTGCCCTATCATTTGCTCCTGAATGAGTGGTTTCCTTCCAAGCGAGATGAATTAAGAGAATTCTTACTGTTGTCTGTTTCCCATGTGCACAGAAACACTGTTTGTTGATCTGAAGTACATGTCCACCATTTTGAGAGCTTTTAACTTTGATTAGGATAGTCGATGGATATGCGGATCACATAGCTTGATGTTCAATGCTTTTGAGGTCGTCCGCTCTTAATGTTATGATCAAGCTATACTAGTTTGCCTTGGAGATGGACAGGTTGCAAGAAGGAATTCCACCTGGAACAGAAGCAAAATGGTGCTGACCTCTTTCAGTTAGAAACTTTTTGTGAAAACATGGGTGCATAGTGCATATCAACAAGTATATGATCTCAGTGGATCAAATAGAACTAATAAGTCGTTCTCTTCAACATCGAATGCAGTTGATCTTAATTTCCTTTGGGCATCAACTGACCACTTTGGTTTGTGAAAAATGAAACACCCGCATGAGCCGGTGAAGATGGGCTTAGGACAGGAATGGGAACGAAGTTGGAATGACACGACGACGGCAGTAGAATCTCCAGTGGATCAGTAGGTCTGATGGAGGTTTGGCAGTCGTGCAGGAATGCTAAGATAAGGTATAATAGGAACCAGTTTGCTGTGATATTAGAGGTGACTTTACAAAGTTAGGGACAGAGGGAGAGAGGAGAAAGAGGGTCGTGAAGTTTACTTATCATTCTTGTTTTTTGATAAGCGCTTCTTGAGATTTATATAAAACAAGTCATAAATTAACTGCAGTTTCCTTGATTTTGTTTTGATGGATATAATTACTCTGGATGATTCTTCTTAGGACTAGCTTCTCTGAAACATATGTTACCTGCTTTGACGTTAGTGAACAGATTGAACCTGCATGACATGAGAGGTACTACGGTGTGATGTTATACACACGCCTCTACCTTCTGTTTCTCCTCCCCGAAATTAGCAAGTGATGTTTAGTATGCGATCGGATAGGTTGAAGAGAAGGCTTTGGAAGCTAAATCACATGTTATTATTAGCTTCAAAGCTCTCACTTGCTTTCATGTCAGTTCATTCCTAAAAGCTGAACTCACATGTAGACAAGTGTTGCTCAAATTGTTTAATATAACACATTTCCATTAGTCGAGTTTTGATAGGGGTGATTCCCACCCTAGAACCGAGAACTGTCCATTAAGGACCAGTTCCCGAAAAATTCGAACAGGTCCAAATGTCCCAAACAAATTCATTCCCGGGTGTTCTGAACAGTTGACAGGTGCAACTCCAATCCAGACTGGCGTCATTAGCTTTTGAAAGCCTTTGTCACTTCACTGCAATTGCGCAATTGGACCACGAACCAATTCTCCTCAGCACCTAAAGTGAATAACCCCTTGGCCCATCATCTCCTTTCAGGTTTGAAGTATTTTAGACCAGAGATGCTCATAGCGCCCAAGTTATTTGCCCAGTCATGGGAAAGCATCCACAAGAGGTTCCCCTGATTTTCATCTGGCCCATAGAATCGAACTTGCTGAAAGAGCCCTCCAAGCTGAAATTGAACTCACTTGGTCATCTCCAGGCTCAAATACTTCAAACTCAGGAGCATATAGATGCTCTTCATAAAAATTTAAAAAAATAATATATATATCGATATGATTCGGGTGGGTGGGTGAGTGGTTCCACACCCGAAAGTACAAACTGGACTGGTACCCGCGGGCCTAGTTCCAGACGGTTTCCCCTCTTTTGCGCACCCCTAGCTTCTTATGGCAAGTAAATGCATAGATGTTGAAAGTACGTACAGTTTAGTGAACACCTTGGAAAAGGTCTGTCTTTACTGAAGCTGAAGTGAGATAAACAATGATTGGATTGACAATTTCCACAGTATGCTGGATTTCCCCCCTTAAATCTCGGTTAGATCTGCCGTGTTTGTTGTTGCAAGGGCTAACGACAAAAGCAACAGATCTGAGCGTGCCTGCATTTGTTCTTGAAGTACTTTGCAATAGGACGGAGAGTATGGTTCGGCTTTGCAAATAAACATTGGGAAAATGCAAATGCTTTTGTCCTGAAGCCCCTCGGAGAAATACAAATTAAGTTTGATAAAAATTTCTTTGTAAAGCTACTTTAACCTAAGTAATGTTTGGTAAGTTTTTTTTTCTTGGCAAAGGGCTTTTGGGTTTTAATTTCTCTTTTTTTAATTAAAAAATCAAACCCTTCACCAACACCAGCGAGCCAGATCTGGTGTTGTCATGTGACCTCGGCGAGGGACACGCGACCCCTGGCGGCCGTCATCGAGGTCGTGTGACCCCAAGCAAGAGTCGCTTGGGTTGTGCGAGCTTGTCGGCTCGATCTAGCCTCATTGGCCTTCGTCGGCTGCCCTCATGCAAGGGAGATGGATAGTCACAACTAGGGGTAAAATCGAAAAATTAGAGAATTGATGAGGGTAATTTGGGAAGAAAAAAACTAGTTTTGATATTCGGCCAAATGCTGAAAGTCCAATGTTAGTCCCTATCAACATTGGACTTTTAGCTTTCCCAAGGTCAGCATTTGGCCGAAAGCCCCTTAGAACGGATTGTCAAAGCTTTAGAAGCCGAAAGCCATTTGAGAAAGTTGAACCAAGTGCACTTTAAAGAAATTTGCATCCAGCAATGAAAGATGCTAGTTATATTAATGCCTGTTAACAAAGTAACACGATAGAGTTATTCATTCAGTGTGGAATGACTCACTTATAATTTGTCATAGAAATCAATATATCAGTTTTTTATACTTCAACCATCTTCCAGGTTTGTTTCTAAGCTCACCGTGAAAAAAACATTGTATGATTTGGACAGCATGTGGGTATGCTGTCGAGAAAACACTTGTTCTCTCTTGGAGTGCGTGCTTCCTGAAATTTTCTGTGCCAAGCATTCATTTAGAGGTTGTGAATCCCGTATCATTTTCGCCTGGGTCTCTTGCCATCCATCACGATGATGGCATCTCGAGCAGTTTCATACGCTTGACAGTAGTCTCAAGGTACTTCTTCCTAGCGTGCATCCATGGAGCATCTTAAGGGCGCGCATGAAATCTATTCTGGAGCAGAAATTCTGCTCAGAATGCATTCCGAAACAGAAATGCATTTTATTAAAAAATTTCTGGAACGCATTCGGAAGCAATTTTTCCATTTTGGAATAAAAATGCATTTGTTAAAAATAGTTGATTCCAGAATGCATTCTTGATTCCATAATGCCATTTTTATTCCATAATGATTTTTGGGCAAGAAAAATAGAAGTTACTTTTTGTATCTTCTCTCTTTTAGAATATATTCTCCCTCTTTTCTCTCTTTTTCGTGGCCTTTACAACACATTTTGAGATCTCATTTTTTTTTTTTCAGAAAAATTCATAAAAATTTCCAGAAAATAAAAAAAGTCAAATTTCGGGAAAATAGGAAATTTGGTGACTTTTTTCAAAAATATAAAAAAAATAAAAAATTTCGAAACTTCATAAAATGGCTTAGAAGCCACCCTTGAGTGAAATTTAAATTTTTTAGGTCTCAAAAAAAAATAAAAATTTCAAAAATTTCAAAACTTCATAGAATGACTTAAAAATACTTGTGGTCAACCACTTTGAGTGAAATTTAAATTTTTTGAGGTGCCCAAAAAAAAAAAAAATTTTCAAAACTTCATCGAATGGCTTCAGAATACATGTGGCCACCCATTTTGAGTGAAATTTAATTTTTTTGAGGTGCCCAAAAAAATTAAAATTTCAAAACTTCACAAAATGACTTAGAATACCTTTGGCCACCCATTTTGAGTGAAATTTAAATTTTTTGATGTGCTTAAAAAAATCAAAAAATAAAAAATTTTAAAACTTCACATAATGGCTTAGAATACTTGTAGCCACCTATTTTGAGTGAAATTTTAATTTTTTTAGTTGCAAAAAAATCAACAAATCAAAATAGATTTCTATTCCATAAATCAATTTCTGGAGTAGAATTAGTTATGTTTTATCAAATAGATTTCTTCTTCATAAATCAATTTCTGGCAAGAATTCTAGAAATCAATTTCTGGCAAGAATTTGATTTCTAGAGTAAAATGGTTATCATTCGCGTCCTAAGTGAATTTACCAAAAGCAACGTAAGAATCTACCGTAGAATGATTGTACGGAGATTAAAACTGTGACGTCAGACCCTAATTACTTCATGCACAGAATAGCAAGCATGAAGAGAAGCAACATGAGACCTCACTAAAGACATGCGAGCTTATTATCATTTTGTTGTTTCGAAGGAAGAAAATTATTCAAAAAGCTTTAAATATATTGTGTGGTGGTCAATTTTGTCATAAATATTTTAATTATGCCAATTATTTTTTGATCAAAAAATTTGTGCCGATTTAATCCTTTCGATCAATTCTGATCGTAAATTGCTAATATGGATGCTGACCGTTCTACATGGCACGATTGGTATTATGTGAATGATAATTTTTTTCTTGAATTTTTCCTTTTTTTGTTTTTCATTATCTATCCTTTATCTTTTATCTTTTTTCCTTATTTGTCTCTGCGGTTGCCAACCCTTGGCGATGGTGAATGGAGGTCACTAGCGGCAGGCAGAGGGAAATAGGAAAAAAGGAAAATAGATAAAGGAAATAAAAAAAGAAAAAGAAAATAAAAAAAATGAAAAAATCTTCAACATCAATGCCGATCGTGCTGCAGAGGATGGATTGCCACATTTGCGATTCTCGGCCAAAAGTTATCAAAAAGACTACATTGACACATCATTGAAAGATTTATGATTATATTGGCAAATCGTCGAAATGTTTATGACTAAATTGGCATAAATGAAAGGTTTAGAACTAAATGAGCCACCACACAACAAGTTTAAGACAATCGCCGTATAATAAGTGTAGGATTTTTGGGCAATTATTCTGCTTTCTGGGTCTATCGCAAGTTCACAACCGAACAAAGAAATTCTTCAGACAACGGCAATCTGAAAATTGCAAGCTAGAGAAACAGGACTTGCATAACTACCAAGGCATGGATCTATTCAAGGATGTCGAACCATGTCGGTCAACTTCTCCCTAAAACTTCCCCTAGTCCAAGGCCAGATCCAGTTCTGTCCCTGTGAATTTGCTAAAGAAAAAACAATTCATAGCCAAAGTTCAAAAAGGTTTGCAGATGAAATCGCAGAATCTTTCTGCAGATATCTTATCCGGGAATCGAGTAGTGCCAATGGCATTCATTATGTCTTTTGTTTTGTCCTCATCAATCACCAATGGCACATGCTTTCTTTCGGACAGATTTATATTATAGTAAGGGATTTTGCCAACGCGTCTCTATCCTTTCTGAAGAATTTATTGGAACCCCATTTGGCAGATGAGAGTTGGTAGATGTGGCGGTGGGGGTGGTGATGATGATGGACATCACATGCTCTTTGAATTTGAGAATTTTGTGGGTTTGATTAAACAAGTTGATGTCCACATTGGACTTTTAAGAATTGGACAGACCCTGTTGGATAATGCCTTGTCTATATCTGGGTTTTTCAAAGGACAAACAAAAGTTGAAACTTTATATAAAGTGGACTAGACTAGAGGATGTTCCCAGTGCTGCAAATGTTCTAAAGGCTCAATCATTCACCACTTCACCAAGTTGATCTAGCTTTGTGTTTTACATGACGAAGAGAAAAAGTAATCGCCTTTCGAATTCGCCAATCTCGGCGAGGAATGAGGATAACTTATTTATGGTAAGATCAAAGAGGTCGATTTAGCTCGATGCGCAAAACCTAACTAAAGATGCTATCTAAGTGCTATATTGATTGGACAAATTCATGTCACGTACTGTAGAGAAATGTCGTGTACATTTACTTCGATGTCGGGGGCATCGTCTAAGAAAAAAAAGTGATATGTTTTCCATTTTTTGTGTATATAGTAGTATTACCAAAATTAACATTCAATGCCTGGCCAAATAAAAGAAAAGAAAGATGGCTCTCGATATACACTAGGGAGTCAAAAATCATTATTGCGATCATGTTTTCGCAAAGGTTTGCGATCATTATGATGGACAATGGGTGGAGGACTCTAAAGCATCTAAGGATATGCTTAGTGGAGTCGATTATTGAATAGACTAATCCTACTTTCAATTAGCTAAAAGTTTCCATTTTTCCTCAGGAAAAAAGAAAGCACCCCGAATGATGTATCACTAGAAAAACAAAAAGTAAGAGCTAAAGAATCAAATAAGAACTCGCTAAGGGACTAAACTTCAAATGTGCTTTGAATTAGGAGTCTCATGGTTTTGGGGTAGGTAGACTCGAGATCAAAGAATCAGGAACCTACTCTATCATTGTTGGTTTCCAGTTTTTGGTCCAAACACTGAAGCGATTGACCTTGGAATCGGCCTAGTTTTTTTTTTTTTTGTTGCTTCATTTTTTATTCAAGCATATTTATTTTGTACTTATAACGTAAAAAGTTTTCCATAAAAAATAAACATGTGATCAAATAAAATACTTACGTATTGAACATAAAAGAACTAGGGTTGATTGTAAACTGATTTAAGACAGATTTTAGCCGAAAACCAATAGTTGCCGGTATAGAATGGGAATTGGCACAGATGCAATAGTGCCTAATATAGGACCCTCGATCCCTGTTCAAAACCAGTTCTACTCGAGAACTGACTGCTCTCTATATAGAACCGGGAACCAAATCACTTAAAGCTGATTGCCAAATCTTTTACCTGGTAACCAAATCGGTCCCAATGTGAACTTACTTAGAATCGGTCCAGTAGGGCCAGTTCGGTTTGATTCCCGAATCAAATTGGGTCGGGTTTTCACCCCTAATTTAAACGATATTTTTGCCATTTATTTAAAGTTTATCGGCGTCAATATAATGGAGAAAAGGATTTAACCATCTTACGACTCTGCAATTCAAGTAAACAAAAATTTTGGAATTTGGATCCCGTGAATGATTTGATATCTTCACTATGATTCTATATAATATTTTCTTGACCTAGATTGTTCAAATCGGGCAGGAGCATTGTTCGTTTTATGTTATCCACTTCCTGTCCCACTAATAAAAAACAACGCGTGACTCTTTAAGCATTGAATGGTCAAACGTGGTAAAGTTAAACAATTTGTGATCCTTTAGGCGCTGGCATCAATAAATAAAGTAAAGCTCAATCATCTCAATTTCAACTTTTAACTTTTTCTACCAAATATTAATAAAAAAAAATACCCATTGAAAAGAAAATAAGAAATTGTCTGTCATATTAGTATCATCTTCTCTATATAAAGACTATACATGGATATGGTACACAAGTAGATAGCAAAGATAGCTCAATTCAAGAAGCCTAAAGTCACTTCTCAGAATGGCTATCACCGCTCAACCATTACTAACCACACAAGCCTCTCACAGCAAAAGTCTCTGTCTGATCTTCTCCTTAGTTGCAATCATCTCATCATTTGGCATGATCACAGACCACTTGATCAGGACCAGCGATTTTGCTAATGCCCCTCTTGTGCATGTCTGTGGCAAGGCCCAAGATCAGGCTCGATGCCGAGCCATGGTTTCGGAAATCGTCCCCTATGGCACGGCCTCATTCATGAGTGACAACAAGATGCTCCAAGTGTTCGTGAAGAAGATGGCTATCCGCACAGGAAATGCTGTAGACGCCACGAAGGACGTCCGCCGCCAGGTGAATGATCCTAGAGAAGAAGCGGCTTTGGCTGATTGCGTGGAGTTGATGGACATGTCTGTGGATAGATTGGAAGACTCCACAAGGAGTCTTCAAGAACAGAAGGTAATTATTTGGGTAATTGTTCGGGTTATTGACCGTCAGAAGCTTTAACGCTTACTTTTAGCTAGTGTGAGAGTCATAAAACTCATAACCCACAAACTATTTCTAGATGAATGCTTTCCTAGATGCCGAGCCATGGTTTTGATTGAGATGTCTAGATGAATACTTTCCTAGATTTGAATCAACTCAATCGAAAACTTTTCTCTCCTCAGTCATCTGCAGATGTCCATACATGGCTGAGCAGTTCACTCACAAATTACATCACCTGCTTGGATGGTTTAGAAGGCTTGTCATCGGCTAAATCTTTGATCGAGCCTATTGTCAGTGACTTGATATCGAGGGCAAGAACTTCTCTAGCCATGTTTGTTTCTGCTTCATCTCCTAAAGGACAAAAACCAGATGTCCTGGAGTCCTTGATCGGCAATTTCCCATCATGGGTCACGGGAAAAGATCGCATCGTCTTCTGCAATCTCCAGTGAACGCTGTTAATGCCGACGTGGTGGTGGCGAAGGACGGAAGTGGGAAGTACAAGACAGTGAAAGAGGCAATCGTGGCCGCTCCTAGCAAGGCCAAGACCCGGTACGTTATTTATGTGAAGAAAGGCACATACAAGGAGAATGTGGAGGTGCCCAAGACGAAAACAAACATCATGCTAGTTGGCGATGGCATGAATTCGACTGTGATCACTGGCAGCCTCAACGTTGTTGACGGTGCAACAACATTCAATTCTGCGACTATTGGTAAGGACCAATCTCATCTCGTATCTTTGATGGTTATTAACTAAGGAACCTTTGAAATAGGGAGTGACAAGCATGATCATAGAGTACAGTTTTTTCTCTACATAATCAGTGAACTGTCTAACTGCAGCTGTGAATGGCGATGGATTCATCGCCCAGGACATATGGTTCCAGAACACTGCTGGGCCACAGAAACACCAGGCGGTCGCACTCCGTGTCAGTGCAGACAAGTCGGTCATCAACCGGTGCCGCATCGACGCCTACCAAGACACACTCTACACTCACACCAACCGCCAGTTCTACCGAGACAGCTACATCACAGGCACGGTGGACTTCATTTTTGGTGACGCAGGCGTCGTGCTCCAGAACTGCAAACTTGTGGCACGGAAGCCCATGAGCAGCCAGTCCAACATGGTCACAGCCCAGGGCCGGACCGACCCAAATCAGAACACCGGGATCTCGATCCAGAGCTGTGACGTGATCGCGAGCTCTGATCTCGAGCCTGTCAAAGGCTCGATCAAGTCGTATCTGGGTCGGCCTTGGAAGGAGTACTCCAGGACTGTGGTGATGCAATCAAACATTGGTGATCACATTGATCCCACAGGGTGGTCAGTGTGGAGGGGCGATTACGCCCTCAAGACTCTCTACTACGGAGAGTACATGAACAAGGGATCGGGCGCAGGAACGAGCAAGCGGGTGACTTGGCCGGGTTATCGGGTCATCACCAGTGCGGCAGAGGCGAAGAAGTTCACTGTGGCCGAGCTGATTCAGGGAGGGACATGGTTGAAGTCCACTGGAGTGTCTTACACTGAAGGGTTGTGAAAAATGAGTTTTGTTCCTTTCTTTTTAGCGAAGTTTCCGTAAGTAGTATTGTGAATTCAATAATTGAGAAATGTTTGGACATTTCATTGTACTCTATGGTTCATGTAACATCGTTTTGGCTTCATGAAAACTGCGTCCTATCAGGAATTGTCAATCATCTTCTCTGTATATAAGGACTGTGCATTGATATAGTGGAGAGTAAAGGAGAGCTCAGCTCAGTAAGCCTAAAGTCACTCCTAAGAATGGCAATCACCACTCAGCCATTGCTAAACACACAAACCTCTCATAACAAAAGTCTCTGTCTGATTCATCTTCTCATCTGCCATAATCACAGACCACTTGATCAAGACCAGCAATTTCGCTAATGCCCCTCTTGTGCATATCTGCGGCAAGGGCCAAGATCAGGCTCAATGCCAAGCCATGGTTTCAGAAATCGTTCCCTATGGTGCGGCCTAGTTCATGAGCAACAAGAAGTTACTCCAAGTGTTTGTGAAAAAGATGGCGGTCCGCACAAAAAACGCTATAAATGCCACCAAGGATGTGAGCCGCTGGGTGAATGATCCTAGAGAAGAAGCAGCTTAGGCTGATTGCGTGGAGTTGATGGGAATGTCTGTGGATAGATTGGAAAACTCCATAAAGGAGTCTTCAAGAAAAGAAGGTAGAAGTTTCTTAGTTGTCTATCTTTTCTCTGTAGTTATTTGGGTTTATTGACCATCAGAAGCTTTAATCACTCACTTCTAGTTAGTCTGAGAGTCAGAAGACTCGTAACCGACGAACCTAGGGATATATAATTGAATACTAGATTCGAATCAACTCAATCCAAAGCTTTTTTTCTCCTCAGTCATCTGCAGATGTCCATACATGGCTGAGCATTCACTCACAGATTACATCACCTGCTTGGACGGTTTTGAAGGCTCGTCGTCGGCTAAATCTTGATTGAGCCTATTCTCAGCGACTTGATATTGGGGGCAAGAACTTTGCTAGCCATGTTTGTTTCTACTTCATCTCCTGAAGGAGTAAATTGGATGTCCTGGAGTCCTTGACCGGCCATTTTCCATCATGGGTTACGGGAAAAGATCATTGTCTTCTGCAATCTCTGGCAAATGCCGTTAAGGCTGATGTGGTGTTGGCGAAGGACAGAAGTGGGAAGTACAAGACAGTGCAAGAGGCGATCACGGATGCTCCTTACAAAGCCAAGATCCGGGACATTATTTATGTGAAGAAGGGCACGTACAAGGAGAATGTGGAGGTGGCAAAGACGAAGACGAACATCATGCACGTCAGCCATGGCATGGATTCGACAGTGATCACTGGCACCCTCAACTTCGTTGATGGTACGACAACGTTCAATACCGCGACTGTTGGTAAGGACCGATCTCATCTCATATCTTTGATATTTGCAAATAACGATGGAAACTTTGAAATAAGGAGCGATGAGCATGACCAAAGAGTACAGTTTTTACTCAACAAAATCCGTATAATGACCGAATGCAGCTGTGAATGGCAATGGATTCATCGCCCAAGACGCATGTTTCCAGAACACTGCCGAGCCGCAGAAACACCAGGCAGTCGTGCTCCCTGTCAATGCAGACAAGACTGTCATCCAACGGTGCCACATTGATGCTTACCAAGACACCCTCTATACTCGCGCGAATTGCCAGTTCTACCGAGACTACTACATCACAGGCGCGGTGGACTTCATTTTTGGCGACTCGGTGGATGTGTTGCAAAACTGCAAGCTCGTGGCCTGAAAGCCCACAAGCGGTCAGTCCAACATGGTCACAGCCCAGGGTTGAATCGACCAATACCAGAACACAGGGATCTCAATCCAGAGCTGTGATGTGTTCACGAGCTCCGATCTCAAGCCCGTCAAGGGCTCGATCAAGTCGTATCTAGGCTGGCCTTGGAAGGCGTACAACAGGACTGTGGTGACGCAATCAAACATTGGTGATCACATTGATCCAGCAGGGTGGTCAGCGTGGAAGTGCGATTTTCGTCCTCAAGACCCTATACTACGGGAAGTATAAGAACAGGGGACCGGGCACAAGAACAAGCAAGCAGGCGAAGTGGCCGGGTTATCATGTCATTGTAGGGTTCCTCTAGTGCTAAAAACGCAGCGGAATCTATAAATCGAAACCCTAAACAGGATCCATGCGTATATTGAAATCTAAACAGAAGTTCGATACGTACCTTTTGTAGATCAAAAGTAAATTGACAATCGATTGTGTCTGGATTAGCGCCCTAAGTGTTGCGCCTCTAACGGTATTCACACACACGAACGGAAGTCTCTAACGATCCAAGTGTTAGTTAAAGATCTTGGACTTCTTTTTCCTGATTGCCTTTGATCTTCGAGACTCTCTCAAAGATCTCTGAACAGAGAACGATTCTCTTCGTATTCTCCTGGAGTCGTTTTTCTCTTAGGGTTTTTCGTCAACCACACGCTATATATATATATATATATATATATATATATATATATATATATATATATATATATATATCCTCATTATCTACGCGAATTAAAAGAAGTGGGGCCAGGCGATTTGGGCCCGCCAAACTATCCACCTTCAATCGTACGTTTAATCATTATCTCATAACGTGCACGACTGCGTAGATAAGTTAAATAGAGAATAAATTAAAATCTAGTTCTTATTGTAAGTAGATCCCGACACACAGAAAATATTAACTCAGTTCGCTATTGTGTGCAACCCCGTAAGTTTACTAAACATTAGCAGTATGCTCAAAATCCTTTTTGGCCCACAAGTCATAAGCGGTCTCTAACAAGATATTATGACTACCTAAGTATAGTGAAGGTCAATTTTCCGATACAACCTAATCCACAACTAATATTAGAATATCGATCTTGATTGATTTCTAGGACAGATCACTAATAGTTATCACCAGTGCTGGCGGAGGCGAAGAAGTTCACCGTGGCCGAGCTGATCCATGGAGGAGGGTCTTGGTTGAAGTCCACTGGGGTGGCATACAATGAAGGGTTCTGAAAATTGAGTTTTGGTCCTTTCTCTGTGGGGGAGTTTTTGCAAGTCTGTTGTGTGATTTCAATAAGTTGGAACGTCTGGAGACTTCAATTTACTGTGGGGTTCATGAAGTTTAACGTGAATTTGAGTCTATGGTTTCGGCAAAATTCAGGTTCACATTCATGGATATAAAGAAACCAGTTCAAGAAAACCTAAAAGATGCCTCATCATGACGTATGATTTTGTCAAGTCGTGCTGGAGGGCACTTCTTGTTAAGCATCACATTGGTGGTTCAAAGAAATTGTTCTCTCTGCCCTAAGAGATCCAAATGGGATAAATTGGTGTAGGTTATTACAACACCCTGAATAAAGAGAAAACTATATAAACTTTTATGGACTAAAGTGAATTAGAATGCAAATTTCTGGGTAGATAGAATGATTTTCCTTCTCAAAAAATAGTAAACACTCACATTGAATATTGGATGTAATTTTTCTTAGAACATTTGGTTTGTCTTAGCCGGTATATAATTATGTGTTATAACCTTTGTTATCGACATCACGAGGCAGCTTAAGTCCCCGAGTTCATGACTAAACATCACTATATTTAGTCGCATCTAATTTAGCTCAGAAAAATTTAAGCTATCAAGTTGTAAGACCAATGGGTATAGGTAATTGGTACAGATCGAATTTATAGCGGACGATCTATTTTTCCAAATACATCACACTTACACTTACACATGCACCTGAAATTATTGATTCGGTTTACGACATACAACTCCTCTTGATTGATATCAACCATACTAAAATTGATTTACAAAATGATGATAATCTATTGGATATAGGTAATTGCTACAAATCAAATTTATAGTGGGAGATCTATTTTTCCAAATGCCTGTCACCCTTACACATGCATCTTAACCTATTGATTCAGTTCACGACATACGACTCCTCTCGGTTGATATCGGTTTGTACTAAAATCGATTTACGAGATGACAGGTATTGTATCGTACGCCATCTAAAGCCAGTGGGGTATGAGAGTCTGACCATACTACTCCATAAATGGAAATATCATGACTCAATCTAAATTGAAGTTTTGATACAAACGTTTGGTTTCCCTCTGTGTCCAAGTCCAACAACCTCTGATTTGGAGGTTATTCATGGTTGTCTTGTCTTGTTTCTCTCATATCCATCTCCTTCCATCTCCTCTCTTTTTTCCCTTTCTTCCTCCTCTGTTTTCCAGCTCTCATTCTCTCTCTCTTTCCCCTTTGGAATTAGAAGACAACCCGAATCACCCTTCATCGTCAGCATTTCCAACTTCCTCCCCGCCACGTCAATGCACAGAGATTCCTGCATTTGCGCGCTCAGCAGCTTGATTTGAGAAGAGGGTACCCGAGATTTCGCCATTAGCGAAGACCCATTGTGACGGAATGGAGGATGGAGCCTTTGCAGGCAGGCTAATGGAGGGAGAGAGAGAAACGTGAAGGCGTTCCATTCAAACGATTCAATTCCGTTTCTTTTCTTGAAGGTATGAACGCGTGATGCTTTCGTGCATTTCCGTTCGATTATGTTGTGCCATTTTAAGCGGAAGAAAGAAGGAAAGATCATCCCTTTTCGACCGACTCGTCGAAGATTTTCAGGGGCTGCTTGTTTTGGAGGGGTCGAGTTGCATCTGTCTTGACAATGACGATCAAAGGAATCTACAAGAGCTTCAAGTACATCTCCCGAATCTTTGGTGAGCAATGCCCCCCCTTTTCTTTTGTGAAGCAAGCATAATTGTGTTTGAGTTGAGGAAAAATTGGATGCATTTGCACTTTGTGTTTTTTGGGGTTGTGCTGTCACATGTAGGTGATCAAAATGGGTGATTGATGCTTCGTGATTGATTATGTGAAAAATGGGGGGATATTCGTTCTGTAGTCCTGAAGGACCGCGAAATGGAAATCGGGTACCCAACTGATGTTAAGCATGTTGCTCATATTGGATGGGATGGTCCGTCTGGTAATGGACCTAGCTGGGTATGTGATCAAGCACACAAATTTCCTCTCTTATAGCTTTTGGTTTTCCATGGGTTTTGATTTTTCATGAAATTCTGTTTTATGATTGTGATCACTTCGTTTCGGATAATGCAGATGAATGAATTCAGGGCCGCACCCGAGTTCTCGGGCTCGCTCCGTTCGATTGGTGAGCCTGGAGATTCTAATCCGGTGGGTCATCGTTCATGGCCCTCCCGAGGTATGTTGCCTTCATAGATTTCCCTTCTGTTAATTTGCAGTTGGAGTGAAACATGTTTTGTGCTATCTCTGCGCGTCCAATGTCACCAGGACAGTTTACTCTTTGCAAATGATAAACTTTTACCTCCATAAGACTGCCAAGAAGCTACAGGCTGCAAAATTTTTATTTCTTAGTTCTTTTCCTTCCCATATTACTTTGAGTTGAAAGTAGTAATGGGGAGTGCATTAACTTACATCTGACGGGCTATAAAAGATTGAAGGTTCTCAATTGCAACCTTAGCTTCATTCTTGATGTTACACACATCCTAATCCACATAGATATTGGTTTTCCCCTTTTCTATGTCGGTGCACTATTTTCCTCTCTGAAAGCTTGTCAGTTTGAGATGATAGATTTGTGGCATGACAGTTTCTAATGGTTGCTCGCACGTCATCTTTCTTGAGCATAATTTGTCCTGCACTTATTCTTTTAAAACCTTGCTTTCTCCTCTCTATTTCAGTGGATATATTAAATTGTTTGTAGTCATTTCAGTAATATCCCCCTGAAATACGTATATGTATCTTCTCCATATCATATCAAGATGAGGTTTTGCAGCCATTAATTCTATAATATGTTTCTTATCCTATATGAGCTGGTTATGGTTTTACATTTTCTCTCTGGCTCATGTCAACTTGGTCATATTTCCATGCGCCCTAAATATTGTTTTCCTCTTCTAATTTGCCATTTGTCACTTCGGATGATTTCTAGTAGATTCTGAACAATCTGAATCGGGCCAACCTGCACTTGGTATGGTTGAAGACTCTCCACTGACAGAACTCCCAAAAGGACTGAAGAAACAAAAACGGAAAAAGGCTAGGTCGACATCATCTCCAAAGTCGTCAAGGCCCTCTAGAGCTCTGAAATCAAAGGCCAAGCCCTCCAATGCGGAGGACACTCCTAACTGACAAGTGTAATTTCCAGGTCGGAGGCCTTCTGAATAAGAGGAAAAAACAAAGATGTTAATGTCCGTGAACATGAGGAAGCTCGCAAACTGCTTCCTTGGAGGTCAACAGACCACAAGAAGTGAAACTTATAGAACTACACCAGGTTTTGTAAATCCAAAGCTGTCTAGATGTTTTTCGGTCAATGTCTGTACCGAAGATTCGGATCACCTCTTTAGGAGGTTACCAGTGTATGAGAAGGAACAGTTGGAAAGCTATCGAACATAGTGCTAGTATAACTAGGGATTTTTTGTGTATGGAAAGTGTTGATCAATCTTCAATTGCATAAGTAATTGAGTTAGATTTCTTCCTAGAGTGAGAGATTATGAAGTTACATGATGACTGTAAAGCCAATATTGTGTTGTTCTGGTTTTTGGACATAGTCAATTGTTTTGTTTTCTCTGACTCCTAACTCTAACTTGTTCCATTTGAGAGGTAAATGTTACGGAATTGTCTAGAGGCTCCAACAGATCGAGCTTCTGGCACATCACCTAAAATTTGTCACTGCCGTTGTTAAAAATCCTCATGAATAGCTGAAGTCAGCTGCTCGGTGCACAGATGCATAGCAAGTGTTGGTGAGATCAAGTCTCTAATTTGAACTTCATCCGACACATAACTTACTACAGTATCAGTGCAGAAAAATAAGTGTCGTTACATTCTTTCGTGCCGGTTTTTGAATGTTAGGTGATCAGAATCAATTAAACTTCTTCACATGTTTTCACTTTTCTGAACTGGAGCTATTATGATCTCAGAAACAAGAGAAAACTACACCAATCTAGAGCCAATTGACCAGAAACAAACTCTGCTCCGAGTTCAAATACGAACCATGATGTTCCAATGACAGCAGCAATATAAAACAGATGAGAATTAAGGAATCAATATAGGTTGTTATGAATGAATTCCGCGAGGAACCTAAGCCAGCATGATTTTCCAAGTTGATGGTTCAAATTCCCCGTTTATATTTGTAAAATAAATTTGTAAAATTTTCAAGCTCTCTCAGTATACCCTACACCATTTGGAACTTTTAAGTGAAAGAGATCCAAAAAACCGTTATCTGTTAACTGTCCAGAGGCATCGGTGACTTTGAGAGGATGAGAATGGAGAGCTGACTTTGTCCCTCCCCAATTTTGCACACTTGTGCTCTTCTCCCTCCATTTCCACTTTTCTCCTCCACCCACTTTTCACTCTCTTTCTCTGATAACCAAAAGATCAAGATTCAATCACTTTGATCAAAAGAAAAATGAGAAGAGAGGAGGAAAAGAGCACCCATCAATGAGATCTCCAGGTGCATTTCAGATGAGATTTTCCTGGAGAGATTTCTCTTGAAAATCCACTACAATCCTAGGACACCATGAGTGAAGAAAGAAAAGCATTGAGCTTATTCATCATTCTCTTGGTTTCTTTCGCAATTTGGAACGACATCAATGCTCAGGACTCTGATTATGATCTACCTGCAGCTCCTCCTCCCGCGGAAGAGAACTGCAATGGCATCTTCATCTCCTACGACTTTGTCTCGAGGAAGAAGGAATTCCCCCATGTGAAGAATGCGTCGGCGCAGTCCTGGGCCTTCAACTCAACCGCGACAGTCTTGAACACGGGCACGCACGAGCTCCAGGCCTGGAAGATATTTATTGGGTTCCAGCACCAGGAGATTCTAGTATCAGCAGGCGGCGCAGTCCTGGTTGACAGCGAGGATTTCCCGGCCTCAGTCGGGAATGGGACGTACCTCTCGGGGTATCCTCAGACGGATCTGAAGACGTCAATTGAGACTGCAGGGGATTTGACCCAAATCCAGGCGATAGTTCAGATCTCAGGCACACAGTTTGGCGTGAAACCACCAGGCGTCCCAATGCCAAAGACGATACGACTCGAGAATGACGGATACAATTGTCCTGCACCTGCACGTAAGAGTAAGTGGCACATGTCATATGGATATTTTCTTTAGCGTTGCTCGCATTTCTTCTGAAACCTACCGTGATTTCGCCAGCCGGCCTGAACTCCAAGATTGATCAACTGTGTTTTGCACAAGATTACTCGATCTTCCCTTCTGCGATTGCTCATATTTTAAGAAATGGGATTTGGCAGAGACTTCGATGTACGCATGCTGCGTTCGGGATCCGAAGTACAAGGTCAAGCGACTGAAAACGAAGCTATCGCCCCGTCAGAAGGGCGACCTCTCGTTTAGCTACGATGTGATCCAAGCCTACGAAAGCAACTATCTAGCTCAAGTGACGATTGAGAACGACAGCCCTTTGGGCCGCCTCGACCATTGGAACTTGACTTGGGAGTGGATGAGAGGGGAGTTCATATACACAATGAGAGGAGCATACACTCACCAAATAGACTATTCGGATTGCATCTACGGCATCGCGGCGCAGTATTACACAAGCATTGATTTCTCCCAAGTGATGAACTGCCAGAAGAAGCCGGTCATTGCGGATTTGCCCCGCGAGAGGGCAAACGATACAAAGATCGGGAAACTGCCCTACTGCTGTAGGAACGGAAGCATTTTACCGTCGATCATGGACCCGAGCCAAGCGAAGTCTGTATTCCAAGTGCAAGTGTACAAGCTCCCGCCCGACACAAACCTAACCGCGCTCCATCCTCCTGAGAAATGGAAAATTGTTGGCACCCTCAACCCTGACTACCAATGCGGCCCACCAATCCGAGTGGACCCAACAGAGTTCCCAGACCCCAGCGGCCTCGAGGCGACAACTTCGGCAATTGCGAGTTGGCAAGTGGTCTGCAACATCTCGAGGCCGACGAAAACGACCTCTCATTGCTGCGTTTCCTTCTCGGCGTACTATAACGAGTCGGTCATCCCTTGCAACACCTGCGCTTGTGGCTGCGATGGCTCGGATTCGTGCAACCAGAAGGCCCAAGCGATGCTTCTCCCCTCGGAAGCCCTCCTGGTCCCCTTCCAGAACAGGACGGCCAAGGCCGTGGCATGGGCAAAGATGAAGCACTTCCACATCCCCAACCCATTGCCCTGCGGCGACAATTGTGGGGTGAGCATAAACTGGCACGTCTACACCGACTACAAGAAGGGTTGGACCGTCCGGCTCACCCTGTTCAACTGGGAAGAGATCAATTTTGAGAACTGGTTCACCGCTATCCAATTGAAGAAAGCGGCCCCGGCTTCCAGAAGGCGTACTCATTCAACGGCACCTTCTTTCCTGACCTGAACCACACCATCTTCCTTCAGGGGCTGCCAGGATTGACATTCTTGATGGGAGAGACAAACGGGACAGACCCAAAGATCGATCCTCGGGTCCCGGGAAGCAACAATCCGTGATCTCCTTCACGAAGAAGCTCACGCCCAGCATTAAAGTAGCGAAAGGCGATGGCTTTCCTTCACGGGTCTTCTTCAATGGAGAGGAATGCTCGCTCCCTACCTATTTTCCCACAGGAAATGGGAATCTATGTCAAGTTAGTTTAGCTCAGCTAGTTTTGATTGTAGTTGTGATACATGTGATTATGAATCCTAACCATTGACAATGATTCTTTTGACATGTTTAGGAGGCAATTTGTCAATTGAACCACAAAGAACATAGTCAATTCTTAGAACAGTAACTGAAACCTGATCTCATCCTACGTTTGGTTACATTCATATAACATGCAAATTCCTTCTTGCTCAGTAACCAGGACAATAAGGCGCTTGTCGGTATAAGTGGAGACTAGATTGATTTTACTGTAGATTAAAATCGCATGCTATGTATTTAAATTTCAACTTTAATCATAAATAGATTATTAAGATGAAGATAAATATATGATTGAGTAAATTATATATCTAATAACAAATTTGACGTATTAAACTCAATGAATTAGATTGATTTTATCTCAAATTTATTAAATTGAGTCACCCATGAAACTAATCAGTATAATAGGTATTGCATTACTTAAACTAATCATTGTAATAATGATTAGATCCCTATTACATTACATCATAATATCTATAGATTACAGGCTTATTCCGCTGTCGCAATCAAACTGGCTGTTAGTGGTCTTTATTCCCTGCCCTGTCATATCGGATCGGATTCTTATTTGTGTCGGAAATCGCCACCCACAGACATGGGCAATATGTTTCTGTGGGCCGAGGCTAAACCATTTGACACGTCATAGGCAAAGGAAATGGGCTTAGTTTCTCAAGTAATCAAATGAACTGAACACTCTTTTGTTTGGGCCTCTCGACTTTGGCACTCAAAAGGGAAAATGGGCTTAGTATCTGCTGGTCACATGGCATCAGAACAACCTGATGAACAAGAGCATCATAGGTCAATCCTATAGATTTCTCCAATGAATTAATCCGGGTTTGCAGTGAAACGAACAACAGCAATCCAACAAAAGACACTTCACATTGTCTTATGCGCAGATACAATCTCACCTTGAAATAATCCCCATCTTCACCCATTTCTGCACTTGAAAAATCTACAAACTCAGAACTAATACGAGGCCAAAAACTTCTGCTGCTGTCACATTCTTCTCTCTAAGCCCAAATACCCATCAAGGGAAAAAAAAATATGGGAAGCCGAAAATGCCTCAAAATCAGCTGTGCGATTACGGTCATTCTCTTGCTCATAATTGTAGGAGTCATGCTGATCCTGTACTTCACAATCCTTAAGCCTAAACAACCCATATTTGATCCCTCAATCTGTCACCTTACAAGACCTTGACGTGGGTTCATTGAGTTTCACGTTGGGGATCATGATTACGGTCGACAACCGTAACTACGGTAGCTTCAAGTACCACAATGCAACTTCGTACATCAGCTACCATGGCACCGAGGTAGGGAGCGCGTTACTGGCACCAGACACGATCCCGGCTCGAGCGAAGCACGACATCAGCACCTCCTTGGAGGTCTTAGGGGACAGGTTGGTGATGAACACTTATTTTCTGGTTGATTTTGCGAGAGAGGTCATGAATTTCACGGCATCAACGGCTTTGAACGGGCAAGTGAAGGTCCTGAAGTTCATTAAAAAGAAGGCAACCTCTTATACAACCTGTAACATTTCTATTTCTCTAAAAAACTGGACAGCAGATTCTGTTTGCAAGTATAAACTCAAGTTATAAGTTGCGGGAATTCTTCTTGCAATATTAGTCAATTATATTAATAAATATCTGAGTTCATGTACTATAGTTTTGGGCTACTGCAATAAAGAGGAAGTGGTTGCATGGCTTTTATTTCATATTGTGAAGGTGACGAAGGAATGATAGAAAGATGCAGAAATAATTGAAAGCATTTGCTTAATCTTTCAACCTCCAAACTGGCCCATTTGGATTCTCTTCATTTAATATCTTTAGAGAAGTCAAAGGCTTGCTTAATTGAAGATGTCCGTAGAGAAAAACTTTCTATGTGATACAAATGAAATGATGAGAACATTTATGAAAGTGCATTTTAATTAAAAAGTGATCTGAAAATGGATAAAAGGGATGCAATAGTGTAATAACATTGGAGCCCAATCGTCAGCGAAGCTGGGAATCTGGGAATTATTATCTTGGACGTTGGCGATGTATTTAACACTCCAGTCTATTCTGATTTAGAAATTCACCTAAATTCCGTTTACATATGTTAATGGGACTCCTGAGAATCCAATGTTCATTGGACATCTCTTTTGGCCTTTTGCTGGAATACATCACATCATTCAATGAAGCATCGAGCGGCTGGTGGGGGCCGTTGCGCTCTGCGGGGCCACTCGCTAGAGGTGATCCTGGGTTTGGCAGCATGCTGGCCCGACTCAAGTTTGATCAGGCAAGCATTTCCCTTCTTGAGCTCGACCTGCTCACCCGGACCCTAACTAGGCTCGTCTAGGCCTAATCAATCTTATATAGAATGTTTGACAACATTTTCATCATAGGCGGGCCTGGGAAAGGATTTTTAGGCCTTTGTTGGCACGCCCATTGATATAGTCGACTCCTTGGTGTTTCCAGCGCAATGTTTATTAGATAAATACTATAGTCTATGAAGCTTGATATACAATTTCTACATTTCCCTCACCCACATGAGTTTGGTATTGCAAATATTTCAATCTCATTGCTCTTGACCTAGATTTTATGTCTATCACTAGCATTTTCTATAGAGAACTTTGTTGGGTCTCTTGTTATGAATTCAAGCATATCATTATTAGCCACGACAATGCAACAACTGTCACACCCCGAACCCCATCAAGCTCACGGCATTCCGCTTCGGTCGAAATGATGCGATGTCTCAGGAATGTCGCCGACCCAACCCAAATATCAGAGTCACATGCGGAAGCGAATATAAAAACCCCGGACAGAAAGATGACGACAACAGGGTAGACCACCATAATAATCAAACAACAACATATTCATACGGCATCAAATATACAAACATTATATTACAGACATAATTAACAAATTAGCATCCGAAATCACCTTTATAACAAAATATCAGGGTTTGGTTAACTTAACTTCCCTATGGGTCAACCCAATTTACATAACCCCTAAAATACCTTAGGAAAAACCTAAGGATCGCCTTCTGTTCTGCTCCTGATTCTTCGGGCTTGAGCCTTCGGACACTTGCCTGTAGTTCCACCGGGTACCAAAAGCGATTCCTCGAACTTTCAAAAAGAAAAGGCGCACTTCCTGGGTTCATGACTGGGGGTCTGAAATTGTGGATTATACAACTATAAGATAAATCTCAATAAGTGTACAACCCCAAACCCCACGTAGGCACTCACGTACCGCCAGATAGAACATGCTAGTCATGGCCACAGTTCGGAACCGACCGGTTTCGGTTCGGAACCGATCGGTTCCGGTTCATGGCCAAGTATGAACCGGAATCGGTTTTGGGCGATTAGAATTTTTTTTTTTATTTTCTTCCTCCACCGGCCATAAGCGGTGGTTGGTGGAGGCGGCTTTCAAAGTAGGGCCGCCATCACTGGGCTGGCGAGGCCCGGCCTTGCGGATGGGCAAGAGCTCGACCACGCCAAGGTCGATTTCGAGGTTGACCTCGTTGGCGTCGGGTGAGGCCGACCTCGCTTGCAACTGCGAGGCCGGCCTCGCCCGACGTCGGTGAGGCTCGACCTCGCAATCATCGGCAGACTAGCGCCGAGGCCAGAGGCCGAACCCTCGCCGGCGTCTGGCGAGGCTCGACCTCGCCGGCGTCGGGCGAGGCCGACCTCGGCTGCAACTGGCGAGGCCGGCCTCTCCAATTGTAGGCGAGGTCGAGCCTCGTCGGGCGTTAGGCGAGGCCGGCCTCGCCGATTCTTGGCGAGGGCGGCCTCGCCCGGACGCCGAGGGCGACCTCCGTCGGCCCCGGCTATGGCCGGCGGAGGAAGAAAAAAAAAAAAAAAGAAAAGGAAAAGGAAAAGAAAAAAAAAATAGAAAAGGAAAAACAGAAAATAAAATAAAAAAAATTAAAAAATTACTGTTCCGATGATGAAACATTATTCAATATAAATTGTAATTAAAATGTAAATTGTAATCAAATTTGGGGACAAAAAGATAGGTGAGAAAGAGATGGCTTGAACTTAATAAATTATCATTAAGCACATTGCAATTCGTTACAATGATCTATAAAAAAAAGGAGTACAATATATAATATATATGCTCTTAAAATGATCCCAAAACCTAAGCATTCCGTGTGCAGGGGACTAGAGATCACATGTCGTCGGATTATAGTTCGATTTTCCTAAGCTCACGTGGGTGTACCCAGTATGAGAAACAAGGGTTCCTGAAATATTTGCCAACTTCAATAGTTCTTTTATCCTCAATCGTCACTACCTGTTCCAGTACCGGTACCGGTAGCAGTAGTATCTCCGTTGTTAAAGAATTCGGATTCATTATTCCGATCTATATCCTGTTGCCGGTATTAAGCCTTCGTCCAATCAGTAACACAAGCTTGAATCTCCATTGATTCTGGAGCTAATCTTGAACGATGTTCGTCCAAAATATTACCTCTGGCACTGAATGCTTGTTCGATCGCAACCGTGGAACAAGGGGTTGAAAAAATCTATTTTGCAATAAGAGAAATGATTGGGTATTGGCTTTCGTGGCTTTTCCACCAATCCAAAATTAAAAAATCTGTACCACCTTCGGCTCCGGTAAACTCAAATGAAATGGTTAGATAAATCTCTAATTCAGAAATATTTCCTATTACTCTCTTTTGTTTTTTTTTTTTGTCTATGTAATAAAAGTTGGTACCCTCTACTAATTTTACCTGTATTGTCATTTTGTATCTCCGTAGATTGAGAAGATCCAATATCACCTAAATTATATTTAGTATAAAATTCATGATATAATTCTATTACTACGTTTTTAATCTCACGTACTATGGTTGTAACATTTATCGCATCATAATGTAAACATTGATAATACGCACACAAAAAATCATTTAAGCCATCCAATTTGCAACGCGGATAAAAAACATAAGCAACTAAATAAATAATGGGAATTTCCCTATAATAACGTAGCCACTTCATTTTCATTGCAGCTATAGTATGTTATAATTCAACATCATTTTCAAATTCATCAAAAGTTCCGACAATATTAGTACACTCTACTAAAAATAAATGTGTAGTAGGATAATAAACACCGGACAAAATATAAGTTGCATCATTAAAAACCTTTAAAACATCTAAAATTTTTTAGCAAATATCCCACTCTTGTGGGTATAAATTAATCCGAGGTATATTATTATAAATGAATGCACATAATAAATCTTTATATGCTAAAGATTCATTAAGCAAGTGGAAAGTAGAATTCCAATGAGTTGGAACATCTCTTGGAAATCTTTTTGGCCTTTTGCCATTTTCTCTACAAAATCTACCCCATTTTTTCATTATTTGGGAATGTTTCCATAAAAATTGAATCGCCGTTTTTATTGGTTGAAGAAAAATATCAAGAGTTTTCAAACTATCTTGTACACATAAATTTAAAACATGACAAGCACATCTAACGTGAAAAAATTTTCCGCCAAAAGCGGGTTTACAAATATTTTCTAAATCAGCAATTGAAGCGGTATTTGCTGCGGCATTATCAAAACCAACTGAAAAAATTTTGTTAAGCAAATAATATTCTTCTAAAATTTGCCTAATTATTCTATAAATATTATTTGCCGTATGCTTATCATCGAAAACTCTAAATGCAATAACTCTTTTTTGAATACTCTACTCGTCATCTATCCAGTGACATGTTATGCCCATGTAAGAATGATTTTGCCAATGATCACTCCAAATATCACTACCTATATGTACGCATCCATTAAATTGCATAAAAAAGTTTTGTAAATCTTTTTTTGCCATTTTTGTAAAGATCTTTAATTACTTGTTTAATTGAATTTCTATGAACACGTTTTGCTTGTGGAGCACATGCTTTTTGTACAAATTCATTAAAACCAAATCTTTCTCCAAAATTAATGCTAAATGCTCAACGGAAATAAATTTGCCTAATTCTTCCTTATAAGTTTTTTTTATTAAAAAGAAATAAATGGGAAGTGTTAGGATTGACGTACTCGGAAATTTGTTGTTGCCTGATATTGATTCCCATTTCGATTGGATGTTTGCTCCTAAGATGTCGTTTAAATGTTCCATATCCTTGTCTACCTGTATATTTATATATTTTCCCACAATATTTACAAACTATATTATACCTTTTTTGATCAATATCAAACTTTTCCATTTTCGTGAAGTGATTCTAAATGTCAGATGTAAATTTCCGTTTCGCTTCCTTTGTTGTAGATATTTCGGCAGGAGAATGAAAACTTTCTTGCGTCAGGACGCGCTCCACATCGGGAAAAATGTTGATTTCATCATCTTGAAAATCTGCATATTCACGGGAATCAAAAGAATGATGGGATTCCGTCGTGATATTCTTACCATTGCCAGTTGGCACTCGAATTCCACTTGCCATTTTTCGAGTAGATTGAGAGAATTGAGCGGATTAATTGGGAGAATTAAGAAAGAATTGCGTGGATTGAGAAAATTGAGAGAATTTGAGAGAATTGTGATTTGTGAGTATTGAGAGAATTGAGAGAATTTATAAGAAAAAAATGAGAAAAAAATTTAGGATTAAAAAAAAGAAAAGATAACCGTTGCAATTTTGCAACGGCTATCTTTTTCTTTTTTAAAAAAAATTTTGCCCATTTCAGGCCGTTTGGGCATTAGGCGTGCCGTTGCGGGGCAGCACCACTTGACAGCGAACCCTGTGGCAACGGCCCTCTTTGCCCCGGCCGGAACTGCGGTGTGCGAGCCTGGCTGCGAGCAAAAAAAAAATTTTGCCTGTTGCCAGGCAACCAGGCCTGCCACCTAACTACGGGGCTTTTTCAAAAAAATTTTTGCCCGTTGCCGGGCAGCCAGGGGTTGCACGACAGCAGACGCCACGCCTGCGGCCTGACGGCGCATGGCCTGCGGGCCTACATCTGCCGAGCTATCTTTGGCCACAGCGACTTTCTTTCTTTCTTTCTTTCTTTGGGTGGAACCGGGCGGAACCCGGCGGTTCAAGCGATTTCAAATTTTATGGAATCGAGGCCGGGACCGTGAGCCCACGGGCGGTTCGATTCGAACGTGAGCCGGTCAGCGGGCGGTTTCGAGGAAAAGCAAAACCGGCTGGTGGCTACCTCTAGAACATGCATCTCATACAGCGATTAATCAATCTAACAATCACACACGAACCTACCTAGAACCCATCATATACGTTTCTGCTTGCGTTAGACCATAATCTGACCCAGCACATCACAACAAGGAATCAGGGCCTTGCGCGTGCCTCAATTATAAGACAAAAACCACTTGGGCACGTCCCATACCGTACCCTAGCCATTTCTACCCCATAATTAAGCATCACATCACGCGATACATATACACTCGTACACTACTCACATCATGTGTCACTTTCTCAAACCTCGCACCTCAAGCCAATTTCCGCTCATTCTCAACTCTTCCACCACTACCGCGTCCGCGTAAAATGCATCAGGTCAACGGTCTTCTGACCTCGTCGGGCATCGACACCCCGTCGGGCCGGGCATCGTCACCTCATTAGGGACGGTATCATCCCGCGTAAACGAAAACGCCTCAGGACATAATCCTATCTCTCCCTTTCCTTAATTATCGTGCCCGCGTAAAACGCATCAGGTCAACGGTCTTCTGACCACGTCAGGCATCGTCACCCCGTCGGGCCGGGCATCGTCACCTCGTCAGGGACGGCATCACCCCGCGTAAACGTACACACCTCAGGACGGATCTTTTCCAATCAATCCTACATTTCCGTACCCTCGTTCCACTCAAACCACACTTACACACGTCCAACAACCGCACGACCAAACACAATTTCATATTTCACACACATTTCACAATTTCACGTTCTCGTCACACGAACACACCCCATGAACCACACACTATTAGCATGCGAATCCAATGCACATTTACCCCGACACACCATCACACTTCACGGCCACACACACGCAGCACAATATCAATCCACAATCAGTCCAGAGTACATTCCAAATCAGTCCACAAACATAAATTACACAACCACGTACACAATTCAATTCATAACATAATCCCATCGATCGATTGCACGATTCAATCCCAATCCAACCACAACATCATAGTCCTACCCGAGCTTCCTAAACCTCAAATTTTCATCGCCAATTCAGTCAATAATCACCAAACAATCAGCCACTCATTCAGTCCCAAAACAGCCACAAAATTGCCTAAATCGGGTCCTAAACGAGCCTAGAAATACTCGAGGTCCTAGATAGTTTTTGGGAGAGACACTTACTTAAGAAAAATAGGGCAACTTGGCTGGACAGAGGCGGGGACAACGGATCGGCGGTAGCAGCAGCTGTGTTGCCGGCGGCGTCGTACAGATAGGCGACGTACGGACACTGTATGGACACTGTATGGGGGGGCGGTGAAGTACGGACAGCTTGAGGGTCACGGCGGTAGCAGCTCGGCAGATTGGGGCTCATGCGTGGCAGCTGTCAGCCTCCAAGTGGCGGTACACGGCGGTTCCTTGTGCCGAACGGGGAAAAAAGAGAGAGAGAGAGAGGTAAGATGGGGCAGTGCTGCTGGTGGGTAGTGGCTGGACGAGGCAGCAGTAGCGATGGTGGCTGGTGGACAGCGGCGGCGGTCCGGCAAGTACCGATGGGTGGCAAGGAAAACCGGCGTGGGAGGAGGAAAACGTGGGGGAGAGGCTGATCTGTGGGGCTGCTGGTCGAAAATAAGGGAGGGGAGAGAGAGGAGGTCAGACCGGTCAAATATAGGGTGCTAGGGGGCGCCACGTGTCGCTGATATGAGAGATTTGACCAAAATACCTCTAATTCGACGGTTCTCGTTCAATCCTATCTAATAATTGAGGGGCAAAAGGGTAATTGGGTCCAATAATGTAGCTGAAAACCCTTAATAATTATCTCAAGTAATTTCCCAAAAATTTAGAACTGAAACTGCCCAGGGGCAAAATGATCATTTTTCCGGTCCTGAGGTGAAATTTCATTTTTTTGTCCAAATCAACTCTAAATATGTGTGGCCAACATAATATGGCATCGAAATTGCGAAAATAACCTCTTAAGCCCTCGAAAATTGATTGCAAAGTTTTTGGGGATTAAAATAATATTATATTTAACTTCCGAGCCAAAATTTCAATTTTTGATCGTAACAACTCTAAATGCGCGTGGCCACCCTAAAATGACATCGGCTGCGAAAAATAATCTCATATGGCCTCAAAATCGACATCGGTGACTAGAGAGGCAAAATCGTAATTTTTCCAGTCCCGAACCAAAATCCATTTTTTTTTGTAGAAATGAGTGGCCCCAAGGTTGGCCAAGCCAAAAACGTCATCGGCTGCTCAAAGTTGTCACTTTCAAAATTCTCGATTCTCGGGCCCAAATTCCAAAAAATGACTAAAATTGAACAATCGCGACTTTAAGTTATCTCTTACTAATGGGTGGCTCTCTGGAATTACGCGCTCTCGACTTGTGATCGACACTAAGTCAAATCATGTTTAAGTTTACTCTACCCGGGACGACCTCGGTTGTCATATAATTGCGAGAGTCTGTCGCTCGTTCCCTCGGACACGATCAATCAAATAGACCGGTCTCGATTGGCTCAAAACATTCCCTCGTCAATCTATATGATTGAAGATCGAACCTAGGTCGAGTTCTTTGGTCGTACGAACTCAATCCCATAATAACCCTACCCCTAAGGTTAGCATCTCATGAATACGTTGTTTCCCCGGTGAGATCTCACTATAGTGCATTGATCAAATTCATTTCTTAAATCCTGAGAAAAGGATCGAAAATTCAATCTGTTACAACAACTACAAAGCAAAAGTTAAGAAAAGTAAAGGAATGCCGAAGTTATGAAAGTGTAAGGGTCAAAGCGACACACAAAGTTTTTTCCACGAAGATCATGTGACGTGTTGATATGTAGTATTGCCAACATAAGCATGAATCATAAGGTATGCACCGAATCCACCGAATATGCTTCAAGGAAAAGGGATTTTCATGGTGATCAGGGAAATCTGAATCATCAAAAACCATGAAGCATAGATGAGAAGAAGATGAGAGCATCATTGACTTATGAATCATCAAGAGGCCGGTCTTTTGAAGTTGGCGTGCCATTGCTACTTTGCTTTTGAGCATCAGGTGTTGTCACGACCAGTAAGGTGCACAACTCGAGCAGAGGCTCAGAAGCAATCAAATAGTAAATCAAGCAATATATGTAGTACACAACGTCATGACTAGGTTGGGCCAGTACTTTTACGTACGTCCAAAAAGAAACAGATGAAAGGTGTCGCCGGAATCAACCGGTAGACTATGAGTACAATGGTGTATTGTCTCTAAGCAAGCTTCCCTCACGAACGCAATCAGTACATTGCTCCGTGGATTCTAGCCCCAAAACCATTTCTCACGCAAAGATCACAAAGAAAATTACAGAGATGAAATTCTGGGGAAATCACTTGTAACACCCTGAATTTCGACCCATTTTCGGGATTAATAAAGTGTAAATTATTTCTCATTTAATTTTAGAAAATTTCGGTCGGACCTGATCAATCATGGGATACTAACTTTATGGGAAAGGCTAAATAGGAATAGGTACGTAGACCGGGGACCCGATCGCGAGTTGGGCACGGACTTCGAAGAACGCCGAGGGAATATTTTGGACTAACGTGGGCCGATCTTAGGAAGGTGACGAATTCGATTCGGCCAATGATATACGGTCGGATCGCGGGTGATTTCGCATGACCGAGAGTACACATGGCGAACGATTCCCGAACTAACCTAAATGACCGAGACCTCCGGTACTAGTGATAATTCCTCGTGCTCTCTCGAAAATCCAGGCCATTACGATTCGGACAACCCTAGGTCGATACGCGTAATACCTAAACAGCCACCCGTTAGCGAGAGGCTCTAGAATTGTAAAATGAGCAAATTTGATCGCGAGATTGGACCGAACTTTGACGTCTAAATTTTGTGGACGTTTACGATTATTTTGCAAGACCAACGTTGTTTTGGTGTGGCCACGCACATTTGGGGCTAATCTAGCCAGAAATTGGAATTTCGACGAAAATAGGGGAAAATGACGGTTTTGCCCCTAGGCCAGTATTAATTCCAAATTTTTTTTGGAAAAATTTTGGGATAATTACTAGAGGATTATCAGCTGCATTATTGGACCAAAAGACCACTTTACCCCTCATTTTTGGATAGGATTGAATTAAAATCATCGGATTAGGGGTATTTTGGTCAAGCAAAGCGGATCGGCGACATGTGTCACTTTTGGGTGATATTTTTTGACCGGTGACCCCTTTTCTCTCTCCTCTCCCCTCATTCAGCGAGATCAGCCTCCAATGGCAGCTTCTCTCCCAATTTTCCTCTCTTTTCTCAATTTTCTCTGTTGATTTTGGCTCATGGGAGCTTCTTGACCATCGAACCGAACCCATCGCCGACCGACCGTGCCTCGCCGTCGACCACCACAGTCCCCCAGCCCCAGCCTCGCCTCTGTCCAGCCCTCTCTCTCTCTCTTTCCCTCTCTTTTTCTCTCTTTTTCTCTCTTGGGTTAGCACCGCCCCGGCGTCTAAGAGCCTCATGGGAGCTTATTTGGGCTCCGATCGCCCTTTCTCGCCACCTGCCCGTCCGGTGCGTCCCGTGCGTCGCCGTCCGGCCTTATGCATGCGAATCGCATCACCGATCCGTACGGTTCTTTGTTTACCCACCCGTCCGTATGGCCCGTCGCCGCCGTCTCGCTGGCCGTCGTTCCCCCCTCAATCCGTGACAAATGAACAATACCGCGTGAGCAAGTACCTCCGTGAAAACGATGCGGCGTCCGAGATTTCCACCGCCGGTTTCACTATTCATCAATGATCGGCCGCCGTCTCCCGTCACCGTGGTCCAGAAATTAGGTGAGTATATTTCCTAAATCCGGATTAGGACTGATCGTGCGTTTTTCTGGACTGGCCTAGGTATTATCAGTGTAGTCTGGACTGGTTTAAGTGGTGTCGGTATATAATTCGTACTGGATTGAGGACCAATTGGTGGAATAAATTCAAGAAAAATTAGTGAGATTATTAAAGATAATTATTGGATTAATTCGGATTAGTTGGGGATTATGTGATTGGATTAGCGGGTATGCCCGGACTGATTGACTGGTTGATTTCTATACCCAATTGTTGAGAAATTTGAATAATGCCATGTTGCGTGACTGCGTGGCCAACTCGTGTGGAGTGTGATTGGCCATTCAATGGCTTGATTGGATTGTAGAATATTATTGAATTATCCATTGTGAAATTGGGCCGCTCGGTATTAATTGGCCAATGAATGTTTGTTGCGACATGAAATTGACTGAGTGCTTAATTATATTTGATGCTCATGGTACATCATACTGCATTGCATGGACACGCATTTTAAGTACCGAGAATGAGACGTGTAATAAATTGTGTGAGAATGCATGCCTGCCATAAGCATGTGATCACCTAAATGCCTTGATGCGTGTTACGTGGGGTTCAGATAATAATTGGTTGTATGTTCGTGTGATCACATTTTGCCTTGATGCGTGTTATGCGGGGTGTGCCGTCCTGATGCGTGTTATGCGGGACGATGCCCGGTACATCCGGAAGACGACCATCCTGATGCGTTTCACGTGGGCTCTGGTTTGTAAGGAGATCAGTGTTGCGCCTGATGCGTTTTGACGCGGGCTAGAGACACTGGGCCAGCTGATGCGTCTTAACGTGGGCCACGAAGTGTTGTGATTAAATAAAGAGACCTGATGTGTTTTTCGCGGGTCGTATTAAATGATAAATTGAGAAAGTTTCAGTGTGCCAGTGTGGGCTAGTAAGCCGAGACATGAATGTGGACATTTGCATGCATAAGAATGCGTAGGCCAGAATGCGAGTGTGCGGGACTCAGTGAATAGTACGTGATGTTATCATTATTGAGCTTGAACATACGCTTGACGTACGCATGAACCGAGTGCTTGGGTATGTGGTTTGATTATATGATTATTGTGAATAACCTGCAGGGTCAGCCAGGTAAGTGATCTGGGCCAGAGAGCCTAGATCATAGCTTATTTATGAGTTGGATTGCCGTGTTATTTTGTACTGTCAGTCAGGAGATTGCATGTTAGCCTAACCTAAGTTTAGGGGGTTATACTTGCTGAGATTCGTCTCACGGTTGTATCAATCCGCATTTCAAACCCCTAGCCGTAGGATGCCGAGGAGAGCGCCTCTTTTTGGGATACCGCATCATATTCAGCGGTCATCGAGTGTACATCCCCTGTGGAGACGGAGCAGCCTATGTGAGATATTACTCCATTTTATTTGTGAATGTGGAAGAGGACTATTACCATACTCAAGAGTACGTGGCGTGGTGCTTCAAAGGAGTTGGCGGAGTGACTGAACCCCCTCTTCGGACTTTTGACGTGCATGTGGCTGTTGTTGTCTCTTAGCTTGTTGTTTATCCTGGTGTGTATATGTGATTGTAAAGGATCTTTTGATAATAGTATAAAACGTATATATTTTCTGAGGTGCTTGACTGCTATTTGGTTGTTCTACCTTGGTCTCATGTATTTTTATTATACGGGTGTATATATATTTATATACATGCTTCCGTATGTGATTGATCTTTGATTGGGCGTTGGGTCGGCGACGTTTCTTGGGAACGTTGCACCATAATCGACCGTGATGGGATGTTGCGTTCCAGTGGAGTACGGGGCGTGACATCCCCTCTTGAATTGGTATTATAGCAAGGTCAGCTCGATTCCATTTAGTCGATACTTGGAGTGATAAGGAGCGATGAGATCATGGATAGCTAGTAGGGTGATCTCGTGTGCTACACGCATCTCTTGACAGTTGTGCATTGATTGTGTGTGTTTATTGGTGTGACCCTTGCAGTGCAGGTGCGGTAGGACCCGAGGTGAGTATGCGAATCCCTTGGGTGATGTGTTGGATAATTGTTAGGCCGTATGCTGATTGTTGATTGTTATTTTGATACCTGCCTAGGACTTAGACTGGGATAGATTGATTTAAGTCTTTAATTCCTTGGTGGAATTATAGAAGGAAGTGGTATAGCTGAGTGGCGAGGATGAATAGAAGAAAGGGAAAGGAATCCCTAGGTCAGTCGAGTTCAGGAGGCCAAGATGGTCGAGACCGCCGACTAGAGGATATTATTCAAGCTCCAAACAGGAGAAGGGGAAAGGAGCCCCAAGCCTAGACTAGTGAGGGAGCCCGTGATGCTAGAGATCCTAGGTTCGATGATGTGATGAATACCCTACGGGAAATAGGGCATGTTATGGGACTGCAGGTGCAAGAAAGGGCCGCAGCGTATGCTCAGGCTGCCGAGGCCGCGCTTATCGCTGGTGTAGGAGGGAACCAAGCCCAGTAAGGACCAGCTCAATCAGTAGGGGTTAGGCAAATGCCCCAGTTAGTGGAACAGTTTGTGAAGTTAAAGCCGCCTAAGTTCCATGGTCGCGGTGACCCCGAGATTGCACCGCGATGGGTGGAAGAGTTGGAGAAGATTTTTAAAGTGCTGGGGTGCACCGATGAGGAGAAGGTGATGTTAGCTGTGTACCAATTGCAAGAGGGCGCAAATGATTGGTGGAAGGCCACTGAAGGCAGAATATTCCCAGAGGGAACAGCCCCGACCTGGGCAGCTTTTGTTGAGAGCTTTTATGAGAAATATTTCTCCGAAAATGCCCAGGAAAAGAAATTGATGGAGTTTATAAGATTGCGACAGGGCCAGATGACTGTTGACCAACACGAGGCAGAATTTACAAGGTTAGCAAAGTTTGCGCCAACGATGGTGGAAAATCCGCGAGACAGGGCTCGGAGATTCCAAGATGGCTTAAAGCCGGATCTTCGAAGCCAGATTTTATCGCATGACATTAAGGAGTATGGGGAAATGTATAGGCGGGCCCAGATTATTGAGCGGAACCAATAGGAGAGAGCAGCCGCATCCGTTTCGCGGTTTGCTCAAAACAGGGGATAATTGCTGCTTTGGGAAGAAACCCATGATGGGAAATAGACAGTTTGCTCCACCGGTTAGAAAGAACCTTGGGAAGCCAAGTCAGCAGCCAAGACGTTTTGGGGCTTTGTTTTAGATGTGGGAGCTTAGACCATCAGATCAGGAATTGCCCACAGCAACAACCCTCGGGACCGCCAAGGTTGCTACCGCTGCGGGCCGGAAATCAAATTAAGAATCAAGCTGGAAATCTCCCACCGGCTAATCAAGGGAGGCCGACAAAGCACAAGGACTACTATATGCGATGGCGTGTAGAGAAGCTGAGGCAGCGCCTAGCGTGGTCACAGATACGATTTCTCTCTGTGATCATGCTGCATATGCACTATTTGATTCGGGGGCGACCCATTCATTTATTTCGGAGCAGTTTGTTCGATTAGTTAGTATGGAACCAGTTATGCTTGAAACTATGTTGTGGGTGTCAACGCCATTGAATGATAGGATGTTAGTTTCATTTGGATGTCCCGGCTGTAAAATAGTGATTGGTGGTATTGAAGAGAATATCGACTTGGCAGTGTTGGTCATGTTCGATTTTGATGTCATAATAGGAATGGATTGGCTAGTAAGGCAGAAGGCCTTGATGGACTGTGGTAACAGGACGATCTAATTTAATCCAGTTGAACGCCCTAGATATGAATTTCAGGAAAACCGAGGAGGAATCTCAATCCCTTGGATTGCTTCCCTTGAGGCGACCAAGTTAATGGATGATGGTTACGAAGAGTATCTGGTGAATGTGGTTGATTCACGATTGAGGGACCCAGTTTGGAAGAAATACCTGTGGTGTGCAATTTCCTCGAGGTTTTTCCTCAAGAGCTGCTAGGATTGCCACCCGAGCGGGAAGTGGAATTCGTGATTGAATTGGCTCCGGGAACAGAACCCATTTCGAAGGTGCCATATAGGATGTCACTGTCGGAGTTAAAGGAGTTGAAGGTTCAGATACAAGAACTCCTGGACAAGGGTTTCATTCGCCCTAGCGCATCCCCATGGGAAGCATCAGTTTTATTTGTGAGAAAGAAAGATGAGACTTTAAGATTGTGTATAGATTACCGGCAATTGAACCAAGTGACGGTGAAAAATAAATATCCGTTGCCGAGGATCGACGACTTATTTGATCAGCTACAAGGAGCGTCTGTATTTTTCAAGATAGATCTACGGACTGGGTATCATCAATTGAGAATTCGAAAGGAGGATATACCCAAGACTGCTTTTCGGACACGGTATGGGCACTATGAATTTACGTGATGCCCTTCGGGTTGACGAATGCCCCAGTTGCTTTTATGGATCTGATGAACAGCGTGTTCAAAGAATTCTTAGATTAGTTTGTGATAGTGTTTATTGATGATATTCTGGTGTATTCAAAGAGTCCAGAAGAGCATGAAATGCATTTAGCAGGAGTACTACGGACGCTAAGAGAACACGCACTTTACGCTAAGTTTAGTAAGTGCGGGTTTAGGCTAAACAGAGTAGCCTTTCTTGGTCATATAATTTCAGAAGATGGGATTTCAGTGGATCCAACGAAGATTAAGGTAGTACTTAAGTGGCCAAGACCGACTTCTGTGACAGAAATCCGAAGCTTTCTGGGTTTGGCTGGCTATTATCGACATTTTGTGGAAGGATTCTCGTCGATAGCCATGCCGATGACACAGTTATTAAAGAAGGAAGCCAAGTTCGAATGGGATGACAAGTGCGAGAAGAGTTTTCAAGAACTGAAGCGTAGACTGACAACCGCCCCAGTGTTGACTATCCCATCCGGACCAGGGGGTTTTGAAGTGTATAGTGATGCGTCATTAAGAAGACTTGGGTGTGTGTTAATGTAGCATGGAAAGGTAGTAGCATATGCGTCGCGCCAGTTGAGACCTCATGAGATGAATTACCCGACGCATGACTTGGAATTAGCTGTGATAGTTTTCGCACTTAAGATCTGGAGGCACTATTTATGTGGAGAGAAGTTCCAGATCTACACGGATCATCAGAGCCTCAAGTATTTATTCTCGCAGAAGGAGTTGAACATGAGACAGCGTCGATGGATGGAGCTGCTGAAGGACTACGACTGCGATATCATGTATCACCTAGGAAGGCGAATCGAGTCGCTGATGCGTTGAGTTGTAAATCGAGTATGGCGCACATGATGATAAAGGAATGGACCTTACTAAAGAGGCTCAGAGATTCAGAGTTCAAGTTCGAAGTGAGCCACATATCGAACTTACTAGTTGCTTTGAGGATAGAACTTGAGATTCAAACCAAGATCCGAGAATTGCAGTCTAGAGATCCGGAGATTCAAAAAATAATTGAGATGGACGTCGCCAAGAGGAAGTCGGACTTCCAAGTGTTCGAGGACGGAGTTTTGAAGTTCCGTGGGCGACTATGTGTATCCGATGATTTGGAGCTCAAGGAAGAAATTTTAAGTGAAGCTCACCGTAGTAAGTAAAGTATTCATCCGGATAGCACTAAGATGTACCAGAACCTTCGACAACACTTTTGGTGGAACGGAATGAAGGTTGATGTGGCCAAACATGTAGCCAAGTGTTTGACGTGCCAACAAGTAAAGACACAGCATTGTAAGCCCGGAGGACTACTGCGATCGTTAGAGATCCCTGAATGGAAATGAGAGCACATCATCATGGATTTCAGAACGGGATTGCCAAGAAGCAAGCCAAGACACGACTCTATATGGGTGATAGTGGATTGGCTAACTAAGTCGGGCGTACTTCCTAGCGAAGACGAAAAGGACTTCAAGTTGGAAAGGTATGCCGACTTGTATGTGCAACAAATCGTCAGACTTCATGGTGTACCAGTGACGATTACTTCAGATCGTGACCCGAGATTTACGGTGAACTTCTGGAAGAGTCTACAAACAGCCCTGGGAACAAAGTTACAGTTTAGTACGGCTTATCATCCCCAAACGGATGGCCAATCCGAAAGGACGATTCAGACTCTAGAGGACATGTTGCGGGCTTGTGTAGTGGATTTTCAAGGCAAGTGGGAAGAACAGTTGCATCTGGTGGAATTCGCCTACAACAATAGTTACCAACAGAGCATTCAGATGGCCCCGTTCCAAGCCTTGTATGGCAGGGCGTGTAGAACGCTAGTATGTTGGGATGAAGTTGGTGAGCGAAGCATTACAGGCCCGGAGTTGGTATAACAAACAGTAGAAGCCGTTGAGATTATTCGAGATAGACTGAGAACGGCATAGAGTCGCCAGAAAAGTTATGCAGATCGGAGACGATGACCCTTAGAATTCCAAGTTGGAGATCATGTATTCCTCAAAGTGTCGCCTATGAAAGGATTATCCCGATTCGACAAGAAAGGAAAGCTCAGTCCAAGGTATGTCGGGCCATTTAAGATTCTGGAAAAGATTGGTGATATGGCTTACCGGCTTGCCTTGTCGCCGAACTTGTCCCAAGTACACAATGTATTCCACGTGGCAATGTTAAGAAAGTATAAACCAGATTTGACCCACGTTTTAAGGTACGAGGAGATAGACGTGGACGACAGGGTGTCGTACGTGGAAAGACCCGTCAGGATCGAGGATCGGAAAGATCACGTGTGGAGGAACAAAACGATCCCAATGGTCAAAGTTGTTTGGGAGCACCACGGGATGGAAGGCGCCACTTGGGAAAGTGAAGAGGCCATGAGACGTCAGCACCCCCACCTGTTTGAGGAGTAAGAGTAGATTATAAATTTTGAGGACGAAATTTTTGTAAGGAGGGAAGAATTGTAACATCATGAATTTCGACCCATTTTCGGGATCAATAAAGTGTAAATTATTTCTCATTTAATTTTAGAAAGTCTCACCCGGACCTGTTTAATCACGGGATACTAACCTTATTGGAAAGGCTAAATAGGAATAGGTACGTGGATCGGGGACCCGATCGCGAGTTGGGCACGGACTTCGAAGAACGCCGAGGGAATATTTTGGATCAATGTGGGCTGATCTTAGGAAGGTGACGAATTCGATTCGGCCAATGATGTACGATCGGATCGCGGGTGATTCCGCATGACCGAGAGTACACATGGCGAATGATTCCCGAACTAACCTAAATGACCGAGACCTCCGGTACTAGTGATAATTTCTCGCTCTCTCGAAAATCAAGGCCATTACAATTCGGACAACCCTAGGTCGACACGGCGTAATACCTAAACAGCCACCCGTTAGCGAGAGGCTCTAGAATTTTAAAATGAGCAAATTTGATCGAGAGATTGGACCGAACTTTGACGTCTGAAATTTTGTGGACGTTTACGATTATTTTGCAAGACCAATGTCGTTTTGGTGTGGCCACGCACATTTAGGGCTAATCTAGCCAGAAATTGGAATTTCGACGAAAATTGGGGAAAATGACGGTTTTGCCCCTGGGTCGGTATTAATATCGAATTTTTTTTGAAAAAATTTTGGGATAATTACCAGAGGATTATCAGCTGCATTATTGGACCAAAAGACCACTTTGCCCCTCATTTTTGGATAGGATTGAATTAAAACCGTCGGATTAGGGGTATTTTGGTCAAAACCGATGGATCGACGACACGTGGCGCTTTGGACTGATATTTTTTACTAGCTGACCCCCTTTTCTCTTTCCTCTCCCTCTCATTCACGGCAGATCAGCCCCCAACAGTAGCTTCTCTCCAAAGTTTCCTCTCTTTTTCTCCATTTTCTCTCTTGATTTTGGCTCATGGGAGCTTGTCGCCGGGCACGGGGCTTAGCGTGCCTGTGCGTCGACCACCCGCGATCCCCAGCCCAGCCTCGCCTCTGTCCAGCCCTCTCTCTCTCCCTTTCCCTCTCTTTTTCTCTCTTTTTCTCTCTTGGGTTATGCGCCACCAGCGTCTGAGCCTCGGCTGGGAGCTTATTTTGGACTCCGATCGCCCTACCGTCGCCCACTTTAGGCATCCCAGTAGCGTCCGTACGTTGCCATCGGCCCTTGTCCAGAGTGCAGGTGTTAAATGAAATCCTTTGTTCACCGGTCGTCACGATTCTTTGTTCACCCGTCGTCCGTCTGACTTTATGCATGTATTTGCCGCCGTCTCTCGGCCATCGTTCCCCCCTCGATGCGTATAGTGAGCGGTCTGCAGCGTGAGCGGTAACCCCAGAGATATTTTTGGATCAATGTGGGCTGATCTTAGGAAGGTGGCAATTCGATTGACCCAATGATGTGCGATCGGATTGCGGATGATTCGCGTGACCGAGGTACACATAGCTTAACGATTTCGAACTAACCTAAATGACCGAGACCTCCGGTACTAGTGATAATTCCTCGCGCTCTCTCGAAAATCGAGGCCATTACGATTCGGACAACCCTAGGTCGATACGCGTAATACCTAAACAGCCACCCGTTAGCGAGAGGCTCTAGAATTTTAAAATGAGCAAATTTGATCGAGAGATTGGACCGAACTTTGACGTCGAAATTTTGTGGACGTTTACGATTATTTTGCAAGACCAATGTCGTTTTGGTGTGGCCACGCACATTTAGGGCTAATCTAGCCAGAAATTGGAATTTCGACGAAAATTGGGGAAAATGACGGTTTTGCCCCTGGGCCGGTATTAATATCGAATTTTTTTTGAAAAAATTTTGGGATAATTACCAGAGGATTATCAGCTGCATTATTGGACCAAAAGACCACTTTGCCCCTCATTTTTGGATAGGATTGAATTAAAATCGTCGGATTAGGGGTATTTTGGTCAAAACCGATGGATCGACGACACGTGGCGCTTTGGACTGATATTTTTGACTAGCTGACCCCCTTTTCTCTCTCCTCTCCCTCTCATTCACGGCAGATCAGCCCCCAACAGCAGCTTCTCTCCCAATTTTCCTCTCTTTTTCTCCATTTTCTCTCTTGATTTTGGTTCGGCAAGACTTGTCATTGGTACTAGGACCACCGCCGTGCCTGCAAATCGACCACCACGGTCCCCAGCCCCGGCCTCACCTCATCAGCCCCTCTCTCCCTTTCCCTCTCTTTTTCTCTCTTTTTCTCTCTTGGGTTAGCACCGCCACCCAGCCCGAGCCTCGCATGGGAGCTTATTTGGAGCTCCGATAAATCTGCCGTCGCCACCTAACCGTCCGGCTGCGTCCGTGCGTCGCCATCCAGCCTTGTGCGTGCGGTGTCGTGCGAAAATCAACATTTCACGGTCCGTGGAATTCTTTTGTTCACTTGGTCGTCCGTCGGCCCCGTCATTGTTGCCATTTGTCTCCCGACCATCGTTCCCCCTCAGTCCGTATAGTGAGCGATCTTTGCGTGAATAGTACCCCCGCCCCGTGAGCGGTACCTCTCCGTGAGCGATGCGTGCGTCGGGATTTTTTTTGTCGATTTCACTGTTCATCAGTGATCGGCCGCCGTTCCCCATCGCCGTGGTCCAGAAATTAGGTGAGTATATTTCCTAAACCCGGATTAGGATTGATCGTGCATTTTTCTAGACTGACCTAGGTATTATCAGTGTAGTCTGGACTGGTTTAAGTGGTGTCGGTATATAATTCGTACTAGATTGAGGACCAATTGGTGGAATAAATTCAAGAAAAATTAGTGGGATTATTAGAGATAATTATTGTATTAAGTGGACCAATTGACTGCTATTTGGTTGTTCTATCTTGGTCTCATGTATTTTTATTGTACGGGTGTATATATATTTATATAAGTGCTTCCGTATGTGATTGATCTCTGATTAGGCGTTGGGTTGGCTACGTTTCCTGGGAACGTTACACCATAATCGACCGTGACGGGATGTTGCGTTCCAGTGGGGTACTGGGCGTGACATCACTGGAGTTTGCTCTCTAAAGCAATCTCATGTTATGTATCCTTCATGTTGCTTTTCTCTGAGCATTGTCAAAACCATTTGTCTCTCGCTGCTATCTCACCCGTCTCAAAAGCAGAATAAGAAGGTAAAGAAGAAAAACAACTTGAATAGCTAGAAAAAATCATAAAACCTGCACCTGTTTAAGTTACGAACTTCTTAGGACTTTATCAGGGTCCATGTTCTTAAGCCAGCACGAGGCTAGGAATCCATTCCAACGTGTTTGTCCATCCAGCACAACATGGGCATCTAGTCCCCTGCTTCCACCCATTAGAAAATCATGCTAGATATGCACATTCAATCTCATTTAGTGTCTTATATGTTGTAATTACGGGTCAATGGATAAACAAAAGTGAGCAAAACGAGATATGTCTTTTCAGTTCACGTGTCTTTTTAGTTCATGTATCTCTTCGATTCATGCATCTCTTCAGTTCATGTATCTCTTTAATTCATGTTCATTCAAATTCTACAAATGGATTTGGATTATACTTTATTTTAACATAAGTTCTCTTCAATTTTTTCTCTAAGTGTGATGGTTCGAGAACTATTCGATCAAGTCTTATTTGCATAGTGCTAACCAAATAGGTTCGAGGTATTGCATCTTGGGAGGTATAGTTTGTTAAATCTGTAATGCACCATGAGCAGGGAATTAATCTTCTTAAGGAAATTCGGTAACTGGTACCTCACCTCCTATTTAATTTTATTACAATCCGTTCGGTTTTTCCCACATGATGCAGGGCAAAGTCGTACGACCGTGGCGGCTGGCCTACGCATCTTCAGGCGAGTGTCCTTGGAGGCTCTACATGTGTCTCTGCCTCATCGCACCGGGCGATGGAACTCTCGATGCCTAGCATGAAATTAAGCAATAACTTGTTCACTCTGTTCAATGGCTGCGTTTGTTAGAATTAATTTGTTATCGCTTTCTCAGAATTATTAGTTTTGTTTAATTTCTTGATTACAACAAACAATATTGTGTTACATTTTTTCCAATATTATATGCCTTTGTAAAGCGTTCAGCTCGATGGGACTCGAGTACCAAAATTAGCCACAAATCATCGCATAACATCTAAAAGGGAATTTGATGTCGCTTAACCTAAAAATACTCGTAGAACATTTTACTTGATGAATCCACAATTCTCTAGTACCCATTTCTACTTAATCACAGTTTCCACAGTCTTAAAGTATCTCAATTCACAGAATTTTACACGAGCCAATGTCGTTAGTGAGTAAGCGGACCAACACTTCAATAATCATTACTCGAGATATTATTCAAAAGATTCAAAAATTCATATTCATTTGTAACGGGCCCGAATTTCGATGTAATTCCGGGATCAATAAAATTGACATTATTTTGCATTTTATTTTAGTAAGTTTCGCTCAGAGCTGATTACTCTTGAGACACTAACCAATAGGGTATGGCTAATTAGGAAACGGTACATGGATCAGGAACTCGATCGCGAAGCAGATGCCACCGATCATGAGAAATGATGAGGGAATATTTTGGACTGATGTAGGCCGATCTTAGGAAAGGTAATGAATTTGGTTTGGCCAAGGCCAACGATATACAATCGGATCGCAAGTGATTCTGCATGACCGAAAGGTGCACGTGGCCAACCAATCATGACTTGAACCGAACGATCGCGACTTCTAGGACTAGTGATAATTTTTCATTTTCTCAATGATCGGGACCATTATGACTTGGATAACCCTAGGTCAATATGCGTATGTCTTAAACAGCCGCCCGTTAGTCAGAGATCCTGAAATTGGAAATCGAGCGAATTTTGATTACGAAATTGGGCCCGGATTTCAATGTCGATTTTCGACGACTTAAGGGACAATTTTTGGGAATCTGACGTCATATCATGCTGGCCACGCATATTATGAGTAAGTAGGGTTGAAAATTGGAATTTCGGTCCGGGGGGTGAAAGATTACGATTTTGCCTCTTAGGACACTAATTCGGATTTTGAGGCCGTATGAGGTTAGTTTTCGAGGCCAATGTCATTTTAGGGTGGCCATATACATTTAGAGTTGTTTCGGTTAAAAATTGGAATTTTGGCTCGGAAGTAAAAAATAATATTATTTATTCCCAGAACTTCGCAGTCGATTTTTGAGGGCTTAAGAGGCTATTTTCACGATTCCGACACTATATTATGTTGGCCACACACATTTGGGGTTAGTATAGCCAAAAATTAAAATTTCGACCCGGGATCGAAAAATGACCGTTTTGTCCCTAGGCTATTTTTGGGTTCCGAATTTTGAAAAATTTTTGGGATAATTATTGAGAGTTTATCAGCTCAATTATTGGGGCTAAAGACCTTTTTGCCCCTCAATTATGGATAAGGATGAATTAGGAGCGTAGGATTAGGAGCATTTTGGTCAAAATCGACGGATCGGCGACACTTGGCACCCTAAGCCCCCAATATTTGACCAGCTTAGACCCATTTCTCTCTCTTCCCAGCTCCCATTCGGCCATAACTCTCTCCCTCTCTCCCGAATTCCTCCTCCTCCACCGGCTTCTCCCTCTCGGCCGCTTGGAAGGCAGCATTGCCCGCCCGGGGGCCGGTTGCCGACCACTGCTGCTGCTGCTTTGTCCGACCACCACCCACCAGCATCGCCACCCTCACCCGTCTCTCTCTCTCTCTCTCTCTCTCTCTCTCTCTCTCGCTCTCTCTCTCTCTTCTTCCGTCTGGCCAAAGGACCGCCGGGGCAAGCCACCGCTTGTGTAGGAGCCCGTCGGCGAACTCTTGCCCCCGCGACCTCCCTGGCCGTAAATGCGTCACCGTACATCACTATTCGTACAGTGTCCATACGGTTTCATACAATGTCCGTACGGGTGTCTGTACGCGTCCGTACGCCGTCCACCGAGAACGCCGCCGTCGGTTCCACTGTTCATCGGTGATCGGCTGTCGTTCCTCGTTGCCGTAGAGTTGGATTAAGTGAGTATACCTCCTAAACCCGGATTAGAACTGATAGTGCGATTTTCTGGACTAGCTTAGGTATTATAAGTGTATTTTGGACTGGCTTAGGTAGTATCGATGTATATTTCGGATTGGATTGCGGACCAATTGGTGAAAATAAAATCCGAGAAAATAGATAATTATTGGGCTCGAATTGAGGAAATAGTGGCTGTCCGCATTTTGAGGAATGTACCGGATTTTATCGGACAGTAAGAATTTTTAGCTGAGTGGTCGGGATTACCCAAAGTGATTGATTGTTAATTAATTTGGTGATTAATTGTGCTTAATTGTGAAATGTTATGTTGCGTGCTCGCGTGACTAAATCGTGGCGAAGTGTGATTGGCCAAATGAGCATGCTATTTATGAATTGGGCATTGTATGGTGATTTGATTTGACTAAGTGACTGTGATTTATTGATGCTCATGTTGCATTTTACATGGACACGCATTGCGTATGCCGAGCATGAGGCATGAATTGAAATTGTGCGAAAATGCGTGTCTGCCATGAGCATGTGATCACCTAATATACCCTAATGTGTTTTACGTGAGATTCAGATAATAACTGGTAATGTGTGTATGTGTGATCACAATTTGCCCTGATGCGTGTTACACGGGGTGTGCCGTCCTCATGCACTTTGAAGTAGGATGATGTCCAGTATGTTCGAAAGACAACCATCCTGATGCGTTTTACGCGGGCTCTGGTTTGTGAGGAGATTAGTGTTGTGTCTCATGCACTTTGAAGCAGGCTAGAGACACTGGGCCAGATCGGTGTTGCGCCTCATGCACTTTGAAGCAGGCTAGACGCATTGGGCCGGAATTGTATTAACTCGAGTCGTAATAAATAATTGAGACAGTGTGCAGAGTGAACCGAAATGGGAGCATGGCATGACATTGACATTGCATGCATAGAATGCACGACCCGGCATGCGAAATGATCACTGCGGGCATGAGTATGCGTGTGGTGCACGTGTGACCGTTATATTTGCGCACATGCCTTAAGGAATTTAATGAACTGCCTAACCTGCAGGGTAATTCTTATGTTCTATTTGGGCCGAGGGCCAAGTTATTTGTTTGTATATTATGTTGTTTTGTCTGTCAGGAGAATGCATGTTAGTCTAGCTTGGGTTTAGGGGTTGTACTCGCTGAGATTTATCTCACGGTTGTAGTAACCCACGTTTTCAGACTCCCAACCGTAAGGATGCCGAATCCTCCACTTTTTGAAATACCTACCCAGATACAGCAGTACACCAGTTCATACCCCATGGGAAATGGAGAATTATATGTGAGATACAGATCGGTGGTGTTTGTAGATGTGGGTGAGTATTTCTACCAGACCTAGGAATATGTGTCTTGGTGTTTACGAGATGCAAACGGGAACATAGGCCGACCTCTTCGGTCATTCGACGCTCCTCTAGATGGAACCGGTTTGATGATACCGATAGTTGCGGACGGTGAGGTGATCAATCCCCATGATGTCTACGATGTAGATGGCGTTGATGAGCCTATGAATGGGGAGCCACAGGAGCCACAGGTGATAGCTGAAGACCTAGACCAAGATGCTGAGGACGAAGACGAGCTAGAGGACATGGATCTAGATTCCGAGGAAGACCATGGAGAAGTAGTAGAGGTAGGATCGGATGTAGAGATAGGACCCGATGATGAGTTAGGGTTTTATCTTGACCCAGAGCTTGAATCAGATACTGAAGACGAAGAGGCAGCAGCAACGAATATGGATTTCGAAGAGTCTGAGCCTCAAGAGAGTTCAGTAGGGGAGTCCTCGGAATCGTTGGATTCGAATTGGGAGCCCTAGCTTAGGTCCCAACTCTTATAAGGAAGCTAATACCTTTTTGACTGCGATCTTCATTGTAGTTGACCCTATCTTTTTCCAACCATGGTACCTTTTTGATCTGGTGGCTGCTAGAAGTTGTTGCTTTCGTTTAAATCTTTTGATCTGTATAAAGTACGTTGTAAAAAGGGGTTTTAAGTGAGTAAGGAAATGTACATTCCTGTTTATATGATGTTTTATCTGTGATCTCACGTGTTTATCTGTACGGTGTATATATATTTATATTTATATACGTGGTTTTCGCTTGTGTCTATTCTCTGATTGGGTTTGGATCGGCGACGCATCCTGGGAGCGTTGCACCATAACCAGCCAAGGTAGGGATGTTGCGCTTTGTGGGGTACGGGGTGTGACACGTTTTGTCAAATGATTAAAGTTGATCCAATTCAAAAGATCCTTTCTGTACTGCTTATGCATCTCTTCCGCAATATGTGCAAACTATTAAGTATTTGTCAGTTGAAGGAGAAAGAATGATGATGGGATGAGGAAAGATGATCAAGAAATTAAAACAAAATTGGTTAGAGGCTGATGATGTTGGCCAACATCTCTACATATTTACTTGTTCTTACTTTTCAAAACTTTTGTGATAAACAATTTGACAGGACATATAGATGAGTTCTGTGAAGTCACTATAATATAACAATATAACTTAGCAACGAAATCTTTAGTGGAATCTAGTCTAGGAAACTGGCCAATTACCATGGATTATTAATTAATGTTAAAGATAATTATAATATTCCTTCTAATTCTCCATATCTCTTAGGATTATACATATATTTATTATGATTGTGTAGATTATGTTTATCTTATTACTTTAAATAGTCATATAATAAAATCTATAAATAGGCTTGTGTACTCTCCATCGAAACACGCAGAATTTACACAAAATCATCTCTTCTACATATTTCTTATTTTGAGGAAACTTTGAGTGCACCGGGTGTGCATACCCCAACTCATGATTGTTTGCACAAACGGAGCATATCTTGTGTCAGTTCTCTTTTTTAATTATTATCAATATCCCTCTCTCAATGTCATTCCTCAACATTGTTCGTTACGCCCATGTCAGCCCGTTTTGCTGTCGCATACTGCTGTTTCCCGTTGCGTAGTTTGCACAACATCCACACTAGTCTCATGATGCCTCCTACCACGTAACCTGCACAACAGCCACGGCATCCTACGTAGCTTGCATAGCAGTCCACAACGACGCACAACAACCACCTAAGTAGCCACGTATGCATGTTGCGACGTAGCCCTCCATGTACCCATGCATTTTTTCGGAACTTTTCTCTAAATTTCAGATGACTTTTTCTACACCAACTTGAGATTGAGAGAATGTTAAAAGATAATTAGGATATTTCCTTTGATTATCTATATCTCTCACGATTATACCCATATCTTCCTTGATTGTGCGTATCTTTGATTGATAATAATTCACATTATGTTGATCTAGTTATCTTAGATAATAAGTTATAAACAGGATCATGTACTCTTCACATAAATCATCTCTTCTGCATATTTCTTATCTAATTGGGTGCTCTTTAAGTGCCTTGTGAGTTAAGGATTGACAGATCGGGTTTCTTCCTCCTCCATAGGTGCGAATTCATTCCTTGCTTGATCTTCGGCTAAGCCTTTATACAATCATGGATTGTGATTTTGACCCCAAACACTATCAAACTGATCTCTAGACCCTTTATTGCAAAATGATTCCCAACCAAACCCTCATACGAAATGAAGTAGCCAGGACTAAGACACTCCCCCCTTCGCCTTGTAATTGCCATTTCCACTTCGCTAATCCATTTCGTCTGCTGGAATTGAACTAGAAACAGTTCTCTTGTTACACAAACTGAATTTGATATACCTTGGACCGTCGGAGCAAATGGTAGAAATCAAAATGTATGCTGACTGCGTAATCCACATCTATTGTGATTTTAACTGTAATAGTAAACGGCTAGATATACTCCGTTCTTAGCTTTCTTTTCATATTGTGCATTTCATTTGAGACATTGTATAATCCAACTCTGAGAAGCAGCTGCTCTGCATCTGAGAATGTTCAAAACCATTCGCAAGACTTTCAATGCGATATACTAAGAATTTCTAGCAATACTTGTACCACTTTCTTAAACCACAAAGTTTTCACTGAAATGTCTTGATAGTTGTTGGAATTTGCGATCCAATTTCTTCAGACTTCTAGGATGGGCATTGAATCCATCAAAAAATCCTAGTCTTAGGCAGCAATGAATTTGTGCAGAAGAGTCTAGCAAGCACAAGCAAAGTGTGGAAGTCTCTAGGAGCTTATGCGTGGAGAGGAAGCTTGGAGATGTCAGCAACATAGACTAGAAAAATCTTGTAATAAAGGTCAACAATTGTGGGAGAGAGTCGATGGAGTTGCTCTATAAATAGAGCTCAGTATCATTCATGCAAGGTGGGGGGAGCATGAACTAAAAGACCATATCATGTGCCTCCTCCATCACAACACCTCCTCCAACTATTGTAAAACCATTTCTATCAACTAGTGAAACTATGCTTGTCCCATATACCTTGCCCCTTGTCCATTCCTACATCTAACTATGCCATACACACATACACTTGCACACATCAGAAAACACAAATTATCATCTATATTAAACACCATGCTTTCGCAAAACCTACAAACTTTTAACAATAGTTTAGCATTTCTGGACGTACATTCTCTATCACCTATGCGTGCATTTCTCTTACATATATCCTAATCCTAACATTTCAGGTCGAGTAAACCCTTAACCCTAGTGGATGACAAAACCATGAAAAATGAGTCTCTCTCTCTCTCTCTCTCTCTCTCTCTCTCTCTGAGAGAACAATAACTCTCCTCCTTCCCCGCCATAAATGCAATTGCATCCCCTCAACACGCTCTGCAATAACTCCTCCCTCTACCCTCTTCCTCTTCTTCCCCAAAACACTCCTCCCTCCCTCTCCCTCTCTCTCTCTCTCTCTCTCTCTCTCTCACACACACACACACACACACAAACACATCTTCCTCACTGTACAGTCTCTGTAAAAGAAAACCCTTTTTTCCCTTCTCCATTTCTCACTCAAGCAGAAGCAGCTCTCAAGCAGCCCCAAGAAATGCCAAAGCGATCGGTCTGAGCTTCAACCCTCAACTCTCTTCAGTAAGTCTCTCTCTCTCTCTCTCTCTCTCTCTCTCTGCGTACACGTTGTGATATCCACCATCACCTTTTCAAACAGTTCCCCAGATCACTCACTGTCAACCCTTCACTTTGATTTTCCTTTGAACCAAGTTTTACGTTATTTTTTTTCCCACGCAGAGAGAGAGAGAGAGAGTCTGAGAGAGATTGGTGGGCGTTACGATTTAATTTTGACTTAGGGTGTAAAGAAATTATTTGCGTTTTTTTTTTCTTTTTGGAAAGTGTTCGACAGCTTTCTTCTCGCTTGAGTGTGTCAATTCCTCCTACGTACAGCACATTTTTTTCCTGTTCTAGTCTCTTGGCACGTAACAGCTCAAAGACTCGAGGCTTTCTTTCTCTTTCATTTTTCCTTAAATTTTGAAAACCCATACCCAGCCCCCCCAAAAGGAAAACCGCGGTCACGTCATTAATGCCCTTTTTTCGGCTAACCCGTAAACAAAAGCCTCACTATCTATCTTGCTCATCGAAATCAGCCCACCAAAATTGCTCATAGAAAAAGAACAAGAAAATTGTTAACCCTACAAGCATCTTCTTCTTCACATCTAGGAAGATTTGGGACTTCCTAAGGATAGAAATGAGTGAGATGTGGTTGGTTTCTAGGGTTTTCTTATGTGTTTGCCGGAGTTATACGCTCCAGCTTTGTTAAATGTGAAGACGGTGTTCTCTCTTTAGGGATAAACGCCACTCGAGGTCCACGAATTAATTTTCCGTGATTTTTTTCCATTTCATATTCCAAAACCCAAGTTGTGATTATTTCCATATATTGTTCAGATCTTTGGAGCTTCACTTGTTTTTCCTTTGTTCAATACCACATCACATTTCGCTAGTCCCTGCTTCTGTGGGTGAGATTTAACCCTAAATCTGAAATGGGTTGAAGACGAATTAGTTCATTAGTTATTGGGCGTGCTTCATTGATTGATACAAAAATGTTTAAGGCACGACCCTTCTCAATGAAGAGATAGTTTCTATTTTACTTTTTAGTCTTCATTAGACAACTCCATGTACTTCTGTACCTAAATGTATGTGTGCTTGCCAGCTCTCTGTAGTAGAAGATCTTTTGACTTTTGAGAGCTCCATAGTCCATACTTATCACTTACCCTCCCTCTCTCTCTCTCTCTCTCTCTCTAACTTGAGGGTCACTTAAAATTCTTGGGTGTGTATATATTTTGGACAAGAAAAGAACTCTTAGTGGGTTTGCTCTCTCACAGTCTCACACTTTGCAGAGAGTAGAGAGCCTTGAGGGGATAAAATCAGTCAAAAATGTTTCAACCCAACATGTTTGAGAGCCACCATCACTTGCTTGACATGACTAGCGCGAGAAGCTCCGAGAGCGAAGTGTTGAAGATGAGAGACATCGAAGATTTCGAGACCAAATCTGGCACTGAAACCATGGAACCCGACCCTTCAGGTGACGACGTTCAAAATCCCAACAACGATGACAACAGCAATAACAATGGTCAACGCCAGAAGAGAAAGCGTTACCATCGCCACACTCAGCGTCAAATCCAAGAGCTTGAAGGGTGAGCGAACAATATAATGAACGCGATTTCTTATTTTCTATATAAAATTTAGTGGTTTAATTATTTGGGTATGTGAAATATTTCTCTCTCTCTCTCTCTCTTATATTTATTTATATTTTTTAGTTTCTTCAAGGAGTGCCCTCACCCAGATGACAAACAAAGAAAGGAACTGAGCCGGGAGCTAGGGTTGGAGCCTCTGCAAGTCAAGTTTTGGTTCCAAAATAAGCGAACCCAAATGAAGGTAACTTCTCTACTAAAACTTTGCATTTGAATGTGCTAATTCTATATTTCCTCGAATAAGATTTATAAAATTACATAATCATGACCACGGATAGCTTCCTTAGATCTTATGTTCAGAAGGTAATGATTACATAATACAAGCTACAAAATGCGCATGCAAAAATGACGTACTCACATATGAACAGTAATTGGCGGCCTAACTAATAGATGTAACTGAGAGATTCATATTTTGGGGGTAGTTGACAATTGTTTTAAAGTGAGTGCGTTTTGGAGTCGATGCTTATACAAGTGCTGAAGCGTAGATTTCTAATTTACAGGCCCAACATGAACGCCACGAGAATGCGATTCTGAAGGCTGAAAATGAAAAGCTCCGTGCCGAGAACACGAGGTATAGGGAAGCTCTCAGCACCGCCACCTGCCCTAACTGCGGCAGCCCCGCCGCCCTTGGTGAAATGTCCTTTGATGAGCAGCATCTGAGGATTGAAAATGCTCGTTTGAAAGATGAGGTAGCATATGAATATAAGTACACTTGGTTGTTGCACTTTCTCAACTCATGACTCACAAGATTAGCGCATGTCGGGCCATGAAAAAATGTTTAACCCTCTTTCTTGTATTGCAGATAGATAGGATATCTGCGATTGCTTCAAAGTATGTTGGGAAGCCATTGGCTTCTAACTACCCTCATCTTCCTCCTCACATGTCATCCCGCTCCCCAGATCAATTCCCGGCTCAATCAGGTTTCGTTGGAGAAATGTATGGGGGAATTGATCTTATAAGATCTGTATCCATGCCTTCGGAGGCAGATAAGCCGTTGATCATCGAGCTTGCGGTCGCGGCAATGGAGGAACTGATTAGGATGGCACAAGGAGGAGAACCGTTGTGGATTCCTGCAGGTAGTGGCCAACCATCGGAGATATTGAATGAAGATGAATATTTTAGGATTTTCCCTAGAGGAATTGGGCCGAAACCTTTAGGGTTCAAATCGGAAGCTTCAAGAGAATCGGCAGTGGTTATTATGAATCACATTAACCTTGTCGAAATACTCATGGATGTGGTAACTTATTACTCTACTTTAAAATCGATTTGAGCAGTTGATTGGTTCCATTTTTTTTCTAACATCATTTGTCTTTCAGAATCAATGGTCAGGTGTTTTTTGTGGCATTGTCTCAAGAGCAATGACCATAGACGTCCTATCAACTGGTGTTGCCGGGAATTACAATGGTGCATTGCAAGTGGTAACACTCACACTTTGCACAATAATCTAACTGACTATTTCTCATCGACTCCGTTCTAAGAAGCCCCATTCATTAACTTTTCAGATGACAGCCGAGTTCCAGGTCCCATCGCCGCTTGTTCCTTCTCGAGAAAATTATTTTGTGAGGTATTGTAAGCAACACAGCGATGGAACGTGGGCTGTGGTCGATGTTTCCTTGGACAATATACGAGGGAATCCCATATTACGGAGTCGGAGAAGGCCATCCGGTTGTTTGATTCAAGAATTGTCTAATGGTTACTCAAAGGTGGTCATATATTTCCTTGACCCTCTTCTTCTCTAGAAATGAGACATCGCCATTTAATCACCTCATTTTTCACATACATAATTTCTGCCGTATAAATTCTCTTGTATCATTTTCCATTTTCAGGTCACATGGGTCGAACATGTAGAGGTCGATGATAGAGCTGTTCATAGCATATATAGGCCCCTAGTGAATTGTGGCCTCGCCTTTGGAGCGAAACGTTGGGTGGCAACACTGGACCGGCAGTGTGAACGTCTCGCGAGCTCAATGGCCAATAACATACCATCAGGAGATCTATGTATTGATCCTATTTCACAATTTTCCGTCAGGAATCCCCTTAAGTTTCATTGCCAGCTTTAGTGATAACTCAATTAATATTATATGTGCACAGTGATAACGAGCCCAGAAGGAAGGAGGAGCATGTTGAAATTGGCTGAGAGGATGGTGCTTAGCTTCTGTAGCGGTGTCGGTGCTTCAACTGCACATGCTTGGACAACATTATCAGCAGCTGGTTCTGATAATAATGTGAGGGTCATGACAAGAAAGAGCATGGATGATCCAGGCAGGCCTCCCGGAATTGTGCTAAGCGCTGCAACTTCCTTCTGGCTCCCGGTTCCCCCCGAAACGGGTTTTTGATTTCCTCCGTGATGAGAACTCTCGCAATGAGGTAGGGAATTTATGCTTTTTTATTGGAAGAAAATTGGGCTTCATTTCTTGGACATATGTCATGTTTTTTGGATTCTTGGATTCCTATTAAAGTTGTCTATGGAGATGCAAACTCTTCCTTCTAATTGGCTATAAATGAGTTAGAGTTCTTAACCAAGAGGCATGTATAGACAGAAATTCAACATTTTCTTGTCTGTATCTGTTTGAGTTGAACTAATGATTTGTGATTTGTTGCCTCATGCGATGTCCATAGTTAACGCTTTCGAGTAATTGGTGCTGTGGCAAATGCAGATGAGTCTTGCCAAGTTAAATTATGCATTAAATCCGATGAAGGGATCAATTTCATGTTGCTTGTTGCTTATTCATTTGTGGTGAACTGTGATCAATGTAGTGGGATATACTTTCAAATGGGGGACAAGTTCAAGAAATGGCACATATAGCAAATGGTCGCGACCCTGGCAACAGCGTCTCATTACTCCGTGTAAACGTAAGTAGCCACCAAAAGGAAACTATTCTCACATTAGAAAGGTCAAAAAGATCACGCTGTTCGCATCAATTGGGACTGACGTTTTTACTTGTAAATTGAGCTGCAGAATGCAAATTCGAGCCAGAGCAACATGCTTATACTGCAAGAAAGCTGCACAGATTCTGTGGGCGCATATGTGATCTATGCTCCGGTCGACATCGTCGCTATGAACGTCGTACTAAATGGCGGTGACCCCGACTACGTTGCGCTATTACCCTCAGGTTTTGCCATACTTCCTGATGGGCCAGAATTTGGTGGAGAAAACATTCTCGAGATCGGCTCCGGTGGTTCGCTACTGACAGTGGCATTTCAAATCCTGGTTGACACTGTACCATCTGCTAAACTCTCTCTCGGGTCAGTGGCTACTGTGAACAACCTGATCAAGTGCACTGTCGAAAGAATCAAGGCGTCAGTGTCGGGTGATAACCCATGACCAAAGAAACTACTATTATGGTTAGTGATGATCTCCTTTGACAACTAGATTCATATATATACATGAGTTTGAATGAATATCTAGCACCAAAGCACAGTTACACTTTCATTTTGGGTTGATCAATGATTTGTAAATGCACAACAAGAGCTGGAGAGTAAGCGAAAGTGAAGATATTTTATCCCAAAAATTTTCAGGAAGTCAAGAACGCACCTGTGCATAGTCTTTTTGGTGTTGTTGCAAGAGAGAAGCTGCTACCACAAGAAGTGAAAGTGCATGGGTTCGGGCATTGACTTTGCCTAACAAAAGAAGAGATCAAGTCAAAACCCTTTTGTTTGTAGTCTTTTCTTAATCTGATCATTCTGTGTTGTTTTGGTTTAGTCTACTTAGCTCAGTACGAAGTTGTTTCCTGGCTACTGTGTTGTCTTTGTCCCTTGTAGCTCAGACTCGATGACTAACTCCATGTTGGTTTTAATTCAAACTTTAGTTGTTTTTTTGGTCGAAAATTTTAGTTGGTTTAACTGGCAGAATTTTAGACGTTGCTATTATTCTATGTCATGATTCTGGAATCTCATGTAAGATGATCAATTTTCAAGTACTTTGCTGCTGATAGATATCTAGTAAGGTGCCTACAAACTGTTCTAACTTTGTATGCAAAACCATCTCATCTCATTTCGTCAATTCCACTGGATTAATTTAAAGCCAATGCGCATCACCTTAGTCAATACTACACACTAGATTTGAGATATAAACTATAATCCACTTCGTTTGCTTAACTATTTACACTTCAAGAAAAGTTAGCACAGCTCTCACATTTTGCACATACATTTTTTGCTCCTTATTAACCTCTGCAGATTTGTCATCTAAAGAGTAATTGCTGGTCTTTGGCTGCTCGTTATGATAAAATGCATATCATCTTCCTCAATCTATGTGGACCCACATTGCGATATTGTAAGTATTTTGTTTTTTAATCTTTGGATGGGGTTAGATAGATGCAATGCAGACTTATTGAACTGTGAGTCAGTGGTTGTTGGCAACAATGAATGAATAGCGAAAAACCATCCAGACTGTGGGCCTAAACACTAAACAGCAGGTTTCAGAAGAGAGTAAATTTCAATGAAAAAGAAAGAGTGGGGGCCTAAATAGCAGGTTTCGAAAAAGACACCGGTATACTCGTTTTGTCCCAAGCTGATTATTGTGTCACAAAAAATCTCAAACTGATACGACTGACCTAAATCTACCCTCCTTTAGCAGTCTGGGATCTGAAGTGGAAGGTAGATTTGGATTTAGAGTACTAGTTTGGGATTTTTCAAGAGACGAAAATTAGTTTGGACTAAATACATTGTATGAATACCGGTATGAGTTTTTCTATGGGTCGAAAATTACTTTGGGATAAATGTTTCATGAGGTATCATTTTCGGATTTTTAATGATACTATGGGAGTTTGTCTTTTTTACCCTAAAAGTTAATTTGAGCACTCGTTAACTCTTTCTAATGCGACTCCCAAAATGTGCTAGCATGTAATTATTCGAGCTCAAATTTTGAACAACAAATATAAGTAGTCTATTTTAGAGTGTGATCTAGTCTAACCTTTTGTTTCTTTATCAATTGGTAGCATGCAAAAGGATGAACTTGGAGTAACTATGCGGTGGACAACACATCCAACAAATAATACCTTAGTGTTTGTATATTTGACAATCTCTAGAGATTTAACAAGAATCGCGTAGGAAAATTTAAAAGGATAAATATTATTTGCTTTTTGTTAAAAATATTGGAAATATATTAATTTTGAGAAAAAGTATCAAATTTTTGTTTTCCCATTAGTTGAACTAATATATTCTAGTTTTTTTTAGATTGGTCTGAGGGAAACTCGCAAAAGCGAAAATAAATTCAGAAAACACATAAATTATAGGGTTAATATCACGAAAAACTCTAAATTAGTATACATACGACAAATTCACTCCAAATTAATTTTTTGACCACCAGAAACCCCAAATTAGTTCATTTATGATAAATTTACTGGTAGCTGGAAGTAACTTCAAAGATAAACTATGTGTGTTTTTTCACTTGTTCATAGGTTCTAACGGGTGCAGTAGAGCTCTATTCCGATCTACCTATCTTTGGTAATTTAAAATCCTTAGATCCAGGGCTTTTCGACTTCCAATGGTGGCCATTTTTTGATATGCTGCACAATTGTCCATTTCTAGAAACAATTGAATTTGGCCTGGTAAGTCAATTCTATAAGAAATTTATTGACTCCCGAGTATGCCATGGGAGGGATATTTTCTAAGAAATCCGATGTCCATAGCTTCAGCGTGTTGCCACTTGAGATCGTTGCTAGCAAAAAGAACACGAGCTTTGTCACGCCTGCACCCAATGGAACACAACATCCCGTCATGGTCGATTATGGTGCAACGCTCCCAGGAAGCGTCGCCGACCCACGCCCATACAGAGATCAAACACATGCGGAAGCAACGTATATAATTAATTATATACACCCGTACAATATAATACATGAGACCAAGGTAGAACAATCAAATAGCAGTCAAGCAACTCAATAATATATACACTGGCATTACCAACGAAAACATTTTTTTTTTACAAAGTTCACTACAATCAAAAAGGAAACATCAACAGCTGACAAAAACCAAACAGCCACTTCACCATTCTGCTCCGTCTCCACCGAGGTGCATGCTCGATAACTGCTGGATATAAAGTGGTATTCCAAAAAGGGTGGTGACCTCGGCATCCTACTGCTGGGGGTCTGAAAATGTTTCGGTTTACACAACCGTGAGATAATCTCAGTGAGTTCAACCCCTAAACCTAGGCTAGGCTAACATGCAATCTCCTGACCGGAAAATAAATATTTAAATCACCAATCAATACCAACCAAGTCATTCTTAGACCCCTGCAGGTTAGACAGATCAATATATAATATTCACAGTACATACGTGGCACTCATAATCACATATATGCCAATCACGTGCTTATGCACTGCTGGGGGTCTGAAAATGTTTCGGTTTACACAACCGTGAGATAATCTCGATGAGTTCAACCCCTAAACCTAGGCTAGGCTAACATGCAATCTCCGACCGGAAAATAAATACTTAAATCACCAATCAATACCAACCAAGTCATTCTTAGACCCCGCAGGTTAGACAGATCAATATATAATATTCACAAGTACATACGTGGCACTCATAATCACATATATGCCAATCACGTGCTTATGCACCTGATTCTCACATTCTCGCATGCCAATCAATGCATGTTCATGTATGCAAATGTCATGGACTTGACACGTGCAATTCCGCCCACCGCCCACACTAGCACACTGGCACACTGCCCCCATTTATTAATATTACGACTCCAGTCATCAATTTTTTCACGGCCCCGGTCGTCTAGCCTGCTTCAAAGTGCATGAGGCGCAAAGAACCGATCTGGCCCAAATGTCTCTAGCCTCGCTTCAAAGTGCATGAGGCGCAACACTTTTTCTCCTTGCGAACCGAGCACGCCTTCAAAGTGCATGAGGATGGTCGCCTTCCGGGACGTACCGGGCATCGTCCTGCTTCAAAGTGCATGAGGACGGTATCGACCCGAAGGTCACGACCCGTAGGTCCTTAGATGATCACACAATTCATTATTATCTAGACCCAGCGTGTAACGCTTCCGGGTAATTTAGGTGATCATACACTCATGGCAGGCACGCATTTTCGCACAATTCCATCACATGCCACACTCAAGGCATACATAATGCGTGTCCATGTTATGTAATGCAATGCAGCATGAGTACCAATAAAATTCAATCACAATCAATCACAATTTACGAACAATCAGTCATCTCAATTACACCCTGTAATTTTCCAATGGACATCTAAATTGTTCAATTAACCCAATTTTCTCCCTAATAAATCCTCAATGAATTATCACAATTTTCCAATAATGATTTCCACCGGTCAATCCTCAACCCAGTCTAAATTACGCACTGATACTATCTAAGTCAGTCTAAAATGCATCGATAATACCTAAACCAGTCTAGAAAAACGCACGATTAGTCCTAATCCGGGTTTAGGAATTTTACTCACCTAATTGAAGGTCACGATGCCGGGGAATGGCGGCCCGATCACTGGTGAAGCGGTGAACCGGGCGGCGGAATTCCAGCGGCGGCAATACCGGGCGTGAAGCAGGTGCGGATGAGCGATGGCCGTGAAGCGATAAAACACATGCGGGACTGTACGGACAGGGCTGGGACAGCTTCGGCGAGGCGCCGGTCACGGCGGCGACGGTCCGGCGTGAACAGTGATTTCCGTACGGACGTGAACAGTAAATTCACGTCGGACACTGTCACGGACAAAGGTGCGTCGGCGGCGTATGAGGATCTTTGAGCATCCGAGTGTCGGCTTACTTTGTCGGCGATCGGAACTCCGGTAAAGCCCCGGCGACACTGTTTACAAAAAAACTGGAAAATGTGAAAAACAGTGAAAAACAGAGGAAAACAGAGCTGTTTTGGACCAAAACCTGGACTAAAGTGGCTGCACAGAGGTGGAATAGGATGCTGGTGGTGGTGGCTCGACGGGGAAGCTCCGGGCGGACTTGTTCCGGCGTGAACACTACCGAATTTAACAGAAAACGCCAAAAAACCAGCAGAAACGGAAGAGAAAAATGGAAAAAAAAAAAAATCTGAGGAGCTGGTCTGCTGCGAGAGTGAGAGAGAGAGAGAGAGAGAGTTTATCTTGGTCAAAGTTGTAGACTAGGGGCCAAGTGTCAAAATCTCACAAAATTTCCCTTTTACCCCTCATCTAAGGGCCCATAATTGATCTAATCCAATAATTTAGGGGCATTTTGGTCATTTGCCCTTAACCATGGGCTGACCAGACCTGGGTTAGCCTTAACTAACCTTGGTTAATCCCAAGATTTAATCCAAATTTCGGAATTAATTAAAAATGGCCTAGGGGCATTTTCGTAATTTTTCGATCCCGAATCGAAATTCTAATTTTTGCACATACGCGTTCCATATATGCGTGGCCAACATAATATGGCGTCGGAATCGAAAAATTCACTTTCTAAGCCCTCGAAAATCGACTGTGAAGTTCCGGGAATAAAATAATATTATTTTTCTAATTTTTGTCGAAATTCCACTTTTTGTCCGAAAACGACTCCGGTATGCGTGGCCACTCAAAAATGGTGTCGGCCTCGAAAAATAACCTCAAACGGCCTCAGAATTAAATACCGACACCCACAGGGGCAAAATCGTAATTTTTCACCCCCGGACCGAAATTCCAATTTTTACTCGTACTAACCCCAAATGTCTGTGGCCAGCGTAATATGACGTCAGATTTCCAAAAATAGTCTCTTAAGCCTTCGAAAATCGACATTGAAATCCGGGTCCAATTTTGTGAATAAAACTCGCTAAACTTTCAGTTTCAGGGTCTCTCACTAACGGGCGGCTGTTTAGAAGTTACGCGTATCGACCTAGGGTTATCCGTGTCGTAACGGTCTCGATCATTGGGAGAATGAGAAATTATTATTAGTTCCAAGGGTCACGATCGTTCAGTTCAGGTTCAGGACTGGTTGGCCACGTGTACTTTCGGTCTTGCAGAATCACCTGCGTCCCTATTATACATCGTTGGCCTTGGCCAAACCCAATCCATTATCCTTTCCTATGATCGCCCACGTTGGCCCAAAATATTTCTCTCGCGTTTCGTGATCGGTGTCCGTTTCACAATAGGGTCCCCGGTCCACGACTGCTTTCGAGTTAGCCATGCCCCATTGGTTAGTATCCCAAGAGTGATCAGCTCGGGCTTAGACCGGCTAAAATGAAATGCTAATTAATATCAGTTTTATTGATCCTGAAAATTACATCGAAATTCAGACTGTTACATGTTTATACTACCGTGGCCAGCATTTCAATCTTCTTTCCTATGTTAGTGGGAGTTAATCAGTCTCGAGTGATCTTCTATAATATTTTCGGCCATTTATGCGCCCTATGTCCTCTGATTCTTACTGGCATGGCAAGTGTGGAGTGAAGATAGAGGACTAGACCTAACAGACGAAGCAATTGTTGATACGTGTCCGCCATCAGAAGCCATGAGATGCATTCGGGTTGGGCTTCTCTGTGTGCAGGACCACACGACGGATCGACCCAACATGTTGTCCGTAGTTCTGATTCTGAGTGGTGAATCAGAACTTCCTCAGCCGAGACCGCCTACATTCACCTTCCAAAGCCAGATTCCAAGTCACGATATTGAGTCGCAACGGGAAAGCATCTTGTCCACAAACACCATCACCAATTCCGCCGTCGAAGGAAGATGATGATCAGACATTTTCTTTTGGTTTTCATGCACTTGTAATGTTTTGTCCTGAAAGGTCATTCACTTAATTTGAGAGACCTAAAAATTTTACACTCCCATGAACTAATGATCGAAATTCTGCATTTGTATTTCACATAGACTTTGCAATACGAATGTGTATGTTATGACAGGCAACTTACAGATCTATGAGAAGAAGCAAGATTCATCGAACGAAGGTAATTATCAACTCTGGCCAAAACGAAGACAGTTACTAGCCGAGTTGTTTATATAAGTCCACAAAACTTTGCCTCTTTCAAATTGAAGTAGCATATGCACACCATTAATTTGGTTAATTCAAATTTATGCGAGTCGTGTTCAGAGTTAATAAGCTCATCAGACGAAAGTATTCAGTTGAACCTCTGAGAATCACTTCACCTGTATATCGAATAAGCATGTCCAGGTTAGTTGGTATCGAATTTTCAGGATGAATCGATAATTATTTTCCTCCGTGACATGGATTTGATGACCACCAGTAGGAAGATTTCACTAAAAACTAATAGTCATCTTTAGCAATTTCATGCTCTAAGCTTGACATTGATTAAAAAGTGAATCCTAAAGTTGACTGGATTGCAAGGATTTCAGCAAAACAGTATCAGCTCTGCGCCTTTGTGACATTTCATAATCTAAAATTGACTGTGAGTGCCAGGGGCGGTTTGACTGTGACTCTAGGAATTTTCTAGGAATACTGGAACTATAACGTGTTCTAACTAACCAATACTGATGAATGGAAAATCCTAAGACAAACACTGTTGCTTGGTAGCCAAATCTGATCAAACTTTTCTGCTAGAAGAAAAACATCCTAAGACAAACACTGTTGCTTGGTAGCCAAATCTGATCAAACTTTTCTGCTAGAAGAAAAACATCCTAAGACAAACACTGTTGCAATGTGTTACGTGATGCATCCCATGTCAAATTTATGGGTATCTGCGGTAGCTCAGCGAAATGTTGAGGAGTGCTCTCTTTTCCTTTCAGACATTGAAGGACCACTTGCCTTGCCTTACCGTTTATTATCTTCCACATCATTGACCTACCTGCTATTATTCGTGCCAGGGGTCTTAAAGCTACCTTCTAAAATACTCCTTCCCAATCTCAAATACTTGGATCTTGTGAATATCACATTTTTTTAATGAGGGCTCAACCCAGCAGCTATTGTCTTCCCGGCTCTTGAGGAGTTATCTGTAGAGGACTGTGATTGGTCTTATCTCACGGCAGCGACTATCTTTGTGACATTCTTGGATTAACTCACTCAAGTATTATTTGCTTTGACCCATTCCATGCCGATCCTCATGATTTTGTCCTTTGGCGTACAGGCAGGTACTTTCCTTGGATGTCACCCAAGCTTGGGCTTATTTAACTTTGGAGTTCTAAAGCAAAACTTGCCATTCGCCTCTGTGAGTTAATTCGAGTTTCTCACATATATATCTCAAAATCGCTTTTCCCGTGTTTGGTACATAGTTTGGTTCATTCTTACCGCATTTGCCATCCTAGAAGCTTACCAAAAGCCACTTCTTGTCCAAGCCCTCTGACCCTGACGACCACTCCCCACCCTTATCGAACTAGGTCATTACAGGGCTGCCAGTTTTTGCCTAGTTCATCCCCAAACCACACACCTACGGGGTCCCACTCTGATACCATATGCGACATCCTTGGATTAACTCACTTGAAATATTGTCCACTTTATCTCGTTCTATACTGAGCCTCACAGTTTTATCCTTTAGCATAGAGGTGGGTACTTTCTTAAGAGGTTACCCATACTAATAGTGCTCTAACTTAGGCTCACTTAATTTTGGAGTTCCAAAAGAAAACTTACCATTATGGCAAAAGGCGCCTTTGTTAGTTAATTTCAGTTTTTCACATTATATATATATATATATATATATTGATTGTGACATCCTGATTTTTTGTGTGTCGTCCTATAATAGCGCAAAGAAAATCTTTGCTACTTTAGCCAAGATTTTTTTTATTAAAGGTTTTGAGTGAAGATTGATGGCTATGGTTAAGTAGAATAACAAGAGATTTGGGACCACTGAAAAAAAAAATATTCAAGGAATATTTTATCCGAAAATCTCTTTATATCAAGCTTCTCTCTTTCTCTCTTCATTTCTTCTTCTTCTTCTTTTGTCTTCTTCATCTTTGGAGGATTTGTGGCCGCGCAAGAGAAACCTACTCGACTTCCTGTGATTCTTCGACACGGTCATCCTCGAGGCAAGTAGATTCTAATCCCTCGAATTCGCATTCGTCTTTTCACACGAGATGAATAGTTTCTAGTCTTTTATGATGGGTTTTGGGTTTTGCGTTGAAAAGTTCGAAAAGTCTTTGACTTTTTGGTTTCCCAAGGACATATGAGTGCAAGGTTATCGTGTGATGGTGACAGATCGTTGAAAATGAGTTTGGATGACTAGAACGAGACGTGCTAAGGTTGTGTGCAAGTTGGATGATTCAACTTTTCCTACGTTTGTTTGGTTTCTTGATTTCTCTTTGGTGTTGTTTGAGTGTCGAGATGACACGTAGTGAGTTTGAACGGTTGTATGGAGTTGGCAAGGGTGGCCATGACTTGGGTTGAGCCGAGCCACTTAACTGTGCACGGTGGCTAAGGAAGCAACGCGGGGGTGGTTCGCAGTGTGGGATGGCGGCATGAGGAACGCCTGCGGTGTAGGCCGACGCTAGTAGTGACCAAGCCCATGGACGGGGGCGATGTGGTCTCACGTTAGCCGAGTCGTGTGATGAAGGATAGTTTGTATGAGATGGTGATGCTATGAGTTTGGTACCTTGGTTAGTTGATACATACTATATGAGGCTGTTACTTATATTCATTTTTGTGATTCGTTTGCACTCATCATATCATCATCATACAGACGATGCAAACTTCACTTGGATGCACTATATTGGATGGACTGATATATTTTTGCATCATATCATCATCGTGTGATAATGAATGGTGAGGATCGTCAGATGGGGGATCCCTGACGATGTTTCATGTGCATTGCTTCATGTGCATCATGTGAAAATGAATAGTGAGGACAATCGGTCTACGCACCAATGATGCCTCGCGGGAGTATCAGAATGCCCAAGTACGGAAGGCTTGGATTCCGTCGATCTGTGCGCCGACGATGCCTTAAAGTGAGATGCCTATGGTCGGTATACCATGGAAGTCTGCCCTGCATGCTGGAAGTTACTCATGCGACATGCATTGTGTCACGCCCGTACCCCTCAAAGCATGGACATCCGCGTATAGGTTGAAAAGAGTGCGACGCTCCCGGGGATTGCGTCACGAGACCCGAATACCCAAATCGGAGAAAACACACACATGCAGAAACGACGATATATATATATATATATATATATATATATATATATATATATACACCGAGACATTCTATTAGCAACCATGAATAGCAAGCGATAACAAATTACGATCTATTAAACCAAAATATACATTCTTTATAAAGTTAAATACACTTTCCCCTTATAAAACAAAAAGGTACATCAAAAGGGCTACGAAGCAAAAAGGGATCGGTGGCCTAGGGGTATCAAGCTAACTGCCAGAGGGTTACAATCAAAAAGTGGCGGCCCTCACTCCTATACTGATATCCAACCTACGGTACCCAGTCGGGATCAGAACCCGACGACTCTGAAGAACTCTCTGATGGCTCCTGGTCCTCCTCAGAACTCATGGCCGGGGATCTGAAAATTCAGTTTTACCACAACCGTGAGAAAACTCAGCAAGTATAAAATCACTAATCCCAAACTAGGCTAAAGTGCACCTCCAGAGGGTAAATAAAACACATAATTCAATGAACCAGTATATCAATCAATATAAATTCACTCGGGCCCGTAGCCCAAATCAATACCCCGCCCTGCAGGTTAAACTTTTAATACCACATAAATCATATGCCATTACATCGATCCGAAGGCCACGACCCTAAGGTCAACAACAGTTAAATCGACCCTAAGGCCACAATTTATTCCGATCCAAGGCCCACATATGTGGAGATAGGCGAGTATTTTTACCAGGAGCAGGAGTACGTGGCATGGTGCCACCGGAATGCTGATGGAAATGTGGGGAGAGCCCCTCAGGACCTTTGATATCCCAGTCGATGGTGTTGGATTGATGCAGCCAGTTATAGTTGATGGTGAGGTGATCGACCCTGAGGTTACACCCGAGTGGATGATGCAGGAGGAGGAAGTGAATGAGGAGCCTGAGGTACTAGCGAAGGACCCCGAGCCGATGGATGAGGAGGAGGATGAACTATCACGCCCCGTACCCTACTGAAACGCAACATCCCGTCACGGTCGATTATGGTGCAACGCTTGCAGGAAGCGTCGTCAACCCACACCCATACAGAGATCAAGCACAAGCGGAAGTATAAAATAAACAAACCCAGATAACTTCAAATAGAGCCAAGGGTAGCCAAACAATAATCAAACGCAGAAAATATGTACATACTTATATTACTATTTTAAAACTCTTTTTACAGTGTTCAATCCAACCAAAAAGAAAACACCAACAGCTGGGAATAACCAAACAGTCACTTCTCCGTTCTGCTCCGTCTCCACCGGGGTGCATGCTCGATGACTGCTGGATAAAATGCGACATTCCAAAAAGAGGTGGTGATCTCAGCATCCTACTGCTGGGGGTCTGAAAATGTGGGTTATTATAACCATGAGACGAATCTCAGCGAGTATAACCCCCTAAACCTAGGTTAGGCTAACATGCAATCTCCTGACCGACAGCACAAAACAACACTGCAATCCAACTCATAAATAAATTCCGATCTAGGCCCTTTGGCCCAGATCACTTACCTGGCTGACCCTACAGGTTATTCACAATAATCATATAATCAAATCACATACCCAAGCACTCGGTTCACGCGTACGTCAAACGCATGCTCATACTCAATAGTGATAATATCGCGTGTCATTCACCGAGTCCCGCATGCTCGCATTCTGGCTCACGCATTCTTATGCATGCAAATGTCCACATTCATGTCTCGGCTCACTAGCCCACACTGGCACACTGAAACTTTCTCAATTTATCATTTAATATGACCCGCGTAAAACGCATCAGGTCTCTTTATTTAATCACAAATACCGTGGCCCACGTTAAGACGCATCAAGCGGCGGTGTGTCTCTAGCCAGCGTCAAAAGCGCATCAAGCGCAACACCAATCTCCTCACGAACCCGAGCCCGCGTAAAAGCGCGTCGGGTTGGTCGTTTCCGGGGACGTACCAGGCATCGTCCCGCGTAACACGTATTAGGGCGGCACACCCTGCGTAACATGCATTAGGGGCGAAATGTGATCACACGAACATACAGCCAATTATTATCTAAACTCCGCGTAACACGCATCAGGACATTTAGGTGATCACATGCTCATGGCAGGCATGCATTCTCGCATAATTTATCATACGTCTCATTCTCGGCATTTACAATGCGTGACCATGCAATGCAGTATGATACACCATGAGCATCAAATATAATTAGGCACTCAGTCAATTTTATGTCGCAACAATCGTTCACTGGCCAATTAATACTGTGCGGCCCAATTCACAATGGATAATTCAATAATATTTAATAATCCAATCAAGCCATTAAATGGCCAATCACACTCCACACGAGTCGGCCACGCAGTCATGCGACATGGCATTATTCAAAATTTCCAACAATTGGGTAGCGAATACAAGCCAATCAGTCCGGGCATACCCGGCAGTCCAATCATAAAATCCCCAATTAATCCGAATTAGCCCAATAATTATCTCTAATAATCCCACTAATTTTTCTTGAATTTATTCCACCCATTTGTCCTCAATCCAGTCCGAATTGTATACCGACACCACTTAAACCAGTCCAGACTACACTGATAATACCTAGGCCAGTCCAGAAAAACGCACAATCAGTCCTAATCCGGGTTTAGGAAATATACTCACCTAATTAAGGGTCATGACGACGGGGAATGGCGACCGATCACTAGTGAACAATGCAACCGGCGGCGGAATTCCCGGGCGGCGACAGCGTACGGACGGGTGAATAGTGACCCCGTACGGATGGCGTGAACAGTACCCACTTGTACGGACACCTGTACGGATGGTTGGGAAACGGCGGTCGGCGAGGTGCCGGTCACGGAGGCGACATTCCGTACGGTCTGGATGAACAAAGTAACCGTACGGACGTGAATAGTATCGTACGGTCATTGTACGGACAAGGTGCGACGGCGACGTATGGACCTACTAGATGGCCGGGTGTCGATGGAACGACGATCGAAGCTCCGGCGGTACTGTTTGCAGAACGGGAAGAGAGAAAAAGAGAGAGAGAGCTGTTCAGGACTGAAATAGCGGGCCGTGATTTTACTGTACCGGACTTGGAAATGGTTCGGTGGTGGCCGGCTTGGCGGGGTAGTTCTACCGGTACTATTCCGGCGTGAACAGTACCAGAAATGGCAGAAACGGTACTACAGAACTCGAAACGTGAAAAAGAAGAGGAAAATTCAGGGGGAAAAATGGCTGAATGCTTCTGTACGTGAGAGAGAGATATCTGGTCAAACATTGTAGACTAGGGTGCTAAGTGTCAAGATCTAGGGCTATTTGACACTTTTGCCCTTGATCCAAGGGCTAATATTAATCCATATCCAATAATTGGGGGTTAAAATGGTCATTTGCCCCTAACCAAGGGCTGACCAGACCTGAATTAAGTTAACTCACCTTGGTTAATCCCAAAATAAAATCTAATTTTCGGAATTAATCAAAAATGGCCTAGGGGCATTTTCGTAATTTTCCGACCCCGAACCGAAATTTCAATTTTTGCACATACGCGTTCCATATATGCGTGGCCAACCTAAAATGGTGTCGGAATCGCGAAATTCACTTTTTAAGCCCTCGAAAATCGACTGCGAAGTTCCGAGAATAAAATAATATTATTTTTTCAATTTTTGTCGAAATTTCAGTTTTTGTCCGTAATGACTCCCGGTATGCGTGGCCACCTAAAAATGGCGTCGGCCTCGAAAAATAACCTCAAACAGCCTCAAAATCCAACACCGGCACCCATAGGGGCAAAATCGTAATTTTCCCAATTTTTGTCGAAATTCCAATTTCTGGCTATATTAGTCCCAAATGTGCGTGGCCACACCAAAATGACATTGGTCTTGAAAAATAATCGTAAACGTCCACAAAATTTCGACGTCGAAGTTCGGGTCCAATCTCGTTATTAAATTTGCTCATTTTAAAATTCTAGAGCCTCTCACTAACGGGTGGCTATTTAGGTGTTACGCGTATCGACCTAGGATTGTTCGAATCGTAATGGCCTCGATTTTCAAGAGAGCGCGGGAATTATCACTAGTACCGGAGGTCTCGGTCATTTAGGTTAGTTCGGGAATCGTTCGCTATGTATACTCTCGGTCATGCGGAATCACCCGCGATCCAATCGTTCATCATTGGCCTAATCGAATTCGTCACCTTCCTAAGATCGGTCCACGTTGGTCCAAAATATTCCCTCGGCGTTCTTCGAAGTCCGTGCCTAACTCACGATCGGGTCCCCGGTCCACGTACCTATTCCTATTTAGCCTTTTCCATAAGGTTAGTATCCCGTGATTGATCAGATCCGGGTGAGACTTTCTAAAATTAAATGAGAAATAATTTACACTTTATTGATCCCGAAAATGGGTCGAAATTCAGGATGTTACATGAACCCGAGGCCATGGAGCAAGACGTAGAGGAGGACGGAGAGGTGGTAGAGCTGGGATCAGATGAGAAGGGGTTCGAGCTTTACCTTGACTCGAAGTTGGAGCCGGACTTCGAGGATGAGCGAGCCCAGGCGATGGATTCGGAGGAGTCAGGGTCTAGTGAGGACGCCTTCGAGGAGTTGTCAGAGGATTCTTCCAAGTCATCCGATCCTGATTGGGAGCCCTAGGGTCGTCCTGTGTCCTTACCTAGTAGTGAGGGCCGCTACTTTTTGGACTGTAGCCCTCTTCCCAAGTTTTTGCCTGACTCCTTAGCCGCTTACCACTTTTGACCAAGTGTCTACTAATCGTGTGTAGCTTTTTGTTTGTACTTGTAAATATTGTACAAATGGTTTTTAATAGTAATATAAATGTGTAATTATTTTCTACGATGGTGTTTGATGTATGGCTATCCTTGGCTCATATTGTAGTTGTCTGGGTTTGTTTATTTAATACTTCCGCTTGTGCTTGATCTCTGTATGGGCGTGGGTCAGCGACGCTTCCTGGGACGTCGCAATCAAACGACCGAAGGTGGGATGCTTGCGCTTCGTGGGGTACGGGGCGTGACATCTCGAGTCGATGCGTTCCATCAAAAAATTGGAACTATCAAGGACTACTATCAACGTATGTATCTCTGTGCTTACACGACGAAATTTGAAAGTTCTATCCAACCTCTTTAAATATCAGTTCCAAATACTATTGCTACTTGTTATTATGTCTCTCGCCCAATTCCTCATTAGTATTCTTACTTGCAAGCATGTCATGTTTTGCCTTCTTTGCAGGTTCTAGGTGGTGCAGACGAGCTATACTTGCATCTGCCTGTCTTTCCTAATCTACAGTCTCTGGTTGTCGGGCTTTTAGACTTGAAGTGTCAAGTGCTTTTTAAGTTGCTGCATAATTCTCCACATCTTGAAATACTTACGTTCGGCGAGGTGATCAGATTTAGAAGATCAACGCACTCCTTCTTGTCTTCTGCCATCAAAATGCCTGATGTCTAAATTGTACTTCTCTCATTTTGATAATCAGGGTATCGAACTTCCTCCGAATGATGAAGGAGATGATGCGATATTGGATCCCGCACCCAGTTGTTTCGGCTCGCACCTTAGGAAGATTGAATTATTTGATTTGCTCCCGTGCAAGAAGAAGGTTGGCGTGGTGGCATTGTTGCTGAAGCATGCGATGGTCCTGGAAAAATTCATGGTCAGCCGGCTTCCTTTGAAGCGAAGAGCCCAGGAGATGTTCCGCAAAAAGTTACTAGAGGTCCCATGTGGATCGAAAAATCTCGAAATTGCCTTTTCGGTCACCTTAAGAGTTAATTCACCTGAAGCCCCTGATGGAATCTACAAGTTGCTGTCTTAAAAGTGCACATGCTCTTGTTGTTCCAGGAAGCTGGATTTCTTTTTTTGGTCAGCATATCGACTCTATAAGCGCAACTATGCGACAGATTTGTATACATTGTCTTGCACTAGTGGAATGATCCTAATTTTGCTTTTCAATCTCCGATGCTTTGGCCAACATGAGTCAGAATGGGTGAGCAAGACAGGCTCATGAAGAGAAGGGCGGCCAGATGAAATGCGAAGAGATGTGCAGTAAGTAATGGAATCCAAGTTGCAGATTTTGAAACTATTAATTGCTATTTTTCACAAAGTCAAGGATACCATGTCACTGTTAATGACAAATGGTGTTAGAAGACTGGACTGTCCATGAATTATTCATATGTCTGGGCCATCCCCAGTAGCTAATTATACATGTCAATGTTGGGTTTACCTCTTATGTTTTTCATTGTTTGGGTGAAATTAACACTAACACCTGCGACTTAGCTGGTGACCGTGGGGGGTGGATGATCTAGTCAGGCACGAAAAGAAAGTCAGAATCCTACCTCTTGGAATGATCGTCAAGCTGATCAATATATCTTGGTTCCTGTTGAAGGGAAGGATTGATAAGTTGCATTCATCACTAGGAGATTAGACCATCCATTGCTTGCTTTAGAGTGCCCTTGCATCTCGCTTATTCGGTTGCGCTTTGAATTTCATAAAGATTGAAATGAACCCTCGAGTGAAGGGAAAATCTCCCTTCGCTTTGACTAAGCCATGAAATTCCCAATTGGTTTACCTGACGAACATGATTGTTGGGACGATAAATGATCCATAATTGAGCAAACCCCATAGATCAGCTCAAAAGTGGGAGGAATTCGTGTCGCTGTGAATTTACCATGCATAGTTCAATCCCGATTTTTCACCTATAAAGAGCAAGCGATTTTATTAATGAATGTGTCCGGTATTAGTTATTCTTAGTCTTTTTTTTTTAATGGGCAGGACAATATGGACTGTTGACTAACCTTGAGATCAAGCCTTTTCCAAGCTTAAAATCTTTTTCTTTGAAAAGTTTGTTCTCCTAATGGTGAGCTTGACCTGCCCTGTCGAGCCTATGCATCGATTAGGTCTTCTTCTTGAATCGTCATCACAGGAAGCGCAACCCCACAACCTAGCAAAACCAGCCTTGAGAAATAGAGGATGGTGTGTACTGTTGTTTTCGATTTGCAATGTAGTCCTCCAATGACCGGCAGTCTAAAATTTCAGTCAAATTGATAACTGGACTTATGTATATATTGTCTTGAAAAATGACATGCGATCCTACCAAGGCAAAGGTAAGTACTAATAGGTAGTTGATTTGAAAAATTTACATAATTGTTTGATCGTAGGCAGACAAACAAGTTGATAAAGCAACAAACCCAGGAAGTTGAGGAAGAACAAGAACAAATACATTGGTAATTTGACTGTGACTCTAGGAATTTTCTAGGAAAAACCGGAGCCATAACGTGTTCTAACTGAACAATACCGATGAATGCAAAGTCCTAAGACAAACACTGTTGCTTGGTAGCCAAATCTGATAAAACTTTTCTGCTATAAGAAAAACATCCTAAGACAAACACAGCTGCGATGTGTTACGTGATGCATCCATGTCAATTTATGGGTATCTGTGGCGGTTCAGCAATATGTTGAGGAGTGCTCTCTTCCATATCATTGACCTACCTGCTAATATTCGTGCCAGGGGTCCTAAAGCCACCTTCTAGAATACTCCTTCCTAATCTCAAATGCTTGGATCTTGTGAATATCACATAATTAATGAGGGCTCGACCCAGCAACTATCGTCTTTCCCCGCTCTTGAGGAGTTAACTGTAGAGGACTGTGATTGGTCTTATCTCAGGGCAGTGAATATTTTCACTCCCATGCTGGAGGTCTTGACGATACGTGATGAGGATCTTGAGAGTCGCTCCATGGACTTGTATGGCTGCCAAGTTATAACATGTGCAAAATAATCTTGAAAGCTTCTATTGCAAAAGTCCTTTCTTGAACGATTACTGCTTGAACCAATCATGCTCACTTGTGAAAGCGGTCATTGATGTCGCCAAGTTTCCTTTGAGTAGATCAAGAGAAGCTGCTTACCGTATATGCAAGCTTCTTCAAGGGATGTGGTCCGTGAAAAGCTTGGAACTGTGATGCGACACTATTGAAGTCTCTCTACTTATCCTCTGAAATTCCTGTATTTTCTTGTCTCACCCAATTTCCTTGTATAATTGGTGATGACGTTAGTCTTAGTATGGGTTATATTGCCATGTTGCTAGGTGCTAACTTGTGCAGTCGAGCTCTATTGCCATTTGCTTGTCTTTGGTAATTTGAGAAGCTTGAACCTGGGGCGTTTAGACTTGAAATGCGGAGCGGTTTGTGGCCTACTGCATCATTCGCCACTTCTTGAAATGCTTGAATTCCGTGAGGTAACTGGATGGAAATGAATTCTTGTTCCGATGTCTTTGGCAGCTTTCGCAAAGTGTGATGGCTGAACTATATGAACTCATTTTGATTACTGTCACGTACCCGAACCCTCGAGCGCAAACATCCTTCCTTAGTCGTGGAATTGAGATGTTCCAGGACGCATCACCGACCCATTCATTTTAACTTTGAGTTAAACGCAAGCGGAAGCACAACATCTCCAGACAACAACAATAGGGATATACAGGAAAACACGCAACAAATATATATACATACATTAATGTTGACACCTAAATTTTGCCTAGTCATTTAGGGTTTAATTGCGTAGAAAATTAGGGATTAATTTTTAACCCCTAAACGAAAATATTTTCATTAAATTGATTGGCATATAGATGTTAGGCGCATTTGCATTAATAGAATTTAGTGAAAACATATTTTGCTCTTATTTTATTTCATTTTTATTTTGTGTTAAAAAATAAATCATTATAAAAAAATTTTAAAAAAAAAAAGAATAAAAAAAAGAAAGTAAAAAGGGAGCTCTTCCCCATGGACGTAGGCTCTGCCTCTTTGACTTACGAAAAAGAAGAAAAGGGCGAAGAGGACGAAAAAGAGGGGTTCTGCACAAACCGAAAAAAGAACGAGAATAGAGAAGAAGAAAAAAAAGAAGCCTGAGGAGAACAAAGTAAGGAGGAACGAAAAGATAAAAAGGAAAAGACGAGGGAGAGCTCTTCCATGGACCGAGGGGCGATCCTTTCTCGCTATCTCTCTGGTCTCCGTTGACATTCACACGAAAAAGGAAAACCTACAATCTATACATGCAGAGGGGAAGTTAAGACAGAGTTTGACCAGAGAGAAGGAGGAGAAGAATAGAGAGCTTAAAGAGAGCGAGAGAACACAGAGAGCGGGGGAAAAAGGGGGTAGAGAGAGAGTTCCGAGGAGAGGTGGAGAGAGAGAAAGTTAGAGCCAGAGAGAGTGAGATCGAGACCGAAGGGCCCTTCGTCGGCGACCGCCGTGCCTCAGCCGCGACCGACGACCCCCCTTTTCGGTAGGTCTTGTCCCCGAGTTCTTGTCGGGTTTGCGTTTTGCTTGATTCGGGGTCGATTTCTTGAGGATTCCGGCTCGGAAGCGTGCGAGGCGACCGGACATAGTCCGCTCTATCACAGTCGCCCCCGTTCGCCGCCGTCGGGCCGGATAGCGAGTGCCACACACGGCTGCCCCTCCTTTCTTGTTTCTGGTTTGTGTCCCCTGTCCCTCGAGCTTACTGGCCGGAGCTCGCGGCCATCCGGCTCGCGCGAGCTCCGGCCCGTGACGCCTCGCGCTTGCTGCTGCTTTCGAGCACGTCGTGTGTTGCAAACCCCGGCCGCGTTCGAGCTTCGATCGAGTTAAAAATCTCTTGCTTTCGTCGTGTACTCCAACTATTTGATGTTTTGCCCGAGTGAGATCCGTGGTTTTCTTTCGCGTGTGGTGCGTTCTCGGACCACTTTTGATGTGTCGTCGACGAACGAGGACGGTCCGCGTTCATCGATACACGAGCAGGGGCTCGGTTTGGCTAGTCCCCCGCCGAGACTTGGCTGGTTCGTGGCTGTCCAACCTCTCATCGAGGCTTGGTCGGCCCAGCTCAGTCTCCGGCCAGTCGTTCGGGCGATGGAGGAGGTCTGCGCTTCGAGCCGCTGTTCGGGCATGACCACAGGAGGAAGGGGATAGCCAGTCCCTTGCCGGGACTTGGCAGGTTCGTGGCCGTCCAGCCCTTCGTCGGGGCTTGGACGGTTTCGGTTGGTCGTCGGTCACCACGGCGGTGACCCGAATAGAGGATGCTCGCCGCCCCTCATTGAGGCGGTGACGCAAATCAGCGTGGAGTCTTGGCCGTGGAGGCCGGGGCTTGGAGAAGCCGGCCATGGGGGCTGAACGCGCTCAAGTCGGAGCGGCGGCCGGCGTTCGAGCTAGGCCCTTTTCTTTCTTTTTTTTAATCTTGCCAAACCGAGCTCAAAGAATGAGCCCGGTTCGGTCGTGGACCCGAACCGTCAAGCCCGAGTCAGTCCCGATCCGGGTTGGATGTGGAGATCCAACTCGGATTCCTCTTTATATTATTTTAATATTTAAAAAAAGTTAAAAAATTTTGCCAAACCGAGTTTAATAAATGAACCTAGTTCGATTGTGGACCCGGGTCAGCGCGCTTGGGTCAATCTCGATCCGGGTCGGAGGTGGAGATCTGACCCGGATCTTTTTTTTTTTTAATATTATATTATTATTTTAATATTAAAAAAATTAATAATTATTTTTATTAAAAAATTTAATTAAAAAAAAAAAAAAAAATTCGACAATCAAAAAATATTATTCGGGCTTTGCAATTGGCTTTTCTTGCCTATTTTGTTTGATTAGTGTCATGTTTGATTATATGTTGCTTGGTTCACACACTTTGAATTGCACGTTTAATTTAACTTCGCATGTAGTTGATTATGCATATTAGGTTCATGTTTTGATTATTGATTTCCCTAGCTTGGTTAGGAATGGAATTTTAAAACTCCCAATTGGCATGAACACATTAGACGGTAAGTGAACAGGATTAGGCACCGAAAGGGCACTAGTTTGTTAATTAGTGTAACCAAGTTCCCGTACCTATTGAATCTCTGGTTCGTAGAAGTGAAGCATTTCTCCAGTGCTTTACTTGGGTGTTTAATCGACCCACTAAAAATTGATTAGTGGCGACTCCTAGTGGAAATTGATTTGCATGTTAATAGATTAAACCTAAGTCGTGAATTGGTATGAGCTTGGGGGAGTCTGAGCTAGGTTTAGACTTAGTAATCTATTAGCCAAACCCCATAGTTGGCGAGGCTGGTTCAGGGAGGTTGCAACAATTAATAGCCGTACATCGAAAATTAATATATTATAAGTCCGCCACGTAGACCTTCCGACTACAACCACAGAAGGTAAGAGATTAATCTAGTTCCTCTATCCATGAGAACAACCTCAAAAGATGTTCCCCCTCAAAATAGCTAGTTCTCATGGAACAAAACTTATACTCATACCTAAGCACCTGATAAATGGTTATCAATAATGAGTGAGACAAATCTCAGTAACTTAACGACCTAAGCCTTGGTTAGGAAGTCAACTCGCCTCAGGTGCATCTAAATCACGCAACCACACATCGACGGTAAATCAATAACAAAACAACCCCTACTTTGCCCTAACTATGCACACGAGCAGGTTATCCAGCCCAGTATAAACAAATGTGCCATTAAACAATCGTGAGACATTCTTACCTTGCCTTGGCACACACGCCCTAGACGTTATAAATCATCATGTGCAATCATAATAGAACAAGCATATAATACAATTAGAACACGCAATAGCATTCCCATGCATAAGGCATCCACACGAGTCCCGATTATAAGGTGAAACCGTTTTGGCCCATCCTATACCGTGTCTCACAATTTCATCTCATAATTTGGCATAGTGGATCCACACTCTTTCACGCGTGTTCCGATTACTACGATCTTACATGGCCATGGCACAACCTGCGTTACTCCCATCAAGTTGGCGGTCTTCTGGTATGACTAGGCATCGTCCCACCCCATCGGGCATGGCATCATCTTGAAACCCCTACCTAGACAGCATTCAATTAAGAGCATCGGCCCGGCCTCAACCGCAACTTCGCATCCGGACCCCCACCGAGGTTTTCGAACTTAATTGGGTATTGTCCCGCGTAAAACACATCAAGACGGGTTTAACCCCGCATAAAACGCATCATGGTATTATGTGATCACATGATCACAATAACCACACAACTTATTTATATCTTAGCATTTGGCCAAATGCAAACATGATTCGTGCTCAAATAACAAACTACTACAATTTCCACACATAAAAATGTAGTAATAAATTCACACGTGATCACATACACATAATCAACCTATCAAACTTTGCATGATTTCCTTTTAAAATATCCTTGCCCCATTTAACTCATAAAACCGGACATATAAACCCGACGCCTCAGGAATTTCCACTTATATGTCCATAAAACCTTTCTTTAAAAACAAAATCTAAGGTTTATAAAATGGGCAATCATAACAAGCTCTAAAGCACATGAAATTTACACAGAATTATTACATAATTCAAGTACAAACCACATATAACAACCACTTATCGCCCTATTGCGATAACTTATCAAATAAAAACCGATAACTTATCGCTTTTTCGCGATAACTTATCATTCATATCCTCGATAGCTTATCACCCCTTCGGTGATAGCTTATCTCCTAATCCACAATAGCTTATCACCCCTTTGGTGATAGCTTATTACCCTTTCCATGATAGGTTGTCACTTCCACTTATCACTTTTCTTAATAACTTATCACTATCACTTATCACCTGTCACGATGGCCTATCACTTCTATTTATCACTTATCACGATAGCTTATCAACTAATTACCATTAAGTAGCGCTAAACAAGATTAACTTAGTCTAATCTAACCCTAAGCAAGTTTAAGGTACTAATCATGGGATTAGAGCGTTAACTCACCCGAAAACGATTCCACCGACATGGGCATGACGGTGGCGGCAAGGGCCACGCGTTGCTTGGTTTGGAATGGCACATGGTGGCAGCACGAAAATGGGTTTCACTAGGGCAGCTACTGGACAGCAGCTTCGGTGGGCTAGACAAGCGGTTACAAGCAGCGATGGTCGACACACGGTGGTGGCTTGACAAGGGCAGCTGATAGCGTAGCTTGGGGGCAATAAGGGCGGTGATGGTGGTCGGCTGAATCAAGGGGAAAGAGGGGAAAATGGGCTTGAGAAAGAGAAAGCAAAGGGAGAGAGTGAGAGAAAGACCAAAGTGAGAGAGTGAGGAAGAGAGAGAAAGTGTCTTGTAAGATACCCAAAAATGGATGGCTAAGATCCATTCTTGTTTCAACAAGCCAAGATCAATGGCTAGGAATTGATCTTGCAAGACAAGCCAATGATGGCTTCTCTAAGACTTAAGGGCAAAATGGTAATTTCAGCTCTTGACACTATTCATGGTACTGTTCATGACATTATTCACAAGTACTATTCACATGGGCTTGGGCTTGGGCTTGGGCTTGGACTTGAACGGGTCCAATTTGAAGAGAAATATGCTTGAAAAGGTTAATGGGCTTTCCTTAGGCCATTGGGCTTTGGTTTTGTGCGTGAGGCCCATCTCGATTCACTTGTGGGCTTCCATTCTCCGCCCAATAATTACTTTGTCCAAAGTTTTAAGGCCCAAAATGATTTCCGAAGTCTATCTTGACTAATCTGGAAAGGAAAATCTCTGAACTATCCTTAATCAAAAACCTATAACCGTACCAAAGCGCATGACTAAACTTCAATGGAAAGTGCCCCTAATACGGCCTATTCGAAGTTAGACGGCCTCTTGGGTGTCGCTTGTATGACCTATGGTTGATTCATCAATCAATCCATATTCGAGTCTTGTCAATCCATGGATTATTCTCGGTTGTCATGTAATCATGTGGAATTGACTTATTTACCTGGGGCACATAGTCTTATGAAATTAGCTTAGGATCTTTCAGGCTTAGTATAATGATTGTGCAAAATTACCCGTAATCCGCCTATATATACTTCCGTCGAATCGATTCCTAACTTTTCACTAATTGACCCGTGACGTCATAAAGCTGTCCCATATCGATCCTTATGGTTGAGCTATTTTCCATGGTCAAGTATTCTAGTCGAGCACATTTCCCAACTCTCAATTGCCCTTCCTAATGAAATAGTTTACCCATGTACAATTTTTGAATCAACTAATGATCTAATCCGCTATTAGTTGTCACGCCCGAACCCTACAGACTTGCAACATCCCGCTATGATCATTATGGTGCGATGACCCAAGACTCGCCGCTGACCCTTTTCTTTTAATCTTTGAATTACGCAAGCGAAAACGAAGTAACCATCACAACAAACCCTAGACAATAATCAAATGAGGGATAACGGAGGAAAATCAGTCATAACAAAAGTCATTTTTTTTTAAATCGATTAACCCTAGGAACATACTTACAAGCCCACTTCAGGCATTTCCACAAAAACCAGCAAAAAGATAAAGGCTATAGTTAATCTACTCCATCCAAAAGATCAGCTTTTAGGCCTAACCCTCAAGGACCAACCAAAAACTGCGGTACTCCAAACCGTATAGGGAGCAATGACATGCTAAGGTCCTGAAAAGGTTTAACAACAACAAATGAGATAAAATCTAAGTAAGTTAATGGCCTAAGCCCCGCTTAGGAGGCTAACTCACCTCGGGGGTCCCTAATCAAGCAATAAAGCATCAACCGTAACAACATTAAACAACCACAGGCATCCTTATCTTGCCTTGATACACCCATTGATGAAATGAATATGTTACATACTCGAAGCATTTAAAGAGATTTTCCATGCATCAATGCATTGCAAGTGTGCGTGTCTTAATTATAAGATAGAATCCACTTGAGCACGTCCAATATCATGCCTAGTAGTTTCTATCACATAATCAGGCACTATGCATCACACGTATTCTGACTATTATGCCCCCTCGAGGCCACTATACATCAAGCGATCTGCAGCAAGATGGCAGTCTTCCGGCATGACCAAAGTCCGTCCCGCCCCATTGGGCATGGCTACGTCAAACGATTTATAGTAAGACGGCATTCCAATATGGCAACATCAAACAATCTACAGTAAGATGGTATCCTATGAGGAGCATCGAATCAGCCATCGGGCCGTGATTCGGCATCCGGAGTATCAGTTATCCAGATAATCTCCATGCATCCGATAAACTCGAGCGCTATCTGCAGCAAACCTCAATAAATCGAGTATCGTCAAGCGATCTACAACAAGACGGCTCTGACATGTGACCACACAAGCACATAATCAGTCCGACCAATAATTATCTTTTCAATTAATCGATGCATCCATGAATAGTGCTCGCACAATGCCGCATAATAAACCAAGTTATCACATATGCAAACATTTAATCAATTCTTGCAAGCTTCAATGCCAAACATATTTATCAACCACAAAATATCACTATCATTTCTTGGCATGACAAAAAAATAGTTTAATTCCAAAAATCTCATAAATTTTCCTTAGAAACTTCCATTCAAAACAATTTGTCATATAATCAAATTAATACGACGATTCACGGCATAATCGCTACCATTCAAGCATAGAAATCATAATTTGAGATTAAAATTTTTTTTCGAAATAATAATAAATAAATTCATAAATTAATTACTTATAATAATATATTAATATTTAAATCCGAAAATAATTTATTTTCAAAGATTCAAAATATTTTCTCGAAACATAATCATTCAAATCATTTATCATAATCGCCAACTTATATGGCGAAATCCAACATTGGCATCACAATTTGTGCATAAAACAATCACAATTCGATATTAAAAATCATTCGAAAATATTAATATTAAATTTTCAAAAATCAAATATTTTATTAATAAATATATATTTTTAAGAACAAAATATTATTATTTAATTCCGAACAGTAATTTATTTAATAAAATAAATAGTAATGATAAAATAATAGATAACCTATCGTCAAAATAGCAATAACTTATCGAGAACACAACAATAGCCTATCACACAAATAATCAGAGCTTATCGAACATACCGATAACTTATCGCTAAAATTTATTGATAACTTATCATTCGATGATAACCTTATTACCAAATCTCACTTAACTAATTATAAACTTAGCTTAAACTTAAACTAAACTACCCTAAGTAAATTTAACACCCTAAACGGGATTAGGGGTTAACTTACTCGCTTAACGACGGCGTTAACGCGAGAACAACGGCGACAATGCGGACTCGCTCGTGGCAGCTCCGGTTTTGGGTTATGAGCAACGAATGGCGACAATCCGGGCGCGGCAAAGGAGCGGCTGCTGCGATGGCAAGTCGAGGCTGTTTGGGGGCTGTTCTGGGCATGAAACGGTGGCTGGTGGTGTCGGCTAGGCAGCTGGATAGCAGCGGACCAGCAGCTGTAGCGGCGGGGACAGATGACGGGCAACAAAGTTGGCGTTCTAGTAGAAACCAGCTAGCTATGGGCGGCTGTTCGGCGCTGCTTGAGGACTGAACCGGGGACGAAATGGTGGTTGGTGATGGCGTCTTGGTGGCTGGGACAGCAGCAGACAAGCGGCTCAACCGGCAGGTGCAATTGGCGAGCAACAAAGCTAGAAACTTGGCTGGAAAACAGCCGGCGATGGGGGCTGTAGGGCGCGTTTGGGCGGTGCTGCTCAGCCAGAGGCGAGCTGCGGTGGCGGTGGTTTGGTGGCGGGGTGGAGCGGCTCTCGATGTGGCTCTTTCCAGCGAGAAATGGACTGGTGGTGGGGCTAGAGTGGAGAAGCCAAGCGGAAGGAGAAGAAAGAAGCAAAAGCAGCAAAGAAGTAGAAACCGAAGAAGAAGAACAAAGCAAGAAGAAGAAAAAGTCAATCATGGGAGTGGGTGGAGTTGGTAGGGAAGTGGGGTGTTCAGCACGAAGTCAGCCGGGGGAAAAGAGGAGAGAGAGAGAGAGAGAGAGAGAGAGAGAGAGAGAGAGAGAGAGGTGTGGGATAAATGATTATCACTACAAAATATCTTCCAAAAATTTCTTTTGTAATTTTCTCAATTTGTCCTCTAAAATTACCACTTTGTCCTTGGCCCAAGCAGCAAATTACGGGCCAACTCATTCTTATTGGGCCTTGATGGTCGGCCCCTCGGACGCAAGGCCCAACGGGCGTCGCTCGGTTCACTTCCGTTTCTCGTGTCAAATTTTCGATTCTTCGATCCTTTTCCGAAATTGAAATTTTCGATGGCCAATTCGTAAAAATTACGAGGCGACATCCTATGGTTCAAGTGTGAAATCTTTGAGCATTCAACACTTAAAATCGGATCATAATTCATGGCCAAAATCGATCAATTGCAACTATATTTCATCTCGAACTAACAAGTGGCTATTAAAAATAAATTCTTCGATAGTCTTTTCCCTTTGGTTAGTATTCCCTAAGTGATCAGTTCAGGGCAAGAATTAACTAATAAAGCGTTGACGAAATCACAATTTCATAAATCACCAAATTGGGTCGAATTTTCAAGATATCACATTAGTGCATTGATACTTTAAGACACTTCTCTTGCCGAAATATGGTCCAAATCAAGGATGTCACAACTCTTTCCTCCTTAAAAGAATTTCGTCCTCGAAATTCGAATACTCATCTGGTTCTTCGAACAACTACGATTAATAGAGCCTCATTGATTCCTCACTTTCTCAGGCAGATCCTTCTGTTTCACGATGCCTTTAGATCACCTTAACCAAGGGAATAACCTTATTCCGTAGCACATGCTCTTTTCGATCCACGATCCGCACCGACTTCTCAACACATGACACTTTGTCGTCAACTTCAGTCTCTTCAAAGTTCAGCATGCGTGCCGGATTAGGCTCACACTTTCTCAACAAATGAGATGTGAGACACACTTCAGACTTGAGCAAGTCGAAACAAAAGTGCCAACCGACGGGCCAAAATTCCTTGCTCACTTAGAGAACTCAAAAGGTATAACATACCTCGGGTTAAGCTTTCCTACTTAATCGAAACGTGACCAACCTCTAATAGGTGACACTTGAGGAAAACGTGTCCACCTACTCGGAATCCCAAAGATCACTATCGATTATCGACGTAACTTTTTCGATGGCTCAAGGCAGTTACAAATCTCTCTTAACCGCATTCACTAACTGCTAGACAAACTCTAGACCAGCGATCCTCCTTTCTCTGACCTCATTCTAACAAACCGGAACTCTACAAGCTTTATCATGCTTTTGCTGTGCCACTCTGATAAAAATCATCCCAGAATTGTTCTCGTCCTGTTTAGTACATATTTTGGTTCATTCCTGCTCCCTTCGTCATCCTAGAAACCTGCCAAGAGTCGCTCCTTGCTTAGGCCGTTTAGCCTCGGCGGTCACTCCTTGCCCTCACGGATCGGGTCATTACAAGTCCACCAGCTTACGCTTGGTTCGTCCCCAAACCTACACACCTACTGGAGAGAGTTCCATCATGATATTCATTTATAGAGGTATCATCCACATCTGAGCACCTCAGAAACACAAAAGCTTTTTCTAACTCGTCAGTCCATGAGGTCGCTTCCTCGAGATCACCCATCGACACTTGAAATACGATCCAATGCATTCCATCAACTCTAAATTTTCACAAGCCATCGATTTCACTCACTTCAATTACAATCGCAACTTAAGAATATCACCTCATCCACTTGGAAATTTGTGCCAATCAACTCTTAATCATTGCACAAAAATCCTCAAATACCCTTCATTTCTTTACTAACGCCTCCAGAACAAGGTATTGATAACCCTATTTCCAAAATCCATCCATTGAGCACCACAAGATAATTAACTTTCCATACCTCAAAGGCAAAGTTTAATCCATCAAATTTCAATCTCAACAGTCTCCCAAAACAAGTCACCCTAGTGTTTTACAAAATCCGAAATTTCCAAGCAATAACTCATCTATCAAATACTACCACGGAACATTATCTGTAATTTAGAAGTCCACAACCTAATCATGCCTAATCACCATAAGCAAATCCATGTCTCACTTGACCATTCAAACTTATAACTTCAAAAATCAATTCCAATTCCACCAAATATCATCATGCAAAGCATCAAAACTTTCAAACGATATCTCATAATCAACATTACACCTCGAGAAACTCAAGATACATTCCTTGTATCATAGACAGTAACTCCTTCTACCAGAACTCTAGGGAAAGCTCGCTCTACAATCCCAACAACAGGTCAGGATTCAAAGCTGATACTCAAGAAATCAAAAAACAAACACAAGCAATGGGTGTTTTTCTAACTATCCCGAAAAAAACCCTAGCGCATCTTAGCACTCTAGGTATTAACCATGCTCTAATACCACTTAACTGGGATATCACGCCCAGAACCCTCGAGCGCATGAACATCCTTCCTTGGTCGTGGAATTGCGACGTCTCAGGATGTGTCGCCAACCCATTTATTTTAACTTTGAGTTAAACACAAGTAGAAGCACAACATCTCCAGACAATAGTAACAAGGATAGACAAGGAAAAACGCAACAAATATATATAAATACATTAAGAGCCGTACATCGGGAATTAATATATTACAAGTCCACCACGCAAATTTTCCTGACTACAACCACAAAAGGTAAGGAGTTAACCTAGCTCCTCTATCCATGAGGACAACCTCAAAAGGTGTTCCCCTCAAAAGAGCCGGTTCCCATGAAATGCAACACGTACTCATACCTGAGCACCTAAAAAATGGTTAACAACAATGAGTGAGATAAATCTTAGTAAGTTAACGATCTAATCCTCGGTTAGAAAGTCAACTTACCTTGGGGCACACCTAAACAAGCAGCTACACATCAACAATAGATCAATAACAACGCAACCCCTACTTTGCCCTATGACTACACACATGAGCAAGCTACCTAGCCTAGTGTAAACAAATGTGCCATTAAACAATCGCAAGCATTTTTACCTTACCTTGGCACACACACCCTAGATGTATAAACCATCATGTGTAATTATAATGCAACAATCATATAATACAATTAAAACACGCAGTAGCATTCCCATGCACAAGGCATCCGCACGAGTCCCGATTATAAAGTGAAACCATTTTGGCCCATTGTGACATCCTGATTTTTGGTGTCATTCCATATTGGCGTCAGAAAAAAAAATTCATAAAAAATTCATAAAAAAAGGTAATAAGAATAGTCCGAAATTCCTTTTTAGCAAGCTTCTTTCTTTTCTCTCTTCATTCTCTCCATCTTCTCGTCTTCTCTTCTTCTTCTTCTTTCTTCTTCATTTTGGACGGATCATGGCCACGCAAGAGGAAAATCGACTCGACTTTCTACGATTCTTCGACAAGATCATCCTCGAGGCAAGTAGATTCTAATTCCTCGACTTCGCGTTCGTCTTTTCGCCCAAGATAAATGGTTTTTGGCCTTTTATGATGGGTTTTGGGTCTCGAGTTGAAAAGTTCAAAAAGTCTTTGACTTTTTGGTTTCCCGAGGACGTACGAGTGTCGGGATATCATGTGATGGTGACGGATCATTGAAAACGAGCTTGGATGGCTCGAACGAGACATGTTAAGGTTATGTGTAAGTTGGATGATGGAATTTTTACTATGTTCCTTTGATTTTCTAGTCTTTTTTGGTGTTGTTTGAGTGTCGGGATGACACATGGTGAGTTTGAATGGTTGTAAGGAGTTGATAAGGGCAGCTATGGTTTGCATTGAGTCAAATCACTTAACGGCGCGTGGTGGCCGTGGAATAGAAAGTAATGCAAGGGTGGCTTACAGTGTGGTATGGAGGCGTGAGGAGCGCCTATGTCATAGGCCGATGTTGGTGGTGACCGAACCAATGGATGGCAACGACGTGGTCTCGCATCAGCTGAATTGTGTGATAAAGGATAGTTTATATGAGATGGTGATTTTGTGCACGATGTTGTTATATTGCCTGTGCTTTGGATAGTATCGTTGGTGTCTCGGTTGGTTTAATATGCCCCATATGGGGATTGTTATTCATATGCTTATGTTAAAATCATTTGCACTCATTATATCATAATTGTGTGATAACAGATGGTGAGGATCGTCAGACGGGGGATCCTTGACGATGCCTTATGTGCATTGCTTCATGTGCATTATGTGAAAATGAATGGTGAGGACCATCGGTCTGTACGCCGATGATGCCCCGAGGGAGTATCGGGATGCCCAAGTACAGAAGGCTTGGATGCCATCGGTCTTCAAGCTGACGATGCCTCGGAGTGAGATGCCTATGGTTGGTATACCATGGAAGTCTAGTCTGCACGCTGGAAGTTACCCGCACGGGTTGGTCTGCGTACCGATATAATCGTGGTACGGGGTGGATATTTGATGAGAGAAATGGAATAATAACTGGCATACAACATGCACTGCACCCATTTATTGCATTTGCATCATTCCTCTCATAAATGATGTTTATATCTTGTGATGATTTGATTATTCGTGTTGTCGATGCTTTAGATATCTATTTGCTAAGCATCCGAACGTAATTGGGCATCATCCCGCGTAAAATGTATCTGGGTATTATGTGATCACACGAGCACAATAACGATACAACTCATTTATATCTTAACATTTAGTCAAATACAAATGTGGTTCGTGCTCACACAACAAACTACTACAACTTTCACATATAAAAATGCAGTAATAAATTCACACGTGATCACATACACACAATCAACCCATCAAACTTTGCAAGATTTCCTTTTTAGACATCCTTGCCCCATTTAACTCATAAAACTGGATATATAATGTAAGAGCCTGAATTTCGATGTAATTCTAGGATCAATAAAATTGACATTATTTCGCATTTCATTTTAGTAAGTCTCACCCGAGCTGATCACTCTCGGGATACTAACCAATAGGGTATGGCTAATTAGGAAACGGTACGTGGATCAGGGACCCGATCTCGAATCGGATACCGATCACGAGAAATGATGAGAGAATATTATGAACCAATGTGGACCGATCTTAGGAAAGGTAATGGATTTGGTTTGGCCAAGGCCAACGACGTACACTCGAATCGCAGGTGATTCTGCACGACCGAGAGTGCACGTGGCCAATTAGTCCTGAACTTAAACTGAACGATCGTGATTTCTGGGACTAGTGATAATTTCTCATTCTCTCAATTATCAAACCGTTATGACTCGGATAACCCTAGGTCGATATGCGTAACCTCTAAACAGCCGCCCGTTAGTGAGAAACCCTGAAATTGGAAATCGAGCAAGTTTTGATCACGAAATTGGGTCCGGATTTTGATGTTGATTTTCGATGGCTTAAGAAACTATTTTTGGGAATCTGACGTCAGATTAGGCTGGCCATGCATATTTTGAATTAGTACAGTCGAAAATTGGAATTTCGACCGGAAGTCAAAAATTACGATTTTGCCCCTCTTGACCCCGACATTGATTCTAAGGCCGTATAAGATTATTTTTCGAGGCCAATGCCATTTTAGGATGGCCACGTACATTTAGAGTGGTTTCGGTCAAAAATTTAAATTTTGGCTCGGAAGTGAAAAATAGTATTATTTTATTCCCAGGATTTAGCAGTCGATTTTCAAGGGCTTAAGAAGTTATTTTCGCGATTCCGACGCCATATTATATTGGCCACACTCATTTGGGATTGATATAGCCAAAAATTGGAATTTCGCCTCGGGACCGGAAAAATGACCATTTTACCCCTAGGCTATTTTCGGGTCCGAATTTTTGGGAAATTATTTGGAATAATTATTAAGGATCTTCAGCTGCATTATTGGCCTTAATTACCCTTTTACCCCTCAATTTTTGGATAGAGACGAATGAGAATCGTCGGATTAGAGGTATTTTGGTCAAAACTCTCGGATCGGTGACACGTGGCGCCCCTAGCCCCAATATTTGATCACACTTGGACTAGCTCTCTCTCTCCTCCTCCTCATTTTCGACCAGAACCCCCACCGATAGTATATTTCCTAAATCCGGATTAGGACTGATAGTGTTTTTTCTGGACTGGGTTGAGTATTGTCGGTGTATATTGGGAAAAATTAGAGCACATTTGATAAGGTATATTACTAGAATAATATTGGTGATTTATTGGGCGAGCATGGATTAGTTGAGGATTAAGTGACTGGACTGCCGGGTATGCCCGGGCTAGATGACTTGTTGATTGCTGTGCCCAATAGTGAAAAATTGAATAATGCCATGTCGTGTGACTGAGTAGCCTATCAATGCGGAGTGTGATTGGCCAATTGACGGCATGAATTTGACTGGATGTCTATAATTGTTGTTGCTCATGGTGTATTGTATTGCATTGCATGGCCACGCATTTCGAATGCCAAGAATGAGGCGTGTGATGAAATTGTGTGAGAATACGTGCATGCCATGAGCATGTGATCACTTAATTATACCCTGATGCATTTTACGCGGGGTTCAGATAATAATTGGCAGTGTGTGTATGTGTGATCACAATCCGCTCTAATGCGTGTTACGCGGGGTATGCCGTCCTCATGCACTTTGAAGCAGGACGATGCCTAGTTCGTCCGAAAGACGACCATTCTGATGCGTTTTACGCGGGCTCTAGTTCGTAGGGAGATCAGTGTTGCACTTCATGCACTTTGAAACAGGCTAGACGCACCGGACCGTGAATTGTGTTAACTCGAGTCGTAATAAATAATTGAGACAGTGTGCTGGGTGAATCGAAATGAGAGCATGGCATAACATTAACATCACATGTATAGAATGCATGACCCGACATGTGAGATGAACACTGTGAACATGAGCGTGTGTGTGGCGCATGTGTAATCATTGTATTCGCGCACATATCTGAGAATTTTAATGAACTGCCTAACCTGCAGGGTAATTCTTATGTTCTATCTGGGCCCGAGGGCCCAAGTTATTGTTTGCGTATTATGTTGTTTGCCTATCAAGAGATTGCATGTTAGCCTAGTCTAAGTTTAGGAGTTATACTCATTGAGATTCGTCTCACGGTTGTAATAACCCATCTTTTCAGACCCCCAACCATAAGAATGCAGAATCCACCACTTTTTGGAATACCTGTACAGATACATCGGTATACAAGTACATACCCCGCAGGAAATGGGGAATCGTATGCAAGATACCGACTCATGGTGTTTGTAAACGTGGGTGAATATTTTCATCAGACTCAATAGTATGTGGCATGGTGCTTAAGGGATACCGACGGAAACCTAGGGCGACCCCTTAGGACTTTTGATGTGCCAATTGGTCAAGATGGATTGATGGAACCAATATATGTGGATGGCGAGGTGATCAATCCTTAGGATGTTTACGATGTAGATGGCATTGATGAGCCTATGAAGGGGGAGCCACAGGTGATAGCTGAAGATCAAGACCAAGATGTCGAAAAAGAAGATGAGCCGGACGACATGGATCTAAATTCTGATGAAGACCACGGGGAAGTAGCGGAGGTAGGGTCGGACGTAGAGATAGAACTTGATGATGAGTTAGGACTTTATCTTGACCCCAAGCTTGAGCCGTATACTGAAGACGAAGAGGCAGCAGCAATGGATATGGATTTCGAAGAGTCCGAGCCTCAAGAGAGTTTAGCAAGGAAGTCCTCGGAATCGTCGGATCCGGATTGGGAGCCCTAGCTTAGGTCCTAACTCTTTATAGGGAAGTTAGTAACTTTTTTTACTACTATCTTTTCTGTAGTTGACCCCACCTTTCCCAGCCATAGTACCTTTTTGATCTGGTGGCTATTAGAAGTTGTCGTTTTTGTTTAAATCTTTTGATCCGTATAAAGTACGTTGTAAAAAGAGGTTTTTAGTGGCTAATGAAATGTATACTCTTGTTTGTATATTGTCTTATCTATGGTCTCATGTATTTTATTTTGTATGGGTGTATATATATATTTGTATACGTAATTTCCGCTTATGTCTGATCTCTGATTGGGTTTTGGGTTGGCGACGCATCCTGGGATGTCGCGCACAAACAAATCGACCTTTGCGTGGGATGTTACCGCTTCGTGGGGTATAGGGCATGACATTCCCGTTTGATTTGGTATTAGAGCAAGGTCAACTCGGTCCAATCTGGTCGAAGCCTGGAGTGATAAGGAGCAATGAGACCATGGGTAACCAGTAGGGTAACCGTGTGTGCTACATATATCTCCTGACAGTTGTGTTTGATTGGATGTTTATAGATATGATTTGTAAAGTGCAGGTGCGGCAGGACCCGAGGTGAGTATGTGAATCCCTTGGGTGATGAGTTGGTTAATTCTTATTAGGTCGCATGCTTGTTATTGATTTTTATTTTGATACCTGCCTAGGATTTAAACCGGGATAGATTGGTTTAAGTTAAGTCTTTAATTCCTTAGTGGAATTATAGCAGGTAATGGAATAGCTAAGTGGTGAGGATGAATAGAAGAAAGGGAATGGAATCCCAAGATTAGTCGAGTTCAGGAGGCCAAGATGCCCGAGACCGCCAACTAGAGGACATTATTCAAACTCCAAGTAGGAGAAGGGGGAATGAGCCCCAAGCCCAGGCTAGCGAGGGAGCCCTTGAGGCTAGAGATCCAAGGTTTGACGATGTGATGAATACCATATGGGAAATGGGGTGTGTTATGGGATTGCAGGTTCAGAAAAGGGCCGCAACTTATGCTCAGGCAGCTGAGGCTGCCCCGATAGCTGGTAATGGAGGAAATCATGCCAATCCAAGGGAGGCTTAACCAGCAGGGGTTAGGCAGATGGCCCATTTAGTGGAGCAATTTATAAAGTTGAAGCCGCCTAAATTTCATGGTCGCGGTGAACCCGAGACTGTGCCAAGATGGGTAGAAGAATTGGAGAAAACCTTCAAGATTTTGGGGTGCACCGATGAGGAGAAGGTAACATTGGCGGTTTATCAGCTGTAGGAAGGTGCAAATAATTGGTGGAATGCCACCGAAAGAAGAGTGTTTCCTGAAGGAACAGCCCCGACTTGAGCGGTATTTGTAGAAAATTTTTATGAGAAATATTTCTCAGAAAATGCCCAAGAAAAGAAATTAATGAAATTTATGCAATTGCATTAGGGCTAGATGACTATCGACCAATATGAAGCTAAATTTGCGAGACTGGCAAAGTTTGCACTGACCATGATAGAAAATTCGCGAGATAGAGCTCGGAGATTCCGGGATGGATTGAAGCCGGATCTTCGAAGCTTGATTTTGTCTCACGATATCAAGGATTATGGTGAAATGCATAGGCGAGCTCAAATGTGGAGAGGGATCAGCAAGAAAAGGCAGCCACTTCGAGATTGTGATTTGCCTAAAACAGAGATAATCGACGCTTGGGGAAGAGAACTATGGCTGAAAATAAGCGGTTTGTCCCACCGGCCAGGCGAAATATAGGGAAGCAGGTCTCTCAGCCGAGTAGATATGGGGCATGTTTTAAGTGCGGGAATATAGAGCACCAGATTCGCAATTGCCCGTAGATGCAGCCCTCAGGACTACCTAGATTACCGCCATCGCGCATTGGAAATCAAGCCAAACCTCCCCCACCGACTAATCAAGGGAGACCACCAGCTCAGGGAAGAGTCTATACCATGGCGCGCAAGGAAGCTGAGAATGCACCGGGCGTGATCACAGGTACGATTTCCTTATGTGATCATACCGCTTATGCATTGTTTGATCCGGGGGTGACCCATTCTTTTATTTCAAAGCAGTTTATTAAGTTGGTTGGTCTGAAATCAATGTTACTTGAAAGTATGCTTTGTGTGTCGACACCCATGAATGATAGGGTACTAGTTTTTTTGGATGTCCTAACTGTAAGATAGTTATTGGAGATAAGGAAGAAAGTATCGACTTGGCAGTATTGGCCATGTTTGATTTCGATGTGATCATTAGAATGGACTGGTTAGTCCGACTGAAAGCTGTATTGGATTGCAGCGATAGGACGATCCAATTTAATTCGGATGGACGTCCTAGTTTTGTATTTCATGGAAACCGAGGAGGAACCTCAATTCCTTGGATATCCTCGTTGAAAGTGACCAAATTGTTGGATGATGGGTGCGAAGGATACTTGGTGAATGTCGTAGATCCGACAGTGGTGGAACCTAATTTTGAGGATATACCGGTAGTATGTAATTTTCCTGAAGTGTTCCCCTAAGAATTACCGGGCTTACCGCCTGAACAAAAAGTAGAATCTGTGATCGAACTAGTCCCTAGGACGGAACCGATTTCGAAGGCACCATATCGGATGTTCCTATCAGAATTGAAGGAGCTGAAGGTACAAATACAAGAATTGCTAGATAAAGGTTTCATTCGCCTTAATGCGTCTCCATGGGGAGCGCCAGTATTGTTTGTTAGAAAGAAAGATGGAACTCTGAGGTTGTGCATAGATTACCGGCAGTTGAATCAAGTGACAATGAAGAACAAGTATCCGCTACCGAGGATTGACGATTTGTTTGACCAATTACAGGGAGCCTCAGTGTTTTTCAAAATAGATTTGAGAACTGGGTATCATCAGTTGAGAATCAGAAAAGAGGATATCCCTAAGACTGCCTTTAGGACTAGATACGGGCATTATGAATTTACAGTTATGCCCTTTGGATTGACGAACGCCCCAGTCGCTTTTATGGACTTGATGAATCGGGTGTTCAAAGAATTCCTGGATCAGTTTGTCATAGTCTTGATTGATGATATACTAGTGTATTCTAAGAGCCCCCAAGAGCATGAAGTACACTTGGTTGAAGTGCTACGAACCTTAAGAGAACATGCGTTGTATGCTAAGTTAAGCAAGTGCGAGTTTTGGCTTAGCCGAGTAGGATTTCTCAGGCATATTATTTCGAGAGACGGAATCTCTGTAGATCCAGCAAAGATTGAGACAGTGACTAAGTGGCCTAGACCGACCTCAGTAACTGAGATCAGGAGTTTCCTAGGCTTGGTTGGCTATTACAAACGATTTGTGGAAGGATTTTCATCAATAGCTATACTATTGACAAGGTTGCTTAAGAATGAGACTAAGTTTGTATGGGATGATAAATGTGAGAAAAGTTTTCAAGAGCTGAAGCACAGGTTAACAACGCTCCCGTGTTGACCATACCATCTGGACCCGGAGGATTTTAGATCTACAGTGATACTTCTTTGAGAGGGCTGGGATGTGTTTTAATGCAGCATGGAAAAGTGCTAGCATATGCGTTGCGTCAGTTAAGATCGCATGAGATGAATTATCCGACGCATGATTTGGAATTAGCTGCAATCGATTTTTGCCCTCAATATCATATGAGATTTAGTGAAATCACTATCAACTATTCTAAAAATCTAAGCTGTTAAATAAATGCGTGATTTAATATATACTTATTATAACACTCGATTCATCGCCAACTTCGATTAAACAAAATACTGCTTTGAAGTAGTTAGTGAGTAGCTAGTGCATTGTTTTAGCTCTTGAGCTCTGTTTTACAGCTTTGGAAAGAGCAAGTGACTCTTTCTCTTTGGAAAGAGAAGACAGTTTCTTTCCTATTCAGAAAACAAAAAACACAAAAAGAAATGAGAATTTTCTTCTCTGTTCCTCTGTCATCTGTTGTTCGAGGGCAGTTTGCTCCACTGAAGGGGCTTCTGGCTCATGGAATGATGCCAAAGTTGTTTCATATTACGGATCCAACACAATGGAGCATCTGTGTATAATGTTGTCATGTTGTGTAAAAAGAAAAAAGCATCAACTGCTTGGGATCGTTGCAAGAGGTTCAACCATTTAGGGTACACAGAGCCAAAGCATACAGATTATTATTCAATTTATGTTGTCCTGAAACAGTTGCCATCACACCGTCGAATATCGAGCGGCATGTGTTTTCAGTCTTTCTCATTCAAGCTCTATGCTTGAATCACCGCTTGTACCTCAAGACACCCAGATACAGACCTCTACACTTCCGTAATCACTCCATTCGAGACAAAAGGGACAATCCAGTTTTCATCTTCAATTGGCCATGCGCTCAAAAGACCCCGAACACCCATGTCGCAAAAAAGTTCAAGAAGACAAGAGAGTTTAGGGTGAACTATGAGTTAGAGAATCATTTAACCAACAGTCCAAGTGTGATGCATGTGACATTACACTATTAGAAAAGACATTGCAGAATAGGGGCCATAGTATCTGTTGGAGAACGTTGGGTATGACCTGCGGAGGATGCCCAAAGGACAGATTGATACTTGCTGGTTCTGGAGAGTCAGGTGACCATTCCATTACCTTACATTCCACCAAAACTCCAATAACATCAAACGACCCTCCCAATACTCATGCAGTCAACACACTTTCATTTTACTTTTCTAATTAAATCTAACTATCTTGATCAATCAATAATTGAGAATGCTGTCGCCGCCGCCGCCACTGCCGCCACTCCTGACCACCGAATGCTAGTGCCGTTCTCCATAGCAATAACTACCTCACACCACCGACGGCTCTTGCAAGACCAATGACACATTGTCATGACGGATCAATACCCTAAACCCATATAATCTTCGTCCACTTAATAATGTTATTTGATTTTACTTTGGGGGAATTATCCAATCAGTTAGTCATAAACATATTATATGGATATCAATTCAGTTATATACTTTTTTTATTTTATCAATTTGGTCATAAACCTTTGCACGAAATCCCAATATAGTCCGGCGACAGCCAATTTTCACCGAAAATCCCCACCAGTAGGACAGCCAACGATGACTAGACCGTCACACATTAGCTATTTCCAACAAAAATTATACATACATTGAAATTTCGAGCAAAGGGTTAGGACCAGATTGGCAAAATTGAAAAGTTTAAGACTGAATCGACATCCACACAATAAATTTATGATCGATTGGGTAATTTTTTCCGTTCTACTTTTTATTATCTTTTCAAGACGGACTACCTCCATCACCATGTCGACCACCGATGTATCAACCTTTCCAATTTTTCCAACGAGCATCGATGTAACCTGTCTCTCAATTTCCCACCGCAAATTCCATGCAACTAGTACTCCAATGCGAATGTGGAAGGCAATACATTGTGCCGGAAAATTATAATAGGAAAGTGACAAGAGACCTGGACTTTTGTGTCAAATACACGGCTAGGAGAGAGTTTGGGAACACCAAACACTTCGTCGATTTTCACTTTGATTTTTAGTGCCAAGTTGTTTTGATTTTGATTTGTTGTTGATAAATCCATTTTATGTGCACAAACGGGAATTTCGTGACATCAAAATCAAGTTGTTCCCGTTGTGAATAATTTGATAGGAGTTCACTGTATATTTTTTATTTCAGCTTTTGTTATAATATTTAAATATTAAATCACTCCATCATCTTAATTGTGCTCTCATGAAATGCTTAACTAGGCCAAAGTCCAGTTTATACATGAGGAGTATGTTAGACAATTTCTATGTTTAATCACGCCTGTTTCTAATAGCCTAAGGTTGTTTTTAATAATTACAACTTCCATTTTTGCCTTGTTAAATACAAAAAAAAAATGTTAAATCCAATGAATTGGTTCTCCATCAAGTTTGTTTCCAAGAAAATGTTTTCTTGGGGCGCGGAACCATCGTATTGAATCGCATGGAACTGATCTGAAGTCGATTTACAACACCTGATTTGAGATAGCCATCATGACATAAATGTGCCCAAATCGAATTAAACCTTGTTGGGTCGATGAACTCGAAATGTGATAAAACAATCTACATCACCTCGTGCACAAATCGAACCAAACCTCGTGACAAGATGGCATGGAACTCACGCCCCATGTATCGACAAGCGATTGCTAAGCGTTTCCTGATCGTTCGTCCCAAAAGTAGGAGGCCAAATTCGAAAAATATCTCGTGCACTCCCATCAAATTATTCCACACGAGCTGGTGAGCAACTTATTTTCCATCTTGCAAATATCAATATCAAGTCAAAATCAATACAACCTGGTTCGAAGAATCAAGTGAAAATAGACAAATGTTGGTGCTCCCGACCCTCTGCTAACCGTGTACTTCACAACAGAGTGCAGAGGTCTCTTGTCACTTTCACTTACATTTTTTCCTCCCATCGATCAATTATTTGAACAAGTTGTAGAAGCTGCATGGAATTTGCGGTGTGGAATTGAGAGGAGGGTTACATCGATCCTCGTAGGTACTTCATCGAAGAGAGGGGAAGCGAGTTTTCCTACGAGGGCTTCCACAATTTGTCCGTTTTCTTGCAAGGACGGCAAACTCCACGGATACGTATCTTATTTTAACGTGTTAGTACCGACACGCCTCGTATCTCTAATTAGGAGAAAGTTTTTCTTTTCTCACCCCAGAAAATACCCCATATTTAATGTCCCGGAGTTCAAACGAAACCTTTTGACGCCTTGCTGAAGACCAAGTCTCTTGCCACTTTCGCTCAGAATCTTTTCTCCCATCAGCCAACTATTCAAACAAGATGTAGAAGCATGCACGGAATTTGCGGCGTGGAATTGAGAGGGGGCTTTTGAATTGGGAAAAAAATCGAAGAATAGGGTTGGACTTTATTTTATTTATTTATTAAATCTTTTTGGGAATTCGAGGCATGTTCTTTTGTATTTTTCTAATAATGATGGCCGATATTATTTTTGGTGGGGCTGGGGAAAGAATCCTGCCAGGAAATTGCATGCTTGCTTCCTTCTCCTCCTTCTCTGCCATCGATCTTGAATCGAATTCAACTCGTGGAGCTCACGGACAACCTACATCGTTAAAGATTGACCCACGTTAAAGAAAAGGAAAATTCGGTGAGATATCGATACCCAAACTTTCTATTCTCGTCTCGCCATTCTTCTCAAAATCGTACTAACGACTAAAAACATGCCTTCAATCGTAGTTTAATGGTCATTGAAGATCCGACATGGCAACATGTGTGGACAATGCTGAGTAAGATTCTAAACAGCCATTGTTGACGGAACTGTGACGATAGGTAATGCTGGGTTACTGATACAAGTTTAGGATATTGGCAAGATGAATTTTTTAGATAGTGATCTCTCAAAGTTGAAAGTTTAAGCTTTTTTGTAAGATTTATCTTTATAAATCAATTTTTTTTCTCCCTTGTTGTTTGTGTTGATAGCAAAGAGGGAACTCGATACTTTCAAGTTTCAAATCTTTTTTTTGTAATTTCAGCTATTGACATGGAAAAATTCCACAATGACACAGCTTCATTAGAGAGGCCGATGATTTTGGACATGTCGTAAAATGAGTTTGACTCAAAATGCCAATTTGCAAAATCAAATTGCGTACGACACAGGCTTTTTTTTTCAAATATTAGGAATCAAAACTCCCATAATCTAATTACAGTTTTATCTTCTTAAATCCTTAGATTAATTTGCACCGTCAAATTTCGATGCGACAACCTCTTTCATACGAACAAACACGCTGCACATAAATCGAGAAGAACAATGGGACAGAAACACCAAGGTACGAAAGCGACCCACAAAGTATATTCCAAGGATTTCGACAAGAAACATCACCATGGTAAATACTTAGTCACCACTTCACCAAACACAGCTCGACGCTCCACCGTCCGTCTAGGACTCGGACAATTTACATCGAAACCATCATATTCTCGTCAATTTCGAATTGATTGCATTGTGTTACGTCTCAATAAAACCGCCTCCTTTCTATGTTTTTTCGTCAAACTTGATAATAAATTCGAAACATTGTTTACCGTATCGTGTCAGAAATTATCAGGCCGGTCTCTCTCTCTCTCTTTCTTGTCTCTCTTCCCCTGGAGCCTATATAAGCCGTCCGTCCTCCCTTCTCTTCCCTTACACCGACTCACGACTCACTTCCGTAGGAAGAAGGACCGCATTCCCTAGAACTCCGTCCTTCCTCGAAACTCTACACTCTTCGTTAGATTCACGCATAGATTTGCAGCTCTCTCTCTCTCTCTCTCTCTCTCCTATCTTGCCAACCTTTCTCCGCCACCCGAGAAGCAATCCCAGCTCCTGTCCATCTTGAAGCAACCGCCACCGAAGTTCTTCGCTCTCCGGGGCTCCCAAGAACAAGCCAAGCTAAGAGAGCTCGTTGGCAGATTTGTTTTCCTTTTCTTGATTTCTCCCTGCTCCGCTCTGCTCCCTTTAAATTTTCTCGAGTTTGGCAAGCGCACGAAACCAGCGCCCACCATGATCTCTTCAGTGCGGCACGCAGTTTCGCCCTTCACGTCCTCTGGTTTCTTGGCCCGGAGACGCTCGGTTGCCAAGCCTCAGTTTTCGCCGATGCCCATAATTAGAAATGAGCGGCTGAGCCTGAACCATTCGGTCTCTCCCCAGAAACCCGTGCACATCTCCTCAATCGAGACGTTCTCGCCATTGGCGGCGGAACCCCAGAAGCGCAAGGTCGAGTGCAATGCCTACGAAGCTGCGGATAGGCCGCTTGAGATCAACATCGAGCTCCCTGACGAGCAGGCCCGGGCTGAGGCCGCTCAGCGGATCAAGATTGGTTTGTACTTTGCGACTTGGTGGGCTCTGAATGTGGTGTTCAATATATACAACAAGAAGGTTTTGAATGCGTTCCCTTATCCGTGGCTCACGTCCACGCTCTCGCTCGCTGCTGGTTCTTTGATGATGCTGATTTCTTGGGCGACTAAAGTCGCCGAGACCCCAAAGGTTGATCTTGAGTTTTGGAAGATGCTATTGCCGGTGAGTTTGTTATCTTTCATTTTATTTGTCTTTCTTTCTTTTTGGATTTTGGGTTGTGTTTGGTTGAAGATTTTTAGTCATAATAGTCTGACATCTACTCCAGTTTTCCAAATTCTGAAAGTTTCTTAAGAATGTTAGCTTTCAATCTTCCTGTTTCATGCAATTCAATTTCTGGCTACTTTGTTTTGAAAGGATGAATCTTTCATGAATTTTGCTTCGGCAGAACCAGTTTTCAGTTTTTGATGAACTATGATCTGCTAAAAAGAAAATAAAAATGAAGGTTGCAAATAAAGTTTCGAGTTTGGTATCTGAATTGTGGTTTCTCTTATGTAGGTAGCTGTGGCTCACACAATTGGGCATGTAGCAGCAACTGTGAGCATGTCAAAAGTTGCAGTGTCCTTCACTCACATCATCAAGAGTGGAGAGCCTGCTTTCAGTGTATTGGTCTCGAGGTTCTTGTTGGGGGACACATTCCCATTTTCAGTATATTTGTCTCTGTTGCCGATCATTGGAGGATGTGCTCTTGCTGCCGTGACTGAGCTCAATTTCAACATGATTGGTAAGCAAAATTACCTCAGTTTTGCACTCACCCTGTGCCAATATATGCAACATGTTGAAGATCTGTGCAGAAAAAAAGTGATATTTCGGTTCCTCGTCCATTGACTATAATCTGAGTTTTAAATGTCCGTTTTTGTATATTCTAGGATTTATGGGGGCTATGATCTCGAACTTGGCATTTGTGTTTCGAAACATCTTCTCAAAGAAAGGCATGAAGGGGAAGTCGGTTAGCGGGATGAACTATTATGCCTGTCTTTCTATGTTGTCCCTTTTGATCCTCACACCTTTTGCAATTGCCGTGGAAGGCCCTCAGATGTGGGCTGCTGGTTGGCAACAGGCCGTCTCACAGATTGGACCCAATTTTGTCTGGTAAGCACAAAATCTTGAATATCTGTTGTTGACAGATCTTATTGATTGATATTAACCGTGCTTGGATCTGTTGTATGTCAAGGCGTTTGGCATGATGAGAAGAAAACTCATTGGTTATTCTTACATTGTTATTGGTGAACAGGAGTTTCTGGTCAAGTTACATTTTCTCAATGTTGGGTTTTTTCTTTTCCCTGGTAAATAGGGCAAATCTAGAGTAAACGGTCAATGTTTTATCCCCAAAATGCAGATGCAATTCTCTGTTTAATGGCTTACTATTTCATTTTCCTTTGAAGGAGTTGTCTATTATGCTTGGAGTCTGAAAGAATGCAGTAGTTTATGCTTATTAGTTGATGGAAAGAAAAAACACTTTCAAATAATTAAATGCTGATAGATTGTCAGACTTTTTAATTTTCAATGCAGAATTTTCTTTTATTCATGGTCTAGTTGGTTTAAATGGGAAATCTTTCTCGAGCTTATGGTTGTCCATTTTGCGCTGAAGGCATTGGAGCCATTGTTCTGTTTTAATTGGTCTTTGCTAGTTTGGAAGGAGTTTCTTGTGTAGTGACAGAATGTGTGGGACCTTTTCCTCTTTTATATTTTGAAGTCTTTTGTATGGTGATTTCAAAATTGGTGTGTGCTTCCTTTTTAGTTTGGTCAACCCCGAATATCTTACAAAACAACAATTAGAAATGTCCCTTTCCTGAACGTTTGAGATTAAACGCAATTACTTTCAGTACTAATGTCCCGCTAACCAAAAATTTATGTGGCTCTGAATTTTCTCAGGTGGGTCGTGGCCCAAAGTGTCTTCTACCACTTGTATAACCAAGTTTCATATATGTCTCTCGATCAAATCTCTCCCTTGACCTTTAGCATCGGTAACACGATGAAGCGGATTTCCGTGATCGTTTCATCCATCATTATCTTCCATACGCCTGTCCAGCCTATCAATGCCCTTGGAGCTGCCATTGCGATACTGGGGACCTTCCTCTACTCTCAGGTACATTATCTCTCCCCAATCCGTCCATTGTAAATCAATCTCTATACTGGCTGAAGATCTTATCATGTGATATTGATGATACTCTTTGATACTCTGGAGAAAAGATTGTGCATTTGCGTGAATTGTTGCTCTGTCTTTTGCAACTTGGATGCATGTTGACAAAATGTCTTCATTCTTCGTTGTGTCCTTTCGATCTACTTTAGGGCCATAAATGCTTTGGCCTGAAAGCAGAATATCATTTCAACTTATTTTGTTTCTCGAGGAGGACCATTTTTCTTGGCTTTTTCTACAGTGTTCCTTTTCGGAGGGTAAAATCTTGAGCATAGTAGACTTTGTTTCGGTATCTGTAAGCATGAAAAGCGTTTCTATCTTCGTCTAAATGTTCAAGTGGTACTTTTAAATTGGTTGAATAAAGATTGGTTTTTGTCAGTAGGCGCTAATTCTGCAGCTTGCTTGACAATTCTCGATAATTATAGAGCTGCTTGGCCTTTTCCGAGTACATAGTCTTAATATGCAATTTGTGAAACGATCAAACCTCTTTAAGTTGTTCACATGGCTGATGATATATCATCTCCATCTATGACCAGGCTAAGCAATGAAGGGGTGCAGAGAGACTTCGCAGTTACCACTCAGTATAGACTGGGAAAACTACCGAGAGCAAAGGTGAAATCATACAAGTTGGAAGAGTTAGTAGCTACCGATGGATTTGACCATCATCTGAGAGTTGCTGACTTGTGCCACTCCGATTAACCAAGCATGCCCTCCTAACGCGTCGAAATATCGTCCGCGATCTTGTCTTAGTAGATAATTAGCCAGAGAAAATAGTTTCCATTTCCATGTCTTTAAGAGCTGTAGGGCTATGAGTGAAATAAAGTGTACGCGGATGTCGATTCCCAGTATGAAATTAGTATGATCGGTTTACGTCCTGAACTTCATGATTTCTCAATCACCTTTTGTGCATTCTTCTGTTCAAGATACTCCCCTTTCTTCTTCCTTGTTCTAGAGGCTAAATGGTGCTCATGAATAGGCTATGCATTTATGCATTCTCCAAAGAAATGAAAGGAGAGATTCTGAAGATCTCTATGTTGATTCTAGAGTGTACTCTCAATGTGGGATGGACCTGTCCGTGGTATCAAATTCCATTATGCTATCTTGGGCCCAGAGGGCTTTGAATGGTTTGCATCGCGGGGTATATGTATTACTTTCTCGACCATTCATAAATACTATTGGGCAGCAAGAAATCCAGCAGAAGTAGGGGTGATTATTCGGTTTGGATCATGAGATAATGGTACAAATGAAAGAGTAAAACCAGTTTTGCTGGTTCGAATCTTATTGATCTTTTGATTGAAACAAGGGCAATGGGTAAATGCTTCAAGGATTACAATACTTCCTTATTAAATTACCGGGAAAATGATACAAAAATGGTACAAATGATCAAAGAACTTTGGCCTAACGTGCAATATCGTCCTTGAACTTTTAATTTGTTCAATATGATTTCAGAGCTTTAGCCTAATATGCAATATCGTCCCTAAACTTTTAATTTATTGATCCATGAACTTTTAGTACATATTCAATTTAGTCTATGGACTAAATAATCTAATAACTAGATTGAATCTAGGAATATAATAACCCAAGGACTAGATTAAACACTTACCAAAAGTTTAGAAATCACAGTAAACAAATTAAAATTTTAGGGAGGATATTGCATATTGAGCTAAAGTTTAAAGACTACGTAAAATAAATTAAAAGTTTAGGGACGACATTGCAAAAGATAAAGCAAAGTTTAAGGATTATTTGTGTAATTATCCCCATCTTTTTTTAAATTTCTTAGATGAAGGCTTCTTCAAAAGGTACCATCATTAGGCCCATTTGAATGGTCCTCAATTGAAACTACCATATAATGATCCTCACTTCCCCATCTATTAAAACAATTTAAAATCCGACAAGATCAAGATAAATGTGCAGAAAAAGGCCAGATTTCCCAATAATTAACGCCGAGTGATGCACTAACAATAGTAGATACCACACTTTACCCAAAAAAAAAAAAAAAATGCAATAGTAGATACCACGAAAGTGGGTCCCAAACCCTTTTTTTTTATCAATGTTCCAAGTCAAATTCATTAGTTAGAAACGAGCCAATAATATATTTAGCAAGCTTATTACACTCGAAATATTTAATCTTTGAGTCAAAAAAAGTTGTATAATAAATGCCAATGACCTCGGGACTTAGGCTCTCGCCTATGATTGGACAAAAATTTATAATTATTCGGAGCGCGGTTAGCCCAATGTTTCAAACTCTTGTTCGTCTTCCTTAAGAACACGAGTTCAAATCCTGAACATAGGCCTCCTCTTGCTGTTCTCTCTTGCCGATGCTCTCCCCTCCCTTATCCTTGAGTCCGAATCGAGGAGCAGAACGAAGTTTCTGAGGGGACTTACTCATCCTCATGCGGAGCGAGTTGCAGTTTGCTAGCACATTTTCTGGGGGAAAGCATGGTTAGTCGACTTATAAAAGGGCACAAGTTCGAACCGTGGGAGGGGAATGAAGATTTTGAAGGGGACTTGTTCACCACCCTCACGCGGAAGGAGTCGCGGTCCGCGACCGCACATTATGAGGATGCATAACGAGCTTGCCAACCTCGAGTAGGTATAGCTCGAGAGTCGTTAACGAGGATCGCCCCTCCCTGTTCTTTTTCCTCAACGACAAGAAATATCTATTGCCCTTGCTTTAAGCAATCGCCCAACGCGAGTACAGACAAGATCCAGATGGAATCCGAAAGACAAGTAGACTTAAAATATTGTTTTCTGCACCACCACGTGAACCACTTTGAAATGGCATCTCTGTCGGAACGAGCACAGCCACGAGCATATGTTCTTCGTGAAAGGATACTACATGCATACGTATGAGTGTGTATATATAAGAATACTACATGCATACCTATGTATATATACATATATATATATATATATATATATATATATATATCAAGAAATCATTCCAGAAATGTGAAGCTCAATATTCCTGTGGTGATATTGCTGATGGAAATTTATTTTTATTCTTTTGGTATATAAAAGAAAGAAAAATGGATGGGAAAAGACAACTTACCTGCTAAAATAACTCGTCTTAGAACCACTAATGCTAGAATTATTGCACATTCCCCACTAAATTATTATTTGAGCGTTCGGTGATCACTATTCGTGTGTCTCAATCATGATGACTAGCTATCTCTCTCTTTTCTCTCTCCAAAAAGTGATTCTCTCATGCCCCATATATTATATGGGTGGGTGTGACAGAACGCTTTGCATTGGTCTGAAAGCACAGGAGGGAGCTTCAAAGTGAAGTGGCCATGGAGGTTTCTCAGGTCAAGAAAGCCATCTTCTTCTTCTTCTTCTTCTTCTTCCAAATCTTCCTGGCTCCGCTCTGCACTTGCTCTAACTCGCTCATGACCTCGGACGACCCATCGTCACTGCCCAGCAACTTCCTCTTTGGCACAGCCTCTTCTTCTTACCAGGTATTCATTGACTCATCTCTTGTAATCTCTGCTTATGTGTTTAATGATGTTTCCTCTGCTTAGCTTCCTTTCTTCTTTTGACCCACTTGGTTTGGTAGTTTGAAGGAGCTTATAGGAGCGATGGAAAAGGTCCTAGCAACTGGGATGTTTTTGCTCATGAACCAGGTGAAGTAGCTTTCTTTCTAAATGCTCGAGTACATCAAACTGCGTAAATTACTCATCGAGAAAGGGGCAGGTAGGGCAAAAAAGAAAAAAGAAAAAAGAAGGGCATCTGTTCTTCCCCATTATGATCATTCATGGTCCACAGTTTAGTTGCATAGAAAGCATCGTGTATGGGACTTTTTGGGCGCAACTTGGTTTTTAAATTAGCGGAATATTAGTTCCAATATAGAGGAGGGTCAATCAGCATTAGCGAACCCCTCTTAGCCTTATCATAAAGGTTTCACTCCTGCTATAGAATATTCGATTTGAATTATAATAACTCTATCAACGAAATATTTCGATAAGAAATTATATTATAAAGTGAGATGTTTTATCTTTCTTGGGAGAAATAGCACGGGACGGTTTCACCATATGCTACAAAGTTCGATAAAGATATACCTCATTTTATAGTCCTTGAGAAGTTAAAACGGAAGATAGCTTTCAAAATTTGGCTAAATTGAGCAGACGATTTCCCCTACGAATTCTGAAGTAAGATTTTGCATGTCAAGCTCATGAAGAGACATGCTTCACCTAATGAAGCAATATAAGCCTGGTACATTGGGAACGAGGTGATTTTGCTTATTTCACTAGAAAGCATCTCATGCTGTCAATTCACTAGATTCCCAGCTGATTCTGTGAGCAAAAAAGACAAATCAATCAATAATTCCGAATGCTTGGATTCGCAGGCAACATAATCGATGGAAGTAATGGCGACATTGCCGTGGATCACTATCATCGTTATCCGGTAATCATTGTTTAATGCTTTGGTTGAGATAAGCATGTTCTGTGCATCAGTACAGAAAGGGGAAGAATAAAGCAGCACCAAAATCACATATTAAGTTACTCTAATTGATATGACTTCATGTTCTTGTAGCTTTGTGGAGAGAATAAAGACCTCATTGTAGAGCTAGAATCAATAACCCGAGTTAGGTTCTGAATTTGTTTTTGTAAAAGATAAAATTGGCTGAATAATCTATGCAGCATGATTATCTGGCCAGGGCTTATCGAAGCGGCCAAACCACGCATGTGACTAGCGAATACGAATTGATACGAAAGAATAGCTATTTCCACCGACCCCGGCGACAAGACTGGCACATCCTCTACGGACCAGGGTCCGACCACTGAGGACCTGGGTGCCAGGATCCGGTCTTCGGGTTTAAAGGACTCGAGAAGTTGGCCGTTGGGACCTTAGGTCTAACTAGCGGGAACTCCAGTTCCGAGGGCCAAAACTAGTACAATTTCAATGTCTCTTTCACTGCATAAGCAAGTCGAAAGTTCAATCCAATCGCCATAAAAGTTGGGGTGCACTGGGAATTTTGAGATGAAGCAAAGTTTCAAAGAGAGATGACTCCTATTGTTAATTAACTAAATTGACAAGTCATTTACCTACAGTCAGATTTAATTAAAGAATGACAAATGAAAAACAGGAAGACATAAGGCTAATGGAGTCACTTGGAGTGAACAGCTATCGTTTCTCAATCTCATGGGCAAGAATTCTCCCCAGTAAGTCCCTCTTTTCCTTCCTTCACATTCCCCTTTTCACTGAGATTTCATTTGAAATTCAATCATGTTGAAGGCCTCTTAGTAGGAAAATTCTAACCGCAACCGATAATTGTAAACAGAGGGAAGATTTGCAGAAGTAAACATGGCAGGAATACACTACTATAACAGACTCATCAACAGTCTCCTTCAAAGGGGTACACTTCCTTTCTTCACATCAATCACACACAAAACCAATTGACGATAATCTTCATCATCTGCAAATAACAATCTTCTTCTTTAATATTACAGGAATACAACCCTTCGTAACATTGACTCACTTCGACATACCACAAGAACTCGAGGATAGATACGGAGGTTGGCTCAGTCCAAAATCACAGTATGTGACTCTAACGTACATCAAGCTCCGCGAATAACAATGAAAAAGAACATGGTAATTTTTTAAAAGGAAATTTCTTCAGAAACTAGAGCGAAACCACTTGTTCTTTTTCTTTTTGTAGGGAGGATTTTGGATATTTTGCAGATATTTGCTTTGAGCACTTTGGAGACCGAGTAAAGTATTGGGTCACCTTCAATGAGCCGAACATCCAAACAACATTGGCGTACCGCTGGGGTGAATTTCCACCTGCCCACTGCTCTGCTCCATTTGGAAACTGCACTCTTGGAGATTCGGAAACAGAGCCCTTCATAGTAGCCCATAACATGATCATATCGCATGCAACTGCAGTCAACATTTACAGGACGAAATACCAGGTATCAGTGCCGATATAAGACTTTCAACATGCAAGGAGCAATTTAATCTAAGAAGGCAATGAATACTAATGATTTGTCCAACACTTTCAGGATACCTTGTTTCCTATTCTTAAACTACAAGATTTCACAACTGGGAAAAGGAAATGCTTTGTACCACAAAATCAGAAAACAAAAAGGGAATAAAGTTTTTTTTTGGTAAGAATGAAGTGATAGAAGTTTATATCAAGTAGGATGAAAATAAGGATTAACAAAGCAAAATGAAATTGCAGAAGGAACAAGGTGGCATCATTGGGATTGTCATACATGCCGCATGGTTCGAGCCCATCAGCAACTCTTTGGCAGACAAGTTAGCTGCAGAGAGAGCTATATCTTTCTTCATGAGCTGGTAAGCACATCATATTGAACCTAAGATCATCTTCAACGCAGCACGTAACCACTATATTATCTTGGAAAGTGTGATTAAGCTAGTTTATTATGCTTTCCATAGGTTTTTGGACCCAATAATATTTGGGAAATATCCTGCAGAGATGATCGAAATTCTGGGATCCATTTTACCCGAATTTTCAAGAAGCGACCAGCAGAAACTGAAGAGTGGATTAGACTTTATCGGCATCAATCACTACACGAGTTACTATGTGCAGGACTGCATTTTATCTATTTGCGAACCAGGTAAAGGAATCACCAAGACAGAAGGTTACTACAAACAAAGCTCAAAAAGAACGGCGTACCAATAGGACAACCTGTAAGTGACGTTGGGATCATATAAATGACTCATATAGCAAAGAAGATCACATTAATGATAACTCATCGAACAATTTCTGAAGTTTTTTCAATTGGCAGACTGACCTGGAGTGGTTAAATGTCTACCCCCAAGGAATGGAGAATATGGTAACGTATGTCAAGGAGAGGTATAACAACACCCCAATGTTTATCACAGAAAATGGTAAAGAGGAACCACAAAGCTAAGACAGTTCAATGGACAATATTATGTCACAGTCCTGTCACGAGTGATAAGTTTTTCCCTTCTTCAGGTTATGGTGAAAAAGGATGACCTCAAACTCACAGACGAAAAGCCCCTGGAAGATCTGAAAAGAGTAGAGTACATGGCCGGCCATTTAAGTGCTCTCCTTTCAGCAGTGAGGTAAGACAGTTCCCATGATAGGAAAATACAAAATTATCATAGCAGTGAGCATTTGATATATTAAAATTTCATTTCTACAATCCATAGTTCTTTTCTTCCTCTCAAACAGGAAAGGAGCAGATGTGAGGGGTTATTTCGCGTGGTCCTTGCTCGACAATTTTGAATGGCGATTTGGATATACAGAGAGGTTTGGACTTCATCGTGTCAACTTCACCACATTAAAGAGAACTCCTAAACTGTCAGCAAGTTGGTATAAGCGGTTCATTGCTGAACACAATATCAGAACCATAATACATCCAGACCATCCAAATCTCCAGCAGATTTATTGACTAGCTTAATGTCTGCTGCTGAGTTACAGTTCCCGGCTTAAGAACCAAGAAAGAAAAAAGAACTACTAGAATGTCTTATCTATAGCATGCTATCTAGGCAAAAGCAAAGCCTTCATATTTTTATTTTCATTTAGTGGCCTGCTCACAGAAGTGTACCCAAAATATTTACTGAATGTACTGCATGTTTAGATTACATCAATGGAGTAATTTATCTTCACATGCAACAGCTGACCATGCTTTATAAAGTTTTAACTCAAATTCACATGCAACATTTTAGTACGGCTCCCATAGACTCACTTTGAATTTCGAGAAGTACATTAACTGTTGGAAGCCAAAATATGAAAAAGAAATGATAAGGAGTTGACATTAGAGTAACTAGCTGAAGAGTAAAAGGACTAATTTGGCAAAAGGAGACAAAGTTAGGGTACAAGACTCTTGAGGCTGTAATTCTGTTTTCGTCTTTGCATAAGATAGTTAAAGAATAGCACTGTCTTCCACAAAAATGAACAAAGAAATACAGCCTTAAGATTCTTGTACCCTTAATTTTGTCTCCTTTTGCCATATTTGTCCTTTTAAACACCAGCTAATTAAATAATAGCACTGTCTTTTGCCATATCTATCAACAATAAAAGAAAAAACCACTGGGGTTTGCCCTAGTGGCCACACGTCCTACTTAGGAAGGGACACTTTCTACTTGGGAAGGGAGAGGTGGGGTGTTCGAATCCCTACCTTCTCGGGGGACCAAGGGTGGAGACGTTTAGTTTCAGATATGGGTTTCGACTCTTATGCTTTGCAAAAAGGCAGGGCAGAAGTCTGAGAATGAGTTGAGAGTTAAAGTATGACAGACCAAAACAAAAAACTATAAAAAATAGCATGAAGGAAAAATTGTGGCAAGTCAATTCACTTTCCAATTCTTCTTTCTATAATGCCAAATTCATCAGTTAAAGATTGGATTTACTCCAACTCCCCCACAACCCACGCCATTAATAATAATAATAATTTTGCAAAAGCTAGCACTACAAGTCAAACAGTCAATCATGATTGTTGCAGTTGAAATCAATGTTGCAAGAAAAAAGGGGTTTTCAAAACTAATATAAGTACACGAGCCAATATGCTTCTGTAAAATGCACTTTTTTTTCTTTTTATAATGCAGAAGGGCCCAGAAAACACAAAAGAATTACGTCGTTACATGCACAATAGTCCTGAACTAAGGAGTATAAGCATTTTAACTGATTCTTACTAAGAAGTAGCAGTGAGAAGCTATCTTTGTCGCCACCAGGGATCTCTAGCCTCATAAACATGCTCCCCATCATCCCATGAAATTTGGCACGCTTGAAGACCGATCGCTAAAGTTGGCTCCTTCCCATGCTGCGCAACCCACTCTGCTACAGCAACTGCCTTGTCGTCCTCACTAGCATATACTTTCTTAAATTTGCCAAATGGGTTGATACCAGGATTAGCCATCTCTGCAATTGCAGCAGGCATGTACGCAGAATCACCCACAATTGGTGCACCACAGGCAGCCAACTGGGCACGAATCTGCATCATAAGCCTTCCAATCTTAGGTTTGAATTCTGCTAAGAGCCCAAAACCGAATTATCCTCGGATTACGCTCTAGATAGATCAATACTGGTTCAACATTTGAAGTATGTGTTTTCACTTGTAATAAGTAACTCTTCAAAGTGCATATAATCAATATGAATGCAAGGACCCTAGGGGGTGAAGCAAAAAAGATCATTCTGGCTACCGCATGTCAAAGAGACAGCAAGAACCTGATGAGTACGACCAGTCAGGAGGTTAATTTTGCATTCGAAGGCAACATCCTTCTTGGTCCACCCACAGTCTTCAACAGAGTACTCAGCTTCAACAACAGACTCCGGCCAGGCAACTTCCTTGCATTCCATGACCTCAAGTTGGCAGAGATACCATCCTTTCATGAACTCTGGATGCCAAGATATTTTAAGTAACAATATCATCAAAGGTTCCCAAAAGGGCACAGATATAGCAAACAGGCAAAGCCAGCAGGCTCCATACCTGTTGCTTTCTGAGAAACAGCAGGGAAAAAAACATAGAGACAAAAAACACCAATAAAGAAGTCCATGTATTGCCCATGCATGCAAACTAAGCATCATGATTAGCTTTCTACAACCATTTTTGAGGAATATAGGGAAAGCTGCTTCACGTTATTATTCTATAACCTCCAGCAAAGGAAATATTGCAGATGCAATGAATAAGAGTGACAATCTACCTGAGATGGGAAATTGGAAATCAAGCACCAAAAGTCTATGTACAGTTCATCTATTGTTTGATCAATCCATTTGCTTCAAATGATACCATCTTCTACTACTTCTCACTTCGCTTTAGATTGACAAAACAGTAAAAATTTGAATCCCTGCCCAAACATGGTAGAAGCATGCTAATATGTCTTGTTAGGTTACAAACACCAAAGACTATTACCTTCAGAAACAAGTCTTGGAGCCATGTTGACTGGGCGCATGTAGTGTGTAATTATTCCAAGGGGCATAGGTGCAACAGCAAGAGCAAGATAAAGCTTCTTCACCTTTTTTTCCTGGCAACAAAACATTTAAGAATAAACATTCAAAAGGTAGGGACTGACCTGAACCTTTACATTAGGGGGAAAACCCATTACAAGAAAAATCTGGAACTAAATACGGTCAACTTACTCTGATTTTACCATGAAAAACCGAGCAGTACTCCTTTGTCCTGGCTAACACAACACTACAATTGATTTAAAGCAACTGCTCACTATCAACAATATTTATTATGAGAAAATTTAGCACCAGCAAAATGCCAGACAGAAATTGCCAACTTACCATCCTTCTGAGCAATTATCAATCTGATGAGTAGTTTTAAGCGGTTCTACTAGTCCTAAAGCACGAGTCGCAAAAGTTGCACAAGTCTCTTCAATGTTATCCGTGGTTCCTCCAACCTATCCATGTAAAGAAAATAGAAGATGCAGCTGAAGGAAAATTCAGGAAAAGAACACAAAACAATCAAATAATGATGGCAACTAAGATGGAAAACTTTCCCTTCAAATGAAAAGAAACAGTTCAATTAAGCTTTGAGTTACGACATTAAGCCACAAACTTAAGTTCATAAATGCAATACACAACTATGTCAAGTAAGTCTAATGCCCAGACAAGTCAGCCAATCTACCATTTTGCTCTAACCAGGAAATTCAACTTCATGAGCTACACACGCCCCTTATCCAAACACAGGTCCATGTAAATGCAAGAAAACCAAATCAAAAGCTGATTTCAATTGTTGCCACCTTGAGTTAAATTCAAAATGACTCATTACTCATTTCACTTACCAACACTCAAAAACACTAACCATCAACAGCCTAATTAAGGTACAAAGAACTTATGCTCTATGTTCCAAATTTTATGAACATGTAGCATCCTCAAAAGCCAAGCAATAGTTTGGTTTCTTCAATTTCAAATTTCTTTTTGGCCATAAGTCCATTCCCAATTAAAGAAAAAATCTGGTTGATGCTACATTCATCCAGTGGAAATAAAGCAAACAGCAGATACTAGTATAAAAGCTCAAGCTTCTGCAGAAAAGGGCTTCCATTTCTGCAGACAGATCATGTGACCTACAAGCAAATGGTCATCAATGTCACTAGTCATTCAGAACTCTCATATATCTAAAGACTCAAGTTACATAAAACATGTGTCGATGGTCTCAAATATCAGACAGAGAAGTAAAGGCTGAAAGACTTGTTCCGAGTGTAGAGTAAATGGCTATGAAATAGGACAACAGAAACAGAGAACAACAATAGAAAGGTTGCATATTGAATGAAGCCATCTCACATTCTCATCTACTAGATTTCTTTCATAAATCTTACATATTAAAGCTAGGTAACACCACAAGCCCAAACTCCAAAACAAGAACATGGCCCCAATACTCCTCGGTTTGTGAATCCAGAATTATTTGTTGATAGCAGAACAAAGAAATCTTGAAGATACTTTATGAAAGATAGCTTACAGATGTACCGGCAGGTTTGTCCAAAACTACATAGGATTCAGCTACAGCAATGATTCTTGATTTCCAATCAATCTCATAGCACCTGATCAAAGTTCAAGTGTCACAAAGTTACCTAACTGGAAATATAGGTATCAGAAGCACAATCATCTTTGATGAGTAACCTCGGAAAACGCTTAGGGTGAACATGAACTCGCAAGTATGTTCCTGCTTCAACAAACTGCCCAGGGTCACTTATTCGGAATGTCTTCTGTGCTTCTCTTACAGTCTTCCCTTTGATAGATGCTCTCTTTCTCAAAACCGATGGCTTTGTAACTTCCTTAAATACTCTGATCTGCTCTGGAGTAGCAGTTGGTGGAGGTTGTGGGCAAACAAGTGCATAATGTACAGCTCCAAAGTGGATAAGATCTGCAACAAACCTTTCAAAGAATGAAATTTCCTATTTAACACCCCACTCTGTTTCACATGTAGTATGCCATTAACTGGATACAAAAAGCAAGGAATAAAGACTCACAATGGAGGAAGATCCAGAGCTTTACAGATAAAATCTAGAGCAGGTCCTTCTCTTTCTTCAGGTACAACCAAGTGTTCGACTCTTAGAGGACTACTATGTGAGGGGCAAGGTAATAGCCGATTATACTCCTGCAAGCTGAAAAAGATTAATCCTCAGCAATAGTTGAAAGATGTCACCAGACAACAATAGATTGGAAAACGTTTTCCACTAGACCAAGTATCAAATGAGTTGGGTTTTAAATTTTCTCAGCACACGGTATGCCGAGCTACTTGAAAGATTGAATCAGATATTAGTTAATAACGACCCGGCTTTTTGAGTTTCACCTTCTTGTTTTCCCCCTTAATTACTCTATACAGCATAAATGCCCAAGAATGCTCAAAGCATCAAGACTGGTCATGTTACCCGAAACAACTCCCCAGTAATCAAAGAATACAAAGCATCAACAACCATGTGATTTACAAGATGACAGAGTGATAGACCATATAATGGTCACCCGGTGGTCATCCGGGACCCAAGATATGCAGCTTATAGAACCATGTGTTTCAGCTTATCCAGCGGCTGAAAGTGATTGCCCGAGATTGGAACTACTCTTCACACAGTTTTATCACTAGGTACAGGCCAAATTGTCAATGAAGCAATTCAATTCAAGCATATAATAAACACAAGAAGGTAACTCCACAGCATTCATACTCCAAACAAATCTCCTTTCAGACATAACGTCAAACAGAAACAAAAGGCCTTTCTCCGCCCATTTAAAGCGGCGAACAGGACACCAAGTTGAAGCAACAAATAAACGAGAGTTTCGACAAGTACCCATTAACCGAATCAGGCGAAGAAGCGCGGGCAACGTCTGGTTTAGAGAAATCACGTCCGAAAGCTGTGGTCTTTACAGTTCTTGAACGCAAAGAAGCTGCAAAGAGGCGAGCTGGCGATGATGCTGGGTTCGGCAAGAAGGCAACAGGTCGACCGTAGTTTCTGCAGTTCATTAGTAACAAGCCATTGGCGAACCTGGAAGCAAGAGTGGGAGCTCTCATTCTCGCATTCCCGCAGTTTCTGAAGTGGGACGCTGGCGGTGTTTTGAGTTTTGGAGGAGAGAGAAGGGTTTTAGGATAAGTTCTTCTTCGGATAATTATACAAAGAGCCCTTAATCTTTGATTTAATATACAACGTGATCCCTAAATTTTAAATTTATTCAATATAATTCTTAAAATTTAACTTAATATTCAATATAGACCCTAAACTTAATATATGTTCAATATAATTCATAAATTATATAAAAATATTCAATATAATCTTTGAACTTGAATTTAATAGAAAGATTACATTAAATATTTTCATATTGTTTAGAGATTAAATTGAACATGTACCAACATTTCAAGGATGATATTGAACAAATCAAAAGTTTAGGAATCATATTACATATTGGGTTAAAATTTAGGGATCACACTAAATAAATTAAAAATTTAAGGACCACATTGCATAATGAGCCAAAGTTTAAGAATTGTTTATGTCATTTTCCCTTCTACTTCTATGGAAGGTTAGGCCTTAGAAAATGTTATTATTTTATTTTTACTATGTAAAATGAAAATTGCATTGTTAGCTTTTTTATGTAATTTTAGAGCATACTTTATTTCGAGATAATATCAATACAAATAAAAGTTCCGAAAAATACTTCTAATATGCTGCTTTGGGAATTAAGAAGGATGTGTTTTTTTTAAATTTTTAACAGTAGATTGTGTTCTAGATTGGAATAAAAATTTGAAAAATGCATTCTTATATGACTTTTAGAAGTAGAAAATAGTACAAGAAAGTTTTCTTATTTTCACTCGAAAATTATAAATAGCTTCTAGTACAAGAACGAACACTTTTCTCTCACTGTTTTGTTGGGTTCGCCTCGCAACATAATAGTTAATTTTTTTATCTATCGGATAATATTAGTTTTTTTTTTTATTTATCTATAAAACGGTAAGGATTTTTTTTTTTTTCTGAGAAAGCTCTCTCTCTCTTCTTGGACCTAGATGTTTTTTGTTGTACCAATCGATTTGATTTCCATGTTCGTATAGGGATCTCCTACTCCTTGAGAAATACAATAGTCAGCTCCTTGAAACAATTTTGTGGCTTCTCGTTATATACCTCCTGCCGCCACCGCCCGCCACCTTTGCCAAAGCGGCCGCCCACCGTTGAGACGCTGCCGACCTCGCCCCTTGCCCACCAAATCAACGCAAACCCCTCTCGAGGTAAGTACAAGAGGATGTCTCGCCGTACGTGCCCTCGACACCGGTGCCGACAGTTGATTTCAACTCGAGCGTGCGCCAGCGCCGTGCCTCACATCCTTTTGTCGGCCCCTCCATTTAAAAGGCAATCTTCCTCCCAACCCACCGTTCGGGCTCGATCTACTCACCAATCAAGATAAATTCTCTCGCATCAAAACATAGACCGAATACATGATCGCCACTGCTTCTCTACTTCAATACACGCAATATGTTGAAATTCCCACAAAACAATAGAAGAACACATCGTATATCGTTCAATCAACACATACGGCTCACAATTCTTTCCTATTTGATTCACTGAAACTTGGACGTAATCACGTTCAATTGGTCTTATATTATAGTCTATCACCTAATTCGAATGAAATGGAAAATGATTCAAGTGATTCATGAATTTGGCCCAATGTGCAATATCTTCCATGAATTTTTAATTTGTTCAATATGGTTCTTGAAACATTGATAAATGCTCAATCTAATCCTTAAACTATATAAAAATATTTAATGTTATCTTTTCATTAATTCAAATTAAATGGAGTCTGTTAAAGGTAACTTTCATTCAATTAAATTTGAATGGTGAAAAAAATCAAGTTAAATCGCGAATTATCCACGTAAGATATTCATCTAAGTTCATGATATAATAATCCACGTCATCAAGTAATAATGGACATGTCAACATCTTGATATCTTTCTTTTTATAAAGGAGATGGATAAAAAGATGGACATGTTGACTCATCATTTTTAAAAATACAATTGAACATATAACAATTTAAGCTATCAAATAACATTTGATTTGTCGTTTGAATTAGGAGTGAAGCGGTTAGGGTTGTCCGACAAGTTCCACGTTAGAACAAGTTCTTCATTTTTGTAACATGAAACCTACCATGTATATCTTGAAACACGGAACCTAAAAATCTACCTGTCGGGGTTCCGTGGTCGATTCGGGGACTACCCGATTCCACCAGTATCATTAATTGAATGATTGCAATTAAACATTTCCTTTTACAACCACCAGTTGCTGCTACAATTCACTCACCACAACTTATATTTAGAGACATGAAAAATACAAAACATTAACAAAGTAAAGTGTCGGTCATAAAATGATAGCTTAAACTAGTTGTTCCAGATTATACACTCATCATTGAATGCTATGTTATACTGCAGGATCGCGCGAAGACATAGACTAAGAAAAACACAAAAACTTGTTCCTTGTTTTAGGCTCCAGGTTCCAGATTCCACCTACGTAAAACCTAGAACCTATTCATCAAAACAAGTTTTCCAATTTTTGGAACCTAGAACCTACCCTGCATGCCTCGGAACCTGAAACCGGATAGGTTTCCACTGGTTCGATTTTCAAGTTCCAGGTTCTGGAACCATGCTCACCCTTAGTTTGAACAAACAGAAGGTCAACGTTGAACATTCACCAACAATTCATCACATTGCACATCGGGCCAAAGTTCATGGACTTATGTCAACTTATTTCAGTTCCATGTTCCGTGTCGGTGGTGGCTAAGCCAATGGTATCGGGTGTTGGGGTTTAGAACTACAGATTGTATTGGTGAGGGACTCAACAAGCTAAAATCACTGTCTAATAGTAATTTCAAACGATTTATAGAGCCAAGCAAATCATAGCATCATCTTCGCTGAAGTGCAACCAATAGACAAGGTTACTTCATCATTTAGCTAAACAAACACGCCAACAATATGTACAAACTCCAGATGCCCACCTGTGTCACTCCCTTATTTGCAGTACGCAATTCACCGGCTGGAGGTTTCGATCAAAGCAGTAGATAACATGGCGATTGCCACAACATCAACATCATACTTGACACCAATGATCCATCATATTGACACCCTTGTCTAGTGTCGCCTACTGAAGAATGGACGATCTATGTACATGGCGTTATGAATGAAGATGGAAGCGGTGTAGATGTCCTCCAAAAAGGCAAACTTGAAGAACCAGGGATGACTGATGAGAGCATGATTTCACCTATAGCCACATGATGGATGTCCTACTTCAGGAAGATGTTCTAATTTCAGCAAAGACAGCTAATATGATGATCCAAACAAATCAAATTCCCTAGAGCATGCACGGCACTTCTCCCTAAACTCCAGCGAAATCGCACATCGATCTGAAGCCCGAGGAAGCTTCATCAAATGTTTCCTCAAGTTCCCTCGAAAGTTCTTCCTATAACCCTGAGAACAATGAATAAACAATTTCTCCAAAACTTCAGCAGTCCTAAGTAAAACTCTCACAACTAAGAGTTCAAAGTCAACTGCAGTGAAGTTGCAAATCCTGATATCTTTAACCGATGACAGAAAACACTGAGGCACTGGGTCCAGCGTCCAGCCATCAATTTCAGAGTCCTCGATCAAGCCCTAAATCAGAAATAAATATCACTCAGCTCTGGCTTAATCTCCGAAATTTTGTTAGCACAAGCCAAAACAGAAACGGGATGAGAATCAATAATTACAAGATAGTTACCATAGCAAACACAAGACTCCTCAGACAAGGACTTTGGCTGAGCATGACCTGAAGCACTATACAATCTAAGTATGTCGGACTGATGTCCAACTTCAATTGGGTAAGGCTACGGAAGACCGGAAAAGAGTCAAGGAGATCTTGTCTCTCATTCATATCCTAACAAGAAAGCCCCGAAATATAGTGAATTCCAGGCCAACAGTAATCCGAAACATAAATAAATTGCTCCAAAGAAATGAAGGATAGAGACGAGATTGAAGATAAAAACAGGAAAGCTTACCCAAAGGCCTTCGTAAAATAAAGTAAAATGTTCTACATTAGAAAGATCCTTTAAGAGCTTAAATACACGGTCGGCACATTGATCAGGTATTTCCTCTGCTGGATAAAACACTGTAATGACAGCTTACTAGTGATGATGGACATGATATGGTAAGGTCACCACCACCGTATTGACCAGAATAGTGGAAGGATTTGATTCTAGCTCCATGAATCCGTACTTGGCAGTGTCTATCTAAACCCGCGCCAAAAAGTCAGGGTCAACTATCGTCAATTTCAAAAGATTGGGAGCACCAATGTTCAAAACCTTGATTTGCCGGCCCCTGCAATTCTTAAGAGACAACTCCTCGAGGGAAGGGCATGCAAGCAGCTTCTCGAATGAATTATCATCCCCAAATCCAACATATTCTAGAGTTAAGACCTTCAGATTTGGAAGACAAACTAAAGCAGGAAATCTGAAATTATGAAGCATTTCAAGGTGGAACTCTACCAGTGTTTCACACCTGAATATACAACAGGGCAATGTATACTCAACAGGAGGATGCATCTCTACAACGAGGCACAAGTGAAGCTCCTGAACTTTGCATCTTATCGCAGCATCGACACAAGTATTACGCGAGATTCGCCATCGTCCACATAACATAAAAGAGAAAAGGCTTTCAAAGGAGACAGGTCACGAACGACAATGCACCTTCCACAAAGTTTAAGAACTGCGACCTCTCAAAGAAATCTTCTTCATCGAAGACGAGGCTAAGAATCGACTTCAACAAATGCTTCCACCTTTTCGACAACACGCTCATTCTCGCCGCAGCTTCCGTTGAAAGAAAATCTAGGACGCGTAGGAGAATCGCATCAGGCAGATCGCACAACTGTTTGCAGCTCAAATCTTGAGAGCCAATCAATTCCCTGTACTTACTCGAAACTAGAACGGTTGCATCCACTTCTTCATCATTCTCTCCCATCAATGAAGATTAAACTAAAAGAAGACGACAAAGTGCCCTTCCAACTCTGAATACAACTCTTGGTAGATCAATCACAAGCCCCCCCGATAATAATACAGGTGGGACAAGAAAACCCTGAAAAAGAGCATCACAGAACTTTCAGAAATTGATTTCATACCCATAATCTGCCATCAATCTCACGAATTCCATCACTTCAATAAGCACCCACAAAACAATTCACTCCAATACATCAAGAACATGACACGAACTACAGGCTGCCAAAAGCTAAGAGAACCAAAAATGCTTCCGCATCAACCTCAGTCACGTGTATTCCTGTGCCTAACACAAGCTAAACCAAACATTACACAAACTACCGAGAAAAAAAGTCGAAATTTGACGCACGCAAGACAATCAAAGAACGCATTGACGAGACCAATGAGCAAGAAGTGAAAAGGGATCAAGAAAATCTTCGAGCATGAAGTGAAGGTCACCTGGGTTTCTCCAAAGGGTCGTCAAGCAATAGCTTTTCGGGGCGCGACAAGATCGAGAGATAGTGGAGAAAGGAGGAACTCAACCTTCTTGAGCCCCTTCTATCAAAGGCTACTAAAATCTTATGCTTGATTTCCTACCTAAAAGAGGATAAAAGGCGAATATAAAAATATATAGACCTGATAAATAAATTTATAGAAACGGGAAAATGGGACAAAGGTGAATAGAATTTCCATATATCCATAGTATAAAAATATTTTCCTCAAATAATAAATTCTTAAATAAAAAATAAAAAATAACAAAAAAATAATGGATAACTTTAGTTTTTATTTATTCCTTTTTTTTATTAAGGTTAATACCACGAAAAACCCTAAACTGGTACACTTATGACACATTTACCCCAAACTATTGTTTTTTTTTTTTAGTAACCCAGAAACCCCGCACGGTACCCGACGGTAGGGGAGTAAACCCCAGGGGCGACACGTTCTAGCCACCACACACGTGTCATAGGTTAAGTCACACTGCGGTGCCGGGATTCGAACACTCAACCTTTGCGAGAGGAAGAGTCTTGTATTCCGCGCAATGCCACCAGAGTAGTTACCTCAAACTATTGTTTTGACCATAAAAAACCCAAAATTGATACACCTGTGATAATTTTACCATGAACATACCATAAAAAACCCCAAATTGATATACATGTGACAATTTTACCCCGAACTAATTTTTAATATATATTTTTATTTTTTTTCTTTTTTCTTTTTTCTTTTTTCTTTTCTTTTTTCTTTTTCTTTTTCTTTTTCTTTTTCTTTTTTCTTTTTTCTTTTCATTTTCAAACTCTGGTCAGTCGTCGATCCGGCGACCGGCCAGAGGCGGAAGCCGGCGAGGGCCATCCTCACCTACCCAGGGCAAGGGTGACCCTCGCCGCGTCAGCGAGACCGCCCTCGCCCGCGTCGAGCAAGGGTTGCCCTTGCCCGGCTCACTGCTGCTCGGCCGATGAGGGTCGCCCCTTGCCAACATAGGCAAGGGCTAACTGCCGGCGAGGGTGGCCCTTGTCGGCTTCCGCCTCTAGCCGGTCGCCGGACCGACGACCGACTAGAGTTTGAAAATGAAAAAAAAAAAAAGGAAAAGAAAAGAATAAAAATAAATAAAAATTCTAAAAAATAATAATATTAAAATTTTAATTTAGGGTAAAATTATCACATATGTACCAATTTGGGGTTTTTTGTAGTAAGTTCCGGGTAAAATTATCACAGGTGTACTAGTTTGGGGGTTTTGGTGATCAAAAAAATAATTCAAGGTAAAATTATCACAGGTGTATCAGTTTGAGATTTTTATGGTCAAAAAAATAATTTGGGGTAAATGTGTCACAAGTGTACCAGTTTAGGATTTTTCGTGGTATTAACTCTTTTGATTATGCATTTGAGTTTTTTTATATCTATCATATATATTAATATGTATATTTATTACATATTTTAGGTATATTAATATAGTTTATTATTTGATAAAATTTTAATTAAGGAATGATGGAAGGGAATAAAAAGAAATAAAAAAGAGAGGAGAAATTATTAAATAAAAATCGAGTAGAAGAACTCCGATTTTAAATATACAAATTCAAACTTGAAACGGATTTTTTTCATTTATCCCCATCTTTTTCTTCTTGTGAAGTTTCACGACTCATCCGTAATTCTTTGTTCACGTCAAAGCTCCACGACAATGATGAAAAATATAAAGCTCCTTCTCCACCGTAGCTTTGGGTTCATTTGGTTTGGTTTTTGGGGAAAGCCTTTGAGGAAATGCAAAGGCCTTTAGAGCCCATTTGGTTCAACTTTTAAAATGCTATTTGGGAAAATGCAAATACCTTTAAGTTGAAGTCCCTTGGGAAAAATACAAGTGGCGTTTGGTAAAAACTCATTTGTAAAGCTACTTTTGGGCTAAGTAGTGTTTGGTAATTTTTTTTTTGTCAAATGGCTTTGGGAATTATCTTTTTTATTAAAAAAAAACCTATCTTACCCTTTGCCAGAGCTGACGAAGGCCTACGGCCACTGGCGAGCTAGATCTAGCACTGACGACCGTCGCCCAAGGTCAAGTGACCCCCGGCAAGCTAGATCTGCCACCGACAGTCATCACTTGAGGCCAAGCGACCCTCGGCAAGGATCGTGCTACCTAGGCGGCCAGTGCCTGGGTCGCACGACCTCAGGTGGCCGGTGCCTGGGTCACGCGACCTTAGGCGGCCGTTGCCTAGGTTGTGTGACCTCGCCGAGCCGATTCAGTGTCGGCCGCCCTCACCGGCCACCTCACAAGAAAGATTAACAGTACCAAGAGAGGCAAAACCGAAATAAGCCAAAATAAGTGGGGGTAGTTTGGGAACAAAAAATTTGGGTTCAACATTCCACAAATGCTGAAAGCCCAAAGCTGGTCCGGACTAGCTTTGGGCTTTCGACATTCCAAATGCTAGCATTTGCCTAATGCCAAGCCGAATGCTGAACCAAATGGCTAAATGGGTTTGCTGAAACGTGATTTACGTCAAAAGTCCACAAAAATAGCAAAAGAGTCTAAGCTCATTTTTTTTTTCGTAGCTCTGCTGTTCATATTGAAGTTTCAGGGATTGTTATGTGGCCACTAGATTGGAGGATGGAATTATTGGATCCTCCCCCCTCCTTGCTTCTCATCATCACTTAGGAGAATCAGTGTAGGTGAGTTTGTGGGCACAGAGGAAGAGATGTTAGCTTTAAGGATTTTGCTTAGGACTGCCATAGTCCTAGAAGAATTGGTCCTACAGTGTTCCAGAGATCATCTCAAGGGTTTTTATGAGTACTGGATTGAATGCCTGGCGGAGCCAGAGCGCCCAGAACACTGCAGATTACATTTAGTTTGCAGTTTCCCTGCCCTAGGGCAGGATGGCGAACGACATTTTGTTATTTGAGCCTTCCAGGTATCTATAGCGGGGGTCCTAATGTCCCTTTGACTTCTAACTGGATTTAGTCTACTTGGATCAGGCTCTTTCATTGTTTCCTATATGGTACAATCTCATTCTGTCATATCACAACGTCGTATAAAAGTTCATGCTTGTTAACTTTCAATCTGGTGGTGTTTCTTTGCTTTGCTTTGAACAGTTACATTAAGACACTTGGACGTGCACCTCAAAGGTATAATCTTGCATTCGCAGACATAAACTTACATCGAGTTTCCGGACAAAATTTGACCAGTAGAAAAACGATCGCGGCTAATTTGGTCGTGCCGTCGCTTCATTTGTACACAGCATCTTTTATGATCCATTAACCGAAAGGATGTCTGCCGATCGAAAGAATCGCACACTTAGCGACTGTTTGATGTTTGGTGATTCTGCCGTTTTCTTTCACAATTGTTCATCTGGTAAAGGGTGTTGTTGATCCTAGCCCTTTTTGGCGTGGGGGTCAGTAGCTGTTAGGGGGCTAATTCCAAAAAAAAATACCAACTTTATCTTGAGTAACAATTATGGTTCAAACTTTTTTTTTGTCTCTGTAAAAATAGACAATTTTTACTTGAGCTTCAAATCTGGCCTCCTTGATTTAAAATTTTCAAATTGTTCGGGCCAAATTTGAAATTTCAGTAAAAGTTGATGATTTTTTATAAGACAAAAAAAATTCAGGTTAAAATTATCACTCAAGATAAAATTGATGCTTATTTTTTGGAATTAGGCTTTTAATTATGTGTTTTTTTTCCTGGTATTTGGTTAACCTAGTAATCAGTAGTTAGAAGTAATGTTTGTTGGCCGTCGGTAGCTGCTAATTAGTTAGCTTCCATTATCATTCTCAACTTTTATTTGTCTCTTTTACAAGTACCTCAAATGTATCAATCCTCCTATGAATTTACCAATCTTTATTCGTTTTACTTACCAATTTTACTCTCATTTGGTAAATACCTAGTTTTGATTTACCAAGTTGTTTATCAATATTGCTTTCTTAAAAATTAATTAACTCCTTTATTTGAGTTACTAACTTGTATTTGTCTTGCTTGCCACCCCGTTGAATCTACCAGCTCTCTTTAAAATTACCAATTTTAGTTGGAGTAATTACCAATTTTGATTTGATAAGGGTACCGATAAGTTTTGCATTACTAACTCTTATTCGAGTTAGTGACTAACACATATTTCGTTTTTCTCAATTACCAATTCCTCTATCTTTGACCAAAAAATATAGAAACTTATTCGTATCTTTTACAAATTTTCATTTACTATATACGAGCAAATAAATTTACCAATCACTTTTCTCCGATAAGCTGACTAACTCTCATTTAAATTACTTAGCAATGTATATTGGTTTCATTCTATAGTTACCAACTTTTATGCTGAATTACCATTTTAATTTACATTACTTATCAACTTTTAAATATATTAACTATTCTTAGAAATTACCAACCTCAATTAGAGTGATTATAAACTTTTCTCCAATTAAATTATCAACTAGTTTTGTTTTACTAACTCATATTTGAGTTAGTTATCAGCTTCTCTGATTTTTGGTTAAAAAAAGTTTCTCTTATTATTTACCAACTTTGATTTACCTTTCTTATGATCGACTTAAATCTACCAACTTTAAGCTTATCAACTTTTGTTTGTGTCACTTCTAAACTTTTTTCTAATTAAATTATTAACAGGTTTTTGGGTTATTAACTCTCATTTGAATTGTTTACATTATATGATGCCGAAGCCGAAAGAAATTAAACTAAACAGAAGAATCGAAACGATAACGAGGAACAAATTATTCTCTCAATCGATTAACAATCAAAATATCCAAAGTCTCCCACAAACGAAACCTAAAACAAGCTTATATATATCCTCAAACCTAACCCTATTAGGATTAATAAATAACAAAATACAAAATTACAAAACCGTCCTTTACTAAATTAACCCATAAAAAAAACTAAAATAATAGAAAAACCCATCTAAACGATCCCAAATTGCGAAAATTTATTGTTAGTCATGGCCAACAGTAATGAGTATTGATCAATACGCCATTTCGCTTCAACCAACCAAATTTGAGTTCAATCCGAGATTATTAACTTCAATTTGTTCGCCACTCGTACTCTCGATCGAGCGGAATCACTCGCAATTTTGATCGTATGTCGTTGGCCAAACCAAATCCATTACCTTCCTAGGGTCGGCCCACACTGCCCAAAATACTTTCCTGCCATTTTCCGAAATCGATGCCCAACTCACGATCGGGTCCTCGGTCCACGTACCGTTTTCCTAGTTATCCTTTTCCATTGGTCAGTATCCCGCGAAGGGCCAGCTTCGGGCAAAACGTACTAAAATCAAATGAGAAATAATATCCACTTCGTTAGATCCCAAAAATGGATCGAAATTTAGGATGTTACAAAGCCCCTAACTTGGTGCAAACGAAACTTTCCACACCTGGCCTTATTTAACAGAAAAATGAATAAGTTGAAATCTATTGGTTAAATATAAGACTTAAATCCATGAAAAGAAAGCTTTAAGGCTGAAGTGCATTATTCGAACTTTTGAAATAATTAACCCTGTAACACATAGCATTTTTTAAAGTGGTCACGCCTTCACCTATATCGAAAGCTAGTAAGGCTGGTTGTGCATTTTCCGAAAACTTGCATGTTTCACACATGAAGGTTTTGTGCACCATATGCAGTCAAGCCAAACACATGACAGTCACATAATTTACAGAAACTAGACGTCAAAACTAGTTAGTTGCCTCATTAGAATATGGTGAATTAATCAGGAAGGAAACGCCATTCTTCTCGAGAATAAATATTCCTTTCAGTTCCAAAGTTGACCAAGAGTTGACGCAATAGTATGGTTTCCATGCATAAAGAACTTTAAACACCTAGCTTGATGCAAACAAAACTTTCCACACCTGGCCTTCTTAAAATGAAAAATGAATAAGCTGAAATTTATTGGTTAAATATAAGGCTCAAATGTGTGAAAAGATAGCTTTAAGACTGAAGTGCAATATTCGAACTTCTGAAATAATTAACCTAGTAGTGCATGGTATTTTTTAAAGTGGTCATGCCTTCACCTATATCGAGCGCCAGCAAGGGTGGTTGTGCATTTTCTGAAAACTTGCTTGTTTGACACATGAAAGTTTTATGCACCATATGTAGTTAAGCAGAACACATGATGGTTGCATGATGATTTGCGGTAACTACACGTCAAAACTAATTACTTGCCGTTGTCGAATATGATGAATTAATTATGAAGGAAACTCCATTCTTCACGAGAAAAACGGCTCCTTTCGGTTCCAAAGTTGACCAAAGACTGACGCTACAGATGGTTTCCATGCAGAAAGAACCTTCTACACTTGGCTCAACGCAGATAGAAATTTCCACACCTAGCCATTTTTACCGTACCTCCCCGTGCACATCGACGCGTAGTTTTAAGTTGCCCTGCAACTACGCAAGTTTTTTAACCTATGTAAGTCCTTCCATTCCAGACTCAAGCGCATTGTTTCTCTCCTCCAATTTTTTCCGTAAACACTTCTTTTCCTCCGATCTCTAAACATGCAGAATCCTCCTTTTGCGAGCAATCAAATCAAAGGGTTAATTTTCTGTGAGTTCTCAGGGGAAGATTTCAATTACAGGCTTGGTAAGCAACTCAGATAAGCGCATTCACATGAAAAGGTTCACTTTTTCTGTAGAAGATACTTTGATCTTTTCTTCTTGTACTTTGAAAATTACTTATCTCTCGACGCCCTTAATAAAAAAAAATTGTAATAAAATAAGTTACAATAAGTTCATAATTGAAATGAGTAACACCTTAACTGCTTATAAAAGCAAGATTCACCTATTTATTATTCATAAATTTTCTCAAGAAAATGTAACTCTTAAAGCTGTCAAAAAAAAAAATCACTAATTTTCTCAATGCGGTCATCTATGACCACCAAATTTTCCCTCCCGAATTTCAGGCTCGATGGGGGAGTGAACCGGGGTGATGGAAACGACGTGATCGTCCATTCCATCTTCGCCATTTTTTAGTCCAATGTCCCTCCAAAGCAGTCTCGCTCTCTTCCCGAGTTTCTCACGTTGGAGGGTGGTGACTTGCACACCATTTGAGAAGAGAAGCGTCTCCCCGGTAACCAGTTCTTGCTTATCAGTCCCTTTCAGTTCCTATGCTTGTTCATCACATCATGGATGCTTGACTCCGGTTTGCTATTCTTTGATTACCCTTTTCATTCCTGCGATACATGGGTTCTGAGTTTTCGGTGGTTCTGTGTGGCGATTTCGTGGAAAGGTCTCAGTGACCCTTTATGAACGACGGTTACCGTTTGGAGTAGAACAATAATCTGCTATACTTCATTGCTGAGTGAATTCGTTGACTTTCAACTGTTCCTAAGGAGACATTGCCTTGTTGTCTTATGATAGGTCCTGTTTTGATGAGGCTTGTCATGGCTTGATATGCAATACGAACGCCAATGTGACTCGTTAGAGTTTTTACCATCAATCTAATTATGTTTGTGGGCATCGAATTCGAAAATAGAAGAGGTTCTTGTTAATGGATTTTGACAAAATGGGTACTACTTTTTTCGCTTTCTGAATTATTCGATTAGTGCGCCGCGAGTGTCTTATTGAGTCATTGACTACTGAGTCACTGACCAGTTAATATTCATTTATTAAGAATTTGAGATGCCAGTTTTCTAACTTTCTTTCTAGATTGAACATAAACCCTGGGAGAGATTGTGAAGCTGATGGATGCGAGGCTTCCGGTTCACAAAGCTAAATGCCCGCACTGGAACGACACCCGAGATGTTGGCCGTCATACGCATATATGTGACCTACCTGATGAAATTCTTCTGCGCATCCTAGGTCTTCTGCCATTAAAAGAAGTTGTTCGAACAAGTGTGTTGTCGAAACGGTGGGAGTATCTGTGGACGTCAATTTCTAGTCTTGTCTTCAGAGAAGATGAAAGCAATGGGAGGATGGTTTTCATGAACTTTGTGGAGAGAGCATTGTTACTCTGCCAGTCGTCTCCTCTGAAAGTGTTTTCTCTTAATTATGTGATCGATGGTGACGAATATGTTGCTGGTGATGAGTCTCGCATAAATTCTTGGATTACTGCTGCAATAAGGCGCAATGTTCAGGAGCTTCGATTGCACCTTGGAATAGAACATCCTTCTTTTAATTACAGTTTACCTAGTTGTATATTTAGATGTGAGACGCTGACAGAATTCCATCTACTATTGAACGGTACCATCAGACTTCCATCTTCAGTACGTCTCAAGAATCTGAAGGTCTTAGCTCTTGAGTATCTGCATCTCGATGATGGTCGGTCGGTCGAGCTGCTGTTTTCATGCCCTTCCCTTGAGACGTTGTCTCTGGACTATTGCACTTGGCCAGAGGATATGACTTTGCGTATTTCTGCTCCTAAACTTTTGAGTTTGTCCATAGTTGAGCGCGACTCTTTTCTAGATATTGGAAGTCACGCTCATATCAAGATCCTTTGCCCCTGTTTGAAGTCCTTTGAATATTATGGTGAGTTTTTGGATGATTATGCCATATCTGGCTCACCCTCTCTGGAAGAGGCTATCATCCATGTGTTTCATCCATCTGACGTAGAGAGAAAGCCAGATCAATGTGCACGCCATGCATATAAGCTTGTGAAGGAGCTTTCTCGTGTTAAACTCCTGACTTTATCTGAGGACATCCTTGAGGTACACTGTTCTATTTGCATCTACCTATTCCATTCATTAACTGACGCTGAACCATAGTGTGTGCTGCTATTTTTTGGCTTTGTTAACAGGACTTGGATGAAAATAAGAGGATTCTTGATCTTGGCTCCGTTCCCTTCTTTGGTTATCTTACCAAATTGAAATTCACAACTCGCAACGTGGACCTAGAATCTGTAGCGCTTCAGGTTTTGCTCAGGAAATGCTCCACTCTAAGGAGTCTAAAGTTTGATGCGGTAACCGTTCTATCGCTGTCCTTACTTCCCTAGTCTCGCTGCGGATATCAAAGTGACACTGATTGAAGGTGATTGCGTATCAGGGCGTTTTCATCGAGTCTGAAACGGCCGAAGGGATATTGGACCCGGCACCTCACTGTTTTCTGACCTCGCTCAAGGAGATCACAATTGGTTACTTCGATGCGGCTGACTATGAACTCCTGGCTGTCATGATTTTGCTCAGGGCTGCTTCGGTTTTGGAGGAACTAGTTATACATTGTACGGAGCAGTGTTTCGTGACTTTCCCAGGGGACTTGATGGAAGCATTGCTGGCACTCCCGAGGGCTTCAAGTCGATGCGCAATTACCTTTTTGGCGTGCAAAATGCAGATGCAGGATTAGCTTTCTCTGGTTAATTTATGCCGACTGCAGTTAAATGTGTAGGTTCCTTCTTTGTTTTGGTGAAATGAACAGCTCCCTGTGACATCCATAATTAGAGTCGTATTTGGAGATTTACAAGTTCTGAGAATGAGTTGCTGGCTTTCGGATTTGGTCATAAATTTCTAATATGGTCCTTCTACTAGTACATGCCTAATTGCCTATACTATTATATTCAGGAACAGGATCATCTGTCAACAGATCATAAGCTTTTTCTTTTGATTCTTCTACTTTTTCAATCTCGAGTATTTGAAACTTTCACAATATATCGATGTGGATTACTATTCGATCTACCGCCACGGTTGAGTGACTCGTGTGTTTGCACTTAGTTTGTCAATTGAATTTTTGCAGATGTCAACCATTCAGTGGTAGACGTATAACCATACCGGTAGTTGCTTTAACGAACATACGATAAAATATAAATGCATAAATTGACGTAAAAGTTTTTTTTGTAGTTTTTTTTTTTTTGTAAAATTTGAATGTTGCTTTGGATGTCCCACCAAATAAATCCTCGATCTTTAGGTCTTTCAACTCTTCAGAACGTTGATCTCGAAGGCGATTCAGTGGAGAAGCTGCTGCTTTCGTGCCTTTTCCCCTTGAGAAGTTGTCTATCGACTATATTGCATGTGGCCAACGCACGAAGCTGCTGAATGTTCTTGCTCGGGAGCTTTTGATGTTTTCTGTAGTTAGAACGTAACAAGGGTGATTGTGAAAGTCGCTCGGCTCCGTTTGTTCCGCGAAAAATTTGACATTTTTAAAAATTATTTTCCAAATTTCTAGAAAAATGACAATATTTTGCGATATTTGGCTCAAATCTGAAAATGAATTTGAAATTATCTTCTGTCGTTTGGAAAGAAAAACCTGCTTTTATTTTGCTCTATTCGAGTGCTAGTGATTTGGCATGGGTACCTAGGGAACTGGGCACAGGCCAACCTAGATGGTCCTAGGTTCGGGCGCCAAGGACCTGCGACACAAGGACAGACACCAGTCTCGAGTCCACAGGAGCCGAGCCCGAGTCCATCGAGCCTTGACCTTCGCCTGGCTCCTTGGCGCTCGAGCCCGATCTTGCAGAGGCAGGGCCCGGGACCCCAACACTCGTGCCCCGAGTCCCCGACGCCCGGCCTATATTCATCGAGGTAGGACCCAAGTCCATGAAAAACTAGGCTCGGGACCCTCGTACCCATGCCCAGGTCCTAGACCCAAGTCCATCCTACATATCATGGGTATGAGCTTTAGGATGCCTCGTGGACAACTTTTAAGTAACATGTAGGTAATTTTAGGCTTTATTCATTGGAAATATTAGATTACAGCATTTGAAAAAAAAGTTATTTACTTAGGTGAACCAATTGAAAAGCCTAGAAAGTAATTGCATTTCATAGACAAGATTTAAGACACCAAGTACATTTTTCTAAAGGAAAAGTTGTAGAAAGTGGGACAAGTTGTATAGTCAAGAAATCGAGCAATATGAAAATTAAATTAGCTCAATGGTCAAATTTGCCCGTGATAATATCAAATCATTACCACTAATTATCGATCAAATTTTTTTTCCCATAATTCGTCGCGAGTAGCGCATGCATCTAGTATATTATAAAACCATCGAAGCAACTTTCATCGTCAAAAAATGTTATGTATAAAGTCACAAAATAAAAGCTCATGCCCTATATTACTAAATCATGACTAATCCTCCCCTTTTATAACCCAAAAAAAAAGGTACGAATAATCAAAAGCAGCATGGCATCGCCATACTAATTTTTTCATCATACATTTGAAACTTCAGTAAAATATTAATGACCATTTTCCAAATAACTTTGAAAATGAAATTAATTAATATTTTTCATCTTTTTTGCAAAGGAAAAATGACACAAACAGTCCTTAAACTTTTAATTTGTTCAATGTCATCAATGAATTTTTTGTACATGTTCAATTTAGTCCTTGAACTATATATAAATGTTCAATATAGTCCTTCCATTAATTCAAGTTCGAAGATTATATTAAAAATATTTATATAGTTCAAGAACTATATTGAGCATGTACCAAAAGTTTAAGAACCACACCGAACAAATTAAAAGTTCATGGATCACATAGATAATTAGGTTAAAGTTTAAGGATCACATTGAATAAATTAAAAATTTAGATATCATATTAAATATTAGATCAAAGTTCAGGAATCGTTTGTGTAATTATCCGTTTTGCGAACTTTAGTTCTATACTATTTGCTTTTTCTTTGTTCCCTCCTTTCAGAAAGTTCACTCGACCCTGCCCCTTCCTCTCCTACCCACCCAAATCGCCGCTGCGTGGATTCCATCACCTGGACAAACTGGTGCTTCTTCGCTTATGGCTCGCTGGTTCTCTTTAATCTCCGTGAACGCTTGACTTCAATTTTTTTTACTTCCACAGCCATGCTTTCTTGCTCTTTCCAGTATGTTTCATCCATGTGATCAATTGCTTTCATTCATATCCATGTCATCCTCGGCTTTTCGCAGTTCCATGTGGTGATGTCTTTTCTGGGTTCTTGATGTTTGGAGGGTGGTCAGTCGTTTTCCACTAACCTGTGTAATAGTTGGTGAAACGATGGTTCATGGGTGTTGTTTAAGAAATTTGCTGGCACCCCATGTGTTTGATGAAAAGCTTCAATGACCCGAAGTGCACACTCGTCCCGTGGGGTCGACATTTTATGTTCCGTTGCATATTTCATTGCCGAGTGAACTGGCTCATTTGTACACCCATGTCCCCGTTTGTTCTGGCTCTTGTCGTTTAGGCTGGTTTTGCGATGCTTGTTAAGGTTTATCATGAAATCCCAATGTGCCTGCCAATGGAACTCATTAGACTTATTTGGCCCTGGTCATGTTGTAGCGATGTGCATCAGGTTCAAGAATTCCAGAGTTTTCTTTATTTTTAAGTGTATCTTGAAGAGAGTTAATTATCTTACCACTTGGTATAGTCATTTTGACATTCAAAGTGTAATGAATGTGTTATGATTGGTGATTAGCAAATAGCTGTCCATTGAGATCCTAGTTTCTTGTGTTCATTTTAGATTTGACCTGCATTCTGGAGAGGTTGTGGATCTGATGGATAGGAACTCTCTGGTTCACAAGGCAAAATGCCAGCACTTGAATGATGCTCGAGATGTTAACCGCTGCAAGCAACTATGTGATCTACCCCATGCAATTCTTTTGCGCATCCTGGCTTTTCTACCAACAGAAGATGCTGTGCGAACGAGTGTGCTGTCGAGACGGTGGGAGTATTTGTGGACATCCATTCCTTGTCTTGTCTTCATAGAAGAAAATATCGATGGGAGGATGCTTTTCAGGAACTTCGTGGAGAGAGCATTGTTACTCCGTGACTTGTCTTCTTTGAAAGCTTTTTCTCTCACGTGCAAGGTTGACAGTGAAGAATATATTGACGGCAACGAATCTCGTGTCAATCTGTGGATTACTGCTGCAATACGCCGCAATGTTGAAGACCTCCGCCTGCACCTTAAACTTGGTCATGGTGCTACTGTGTACATGTTACCTCGTTGCATATTTAGGAGTGAAACTCTGAGAGAACTCCATCTAGAAATGAACCATGACCTCAAGCTTCCTTCCTTAGTTTGTCTTACAAATCTAAAGGTCTTAACTCTTACAGGAGTTCAGTTTAGAGATGATAATTCAGTGGAGAAGCTGCTCTCGTGCCCTTCCCTTGAGAAATTGTCTCTTTACAGCTGCGAGTGGAATCTTGAGGTTTTGGAAATTTCTGCTCCCAACCTTTTGTACTTGACTATTGTAGAAGATGTCTTGGCTTCTGGTATCCGGAACTCCCAAGTAAGGATCCATGGAGCTTGTATCAAGTCCTTCGACTATTTTGGTGAATTATTTTATGACTATGTCATATTGAGCTCCAGCTCATTAGTTGAGGCTTCCATTGGGTGTCATCATGACGAGACTGAGAAAAATTTCGATCAAGGCGCCTGCCATTTATATAAGCTCTTGAAGGCTGTTTCTAACATAAAAAAACTGTTTTTATCCATCGAATTTATTGAGGTACGCTTTGCTGCTCGGTTCCTCAATTTCATCTTTATCCCCCTTGGATCCATTTATTGGGACAATCTTGAGGTACGCCTCATCTTGATTCTTGATGTTAGTCTAAGTTGCTATTGTTTGGCTTTGTCACCAGGATTTGGATGAGAGAGAGGATATTCTCGATCTCAACTCCCTTCCAATCTTCCATAGTCTAACTAAATTGGAATTGGACGACTGTCACATGAATTTAGAATCTAGAGCACTTTTGTTGTTGCTCAGTAGATGCCCTATTTTGAAGAGTCTTGAGTTCTCTGGGGTAATTACTCAATCCTTAGTCCTCTTTCCTCCCATTCTTTTGTTCTGCATTAGTGGTACTATTGTTGAGATCAATGTTAAAGCTCACTGATACATTGTTGTGAATCAGAGCATTCTTGTGGTCTCTAAAAACGATGACTGGATATTGGACCCCATGCCTCCGTGTCTTACTTCGTCGCTTAAGGAGATTATGATTCGTAGCTTCCAGGGGACTGATTTGGAATTATTAGCTGTAAGGATTTTGCTCAGGACCGCTGCAGTTTTGGAGAAATTGTTGATTCACTGTTCAAGGCGCTGTTCGAGGACTTTTCAAGGGAACTTGACGGAACACTTGAATGAGCTCCCTAGAGCTTCAAATCAATGTACAATCTTGTCAAAGCGTGGGCACCGGGACTTCTATAGCATTTGACATCCGTAATTTGGTTAAACTCAAACTTGTGTTCTGATGACTCAGATTTTGTAATTGTTTTGAGTCGATGGACATGTGAATTTCAAGTTCTGTTCTACCAATCGATGTATCCATTGTCATAGATGGACTACTTCAATCATCCTACTTGACAAGTCAATATTCACGGTATGTGTTGGGCTATCCATTGCTTCTCTTCTACTTCTCCACGGTGAGCACAGGCATTAAACATTGTCCAAAGACAATGGATGAAACTTGTAAGAGTATGAATTAATTATTTTTCTTTGTTTCATTGTATTTCGAAATCCTACTTAGTAGATTAATCACTTAATTCTTTCTACTATGTCCTCCGGTCATCTGTTTCCGTCCTTGAGTCCCCTTTGCAAAAACTCGAGTGTCCTGAGAAACATCAAACTAACGTTGATTTCAAATCAATCGAGATTAACTTCGAGCCATAACCGACACTAAATGCCATTCTTGTGATAACTTTTCCTTCCTTGGAGGCTGACTGTCGACAGCACTAAAGTGGAATGATATGGACAACTTTCATCCGCAAAAGTTGCTTGCAATTGAGGGATGCTTTTACATCGGTATGAAGGTGAGGGTCTGCACACCAGTTTGGACATCAATATCATCAATCCTGTTCTTTTTTGGTAGAATTCACTTAGCTAGACGATGATGAACGCTCTTTTATGCAATGGTGTGTATTCATATGTTCGTCTAGGATGAGATGTTGTCGAAAATGGTCACGTCTCAACTCATAGAATTCGAATTCTGACCAAAAAAAAAAAAAACTCATAGAATTCGAAATGCAAACCGTCCTTAAGACACCATTTTCAATCTCACGTGAGAAATGTTCTGATCCGTGACACCTTGCATTCAATCTCGACCTAATTCCTAAAAAAATCTCCAACTTTAGGTTCAAACCCTATTCTCCCCACCCATCCGAAAATCGCCACTAAATTCTCCAAGATTATCAACATCAGGATCAGTTACAAGTTCGTTATCACAACCTGCGTTCTCATCGATACCCTCACTATATTGTGGAATAGTAACAACCTGATGTCAATAATCTTGAAAAAGTCAGTGCGATTTTTTTACAAGTAGGCATATTGGAATTAGAACGAACGTTAGGAGCTTTTTTTTAAAAGATTAATACCACAAAAATCCCAAATTGCTACATCTATAACAAATTTACCACAAACTAATTATTTGACAATGAAAAATCCCAAACTAGTACATTTATGATAAATTTACCTAAAAAAAAGTTTTGAAACCAAAAACCCACAAGTAGTGCACTTATGACAAATTTATCCTCCGTTAAATTGGAAAACCACCACGTAAAACTATAAATTGATACAACATCACAAATAAAGAGGTAAAACCCTAAATTGGTACACCGATCAACTATCACGTCATCCAACTCAATAATTTGACGGAAAAATTTAACGAAAATTGACCGAAAGTAAATTTATCATAGATGTGTATCACTTTAAGATTTTTTGTGGTATTAATCATTTTCTTTAAATCTAAAGTTCATAATTTTTTAATGGAACGAGCCCCTTGAGTCTCATTCGGAAGCAAAAGAGTCGTGCGCATTCCCAGTTGAAAGGGACGAGCCGACAGGCCCCCACGCAGTTGACCTCGACGAGTCCACGTCCAGTCCCGCCATTGTCGCCTGTCTGGCTTTATACGTCTTGTTCCCGGCAAGGCATGTGAGTCCTGACCCTGTTCAATGTCTCCGATTTCTCGTTTCTCCGCCTCTTCTGAAGTCGCTCTCCAGCGAAACCAAACAGGTATGGTTCAACCCGTCGCTCATTTACGACTTGGGTGATGTTCTTTTTCTGGATCTTCGTTCTTCATCCTTGGTAGTTTCTTGGGTCTGTTTTGTGGTTCTGTATAGAGTAAAGTTTTTGCTGCTTTTGAGGGTACGAGGCGAGCTGGATGGTGAATTACTTGTGATCTGTTATCAATCGATCGATTGGGTTTTACTTACCGGACAAAACAAGAAGAGATGGATTGATCAATTGGGTTTCAATAGGGAGAGAAGTTTCACTCGTCAGTTGTAGGTATGAGTGGCATGGTAAGCACTTGTTGGTTGACAAACGAAGCGTTTGATGAAGTGCTTGAATGACATTGACATTGACACGCTGTGAACTACCAATACTGCTGAGGTTTAAATGAGAGCTTGTACCCGCCATTGGTAATGCTTCTGTGCTGCGTTTGAGTGAAGAGGGGGCTCGTAAAAAAATCTTCTTAGTGTCATCATTCGTGGTTCCTGCTAATGAGAGCACTTGTTTAAGTTTGTCAAGCGTGGAATCTGTTCTTGGATAAAGGAGCTTTTGATCTGCATGATTTGAATTTTCTCGGGATATTGCGTTTCCTTGTTAGTCTGCCTAGATTGTCTAATATATCTTCATTTAGTTTCCTCCTTCATGCTTTGACTCTGAGTAGAGTACTGGAGCAATGGACAACAAGTTTGATGCCCGGTAGCTGCAACCGATTATGTGATCTACCTGATGCACTGCTCCAATACATCCTTGGTTTTCTTCCTTTAAAAGATGTTGTGAGAACGAGTGCATTGTCGAGAAGGTGGGAGTACATGTGGGCATCGGTTCCTAATCTCGACTTCAATGAGTTAGAGTTTCCCAATAGAATGGAATTCTTGGGCTTTGTGGAGAGGGCATTGTTGCTTAGTGATTCATCCCCTCTGAAATCTTTCTCTCTCTTGTGTTTTGTTGATCGAGAGGCATCTCGCATAAATTCTTGGATTACCACTGCCATAAGGCGCAAGGTTCAGAAGCTCCAAGTGTGCCTTTGTTTCCAGACTGAGCCGGAGATCAATTACATGTTACCATCACGCACGTTTAGGAGCGAAACAGTGACAGAATTCTGTCTAGCAATGCACTGTCATGTCAGACTTCCTTCTTCCTTTTCTCTTCCGAAGCTAAAGGTCTTAACTCTAATGGAAGTTACTTTCGAGGATGATGGTTCAATCGAAAAGCTGCTTTCAGTTCCTTCCCTTCAGACTTTGACTCTTCAGAAATGCATCTGGTGGCATCTCAAAGCTTTGTCCATTTCCGCTCCGAAGCTTTGGCGTTTGTGCATCATGGAAAAGGTATTTCCTACGGATATCCGAAGCAATTGCCCAGTATTGATTAATGCACCTAATCTCCTCTACTTTCGCTATAGTGGTGGGCTCTTCTCTGAGTATACCATATCTGGCGCTTCCGTGCTACTTAAAGCTCTTGTCGGAGTACATGATCCGGTCGAGGGAATTTCTGACCAGTTTGCCTCCCACACATATAAGATTTTGAAGGATGTATCCGTTGTAAAACATCTTACTGTGACTTACAACATCCTTGAGGTATACTTGTCGATATCTGTCCTATTTCTTGTCTTTTGGTATGAATAGATTGCATTATGACGCTTGATGCTTTGAAATTTTGGATTGGCTTTGGCAGTCTAACTAACCATTCTTTGGATATGTTAGTAGGATTTCAACTTGAGACAGAATTTCATCGACTCCTTCCCAGTCTTCTCTTGCCTCCTATATTTGGAATTCAACTTGGGTCGCGTAAATTTAGATTGTAAAGCACTTGTAGCAATGCTCACCAACTCTTCTTCTTTGATCAGCATTTATTTTGGCGGGGTAACTATTCTGTCAGTATTGTTTCCTCTTACTGCATTCAGCGTTATTGACAAATTTCGATCAAGCGCGGAAGTTGATTGATAAGTAATTGTGAATTAGGGCTTGGTTGTGGACTCCGGAAAAGATGAAGGGATATTGGACCCGGCGCCTCGGTGTTTCCTGTCGTCGCTCCAGCAGATCACAATTTGCAAATTTGATGCCACTGATAACCAACTCTTAGCTGTGAGTATCATGCTCAGGGCCGCAAAGGTTTTGGATGAGCTATGCATTAACTGCTCAGAGCATTGCTCGGAGAATTTTTCAGGACACCTTTTGCAACACAATCCTGGCGTTCAGGAAGTCCCTGGGTCAGATTCCATGGTACCCTAATCATGGATGTGCTTAAAATTCTCTTCGCCACTCGAAGACAAAAAAAAAATGGGGATTGAATAGAGATTCACTTATGACTCAATGGTAAGGACGACAAGAGATGGATTCGACATAAAGCAACATTGGACTATTCAACTCATATACTTCCTCATCAACATTAACTTTCGGACGGATTCCCGGACACGTCAAAGCGCTATCTAATTCCTCTTTGTTTCAGCGACCCTCTTTTCGTCCGAAGCTGTGCAATTTCAGGTTTATAAGGTATAAGGTGCAAGCTAGCGAAATTCTTTGGTTTGGCTCTGTTCTACAAAAATTTCAAAAACCAGAATGAACCGGACCACACTTCTAGAAACCAGACCCGACCAATTCGGTCCAATCCGGGCGGTTCCCCATTCAAACAAGGTTCATAAACTTTGGCCCTGTGACACTGGTTGAGGTTGTTCATGTAATTGCAATGTGCCTGCCGGTGGAATTCATTGGACTTAGTTAACCCTTGTCATGTTGTACGGACGCACAGCAGGTCCATATTGTAATGGGATCTTGGAGAAAGTTGATTATCTTACCACTTGGTATTATCATTTTTACATTCAAAGTTTAATTAATGTAATATGAGTGGTGATTGTCTTCATTTTAGATTTACACTGTACTCCGGACAGGCCGTGGATCTGATGGATGCGAGCGCGCTGGTTCATAAAGCTAAATGGCAGCACTCGAATGATGCTCGACACGCGAATAGCTGCAAGCAACTATGTGATCTACCCGATGCAATTCTTTTGCACATCCTGGCTTTTCTACCAACAGAAGATGTCGTGTGAGTGTGCTGTCGAGACAGTGGGAGTGTTTGTGGACTTCCATTCCTAGTCGTCTTTAGAGAAGAAATAGAAGAAAATAACCATGGGAGGATAATCTTCAGGAGCTTCGTGCAGAGAGCATTGTTACTTCGTGACTCATCTTCTATGAAAGCTTTTTCTCTCTCGTGCATTGTTGACGGTGAAGAATATTTTGACGGCAATGAATCTCGTGTCAATACTTGGATTACTGCTGCAATACACCACAATGTTCAGGACCTGTGCTTGCACCTTGAATTTCGTCATCGTTGTACTCTTTACATGTTACCTTGATGTATATTTAGGTGTGGAACTTCAAGAGAACTCCATCGAGAAATGCAGCATGACCTCAAGCTTCCTTCCTTAGTTTGTCTTCCAAATCTAAAGGTCTTAACTCTCGTGGATGTTCGGTTTGGAGATGATAAATCAGTGGAGAAGCTGCTTTCTTGTCCTTCCCTCGAGAAGTTGTCTCTTGACAATTGCAACTGGAATCTCGAGGTTTTGGAAATTTCTGCTCCCAACCTTTTGTACTTGACTATAGTTCAATCCGTTGTGCTTTCTGACATTCGGAACTCCCAAGTACGGGTCCATGGAGCTTTTATCAAGTCTATATTATGGTTGCTTAAACGCCAAGAAACAATCACAAGAGAACCGAGAAGAAACAATCATAAGAAAAGAGTTTTCATACACTTTCTAATCTCTTTGATGACAACTCTCAAAAGCTCTCTAGGGTTCGCACAAATTGTTTGTTTAAAACACTGGATCGAGTCCACGTCGAGGGCCAGGTATCTAGCCAACATGGGCCTGGATAGAATTATGTGCCGGAAACAACAATTAGGCTCTAGAGATTTGCCAGGTGTCTTGCTAGTATAATCTTGGCCGGCCGACCCACCCACCTTGACCCGCGACCCAGCCACTTCCTGGTCGAGTGCTCGCCTAGCGGTTTGACCCGTCCAGGCGCTACGCGGGCCGATCTCCTCGCGCCCTCCGATCGCCCGTCTCCATTTTCGAGCCCCCTCTGCAAAACACCAAACTCGTGCAATTCCAAAATTAATCGAGATTAACTTCGAGCCATAATCAACAAATAACGACACGCAATTACCAGCCATTTATTAATTACCAAAATGTCGTTCTTGCAATATCTTCTCCTCGTTAAATGGAATTACATGCACGTATTTCACGGTCCCGCCGTTCATAGCCCGTCTTGCTTCATACATCTTTTCCCGGCAAGGCATGTCCATCCTCTCTCTCTCTCTCTCTCTCTCTTCAGTGTCTCCGCTTTCTCACTTCTCCGCCATTTCCGACGTCGCTCTCCGGCGAAACCAAATAGGTACGGTTCAACCCGTCGCTCATTTGCGACTTGGGTGATCCTCTTTTTCGAGATCTTCGTTCTCCGCTCTTGTTTATTTTTGTGGGTACGTTCTGTGGTTCTGTATCGCGTAAAGTTTTCAGCTTTTTCGGGGTACGAGGCGAACTGGATGGTGAATTGGGAAAAAGAGATGGATCGATCAATTGGGTTTTCACTCACTAGTTGTAAGGTATGAGTGGCGAGAGATTCATGGTAGGGAATTTGGTGCTTTGGGCACTTATTGTTTGACACGCGAGGCGTTTGATGAAATGCTTGAGTGAGATTGACATTGACACGCTGTGGACTACCAATACTGCTGCTGAGGTTAAAATTAGAACCTGTACCCACCATTCGTTAAGTTTCTGTGCCGCGTTTGGTTGAAGAGTGGAACCTTAAAAGAAATCTTTTGAGTATTATCATCCGTGGTTCCTGCTCATGAGGGCCCTCGTTAAGTTTTGAAAACGTTTCTTGGATTGAGGAGCTTTCAATCTGCGTGATTTGAAAGTTTTTGGATATCATGTTAGTTTGTTGGTTTGCCTAGAGTTGTCTAACGGAACGTCACTTGATCTTCGTTTAGTTTCCTCCTTCGTGCTTTGACGGTGAGTAATTGCCGGAGCAATGGACAAAAGACCAGCTGTTAAGAAAGCTAGGCGCCATGACTCGAAGAACAATGACAATAGCTGCAGCCGATTGGGTGATCTACCTGATGCACTGCTCCAACACATCCTTGGTTTTCTTCCTTTAAAAGATGTTGTGAGAACAAGTGCATTGTCGAGAAGGTGGGAGTCCTTGTGGGCGTCGGTCCCTAATCTCTACTTCAATGAGTTAGAGTTCCCTGATAGATTGTGTTTCTTGGGCTTTGTGGAGAGGGCATTGTTGCTTCGTGATTCATCCCCTCTGAAATCTTTCTCTCTCCTGTGTTTTGTTGATCGAGAGGCATCTCGCATAAATTCTTGGATATGCACTGCCATGAGGTGCAAGGTTCAGAATCTTCGAGTGTGCCTTTGGTTGCCATCTGAACCGGATATCAATTTTGTGTTTCCTTCATGCACGTTTAGGAGTGAAACCTTGACAGAATTCTATCTAGACATGCACAATTATGCCAGACTTCCTCCTTCCATTTGTCTTCCAAAGCTAAAGATCTTAACTCTCGTGGGAGTTACTTTTGAGGATGATGGGTCAATCGAAAAGCTGTTTTCAGTTCCTTCCCTCCAGAAGTTGACTCTTCTGGATTGCACCTGGTCTCATCTGAAAGCTCTGAATATTTCTGCTCCGAAGCTTGGAAGTCTGTACATTACGGAAAAGGTAGTTTCTACAGATATCATAGACAACTGCCCAGTATTGATCAATGCACCTAATCTCCTGTACTTTTACTATACTGGTGGGTTTTTCTCCAAGTATGCCATATATGGCGCATCCGTGCTAGTTCAGGCTCTTGTGGGAGTGCATGGTCTGGTCGAGGGAATTTCTGACCAATTTGCTTCCCACGGATATAAGCTTTTAAAGGATCTATCTTCTGTAAAACATCTTACTGTGACTTACAACATCCTTGAGGTATACTTGTCGATATCTGTCCTATTTCTTGTCTTTGGGTCGCAAGCATTGTATTATGCACAAATGCTTTATGACTTTTGGATTGACTTTGGCAGTCTAATTAGTTGTTCTTTGGATTTGTTATCAGGTGTTCAATGTGAGAAAGGATTTCCTTGACTCCTTCCCAGTCTTCTCTTGCCTCCTAGTCTTGGCATTCAACTTGGATCGCGTGAAGTTAGATTCTAAAGCACTTCTTGCAATGCTCAGCAACTCTCCTTGTTTGATCAGCATTAGCTTTGGCGGGGTAACTATTGTGTCGTTATTGTTCTTTCTTGATGCATTTGGTGTTATTTGCAAATTCTGTGGTCAAGTGTGGAAGTTGATTGTTATGTAATTGTGAACTAGGGCTTGGTTGTGGACTCCGAAAAAGATGAAGGGATATTGGACCCGGCGCCTCAGTGTTTCATGTCGTCACTCAAGTTCATCACAATTTGCAAATTTGACGCCACTGATGACCAACTCTTAGCCGTGAGTATCATGCTTAAGGCTGCTAAAGTTTTGGATAGGCTATGCATAAAGTGCTCAGAGCATTGGTCGGAGAATTTTTCAGGGAACCTTTTGCAACACATTATGGAGCTTCCTAGGAGTTCAGATCAATGTACTATTTCGCTAGTCACCTAGAACTTTTAGTGCATTCGGTTCAGTAGTTGCATTGTTTACTCACCTAGGACTTCTTGTTGGATTGTAGTTATCTATGTTTTGTATTATAATCTGGCAATGTTCTTTTCATAGAGATAAGCCACAGATCATTTTTTACCTTGGCGGTCGCCCCGTCCTGCTCCTGCCGATGAATGGCGTGGGAGATCAAATGGATTCCTAAACAAGAATGATGCTAGGAACACAATATCATTTACCAAATAAACTTTAGTTTGCGATATGCAATAACCAATTGAACGTTTAAACATGCTAATCAGTTTGTGCATGTGTCTCATTTGCCAAAAGAAGTCAAGAAACCCTCACCCAAAAGCTAGGGAACCATGATGCAGCTAACCTTGAGGTTGTGATTGAAGTTTGGATTGTGCATTAATTCGGGTTTGAACGCATATTTAGTTTTTAAACTAGTTTATGGCCCATGCGTTGTGCGGATTTGTTTATAAAGAGGGAAAGCCTCGCTTCCGGATGCAACATAAGCCTGAATAAGGGCATCAGCTTGAATTAATTTCTTCTGTGAAACTCCAAAGACAGCAAATATAGAATGAATGGAAGAAAAGTAGGCAAATTAGTGAAGGTAACTGAGTCACTTCCCGCCCTATCCCAACCTTCACTCCTCTAGAGTTAATCATATGCATGTAAAAGCCAGGGAAATCAGCTGTGCCCAAAATCTATGTTATGATGAAGATGTGAACTAAGGTTGGGATCCTGCACTAATTCAAATCTGAATAAAAAAGACTAGATTTTTAATTAGAAAACAAGAAAATTTTGTGACAGATAATAACTAATCACCATACTAAGTGTTTTAAGCGATCGGTACTATTGAAGAAACGATGTTAAAAGAGGTAACTTCCCATATCGAAGAGCTCGAAATAATTTCTATACTAGATTTCAAGCACACGCTATGTGCCTGCGCTGTTGCTTTTAAATGTTTCCAGTTTGTAATCATTGTAAAATTAAGTCTTAACAAAGCTCTTCTAGCTCTCATGGCCGTCATCTTCTGAAGTGAAGGTGCGAATAGTACTGAGAATATGTGTGTTTTAAGTATAATTATGCCCTTATTATTTGACTTCATATAATTTGGGGAAGCTTAAAAGTGAGATAAAACTCACTTTTGCCTAATATGAATAGAGATATCTTCACATATGATACTCAACATACGTCGTATATGATTACTAGTTTATATATATAAAGTTCGAGCTGATTATCGTAGATTTTTCTCCCGATGTAAACTCTGCTCATCAGGAAAAACTTAGGGTCCTGGAATATTTACTTCCACCAGGAATTCAATGGCGAAATGGGCAGAATTCCCTAGAGATCTCCTAGAATCTTGTCACCCGGCGATTTCTTGTAGGAGACTTCATAGCCTTTGGGCAGCATGCATGTCGTGGTGGTCGACCACCACCAAAGCGAAGTACAACGCGAAAACTTAAGCCACTTGGCTCGTAATTCATCGAGGCAATGCGCCAGCCCTCGCATTCTTCAGCTTGTTGAGAGGCAGGATCCAGGATATATTCGAGTGCCTCTCCTTGGATAGCTTATGATTCACTATGCTCAACCTCCTTTCACGTGCTCTCATCGAACTTCCCAGCTTGGAGAAGTTCTGCTGCAACAGCTACACCTCCTCTAAAGGATCTATCTGCTGTAAAACATCTTATTTTGACTTACAACAGTGTGCTTGTCGATTTCTGTCCTATTTCTTGTGTTTTGGGTCGGAGGGATTGCATTATGCACGAATGCTTTTGGAATTTCAGATTGGCTTTGGCAGTCTAATTAGCTGATCTTTGGATTTGTTATCAAGAGTTCAACGTGAGAAACATTTCATTCAACTTAAAACGCGTGAAGATAGATTCCAAAGCACTTATTGCAATGCTCTGTAATTCTTCTTGTTTGATCAGCATTAGATTTGGCGGATAACGCCTCTATGGTCAAGTGCGGAAGTTGCGTGCATTTGTGAACTAGGGCTTGGTTGTGGACTCCGAAAAAGATGACGGGATGTTGGACCTCAGTGTTTCGTGTCGTCACTCAAGCTCATCACGATTTGCAAGATGCCACTGACTCTTTGATTATTGTTTTTATTATGGCTTTTATTGTTTTTCATTTCCTATTACTTAAAATGCATATTTGAATTATCGGCAAAAATTTAGGTGTCAAACCGCGAGTGAAACTGAGATGGAGGCTGACAGATAGAGAGGACTCATCTTTGGTCCCGACAACGGCGCGGCCGGAGGTGATGACAAGGGAGGCAGCGACAGCGAGCACGACATGGCTTCAAAGAAACGAGGGATCAGATTTTTGGAGTAGTGCAAGGACGGAGACAGGCGAGGGCGAGGCGCGGCAGCCGGCGAGGCAAGACGGTGAACTGGTCGATTAAGGGGTGACTAAACTGAAATACTGAGTATAGAGAATTGAGGATAACACGAGAGAAAGAGCTCCAGGGTTTTTGAGTTTTGTTAATTGATTATATTTATGAAATTAATTTTAATGAAATTGCTTATCAAAATGATGATAAAATTTCTCATGATTCTCTTCTTCTTGTTAAAACCTATTTTTTTTAACTTATCAAGTCTATTAAATCCCTTATAGGTATACCCATAAAGAGGCTAAGGAATATGTTCAATCCGTTCGTTTTAATTGGTCCTGCCATCGGCACTTTGATATGAACATAAATTTAGATTTGATCATCAAATATGAAGTTGAAGCCGAAAACATTGAGGATGACCCATTGAAGGATACAAGTCAGATCCAAATCAAGTCACGGTTGTCACAAGAAACACGATTGAAAAGGTCAAGAGTGAGAGATACTCTTGGATGGATTAAAGGCCCTCTTTGGTTCATTTTTCCTAAGGCCCTAAAGCCCTCAAGGAAAATATGAGGTGCTTGACAAGTATTTTTGGGACCCCATTGACCAAATGCTAGCACTGAGAATGCTGACAAAATTCTCGAAATGCTATTGTGTGGGTTGAATGACTTTTTTTTCTTTCCAATATTATCCTCACTGATTGTGTTTCACTTTTGCCCTAAAAAAAAAAACTGTTCATCTTCTTCCTTAATCTCGCTAGTTCGCTCTCGCTGGTTCGTTGTTGAGGGTTTCTTCCTTAAGCTCGCTGGTTCGTTGTTGAGGTCTAGGTCGCCCATTGTAGAGGTTGAGGGCTGCACATGCCTCAAGCCCCTGTCTTCGCTAGAGCTGCCGTCTTTGCCTAAGCTGCTGTGGGACGAGGTCAGGATCAAGGGTCGAGCAACCTAGATCTGGCAATGTGACCATTGCTTGGGTTGCGGACGGTTGAAGAGCCCGGATGGTTTGCGAGATGGTTGCCGGTGAAGCTCCGTTGCAAATCCAGGAATCAGAAAAGGTGAAGCCTCTTCACCTTGCTGAGGTCACGCGTGACCGCAGGGTCGCCTCATATGGGTTCAAGCGACGATGAACGGTCGCCTCTGGTCCCTATCGATGCTCGCTGGTGAAGCTCGCTCAGTGCCTACCTTTGCCAATACTCGTCCAAATTTGTTTTTTTTTTTTTTTCTCTTCACTTCAAAGTTGTTTTAAAAAATATGCACGAAAATGAGTTATCTCAACACTATTACTTTCACCAATTGCCCCTTCATTTCAAAGAGAAAAGTAAAACCATTTCTTCAAAGGAGAATGACTTGTCGTGATTATTTTGTAACTATTCAATACTTTTTATAAAAGGTCATCGTCATACTTATTATAGTTTATATTAATGTAATAAAGTTTGGTTCGACATTCAAACCTGATCTTACTCACCCCTAGCAATATCAAACAATTATATATAGAACTCGTGACATCAGCTCCGATATATCTCTACTCAAAAGCACTTTCAACTTTTAACTTTGGTCCATATGACAATTATCGATCCATCTATATATAATAAAAAGACCGGATAGAATGGCATTCCATGATTGTATCAAATGTCAAAATCTTATCGATCCCCCTTTTTATCTAAACGGACATGATTGATCCACATGACATGTGAGGGCCACAAGAAGGGAACAAAGTTCTTTTCTCGAGCTCTTTCCTTTACCCATATGGCTGCACTTGTGCTATCACACATGACCTTTTCAAGACGACGTGTGTTGTGTGTTTTTTTTTTTTTTAAGTCTTTTGATGTGAAGCCAAGCTAATTATATACCCATTTAAGCAAAGGCAAAAAGTAATATTTTTTGGGCAATCAAAAAGAAAAAAAAAACAGCAAAGTAACTTGATAAAAAAGCCAAGCTAATAACTTTTTTTTAAGGTAAGTTTCTTGGAAAAGAGCGATGTGTTGAGTTGATTTAATGTAACGAACTTGGTGCTAAAGCCACATGTTCCGGAGGTCTCGAAGGCAACGAGAATGCAAAGGATGAATACCCTTTATTAGAGTTAAGTGAGATGTTGGCATTTGTTTTGTTTTTGAGTTTTTAGTGGTTGTCTTTGTATGAACTCAGAATGGAAATGATGCTTAGTGTAAATAGATGCAGCAGCTATTGTATACATTTGGTACAAATTCTCATATCTCTCTATTTAATACACTTTTTAGAAGTAGAAACACCATTAAGTTAGTGATCAACATTTACTGTGATCTCCCTTTTCAAAATCGACTTAAATCAAGCAAAAAGCACCTAGGATGCCCAATGATGACTCGACTGTCACGTCAGCGATTTTCGGCGAAAATTGAAAAGGACTACATTGGAATTTTGCGCGAAATATTTAGGACTAAATTAGATAAGTCGACAAGTTTATGACCGGACAAGTTAGGAGAAAAGATGGGAAGATGAACATGCATCTAGCGTTTCTTTCGCATTCCCTCCTCCCCATGTCTTCGACATTAATGTCGCGATAATGGGTTTCTCGGGAGTACTTCGAACGTGGGGAGGCTCTCTCCATCGTCTCCACTCCAAATGTGCAGAGAAAGCGTCGAGCCGAGATGCCTACGGTCAGGGCATTCGTCTCGCCCTCCTTCGCTCAGCCAAGTTCGCTGCCTCGCGACGAAGTTCGGGCACCACGGCGGCGAAGCATGTGTGTGGTGATTTCTGTGATAAGCTGCATCCACTCTTATTGGCATGGAGCTGTGAGTGTTGCTCGCCGCCTGTTTGATCAAAGTTCAATCCCGGAATGTAGTTTGCTGGATGAGCCTGTTGGTATTAACGTGGTCGAACTGCCGAGATTAATAGTTAGATATGTCTTGTGACCTAGCCATCCGATTATTAATCGATGCTATAGCTAAAATTGGAACATGAGCCGGAAGAGGGAAGAGAACCGGTCTCTTCGGAGACATCCGTAAAATTGAAAAGATACAGAGAAGATTAGCACAACCCCTTGCGCAAGGATGACGGGTGCAAATCGAGAAATGGTTTCATTTTTTTCTTTACCGATTTGGCTATGACTTACAAGTACAAATTGCTCGTGTTGAAAGATAAGGAGGATTTACAATCTCATTGACACTTCATGAGATGCACCTTTTCGTTTATAGCTCTTAGTGGTGATTCCATAAAAATGGTTAATCGAAGCTTGAAAGCTCCTTTAAGGCTTCTCCTACCGGAGACATCGTTATCAAATATCTATCCCGAGAAAAATCGATTCTTGAATCCCTTTCATGCTCACGTCGCGCTGAGGTACTGCAAATTACAATCTAATCTATCGTAATCAATTAGTTAACATGTTGGTTAACCGTATTCTAAAATACGAAAAGAAAATCATTGACTTATCAAATTATCTATCTGAGTCATGAAAAAATTCGAACGGAAGACATTTTTGCATGAAATGGAAAGACCAACCGATGTGGGGTAAGGGCGGATGAAGCCAAGCGCATCTTCTCTCCACATCATTGTGTGAAGTCAAATATATATTCCAAAACAAATATTATATGTCGACGGAGTTTCTGAAGCACTTATCCGAAGCAGGCCTTCTTGACGCAATGCAATTGAAGTCATCTCCTATTCAAGAATTAATTCTTGCTGCTTTCTTGGGGGAAAAAAAAGGTTAATATCACAGAAAAATCTTTGACAAATTTACTCCTAATTAATTTTTTTATTACCAAAAATCCCAAAATAGTACACCTGTAATAAATTTATCCTTCATCAGTTTTTCGTTAAATTTTACGGTCAAATTACTGAGTTGGATGACACATGACAGATGATGAGTGTACCAGTTTGGAGTTTCACTCTCTGTTTGTCACATGTGTCTTTGTCCACGCCTGCACTTCTCGCGCCCACATCCTCGCAAAGGTCGATTTGTGTGCGACGTCCCGTGAGATCGTCGCCGACCCAAACCAACAACATGTAGATTTAAGGTACATGCGGAAGTAATTAAAACCACCCGTACATTAAATAAACATACAACCAAGGGTAACCATAATAATTCACACTTGTACTGGTATTAGAAATCATTTACAATATCCGGTACAACCCGAACACCAACAAAAATCAAAAACGGTTCAAGGCCACTATTGACAAAAAGGGGTAAGTGGCTCGGGGTTCAAGCACTACAACTAATTTGGGGGCTCTTCTCAAAAATGCATTAGCACGCCTGTCGTCCTCAAGGTCGGGGATCCGAAAAGTCGGTTTTCAACAACCGTGAGAATAAATCTCAGCGAGTAATTCCCTAAACCTAAACTAGGCTAACATGCACCTCCTGACAAGTACTAAACAAACAGAACACAGTCTAAACAGTAAATGACTCAGGTCCTCGGCCCGAATCTAGAAATTACTTGACCCTGCAGGTTAGGCGTCACATCAACAATAGTAGCCACGCGACAGAATTTAATCACAGCACATACACGCGCATTTCTATGTCACAACGCATGTTATGCATATGCTAGTGCTCGCACTCATGCTCAAGCCTCATCAATGCATTATCGCACACTTGCACACTTTTTTTTCGACCATTTCTCAATTTCTCCTCCGACCAGCGTTAACGATCAGGTCCGACCCGGCGAAAAGCATCAGGTCTATCGCCGAGATCGATCTCCGCCCGTAAAACGCATCAGGCTCGTGACACATTACCCGCGTAAAGCGACGTTGGTCATCTTCCGTAACCGAGCATCGCCCCGCCGTAACACGCCTCGGGACGGGTTCACTACCCCGCGAACACGATCAGGATTTATTGTGATCACACATTCACAAGCACCAATTTTTATCTCGAACCCAGAATACGATCAGGGCATTTTAGGTGATCACAATGCACATGTCACTCGGGCACACTTGTAAATGCACGTGCCGTGTCAATGCTCATGATGCACATCCATGACTGCAATAATCACATTTGAGCACTCACAATTTCACAATGAGCATTCAGTTCAATAAATCACGAACCCAATCAACCAAATCACCAAAGACGGTCATGGCACAAATTATTAACACGTAATTTATGCATATAAATCACCCAATTGAATTAGTATGAAACTTATGTACTCGAAGCCCGCCAAGCCACGCTATTCTTAGTCACCCTAGGCACGTGGCACTATGTCACGGAATTAATCACAACCAAGTATAAATCGGCCAATTAATCTGCCAAACTAAACACTCCAGATAATTACGCAATTAACCTCGAATTAATCGCGTCTTGTCCAATTAAACCCCGATACGGCCAGCCTCCAAACAGATTAATTCGGGCCTATAAATATCCTCAAAATATTCTATTCGACTCTCCAAAATATCATCCAAATCCGCCACCACTAGACCAAATACGACGCGCACTATAATCCGCGTATTAAATCCGAACAATTCCCGAACTCGGCCCGATTTAGTCCAAACCGACCAGCCCATTTATTGCGCCTCTCGGGCCACTAATCCTCCATTAATTAATCATAATAATCCACCAAATCAACCACAATCAAAATCCCCAATCAATTTCACAATTTAACCCCTAAATTACCCTAATTAACCCCTAAACCCGTCTAGAAATGTAAATTAGCCTAATTAGGGTTTAGGGTCAAACTCACCGGTGTCATACGCTTTAAAATGGTCGGATGAACAGATTTCAGTTGAACAAGATCACGCCAATGTGCTGCTCGCCGGAAATGAACAGTTGATGCCTATGAACAGAGCGAGAATCTGCAAGCGACGAGACGTGGGTTTCCTGGGGCGGCTCAATGAGATCCTGCTGATTACCGGTCGGCCGGGGCGGCAACCGGGCGGGCAAGTACAAGAAGGGTCAAGGAGAAAGAGAGAGAGAGAGACAGAGAGGTGGGAGAGAGGTCGGGAGAGGGAGAGCGAGAGAGGGGGAGAGGGACAGGGGTCGAGGGGGAGGCTCACTACTGCTTGGGGAGGCAAAGGGCGACACTGTGTGGTGGCGCAGGATTCGGCCACGACGTGACTAGAGCGTGCGCGGGCAAAAGCCCCAACAGGGGAAGCTCCTGGGAGAGGGAAAGAGAAAGAAGGGAGGAAAGGGGTTGCGCCACTGGGGAAATACCTGCTGCACCTCCCCGTGGCCGGGCGACGGGGATGGGGGCGGGCCTATTGGCGACGCCGATCGCGACGGACGCCTGGGCGGAAGCCGCCGCTATGGGTCGCGCGAGCCGACGACAGCAATGGCTATGGGCATCGAGGCGGAGGCGGCGATCGAGCCCGGCGGGCGGGCAATCGGGCGGAGCTGCCCGGGGGTCCGGGCGCGCGAGGGCCGAGCGGAGGAAGAAGTGGTAGGCACTGTAATCGAGGGAGGTCCAGAGGAAGAAGGAGAAGAAGAAGAAGAGGGAAAGAGAAAAGAAAAAGAAAAGTAAGAGAGAGGAGAGAGAGGGGAGGTGTGGGGGGGAGGAGACGGATCAAGTGGGGGGGAAGACGATCTCGAGAGAGAGAGAGAGAGAGAGAGAGAGAGAGAGAGAGAGAGAGAGAGAGGGGGGAGAAAATTTGAAATGAAAATAATTTTCATTTCTTTAATAAACGCAAACCGAGGGTCCAAATTAAAAATCGAAAATAGTCTACCGGTCCTAAATAGGCCTCGCAAAAAAAAGGGACAAAGGCCAAATTAATGAGACTAAATTTTAACGAGGGAGGTCTACTAGTCCAAATTTTCACTTGGTCAAAAACTCCCATTTTTCTTCATTCCTGACAATCTCGATACCGGCAACATTAATATCGACACCGTCCAATTTATTTCATCCTGAAACGCCCGAAAATCGACTGCCAAGTTCAAGGTCTAAATAACGACGAAAATTCGATCGAGTGCGATTCTAGCGAAATCTCTAGTTTAAAATAATAACCGGGAGTGATCGGTTCGGGACAAGATTTTACCATAAAAGACCGACAAATTATGCGTTTTATAAACCCCAAAATGGATCAAAAATCCGGAATGTTACATGTACTAATTTGTAATTTTTCATAGTATTAATCAAATTTAATGAAAACTAACAGAGGGTAAATTTGTAACAAATGTACAAATTTTGGATTTTTTGTGGTAAAAAAATTCGTTTTGGAAAAATTTGTCTGGTTTAGGATTTTCCGTGGTATTAACAAAAAAAAGAGAAAAATAAAATAAAAAAAATTATAAAAAATTCAAAAAGACTTGCAAAAATTATACACGTCAACTCTACACATGCCACATACAACGGCCAACGGCCATGTTATCGATTTTCGGTCAAATTTGACAAGAAGAACTAATTGGCGAATCGTCAAAACATTTAAAATTAAATTTGTCAAATTAGAAAGTTTAGTATTGAATTTGTTGTCGTACAATAAGTTTAAATATTTGCTACTATGTAACAATTGGCTTAAAAGTTAATTCGGTATAGAGATTTATATATTTTTTCATTGATCCCATATCTTTAGTTATGTATTTAATATTATTTGAATATTTTCAATATTAGCATCGTAGGGATGAGACCTTAATTTGAATTTACCTACTTTTTGATGTCATGCGTATTTTAGTTGTATTGATAATAATTAGGGCTAATACTACAAAAATTCCAAATTAGTACATTCATGTCACATTTAGTACAAACTAATTTTCATGTCACAAAAAATCCTAAAATGATATATCCATGCCACATTTACTCCAAAATTTGAGATTTTTCAGTGACACAGTAATTGGTTTTGGGTAAATGCGAATGCACCAATTTGAGAACTTTTTCAACACAAAATGTAGTTTGGGTAAATGTAATACGAATGTACTGGAATTTTTTATGGTTTGACACTGATAACTATCCCTGTATGATTTTCCTGTGACGGTCAACTTTCAAGTTTAAATCAATATTGTTTTACATACCAAGATTCATGATGCTCTCGTATCATGAGTATACTCTTAAAGATATAATATTCTATGTGTACATTATTACTACCCTTAAGTCGATTTAAAATTAAGAGTTTAATGTATTTAAATTAGGGTTAATACCACGAAAAATCCCAAACCGATACATCTATGATAAATTTACCACAAACTAATTTTTTGACTACAAAAAACCTCAAACTAATATATTTGTAACAATTTACCTTTCGTTAATTTACGTTAAATTTTACTGTCAAATTTCTGAGTTAGACGACACGTGGCAGTTGACAGATATATCATATTGGGGTTTTACTCTCCATTTGTCACAAGTGTACCAGTCTATGGCTTTTCGTAGCATTAATTCAATTTAACGGAGGGTAAATTTATTGCAAATTTACCAGTTTGGGGTTTTTAGTAGACAAAAAATTAGTTTAAGGTAAATTTATAACACAAATACTAGTTTGGGACTTTTCGTTATCAAAAAATTAGTTTTTGATAAATTTGTCACAGGTATACCTGTTTGGAGTTTTTTGTGATGTTAACTCCTTAGAATTTTTAACTTCAACATGTAATGGAATAGCAAAAAAGCACCTATTTCTACATTTTAAAAAAAGGAATATCATCACAATTAAATTAGATTAAATTATCCGAACAATAAAAAATATTATTTAACTAAAAGAAATAAAGAGAAAGATCATGAAGACCTCTTTCCTAGGTATTATTTGTAGGGATGAGCGATTCTTGGTCCGGGTCCGTCCAACCCAAAAATCGAGAATAGGACCGGTTCCTAATTTCTAGGACCAGGGACCGGACCGGCTAGTCTTGGGACCGTGGATCGGACCGGATCACGAATCGATGGTCCGTTCTTTTCTTTGTAGTTTTGATTTGATTCCGTAAGGACATGGAAAAAATTGGAAAATATATAATATATGAAAAAATTGAACAATCGGTTTCAATGGGATCAATATTAAATATTTTTCATACATATATATTAAATATAATATATATATGAAAAAATTAGAAAAATATGTATTTATTGGTCCGATCCGATTTCCACCCTAAAATCGGGAATCGGACTGCCCAAAAACCGATTCTACTTTTAAGAACCGGGAATCGGACCAATATTCCCGAGAACCGGACCAAACCGATCGGTCTGATGCAGTCCAGTCCCGGTTTGGGCGGTACATCTTGCTCACCCCTAATTATTTGAGAGTACAATTTAATCAATGGTGGCCAACTTGAGAAGTAAAAATCTTTCACTAAGGACTTACTTAGTCGGGATAAACTAAAAATCTTATTAGTCAAGAGGAAAATTAATGTATTTATCAAAGGGGTATTAATGGCGTAAGATATAAATAGTACTAAAATTTATCAATTTCGTGCATTTGAGTCGTTCCGTCAACTCTCTCGACTTCTTGTAACCCCGCATCCCCGGTTCTATTTCTGTTTTTTTTTTTTTTTAATTTGAGATTACTTTCAGATTTTTAGTGTTATTTATGTACATTTTTTTCTAAATTTCTAATGTTGCGTTGAAACGATGTCGTCCTTTTTTGTTTAGATGATCTAGGGGCATAGGCGTGAAGACTCAGTTAGCTAAAGGCCCATTAAACACCATATAAGCCCTAGTAGCCAGTTAAGTTAGATATTTTGGCCTTTGCACATGGTCCTATGCAATCGGTAAGATTCATGGAAGTGACCTCCAATTCTAATGTTGAAAAGCTCGGGAGTTAAATGATGTTGTTCTTTAATTGAAAAGCCATGTAATATAAAAAATAATTAATGAAATCACATAGCATTTTCCGTCCATCGAAGAAACCGGCGGAGTTGACGGAATGATTTAAATTAGGGGTGATCAGTTCCCGGTTCGGTTCCAAGGTGGAACTGAAAACTGGACTGGGAGGATTGGTTCCCAAAATTAGGAACCGAGGATCGAACCAGTTGGTTCTAGACCGGGAACCGAACTGGATTGCTAGTCCGGCCGGGGTTCGATTCGATTCAATGGAACCGGGTTTTTTTTTTTCCCACTACTTAATGCCATCTTTTTCGTGTTGAATTAAGTGTTATGTATGCAATGATCCTCAAATTGAAAAGATGAATAAAGAAAAGTGCTTCACTTAGGATTTAGTTTACATTTTACTAATTTCTTTGAAGAAATAAAAAATAAGAAAAAGACATACGTAATCGATCCGATCCGGTTCCCTTTGAAACCAGAAACCAAACTGCCCGAACACCGGTTCCACCTTTAGGAACAGGGAATCGGACCGGCACTCTCAGGAGCCGGACCAAACCAGCTGATCCGGTCCAGGTCAAGCGATTCTTGATTTGGGTGGTCCATTTTGTAAACATCTAACTTGAATGCACAAAATCGAGAAGGTAGATGGGGCCAAAAGGGGGGTCGGACGACACCCAGAACTCATACCTTCCTTCCATACCAGCACACCTAAGCAATTCATATCAACGCCCAGGGTGATCGAACCGCATTCAAAAAGGCGAAACCGATCCCACCTCTCTCCAGATCTAACGTGGTCACTCCAACACTTAAATACACGAAACATCGATTTCGAATATCAAACCGCACGAAGCCGACGGTTTTCAATACATCCGCATCGTAAAAAATTTTTCCCTTAACCGAACTTATCGGCTTGGTCCGATCCCGTCGATTTTTCCAAAGTTATAAATCGAAACCAAAAGATAAAATCAAATCAAATTGAAAAAAAAAAGTCGAAAATCCATCTCAATTTTGATTGGAAATAATTTTTTTCTCGAAATCAAATTGAAAAAAATAAAAAATAAATGTGAGAAAGAGAAAGGGAAAATACCACAAAAAATCCAAAACCATGTCACTTGTAATAAATTTATCCTAAAATTTTTTTTGTGACTCGAAAAATCCCAAGCTATGCTACCTGTGACATATTTACCCCATAATATTTTGGCCCAAGGGCGTTTTTGTCTTTTTCCTTTTTGTGTTTTTTTTTTCATTTTTTTCTTTCTTCTCTCTTCCCTCCGCAGGCCAATGCCAAATTAGTGGGATAAATATTTCATAAATGGCATAGTTTAGATATTTTCGTGTTATAAAAAAAATTCAGAGTAAATTTATTATAAGTGACATAATTTAGAGTTTTTTGTGGCGTTTTTCCAAAGAGAAATAAATAATCTTTCAGTTCCAATTTACTTCCTCCTCGTCTTTCCTGCTCATTTTTTTGTCCGTACCGCTTCAGTTTCCCATCAACCCGACGCGTTTCTCTCCTCCCTTTCGCGCCATTGCATCTCCCTCCGCAATCATCGTCGTCGCCCTCCTCTCTCCTCTTCGCCGGAACCCTAAACCCGCCGTCTCCGATCGCCCGCCCCGACCCCGCCGGAACCCTCCGATCCGGCGCCGCCAATGCGGCTTCGAACGAGAGGTCGGTGAAGCGCCCGCCCGCCCGCCGGGGCCGGCGGATCCGATCCGGGGAATGTCTTGGGTGGGATGGAACCGGGCGTCGGAGAGCTTCCACCTCGCGCTCGCGTACGGCACCGAGGATCCGAGCCCCGCCGCCGAGGATCCGACGCGCGCGTCGGTCTCTTCGGCGTCGTCGTCGGGATCGGCGTCGGGATCGGGGTCGGGGTCGTCGCTGAGCTCGATGGGGCCGCGGGATCAGGAGGCGGGTTCTGGGAGGATCGAGCTCGACTGGACGGCGGGGGATGACGAGGATCAGGTGGCGCTGAGGTTGCAGTCGCAGCTGATGGTCGCGATGCCGGCGCCGCAGGATACGGTGACCGTGGAATTGAGATGCCGAGGGGAGGATGAGAATGTGGGTGTCGACATGAGGGTGGTTAAGAGGAGGGAGCCGCTGAAGGCCGTGAAGATGAGTAAGACTAGTGGGTCTGGGCAGCAGAGCGATGGGATCGGAGTTTTGACTCGGCTGTTGCGGTGGAATTTCGCGAATTCGGTGGCTGCCGGCGTCGGCGAGGGTAGTTTGGTGTGCGGAGAGCATTGGAGGACCGTGACCGTGATCAGCCTCTTTGGTTGTGGTTTGTCGGTGAGTGGCTTATGCATGGTTTTCTTAAGATCTCTGATGATGTTCGTGGCTTAGAGTTTATGATTTGGACGGCATTAGGTTGGGTATGGGATGCTATATGATTCAGATAAAATCCAGGTGGCTTAAGCTAGAAGATGGTTCTGGGATTTGAATTTAAGTTATTTGATGGTGGAATGCCATCAGAGATCAATCTGGGGATTTTTTGTGCTCAGTTTAGTTTGTAGAAGACAAATCACAGCTGGTTAGCTTCTCAGAGAGCCTAAGTTTTGGAGGAAAAAGGAAAGAAACAAAATGTAGGACTTGTAGTATCTACGATTTACTGTTTCATATCACTAATTGTGAGCATCAGTTCAACTGTAATATATAAAAAAGAAAATTGACCATCTTTCAAATTTACCACATTTTCAATTAGTCCTCTTCCAAATTTACCACATTTTCAGTTAGTCTCCTTCCAAATGGCATTTTCTTTTTATTTCCTTTTTGAGGCATATCATTTTCTTTCTCAATTGGGGTGTTAATGTAATTGTTTTGGCCCTAATTAAGTACTACTTGGTGCATTGATAGGCTTTGCCAGTGGAGATAACTAGATTGCCGCTTGTTGAGAAGCTATACCTTGATAACAACAAGCTATCAGTTTTGCCACCTGAACTTGGTGAGCTGAAAAATTTGAGAGTTCTCAGGGCTGACAACAATATACTGATTTCTGTACCTGGTGAGCACAGAGGATTTTTCTCGTACATGTTCTGAATGGTAAAATTCATTACAAAGAACATAAGGTAATCTTCTGGCTCATCATTATTCATTTTGGTTGTTCACTGTAAGCAGTTGAATTGCGACAATGCGTGGAACTCGTGGAGTTGTCGTTAGAGCACAACAAGCTTGTTCGGCCTCTTCTTGATTTCAGGTCAATTTATTTGCAAATTCATGCATCCGCTTACTTCATGCTTTTGTTTCCCTCTCTCGATTTGAGAAAAACTAGTATTTCTTTGCGTGTGACATTGCAACTTCAATTTATCTAATATGGCCTTTTAGTTTAAGTGCAGGGCTATGGCTGAACTACGAGTTCTTAGACTATTTGGGAATCCTCTTGAGTTCCTTCCTGAAATTCTACCGCTAAACAATCTTCGCCATTTGTCTCTGGCAAATATTAGGATCGTGGCAGATGAAAACCTAAGATCAGTGAATGTCCAAATAGAGGTAACACCTATGCTGGAAAAGGGAGTAAATTATTAACTTTTTTGCAGTATTTCGGGAGGAATGATTGGTAATGAGAGTACTTCTTCTGTGTGATTGCAGATGGAAAACAGTTCTTACTTCGGCGCATCTAGGCACAAGTTAAGTGCATTTTTCTCTCTTATATTCCGCTTTTCTTCATGTCATCATCCTTTGCTAGCATCTGCACTAGCAAAGATAATGCAAGATCAAGGGAATCGGACCTTTGTTGGTAAAGATGAGAATGCAGTGAGGCAGCTAATAAGTATGATAAGCAGTGACAACCGACATGTGGTATGTTTTTATTTTCTGGAGTTACCCTAACTTGGTTGGCCGTTGATCATTTCTGAAAACTTCTTACTTTGAGCAGGTGGAGCAAGCATGTTGTGCTCTTTCATCTCTTGCTGGAGATGTCTCTGTGGCTATGAAGTTGATGAAATGTGATATTATGCAGCATGTTGAAACAGCATTAAGATTCATCACGGAAGAGGAAGTGATATCTGTTTTGCAAGTGGTCGTCAGTTTGGCTTTTGCCTCTGATGTTGTAGCTCAGAAGATGTTGACCAAGGATGTTCTGAAATCGCTAAAATCACTATGTGCTCGTAGAAATCCAGAGGCAAGTTCTCTTATTTGTGCTACTAGATTTTGTGTTTCTTAATTTTCTATAGTTGCTGAATATCTTAGTGGTCGACTGCTATCTTTGAGTAGGTGCAAAGGCTAGCTCTGTTGGCAGTTGGAAATTTGGGCTTCTGTTTGGATAACCGCAAAATTCTTGTTACTTCTGAAAGCTTGAGAGAGCTTCTCTTGCGGTTAACCGTTGCCCCTGAACCACGTGTGAATAAAGCTGCTGCCCGGGCTTTGGCAATTCTTGGTGTGTTTCTTTTCCCAGTTTTTATCTTCCAACCCCTCCTTTGATGAGATAAATGAAGGAACTAACAAACATACTGAAATTATAGGGGAGAATGAAAATCTACGACGGGCTATAAGAGGGAGACAAGTCCCAAAGCAAGGATTGCGTATACTTGCAATGGATGGTGGAGGAATGAAAGGCCTTGCTACTGTTCAGATGCTTAAAGAGATTGAAAAGGGTACTGGAAAGAGGATACATGAGTTGTTTGATCTTATATGTGGCACATCAACTGGCGGCATGCTAGCAATTGCCCTGAGTATCAAGCAAATGACCCTGGATGAGTGCGAAGAAATATACAAAAATCTTGGTGAGGGCGATGTGATATAGAACAGAACTTGCATGGGAGTGCCTTTTGTTGTTTGCTTACATTTATTTCATTTGAATTTGTATTGGTCGGTTGTCCAGGCAAACTTGTATTTGCTGAACCTGGGCCAAAGGACAATGAAGCTGCAAGTTGGAGAGAAAAGCTGGATCAGCTTTACAAAAGTTCCTCCCAGAGTTTTAGGGTGGTTGTGCATGGATCTAAAGTAAGAGGATTATATTCTACTCCATATTGTTTTCTTTGACTCCTTTGCATATGCACTGTAAAGCAATATCATTTCTTAAGTGGATAGAAATAAACTTGAGCATCAAATGTTATCGGTATTAGAGATGGAGTCCTTTACGTTGCACAATTTTCTTTCGCTGCCGGTGTTTCAGCCACAATTGCAGTGAATTGTGGACTTCTAAGTTAATTACTAAATGTTGTCATTCTGGTGGTTAATTTCCTGTAAGGTATCTTTCCCTTAAGTAGTGAAATTTGGAGAAATTAGTAATGTGAATGGATTTTTTTCTTTTTCTTCAGTTTTTTCCTCATGCCTTTGATTATTGTACTCTAGGCTTGTAGAAAAGCCACTCTAATATGTGATCTGGCAGCATAGTGCAGATCAGTTTGAGAGTTTGTTGAAAGAAATGTGTGCTGATGAAGATGGAGACCTATTAATAGAGTCTGCAGTTAAGAACATTCCCAAAGTCTTTGTCGTTTCAACTTTGGTTAGCATGATGCCAGCTCAGCCTTTCTTATTCCGCAATTATCAGGTTTGAGTACTCTGAACATCTTTGCACATTATTTTCTAGCCAAGAGTCATCTGCAATGGTTTTGACACAAATTTTGAAGGATGTCATCCTTGTCGTAGCATATTACTGACTTAATTCTTTTTTACCAAATTGCAGTACCCTGTTGGAACACCTGAAGTATCTCTTGCAATTTCCGAAAGTTCTGGTGTCGGTACATTAGGATCACCTACTACTGGGGCACAAGTTGGCTATAAACGCAGTGCTTTTATTGGAAGTTGTAAGCATCGAGTCTGGCAAGCCATAAGGGCCTCATCGGCTGCTCCATATTATCTTGATGATTACTCGGATGGTACTGCCCTCCTTTTTAGTTCTTCCTCTGGTTTTTTCTTCCTATGCTTCTTCTGTCTTCTGTCTACAGTTTTGCTGCTTCTCCATCTAATTTTGTTGAGTATTCAAAATACTGCCCCAGATGTGCATCGTTGGCAAGATGGTGCGATAGTGGCTAACAATCCTACAGTTTTTGCCATAAGAGAAGCACAGCTTCTTTGGCCAGACACAAGAATCGATTGTTTAGTTTCCATTGGATGTGGCTCTGTTCCTACAAAGGTATTCTTTTGTTGCCTATTTGAAGAAGAAATGTAGAATGACTTATTTTCCCTCGACAAGGTCTCATGCCACTTTTGCTGTTTCCCCATAACATCGCACTATTTTAGATGTGATAAGATCATCATGGAAAAGTTGCATTGCCCCATGGTAAAAAATGTGGGAGAGAGAGAGAGAGAGAGAGAGAGAGAGAGAGAGAGAGAGAGAGATTGCATTGAAACAGAGCAAAATGGAATTTCTTCATGAACTAATGACAGCATTCTTGTATGACTTTGGTGGATGAAAGATAAATCATTCATGACCATTCTTACACCTTTATATGAAGCTTTCAGCTTTCTTCTGTCCTTAATTCCTGAAAGCCTAATGATACATGATTATCTCTTCTACATTTTCCTCCAGTCACAATGATTTAAAGATTCTTTTGCCATGCTTGCTTAATTTCCTTTTTACCCTTCATCCTGGTGAATGGCATGCTTGTTTTGCTTAAACACAACAAGCTGCTTTTCTAAGAAGGCAGCTGTGCTGTGACAGCAAAGAGAGTGCTGAGGGGAGAAAATGCTCATCGCATTCCCTGTGCACTATGAATTCAAGCTTTCCTCTACATCGTCGCAACATTTGATGTTCAGGATGGGTAAAAGTTTCGTCGTGGAAATATTCAGCCTTCGATACCTTCCACATACGCCTTTTTGAAACTTCTCTGTTTGGAATTTTGGGACCTAATCTGCAGTCTTTTTCTACCTATCACATGTAACTATTGCTGCACATGAATGTGGGTCGCACCGGGAGAATCTGAGCCCTGCGGTCATTGCAAACTGTATCTGATGTGTTATAAATTTCTGTCCTTAAGTTGAATGTACTTGAGTTTATACTGCATTTTTTATTGAACTTACATAGAAATACAAGAGAGCTTCACTATGCTTGATAGACTATGTACCAGTAGAAAATTCATAGAGAAATTCGGCACAGATGATGACAATTTATATCAAAGTAATGGCCCCTGGTTTTGAGACCACATATATGCCCAGTCTAAGGCATATTCTGAAGGATGTCATCGCTATAACGTACTGTTAATTTGAGCACAGTAGAATCATATTTCTACTGTTTCACATAGGGAGAAATTTTTGGTTGTTTAGCAATATCCACCTTGTGGCTTTTAAGAACTTCTATTTAAGAGAAGCTTCACTAGGTATCTTGTAGAGCTATAACAGATGCAATAATCATGGATTCTTGTTTATTCAGGATTCAGACTCCTTTCGGTTAAACTTTGGGTTGGTCTTTATACCATCTTTTGTAAAAATTGTATGTGCTAAGTATAACGTTTTCCATTGTTATATAGGGATGTGCAATATCTTGTGCTTTTGAAGAGCCTTAGTAATTTTAGAACGTAATTTATGTATCAGAAGGACTCCAAAAGTCATTTTTCTACCTGCTAGTAACTTGAAATCCTCAATTGGTTTAGGTGAGGAAGGGTGGTTGGCGTTATCTTGATACTGGACAAGTTTTAATAGAGAGTGCATGTTCAGTGGATCGCGTGGAGGAAGCTCTGAGCACGTTGCTTCCCATGCTCCCTGAGATGCAGTATTTCCGGTTCAATCCAGGTAAACGTTTTATACGTGATTTTTTAGATGAATGGGTCTCCAAGATTTGTAGTTTTTCTCTTATTAGGAAACTGATATGATATGCTTTACTTTTCTGTTAAATATTTGGTTCACATATTGAATAAATCCGTAGCATTGTCTCGATTATAATGGGACGTTTGGTACTAAAGAGTTTTTCCAGTTGTCATTCTACAGAAAAATTTTGGAAATCTTTTTTTTTTAATTTCTGTACCTTTTCGGTTTGCAAATTGTTTTTACCTTTTTATATGTCACTTTTCATAATATCAACTCACGTATTAATTAGAAATCAAAAAACGCGAAAAGAAAATGAATTTACAATATTTCATTTGTTTGCCTGGTGTCAGTTTAGAGAGAGGAACCTGTTATTATTCTTCATTAGAAAATCTTTTCATGTTACAAAAAAGTTTGAAAACAATGGAGCATAACTTAATTGTTTTCTTCAGCTTTTGGTTTTCAGCTTACAATTAGCTTCATTGAACTTCACTAGAGATTCCCATTGAAGCTTCAGCAAAGCTTCCTTACTTTGAATAATTTTGACATAAGGAAAACAGAGAGAACAGCTTCTATGTTGATGGAAATTTGATCTAACCAAACCTGTCACAATTTTCATTTCTATACAATATCTTTCATTGAAGTGTATCAAGTAAAATTTCAAAAATACAGAAGGACCTCTGTTTTCATTCTTGTTTTGAGTGAAATCAAAAGGCACAACTAGTTTCTAAAACTGAACACTGCTCAAGTCTCCTTTGCAAGTTCTCAGTTAGTGAACTGTGTTTCTGGCCGCACAGTTGACGAGCGTTATGGTATGGAGCTGGATGAAACTGACCCTGCTGTATGGCTTAAGTTGGAGGCTGCAACCAATGAATACATCCAAAACAATTCGCAAGCCTTCAAAAATGCTTGTGAAAGATTGATCATGCCTTTCCAACTCGATGAGAAGTGGTCAGATAATTTAAAGCCTCAACATATCTCAAAAACAAAGGCATCTGATTCAGGCAAGTATTTACTGCAGAACTTCATATATTGCCATTACCTGTCCTCGTACTCTTCTTTCCTCATCTGCATTGTCTATACAGCAACAGAAGTGCATGGCCCTTCTTTGGGTTGGAGACGCAATGTCCTTCTCATTGAAGCTTTGCATAGCCCAGATTCAGGAAGAACTGTTCATCACGTGCATGCGCTTGAGTCGTTTTGTGCCCGCAGCAGTATAAGGTTATCTTTTTTTGACAATTTATCGGGAAGTTCCAGGGCAGTACCTTCAACCGCATTGCCCACCCCCTTTACATCGCCTCTATTCACTGGAAGCTTTCCCTCAAGCCCTCTACTTTATAGTCCTGATATTGGTCATCAGAGGATTGGCAGAATTGACTTAGTCCCTCCTTTAAGCCTGGATGGATCCCACTTAGGAAAGATAACTGCGTCACCGCCGAAGTCTCCTTCAAGACCCAGAGAACTGTCTCTACTCGCTCGCTCATTACATGGGAAGTTGCAGAATTCACCGCAAGTGGGAATTGTACATTTGGCTCTCCAAAGCGATTCCAATGGTTTAATTTTAAGGTCAACATTATGTCCTACTTTACTGTGTTCTTGTTTTTCATAGATATTATATAAGTTTTGACACGCTGAAAGTATGTTTCTCTAGTTGGCAAAATGATGTCTTTGTGGTGGCTGAGCCTGGGGAACTGGCAGATAAGTTTCTACAGAGTGTCAAAATGAGTTTGTTGTCGACAATGCGGGGTCTTCACAGGAAAGGAATATCACTGCTTGCCAACATTTCGACAGTGGCTGACTTGGTTGCCTGTAGACGGCACTTCCAAATTGGATGTGTTGTCCACCATTACATCGGATGTCAAAAACAAGTAAGTTTTAGTAATTGCTGCTGCCGTCCAAATAGTTGCTTCAAGTTCTTCAAGCAGAACATTAAGAATCATAGTGGACTCCACTGAGATGCTCTGTTTTTGGAAGGTAATGGAAGATGATCAAGAAATCGGCGCATACATGTTTCGTAGAACAGTCCCTTGTACGCATTTGACACCTGATGACGTCCGTTGGATGGTATGCTTCCTTAGTCTTGGATGGTTCGCCACGTGCTGCTTTTCTTCTGCATTGCATTGACGATATTTAAGTAATTTATACAGCCATTATAGTATCCACGTGACACTCTACATATATGAGACGAGCAGTTCGTTTTTAAATAAGTTTCAGGATAATTGATACATTATCTGTCTGCATCACTATAATGATTCGCATACATCTGTCCCTTCTCTTCTGTTGCTGAAATCCTATGGTTGGCGCTATCAGGTTGGAGCTTGGAGGGACAGAATCATAATTTGTACTGGCACATATGGGCCTAGTCCAACTCTTATTAAAGCCTTTCTAGATTCTGGTGCAAAAGCCGTTATCTGCTCGTCAGCCAAACCTTCAGAAGCACAGGTGACGGCATTCAATGGACAAGGTGTGTTTGGCAACTTGGAAAATGGGCGATTCGAAATTGGAGAAGAAGAAATGGAAGAAGAAGAAGAGGAAGAGGAAGTGGAAGCAGAACCAGCCAGCCCAGTGAGTGATTGGGAGGACAGCGACCCTGAGAAAAGTGCGGATCTCAAGGGATTCTGGGACGATGATGAAACAGACTTGTCTCAGTTTGTTTGCCAATTGTACGACTCCTTGTTCAGGGAAGGCACGAGTGTAGATGGTGCTTTGCAAAATGCTCTTGCCTCACATAGAAAGTTGAGGTACTCCTGCCATCTACCCAGCACAAAGTAGTCTAAATGTTAAAATTGTTGTATCATTCAGCCCATGCTCAGCTGTTAGCCATGTGTGATTGAGACATGAGGTTTACTGGAAAAAAAAAAAAAAAAAAAAAAAATAAGTGAGGGTATAAAAATAGCTGAAACGGCACAAAGAAAAAAGTAAAATAAGTATACTCATGATGACAGAGAAACTGAGAGGAAAAAATTCAAAATTTTGAGGCCTCTAGGAGATTTCATGCCTACTAGATAGATACCAGAGCATTGATGGATGTGGAATGCCGTAAATTATGTAGCTTCTCAAGTATACATATATGCAAGTGCAGTTCCTCTTGTCTGTTCATTGTGCACTTTTCTGCTTAGGTCCGTCAATCTCAACTGCTCGGCTCCTTCGTACATGCAGTTACAAAACTCTGTGTCTATTCTCATCGCATTCGACGATTGCGATTCCCCGTTCTGCATGTTTGTTTTCTACATTTTAAATGTAGGTTAGTTGTATGCTTTGGATATACTTACTCGTCTTTGTGATGTGAAAAGAAATAGATACGTCCCGTTTGATTGGTGGGTGGATCTCCTGTGATCTGAGATTAGAGAAGGAACATCAAGTAAATCTGGTGTATCATAATGTATCATGGAATCCATGGCGGTTTCCATATAACCTACGGTTATAGATGCAAATCTTTTGGGAATTTTTTTCGTTACATCTGGTGAGACACTGAGACTAGGGGTGTCAAAAACCGAAAATCGAAAACCGAAACCGGAATCGAACCGAACCGAAAATTCGTGCATTTTCGGTTCGGTTTCGGTTAGGATAATAAGTAAAAAAATTTGATTAATTGATGGTTTGGTTCAGATCGGATCGGGTTTCGTTTTCTTTGTATTTCTTTTTCTTTTCGTGTGTATTCTCTCTCTCCTCACTCTCTCCTGTCTCACTGTCAGGAGCTGTCCGCTCACCCACTTTTCTCTCTCGCTCGCCCTTTTCTCTCTCCTTCTTTATCTTCGCAACTCTTCTCTCACTCACTTTTCTCTCTCCTCTATCCCTCTCTCTCTCTCATCCTTTTTGCTTTATTCTCTCTCTACCGGACGAAGGCCCGAACCGGAAAAGCTTCGCCGCTCGGGCTAGATCCAGGTATTGAGAACCCTGATTATGATGTTGTCCGCATAATCGAAATTCGGCCAGAGGCCGGTGCTCTCGGTGAGGCCGAGGAAGTGAGGGGTTCGGGTGGCGTGGAGGTGGCGGATGCGGTCTGGGACGACGAAGAGGACCCCGGCGGCACGGCGGAGGGCCTCGGCCTGGGGGGCTGTGAGGCGGGCGGAGAAGCTGCCGGCGGCGGCTCGGTAAGTGTAGAGGATCTGGGAAGGAGGGTCTGAGGGTGGGAGGGAATGGAGGAGGGAGGAGTACCAGTGCTGGTGGGTGGAGAAGAGGGAGGGCTTGTGGGAGGATGAGGCATGGATGATGAAGGTCTGCTTGGGGGCTGTGGGGTGATTGCTCTCGTGGGGTTGAGAGAGATGGAGAGATGAAGAGCAGGAGGATGAGGGAGAAGGTGGAGGAGTGAGAGAGATTGGCCATGGATGAAGAAGCAGGAGAAGAGGACGAAGGAGACGTGGAGGCGGAAGAAGAGGGACCCCAAAACCGAAAATCAAGCCGTGAAAAAAAACAAAAAAAAAAAGAAGGAAAAAGAAGAAAAAATAAAAAACCGAACCGAACCTATTTTTCGGTTCGGTTCATATTCGGTTCGAGCGAGATTTGGTTCGGTTCAAGAGTGTACCCCTAACAGTTCTGTTCAGTTCGGTTCGATTTTTCAAGAAAATCGAATCAAATCGAACTATTTACACCCGAGACCTTTGCTTCATTATGGGTCGAATGTAGCTTGTTGACATTGTTGAGCGTCTTAGGTGTCGCATGGACTGGCTTCGCAGCCTTGTTCGGAATATGTGAAGGATATTGTTTCGGTGCATAAATAAAGAGGGGAAAAAAGGGCCACTCTATATGCGAGTAGATTTTTTCAGTTCCGCTCGCTACCCCAGATGAACTCTGCAGAGCAAACTGGACTTATGTTAAGATGTGAACATTTTTCTTGATGGGTAGCTAGGCCCTGCGTGAAATGGCAAGAGTCGTCAGATCTGATTTTGATTGCCGCGTAATGTTTGACGAGACTCCAAAGCCTTCGAAAACTCTTGAAGCTTGTGAAAAGTGTACGTTTTTTTGTCAAAGTAAAAAAGTGTAATTCAATTAAAGGGATAATGATATAAAAGCCTATTGAACTTTGGCCTATTGTGTAATGTAATCCCTGAACTTTTAATTTGTTCAATATAGTCTTTAAATTTTAGCTCAATGTGCAATGTCGTTCCTAATTCCTAAACTTTTAATTTGTTCAATATGGTTCAAGTTAATTTCTGGACTATATGAAAATATTCGATATTATCATTCTATTAATTCGAGTTCAAGAACAACACTAAATATTTTTATGTAGTTCAGGGACTAAATTGAACATGTATCAAAAGTTTAAGAATCACATCAAATAAATTGAAATTTTAGATACGATATTGTGCATTGAGTTAAAGTTTACAAATTACATTTCACGTTGGGCAAAAGTTTATTGATCATTTGTGTCATTTTCTCTTAATTAAATGATGGTTTCATAGGCAGGTACGATCTTAATGAAGATCCTAGTTTGCCACAATGTTAATACATTCTCGATTTCTCCATATCTTGAGAGCAAAAGGACGAAGAGTGGCATGTACTTTTAGGGGGAGAAAAACAACATAAGTGCCAAAATTTGTGTACAGTGCTCATTTTAGTATTAAAAATTTGTTTTGAAATATTTCAGTGCCAAAATTTTTTAAAAACGATTATTTAAGTGCCAACTCCGGTCAGTTTAGACAGAAATCCAATGTTACATTTTTTTTTATTAATTTCTAAAGCTGATGTGGCTTGCCAGATGTTTAGTCAGCACGTATACATCAAAATGACGTAGTTTGGCATGTATACTTGGATTTTTAAAATATTTTTTTGATTTTTTTTCGTTCTTTTTTATTTTCTTCTCTTTCTTCTTCTTCTACCTGCACACCGGTTAACCATCGGGCCACAGCCCAACCCCTTGGCCTCACCTGACGAGGCGCCTGGCCGCCCACCACAGGCGAGGCTCGGGCGACCCTCGCCTAGGTGAGGGCGAGGCGCCCTCGTCGGATCTTGCGAGGCAAGGTTGGCCCTTGCTAGATTCGGTGAGGCTGACCGTCGCCCGGGAGAAGACGACACCTCGCGAGGCCGCCGTGGCCACGACGACGGCCAGCCTCGCCGGATCTGGTGAGGTGAGGTTGACCCTCGCTGGGGCTCGCCCGCCCGCCCTTGCGGAGGGAGGCCCGACCGGCCTCGCAGTGACCGCCGTGCAAAGTGGCCTCGTCCGGGCGGCTGGCCACGGCCGGTGACTAGAGGCAGAAGAAGAAGAATGAAAAGAAAAGAAGGAAAAAAAATCAGAAAAAATATTTAAAAAATCTAAATGTCCACATGAAAATGTCACGTAGACTTATTTTTTAAAAAAATCCAACTAAGATTAAAATTTTAATTATAAAAGCTACATATTAATTTGGCCGGAATTTTTCACCTTTGGCACTTAAGTGATTGTTTTTTTTCCGATTTGGTACTTAAGTGAACCGGTGAAAATTTTTGACACTAAAGTAAGCGCAATAGACAAATTTTGGTACTTTTAGTATTCTTCTCTTTATTTTTGGGATAACACTGCTTTGTTGTCACTAGCAAAACAGTAGGTGTGATGTGTCAATTTAGAGCTTATTGGTACGGTACAAGTACACTCCCAGAGCGCAATTTGCGGCATAAATTCAGACACAACCATAGTTGGAGCAGTAAATGGGCTTGAGCATGTTCCTTTAGCTGAAATTGAAAGAAAGAAAATGCTTGGAAGTGAAGGATGATGTGATCATAAGATGAGATAATGCGGATATGTTATTTTAAGGGAAAATGACATAAATGATTAATAAACTTTGGTTTAATGCGTAATATCGTCATTGAAATTTTTAATTTATTCAACGTAGTCCCTAAATTTTAGTCAAATATGCAATATTATCTCTAAATTTTGTATTTGTTTAATGTAATCTTTGAACTATCGGTAAAGCTTCAATATAGTCCTTAAACCATAAGAAAATATTTATCGTCATCCTTTCGTTAATTCAAGTTAACAGAATCTGTTGTGTGGCATTCAATCAGTCATGTTTGAACAATGGAACAAAAAAAACAGTTACACGTGGATTGTCCACATATGATATTCATCTCAAATCTGGAAAATATATTTCTGCGTGAAATATTTAAAGTCCCTAATTTGTTTCTTTCATTTTCTAAAGTAGATGGATAAAAAGGATAGACGAACTGACTCATCACTTTTAAGAATTTAACAATTAATAAATGTCATCAAATAATGTCACATTTGTCATTTGAACAACTAGAAGGACCGCATTAGAAACGAAATTGCCCATTTAAATCAAAAGTTTGGGGGCTATTTGTGTTATTATCTCTTATTTTAAAGCGTTAAAAAGATAGGGCAGCCTCTTCCCATTCTTATTTCAGTACAGAAAGCGAAGGTAATGATTTGCATCTCAGGCCGATGGTGTTTAATCAAATCACAGCCCTACTGCTACGACAGTATCATTACCGTGTTTCGCAAAGTGAAGTATGCACTGGTGGTCACGCTCATTGAAGGAGAACACATGCGTATTATGAGAGAGGAAGAGACGTAAAAGAAGGAAGCATGCATCAGAAATTTCTGGGTCATACAACATGACTGGCTTACTATACAAAACCGAGCCATCTAAACAATGGTGTTTATGAAAGTGAAAAATTTCAACGAACCCGCCGAAAAGAAACTATTATGAGAAGCCCCCACGCCCGTGCACTTTGAGAAAAGAGCACCCGGCAAAACTCTCTGTTATGATTACCAAAAGAAGAGGACATCCACAGACCAAAAGCAATCTTCCCCCCACTATGAAAAAGGTCATCGACCGTCCATCACTCTCTTCATTCGCAAGCATCCTCCTCCTAACTTTAATTGCGTATATAAAGCGATCGGCTGAGGCAATAGAATTTACCAGGACAATGGCTGGTGCTACCGGTCCAGTTGCCGTAGGCACTCGAGGCACGATCGCAACCCTCGTCAGGAAGGAAGTCGAGTATTTCCACGGCCTCGAACGAGAACGCTCGAGCCCGCACGGGAGCAGGCCTCGGGCAGGGACTCCGGGACGAGTTTCGGGTTCCTCCGTGTCGCTTGGGGAAGAAAGAAACGCAAAGGAGTCGGCGCGTTCCACCCGAGCATCTGCTCCGTAGCACGGGTCGTGGATAGCTACCGGACGAATGGGAATCGCGGGCTCAATTATGCTCTTCTCGAGGACGAGTTCGAGAATGTGAACATGTAGACGATGTATAGACGACGATCTGCAAGTTTGAGGAGGACAATCGTCCAAAGTCATTTTCTTTCAGACTCCCTTAGCCTTTTGGCGTTAATAAATACAGACGTTTGCACTTTCTTTGTCCTGTTCAATTCATTCGGTTGCTCGACTCCTCTCTTAAGTTCCTTTTGCCCATTCTTTTCCCTTGCACGAGCAGAAAGTACGGTTGAGGGCACTTGCTGATACAAGACAATGAATCTGCTTTCTCAATATTGCAAACACATAGCCGCCTTTGAGCGGCAAAAGTCCATAATCGTCTTACGGGTACAGAATACATCGAAGCGACAATCGCGTCTTCTCAGGATGAAGGCGTATTTTTCGGCTAGGAAATTGTAAAAGTAGTTTTGACAGGATGCATTTACAGTTCAGTGAGAAAAGCATGCTGCATCTCTAGCAATTAAGTAACATGAGCAACAAACAATGAATGGAGACTAACTACATTGGCACCTTTGCTAGCAGCAAAACAGTCCTCCAATCTCTGATTTACCAAAGCGGTACTCAGAATGCACTTAACTGTGGCAAATGCGGTCGAAAAATATCCACTAAAAAGTTTTGACATTCCATCATGAACATGCCACAAGAGCCTTCGGCAACATCGGTTATCCTTCAAGACAAGGCGACTTCGAATGGATGGATGGACGAATTCAAAAGGTTCGGGCGATAACAATCACATGTCGGATCGACACAAACAGCAAAAAGCGCATATCAAACTTTCCAGAAATGATGCTACATACAGCACATTGTTCCATTGGAAAAACTCACCATAGAAATCCCCCGCGCTACCCTAACGCAACAGATAACTACAGTGAATAACCAACCGGAGAGTAAGCATCATAAGACTCGCGATAGGCGGCTCAAAAGGGAGGCTGCTGCTACTTGAAACTGCACCAAGAGAGAGGTAAGATATCTTCCCAAAGTTGGTTCACCTTCTACTGTGCTTTTAGTCTGCTCCCTGAATGTAGAAAGAACTTCATGAATGCTATGAGGATGTCGGACGGAATTCCGATACCCTCGATACTTTAGGCCGCCGTCTCATTTGACAATTACCGAAGCCGATCAATCTAAAAAGGTCACACGGAAGTATCAATTTCTTCCATGACTAGGGGAAAATGATAAAGCCGCCCTCTACGATACAAATGTCTGTCCATTTCAGATCAAGCCGCGCTCTTATTGAACCAAAAAGAAAACAGCAAAGCAATCTCATCTACCTTACTGAGGTAAACCAGCTTCCACTTCATCCCACAAATCTGTATTCCTAGAGAACTTCTCCTTGACCTGTGCAATAAGTTCCCTAGCCTCGCCGACCTTATCGATACTCACCAGCCCGTTAACCAGCGACTTCATCGTTCCGAAATTCGGCACCCAACCCTTCTCCATACTCTCCTTACACACCCGCAAGGCGGTGTCGAAATCCCCTCCCTTGCAGAGATAGTGAATGAAGGTGAAATAACACTCGCTGTTGGGCCGACACCCGCAATTCACCATGCTCTTGAACATCTTCTTCGCCTCCTCGAACCTTTCCTCGTTGCAGAACCCGTGTATCAAATGGGCGTACGTCTCCGAATTCGGCTTCATCCGCCTCGCCAGCATCCCGTCGAGCAGCACCTTCGCCTCGTCCGACTTCCTAAGCTTACACAAGCTCCGGATCCTGATGTTGTAGATACCAATCCCCCGAGAGACCTCGTACTTCTGCATCAATTCCAAAACCTTCCCGACATCTTCGTACTTCTCCTCCTTATAGAACCCGGCCAGCATGTTCCCGAACGTGGTCGCGTTCGGCCGGACCCCCTTCCTATCCATCTCGGCGATCGCCGAGTAGGCCGAGCTCGTCGACCCGGACTCGGAGAACGCCTTGATCACGGTATTGAAGGTCTCCAGATCGGGCGCCACGCCATAAACCCTGGGGAAGTCCACGAAGATCCTCTTCGTCTCCTTGTAGTCCTTGGCCACGACCGAAGCGAACAGGAGCGCGTTGAGAGACTTGACGGTGCGGCGGATGCCCAGCTCCTCGACCTGCTCGAACGTGGCGATCGCGTCGGCGATCATGCCGGCCTGCCCGTAGAGCACGATGGCGTGGCACAGGAAGCGCTCGTTCCGCAGGTCCGGCCGCGCCTTGGACTCCTCGAGGAAGCGCCGGACGCCGTCGAGGTGGCGCGACTCGGCGAGCCTCGAGATGGCGACGGAGAAGGCGACGCGGTCGAGGTGGGACTGCGGGGTGAGGGAGGCGGCGCGGCAGATGTCGAGGATGCGCTCCGGGTTCTTCTCGGCCTTGAGGAGGGAGAGGGCCGCCCGGGTCTTCTCCTTCGACGAGAGAGGGGCGTTGGAGTCCGGCGACAGGATCGACGACGGCGACGGCGAGGAGAAGCGGCGGCGGAGGAGGAGGAGGAGGTGCGGCGAGATCGGCCGGAGTCGAGCGAGCGGCGACATTTGCGGCGGCGGCGGCGGCGGTCGGAGGTTCGCGGCGAGGCAGGCCGGCCGGCGCAGAGATTGAGCCGCGAGAGAGAGAGCGAGCGGGAGGAAGATGAAGAAGACGCGAGAGCTAGGGTTTATGCTCGTGGAGTCAATTGAACAGACGTCAAAACTTGAGGGACCAAAATGGAATAGGCGGAAAGTGTTGGGTGAGATATGCAATTTCCGTGTAATTGGAGGACGGTGATGTATCTAAATCCAGTGGCGGGATTCGAGAAATCTCAGCCGTCGGATAGAGATGCGCGGGAGCATGGGATCGGACGGCTGTGATTAGTTAGAGAATAAAAAAAAAGAAAAAAAAGAGCAGATCCGGATGGAGGGAGGGGGGGATTTGAACCCGACGTGAATCGAACACGCAACCTTCTGATCTGGAGTCAGACGCGCTACCATTGCGCCACGGATCCGGTGTTGCAACTCCCTGCTGGCCATAAATATTTATACGATATTAAAAATGCCCCGGGCAGATATTAAAAACTATATAAAAAAATTAATAATTATGCAAAATGGAGATTATTTTCTAAAAACCGACTTCTCTATTCAAAATGCCCCTTTGGAAATATAAAAGTTGCCAGTATTTGAAGCATCTCGCTTTCTCAAAATATGAAATTATTTTTTATTTTGTAATTTCATTAAAACATGTCGACATGAGTTTTTACTATTTTTAATATCTTAATCAGCATATATCGGAACCTTTGTTGATAAGACCCATTATAACCTTATACGACCCAAATTCCGGGCTTGGTAGTCGATGATCCGGACATGGGCAAGTGGGGTTCGAGACCTGGCCTCCATGGACCCGGGCACTGGCGCCGAGGACCCGGGCCTGGCGTCCCGAGCCCGGCCTCGATAGACCCGAGCGCAGCCTAGATGAACTCGGGCCCGACTTTGATGGACCTGGGCTCGGGCGCCAGGGAAACCGGGGCACCGGGCTGCCGAAGGGACCAAGAAAAGAGCAAAATGAGAACGTCAAAGGACGGCAGAAACGGGGGGGAAAGAAAATCGGTGGGACGTGACGGTGGAAAGGTTCTTTTCCCCCCATTCCCCCACAGCAGCACACAGACCAAACCGCCAAAACCGCCCAATCCCCAACGTCATCCTCAGGACCAGGAGCGGCCGTGAGGGAACTCCCGGGGTCACCGCCCTGTCAGAATAGCGCGGGTCGGACGCCGCGGCACAGCACACCCCCCCACCCGGTGTGCACGCGAATCTTCCGCGGGATCTCCTTCGCCTTCGCAAACTCCCACACGACGGCAAGGTCCCGGCACGTGTCAGTTCTCGATCCATGTGAGCAAAATGACCCAAACGATTTTTATACTATAACAATCTAACGTGCAATATAATCCCCCGACTTATAATTTGTCCGTCGTGGTTCCCGAGCTTTAATCCAATCTGCAATATCGTATTTAGATCTTTAATTTGTTCGATATGATATATGTTCAAACTAGTCCATGGACCCATAAAAAAAAATATTCAATACTGTCCCTGAACTTAAATTAATGAAAGAATAGCATTGGTTATTTTCACATAGTATTGGACTAGTTCGAATATTTACTAAAATTTTAGGGCCGCATCGAACAAATTAAAAATTCAAGGATGACGTTGCATACATTGGGTTAGAATTTAAGGATCGCATTGAACAAATTTAAAATTTAAAGACCACACAACACATTGGATCAAAGTCCATAAATTATTTATGTCATTATTCTATATATATTTTTATTTTATTTTCGGGGGCCGAAGACATTTCTTGATAACATTAATAACTTTGCAAAAGGAACTTAAAGGTACAGCTGCTGCGTTATCTAAAAAATGAAATCGAATAATGGTGAAATTGAGGATTCGACGAGCCCGAATTTGCAAGATTATCACGAGATTTGCCTGGACTCGACGAGCTCTTAAAATTCATGTTCCGTCCATTGTTCAGTATCATATCACCGGGGTCCATTTCATAGTAATACACGCGATCTCTCCTCGGTCGATCATATCGCGAGGCACGATACTTATCAATTCCGTGCACTTCGATCTTAAAAACTTTCCCGACCCAAAAAAAAAAAAGAAAAATCCTTAAAAACTTGTCAACTTCGTGATACGTAGATTTGCGCGAACCAAATAACACCTGATAAATTTCTCTCACTTCAATTTTCTCACAGAACTTCTCACCTCCCTCCCTCTCTCTCTCTCCCCGTGTGCGTGACCGCCGGTGAGATTAGCAAAGTTCCCTCACTGAAGACTGCTCTCTCTCTCTCTCTCTATCTCTATCTCTATCGCTCTGGTTCCTTCCTTCCCTCGTCTCTGTTTTTGTATCGGGCACTTCCTTGGAGGAGAAGGAGCGATGGCGAGGATGGTGGGGGGAGCAGCGCCGCCGCCGCCGCCTCCTCCTCCTACAATGGCGGCGGCGCTCGGCCTCGCCGTCGCCTCGGATTGGTGGGACGACATCAACGGATCGACCCGGTGGCAGGACGCGATGTTCTACTCCCTCTGCGCCGCCTACGCTCTCGTCGCCTCCGTCGCTCTGGTCTCTCCTCCCTCGCTCCCTCCCTCCCTCTCCCTCATCGCTACTTGTGTGCGCGTGCTCGTACTGTGGTCGGGTGGGTAGTTTCGGGCTCGCCGTTGTCCCGGGAGTAGAGTTGCGCGCGCGCGCGCGCGTCCTTGCCCTGGATCGCCAGCTCCGGGGTGTGCCCGGGGGTGTCGTTTGTTGGGATCGAGGTTGCTTCGTCGAGCTTATTCGCTTCAGAATTAGTAGGATTGTAATGGGTTGGATTGGGTCTGTTGGGTCATTGACATTGTATTGAACGACATCGAGCTCACTCGTGTGCCGAGGCGCTTACGCTGCCGGTCGGTTTAGTGGAAAAGAGCTAATTTGGTTGGTCAACTCTGTTCCGTCGGACTTAAGGATCGCTTTCCTACTCTTTCCGTTTTGGAGGAAAAAGCTGCAGTCTTTTAGTGTTCTGAGGATATCTTGGTGCCTAATAGTTCCGAGACTGATTTCCGTTGGAATCGGCCGGGTTTTCTAAGAACCCCCCTTCTTTTTTTTACGCTCGGTGACGTACCCGTCTTGGTAATTTCCTTTGCATTCGAATCACGCCGCGTTGTTGTGAGTGGCGCCGTGTGTGTTTTTGCTTGTGATTGTGCAGATTCAACTGGTTAGGATCGAGTTGAGAGTGCCCGAATACGGTTGGACGACGCAAAAGGTTTTCCATCTCATGAACTTTGTAGTCAATGGAGGTAATGTTTCTGAATGTCGGTAGAGATTTGGGGTTTTGCTTCTTACTCCATTTGGTTTGGAATTTTCGGATGCTTACTTTGCCTTTTATTTTCAGTTCGTGCGCTTGTATTTGCATTCCATCAGCAAGTATTCGTGTTGCATCCAAAGGTTAGTCCTCCAGGGTTCCCAAGCTGTTAGTTTCCGATCTGCGATCTCATCTGTTTTGTTTTCCACTTTATCACATCGTACTGCATTAATTTTAATTAGTCTCAATAAGGCAGTCAATTTGAGAACTTTTGTTGCCTTAAGTTCTTTATTTCCTTACTGTTGGAAAGCAATTAAATTATATAAATCTGGCCTTGTATTTGTTGAATTTTATCTTCCTTTGTTATGAAATTACATTGGCTCGTAAATCTCCACTGATCTGGCTTGCTCTTTGTAAGCTTAAAGAAAATAAAAATCTTTGAATCATGAACAGTTTAGAAGAGTAAGAACAGAGCTGAAAAAAGAGTGTTCCTCAATTACCATGTCGTGTAAACTTGAATTCATATTCGGATAGGGGAAATGTAATATTACTATCGCTAGCATTTACTACTGAGAACTATCGTTGGCCATCTTGTAGAATGAATCCTTTGAGCCATCAACTAGACTACAGAATTCATAGATTTCGGTATTATTCCTTGTGAATTGGTCTTATTAATTCAAAGAGTGACGAACAAATGAATCTGTATCACTTCGACCTTATGATTCTGATGCAAAAGATCGTGATATTTAGATGCTTCTTATGGATCATACATATTGAATAAGTTGCATCACCGGCCTTTTATGTAGTCTTTTCATATGGTGGTTCTACATCGTGAAGCTAACCCGTAAATAAGATCAGACATCTAGTTGTAAAGTACGTTTGGGTTGTAAATCTCCCTTAATTTCATTGGCATCCTCACTAATGTTTTCAAATTGTGTTGATTTTCTATGCAAAATGTAAACCGCTTGTTAGAATACTAGTATCTCTATTTTCTGTGAAAATTTTGTTGCTTATCGAGTTAACGTATGTCGACCAGGTGTTAACTTTGGTTCTCTTGGATCTTCCTGGACTCCTGTTTTTCTCTACTTACACTCTCTTAGTTCTGTTTTGGGCCGAGATATATCACCAGGTGATTAAACATAGCTTTGTTCGAGTAATGTTAGATCTGCTTCCTGTGAGGAACATATATAATTCTGTTCTAGCTAACTTTAAGTTATGAGAATTTGACCTCTGGGCATCTATTGCCGAGCAGGCGAGAAGTTTACCATCGGATAAGCTGAAGATATCTTATATATCTATAAATGGTGCTATGTACTTTATACAGGTATATCTCTCACAGAACGATCTTCTGTTACTAATCAAATATTTAATATCTTTCCTAAATATTTGATAAGATTTAGATTTGTCTTTCTTTTTCTTGCTTTTCTATTTTGACATTTTATGTTATAAATAGACTCAATAAATTAAGGTTCGTCATATTTAGGCAAATTTGCTGCTGCGCTTTCGAATGTAAAAAATAGATAGCACAATATCAATGTGAAATTCACCCTTGTATCATATCTGTGTAGGGCACATGGCTTTCCTAAATGTCCTTTTAAACTTTCCCAATTTGCTCATTTGCCTGTCGAGCATTCACGTTAATGTAAGGCTTCAAATTGGTTAGCCTGGCTGCTTGTAGTTTCAAATTACTGATGATGGAGTCAAGTGAATTTCTTAATTTCAGCTCTCAAAGTCTTATCAATTCTCCATACCCAAGTCAGAGGAAGCAAGACCCAGATTCCTGAATTAAGTTACACTGTTACAGCCCTTATGCATGAAATCAGAAACTAGGCTTGCTGATTGTAGATAAATTCATCAAGGACCAAATACCAATAATAAAGTGACCATAACAAGGTATCTGCGTTGTTATGAAGTTGTGGTGTTATGTAGTCTGATCCTTAAGTTGACGGAATTTGTATATATCCTTGTTACCTTTTTAAATCATTCTACAAGACAGTTGTTAGCCTGTTGGCAATAGTGCAGCATAAGTTAGCTCCTGGAAGGTACAGCTCAGATTTAGGTTGTAGGAAAATATATCATATTATTCGTCCCTCATGCGATTTGATGTAATTTTCACATCAGGTTTGCATCTGGATTTATCTGTGGATAGACGATAACAGTGTTGTGGAATTTATTGGGAAGATATTTATTGCAGGTGAGAATCCAATATTACTTCCTAAGCTAAAAATATATTTCTCTTTGTTACACTTCCTTGTAGCTATTTTAGTTTGTCATTCCACTAACTCCATTTTATACTTGATTCCTGCAGTTGTCTCAATAATAGCTGCATTGGGTTTCTTATTATATGGAGGAAGGTGGGTTCAGCAGCACCTTTGATACTCACTGTGACCATTGCATCTAGGCCTTCATACACTGTTTACCCAATGCTGTCTTATCTTCGTGGCTTTTTTTGATCATTGGCTAAATAATTCTGCTTATTATCATGACTTGCTTCAGATTATTTTCCATGCTAAGGCGTTTTCCTATTGAATCTAAAGGGAGGAGGAAAAAGCTTCATGAGGTATGCAGCCCTCCTTCTCTTGTTTAATTTTTCCTTATTTTTTCCTTCCGCTCATCATATTGTAGCAAGCTTCAGGCATAGCCTCTCATCATATTGTAGTGGGCTTTAGGCATTTTATTGGGTCTTTGTGATCTCAGCATCTGTCTGTCTCAACATCTATTTTGCCAGAGAATCGGAGGATACAAATCGATAAGGGGGTCACTGCAAGTACTAGCTTAGTGTGAAGAAATTTTTGTGTATTGATCACAGCCATCTCCATTGCTGCCTATCTGTATATTGCCTGAAAACCGTGCTTGAAGTGTTATCCAGTATGATCATTATCGATCTATGCATCTATATGAGGTCGTCAGCACTAAGGGCATGCCCGGCTGGGACATAGCAGATGTTTTGAACTCCTGACGTTATTTGTTCTGTACATCTATTTCTATTTGTGATCTGAAAGTGGCAAGTGGTAGCTGAACGGAAGTGGTAAAGTGTGATAGGCTGCTGCTGTTTAACTAATAAAGTAATTGAGTGTATAGTGTACATGCTACTTGAGTCACCCACCCTTGGTGCCGCTGCAAAATATTTTGTTCACCTCTTGCTAACTGTCTTTGGATGAAGTGTCACAACCAGTGCGTTGAAGGAATTGGACATATGCAGTCATCTTCTAAGACAAGCCATTTGTTAAACACGTTGCATTAAAAAAACTTGCCAAGAATGTGAAAAGGAGTCTTTGACTTCATTTTAATTCTTTTTGACACCAGATCTGCATTCTCTTGCAGGTTGGATCTGTTACAGCTATATGCTTCACCTGTTTTATTATCAGGTGTACAGTGGTAAGCTCCAATTTTGGGATAGTCTTCCATTCTGCTACTTACAGTTTCAAATCTGATGCACATCCTTACTAATATTCTGTTTTCCTGTTTAATTTACTAGACTTGACCTGGCCAAAAGAACAGAAAATACAATATATAACTATAATGGCTTCAAAATGCTATTAGCCTTTTCTTGCCTTTTCTAGTTGAAGCTTTGCATTTCTTTTAAGGTCTTGACGTGGATAGGCCACTTCCCCTTTTCGCTACTTAGCAATCATGAGAAGAAATGCAGCAAAAGTTGTGCCTCAATGCATCCAATTACATCACTTTGTTGGTCAGATTAGCCGGCTCATATGGCTAGGCCCTCTGCCACTTTTGGTTCAACCTGCTGAGTATCGAACCCAGCAAACTCCCCTGAACCCATCCCCACCCTACCAAAAGGACCGAATTGCCTGTTGGCTTCTATTATGAGCATTAGTAAAGGCTACCCCCAGCAGAGAAGGCTGAGAGAACTTGGTGCAGACTTATAAGCAATGACTCTTGTTAACAGATATGCTAAGACAAGCACTCTTTTTGGAACAACAATTAATTCACATGATATCACAGTGCCGGTTAAGGGTTGGAATTTTGACACTCCTTACTGTTTATTGTGTTTTAATCTCTGGTTATCTTATCTCATCAGCATGATTATAATCCAAGTTCTGTGATTCACTTGTAAGGTCCGACTTACGCAAGAAAGGGACTGTTAACCAGTATGCCGGTGGGCAAGATTCATAAAAGTTCAAACTTTTGAGAAAAATAATCTATTTACAACTCTTTTTGCCAAGGGCAAGCCAATAAATACGGACACTTTAGCTATTTTTATCTCTATCCAATGGTTAGCTGATAAGTTTTAGGATTTATTGTGTAGTACATAATGGCAATCAGTTTTTCTTTGCTAATATTCTTACCTATTAAATGTCTTCGAAACAAGATTACTCTTAGAAATGATATGGAATGGTTGGCAGGTCAAGCAATTGAACGGCTGGTTCCATTGCTTTTGATGTCATCTAATCAAATGCTTTAATTGAAAAATAAGAAAGGGTAAATGACTAAATTGGCATATAGGTCAGTTGGACCGAGGTTATCGAATGTCAATAGTAAACATACATGACCTTGAGGCGTTTGAGTTGCGTCTACCATGGCCTTGTCATTGGCTTTTTGAAGCCATAGAAACAAAGAATAGACTAAAGTTGAGGCATTTGTAGGACAAAACATAACGTGTTGATTTGAGATTGAACTCTCTTCTCCTGTGGGATGTCAGGGGATTGGAAAATCTATAAGCCCTTGGCGAGCAGTCATAGTTGTTTCATATGAGCTTTTGGCCCCATAACCATGTCTTCTTTGGTGCTTCTAATTTATTCAAAAATAAAGAGTTGACTATGATTGGATGTGAACATACTTTGGAAGTTGAGAAAGGTTGTCACTTGAAAGAACTGGGAGTTTGGACTCTTAGTTGAACTCAAACCCAGTTGGAGATTGTCATCAATTTGACTTTGCCAAAGTGCTTCAGAAGAGGATTCTTGATAGAGTAGTTTTGACAGCATAGAAATAAAGCGTGCTTATGTTGTACTTATCACCAGGAACTACTGACTTTACCTCTGCTTAGAGTTAAATCTCACCAATTATCGACCCAGATTGGAGACTTTCTTGCCCTTGGACTACCACTTTGTCCTCTTGGTTGGGACGATGTCAATTTCTTCCCAACCTGTATGGTATGATGTCTGGGCTAGACAAGAACCTAAACTGTCAACTGAACATGGAGCAATCATTTGCATTTTGCCTTTGCTGATAATACCTTGACGTAATGATGCAATGCTTCTTACATGCAGGTTCTCCTATCAGCTTTTGATTCAGATGCATCACTCGATGTTTTGGATCATCCAATTTTGAATATGTTATACTACATGGTATTCTCTTAACTTAGTTATGGTTGTTGCTCAAGTTGTCTGTGATTGTGTTGCCGTTTTTGAATTTGGTATTTGAACTTCTTTCCCTCTCGTGCCAGCTGGTTGAGATCCTGCCTTCTGCTTTAGTCCTCTTCATCCTGCGCAAGCTGCCTCCCAAGAGGATATCGGCCCAACATCACCCCATCCGATAGCCATAGATCATTCTTGCTTGCTTAATTATTCTTCACCCGCTCAAGATGGGTTTTCATGCCTCATCCATTGGCTTTGAGTAAGTGGAGCCGGAAAAGAATTCAGACATATCATTCTGAGATGGCACAGGACGCCAATGGTTTGCTCGTGCTTTGTACATTATGAAGCTTCCTCAAGTTTGCCAAAGGGGACGGAATCATTGTTGATATCATTGTTGATTTCTGCGGACTGTGTGACTTGTAGAATCGGTTCTTTTATGCCTTTCGCATGCCTATTGTGTCAATGTCTGTGAAAGGAGAAGCTCCTGCTATTTTCAGGTGCTAGGTGTCGATTCTTTTTTCGGAGTTTTCAATGTCTTGTTGTGCTCATGAGTAGTGATGGGAAATGATATCTTAGTTTCTTCCCCAATTTTTCTTTCAGAACACTTTCTTAGATCCTGTTGTAATGTTAGGGCTTTGTTTTAGAAGTTGTATTCGGTTGGAATCGTCATTTATCCCTTGAAGAAATTGCAGATTGCAGTACCGCATGGCTTGTGGTTCCTTGTTGCTATTTGTTAAAGTTCATTTGCACTCGAACTGTCTAACTCTAGAGCCAGAAACAGACAATCTATCATTCCTAAAGAAAAAACAGTTAGTTCACTTCTCATTTTTTTCTGTCGGATACAGAACAAAGACGCTTGGATGTTGCCTATGATTCCTCCTTACCTTTTGACATTTGAAGCTTCAGTGAAAAAGTTCTGGTTTTTTATGGTTCTCCGCAGCAAATCGCCATAGAGGATTGGGTAAATTGGGTGGACACCATTTGACTTTTGGTTGAAATGCAGGTTGGTATCTGCTGTTATTTGGAATTTGTATAATCAACCGCCATTATCGTCCTCCAGGGGCCAAAATTGCTAATCGGACGTTGGTGATGCTAAATTTAACCTGCTGATTGTGAGATTTTGATGCCTACTGTCATTTAGAAATTTGTATTCTAACATTGCAGTAGATAGTCTACAAGTTTGGAGCCTTGCTGGTCTTTATCTGGGGCTATAAACGGACTAGACGCCATTGACATAATTGCTCTCTACCAGGAAATCTAAGTCTCAAAGGTCTTGAGAAGTGCATAGAGATTTTCAGATCACAGCAAAATAAAACATCTCTTGCACAAGTTACTTCAAGACAATCTCCCAAGATCGAGGATCGCCTGCAACTGCAACAACTACACAGCACGAAACTGACTCATTCTTTTGATATAAACATTTTGGTTCTGATGGCAAGAAAAGGAAAAGAGAAACAAAGATTAAGAGATGAAAATTTCAGAAAATCTTCCCTCTCTTCTATAGGAGAAGACAAAATGAGATGACCCTGATGGTTGCTTTGATTTTGTTTAGCAGTCTGTTCTGCGATGTTGGCGAAGGAATACAAAACCCATAAAGAAAAAACACAAGTCTGCCATTGCCTCACATCAGTTGTAGTAGAATTCAGAAGCCACCAGGCAGTTTATCTAAGCAAGTATCAAGTCTAGCGAGCCAGAGAGAGAGAGAGAGAGAGAGAGAGAGAGAGAGAGAATCCAAACTTTGTGTGAAGCTAAACAAAAAAATCATCCCTGCTCTGGTTTTTGAACAAGAATGCTATATTCACTCCAACTTAAGGACTCAACTTCAAAACTGCACAACTTCAAAATCCGAATAGCATATATCAGGTTAAGCTTATAAGCAGATGAGGGTTAATTACAAGCACCAAAGCATGCGCAGGAGTGTTTTTCTACAGTAAGCGACCAGGATTGTTCCACCATCTTTGTAATTTTAGCCGTCAGATCAACAGTAGAATAAGCTGAACCTTAAAACCTTCTTGTCTCGGCTATCCATGCCATCAATCTTGGTGAACTTCCTCAGGAGGAGGGGCGGCAAATCTCACGGCTGCTGGCCGTGCGTCAACAACAGCCTCATCAGGAAATAGGGCTCTGATAAATGATGGGGTTCTTAGGGGCCGACGACGCGTCATCCGCGGGTACACATCTTCAAGAAAGTAGTAGGCATGACCAGCTACCATTCCCTGCATCATAATATTTCATATTGAGCATAAGGACCAGCACAACAGAAAATTATCCTGGAACTGTAATTAGATAATACAAACCACGACAATAGATTGCACAAGTTAAGTACAGGGTGGTGCTATTTCCACAGCCTTATATGTTTTAGCCACAAAGGGTGTAGTAATAATGCCGCCCATCAATAATCTACTGTGATCTTGGTAAAAAGGCAGTGGAATATTGACAAATATCATTATTTTAACGCCGGCCACCAGACGGGAGCTTTCGCAGACTAATGGGACTGTTTATGGGTGGTGTTTGCTATTCATGATAAGATCGATATTTCAAGCCAAAGGATGTGAAGCACACTCGGAGTTGCTTGATCTCAGATTGTTAAGTTAGGTTGATTCTAGTAGATCTTTACTCCTGAAGAGGGGGGATGATATTACATCGTTCAAGAAACCATAACACTATTGACTAAGAGCCTCGTTTTTATCTTTCACTCTGCAAAAGTTACAGCTAAGTATATGTGCAAAGTAAAGCCAAAACAAGAGCTCCTCCAAGCAGAACATGAACATTAACAACCATGTCTCGCTCAGCTCAGCCTCATAGAAATTCAATTCTCAGACAGTCAGACTGCATCCATCCAAGCACTCGACAGCATCAAATATTACAGAAACAGAGTCTTACCAATAAATCCACCCAAGCACTTGCACCTACAAGGACTGAGAATCCCAGAAGAACCTGCATATAGAAAACACAAACTCAATTGCATGTGCATCCAATTCTCCAAGTGGACGAAATATGCTGAATGAGAAATTTGAGGAGTTTATAAATAAATATTACAAGTGCCCAAGATAAATGCCTATTTTTTTTATAACAAAAGAAATAAACTCTAAGCCTGGTGGGGAACAACTGGTTAAGTAAGCTAAAACCCCAGATGTCGCTTTCTTTTATTGACTGAGCAACTAGGAACAGATATAAAACCTGATTAATCATGTCTCGTGCAACAAAACCAACAAGCAATGTCCTATCCCACTTTCTCGGAACAGTTTCTAGGAGGGAAAAATAAGGATTTTACTTACCCATGGTAGGTAAGCTGCAGTAAATGTAAAGAGACCCAAGAAACTCATATGGATAAAAGGATTTTGCTTGCTCCACACATAAACCTGCACAAAACACAAAAAGCAAAAGCACGCATTAGGACATTATCAGTCCACTTAAGTCATGATTGGTAATTGCACAAAGAGAGCAAAACTCACCATCATGAAAGTCAGTGAGTTGCTAAGAAATATAATTTTTGCAAATGATTCTGATACATAAGGTACCATTCCTCCAATAAGAACGATTCCAGTTAACACAGTGGCGCCAAATAAGAGCATGTAAAAGAAATCAGCTGTCTTTCCCCTAAAAGAATTCTCTTCAAGAAGCTTGCAGTACCGAGCAAGAAAGAACATGTGGAATAAGAAGTCCAGATCTGCAATCAAATAGGAAAAAAGAGGTAAAACTTAAATTAGCGGAGTTGCAGCTAATTGTGGGCATAAGTAAATCTCAGATTATTTGAGAACTGTTCAGATGTTCCGTGCTGAAGGCCATTGCTCTCAAGAATCTTCTCAAAAGCATTGACATTTAGGAGACAGAGGAAAACCAAAATGACAAGCAACCCCTTTGCGCAATCAAGCTGTCCGTCCAACTTTGCAAAATCAAAACTTGAATCTATAATACCCTGTGAATATTGAATGTATGTCCACTTTCAAGGATGATCCCATAGGGAAGGGTAAACCTAATTCCTTTTCAGGGTTCTTTTCTGCTAAAGGCAGTTGGTAGCACATTCATAGGCGGCACACATACACTGCTGAACAGAATAGATCATGCATGGATAGAGCATGGTGCAGGTTAAATAGTTCATCTATTTTTCCTTAAACTGGGTAAACCATGCCTACTGACTGAGAGCTTGTAGATTAGAAGATACTCAAGTTACTCGAGCATATCATGAGGTAATGAAGCTCCAAGATAGAGGACATTTTCTCTAGGGAATCCATTTCAATACTACGTGAATCAAGATAATGACGATGATTATGATGACGTGAACATGAAATTTTTAGACTGAAAGCTTTACTCCAGGTAACATCATTAACTGTGTCGTACTTTTGTATCATCGTAACAGTGCCAATTCACCCACATCTAACATATGCGGACATGAGCTCAGGACTTTACCCATCTTGCGGAAGTACAAGAAATTGGTGACGAGGCGCCATAACTGATATTGCTTGAACACAAGCCTTGGATTCAAGTAGAGGTTATAAGGTGATATTATCTGCACAACCCGAAAAAGCAAAATTGCCATCAAACACAAAATCAAGTTGCCAATCCGGAACACAACTAGTTGGCACAGGCAGAATTGTAAGACAAAGATTGACAATTTAAGAGTAAATACAAGATTTTAACTCCAAAAAGCCCCACAACCAAACCTCCTTCACAACCCAAAGCACCATCATTCGCTCACCGAACAGCCGGCACTACGCATGGAATCAATCGATCAAATTACCAAACTCCCAACCACACATTCGAGCAACAGATACAAAAAAAAAAAAACCCACCGAAACTTCACGAACGAAAAATCTTCAAAACGCAACAAACCCACCAAAGATCAAGCTCCAATCCGTCGACCCAGTTGCAAGAAACCCACAATTAACAAACAATTCACCGAACAACCAATCACACCCGAACCCATCGCGACACACGAGCGAAAACCAAGAAGCAGCCAATACAAATCTTTCACTCGACAGCAAGAACAGAGGGGGCCATCAGCCGAGAGGCGGACCTACCTCGAGGGAGCAACCGATGGTGGTGACGATGGCGGCGGTGAGGTAGGAGCGAGTGATGATGGGCATCTGCTTGTACCATTCTTCCACTGCCTGAGCCATTCTTTCCTCCCCCACACCCTCCAAACCAAACCGAACCGACAAACCCAAAAAAAAAAAAAAAACAACAACCCACCCACTACCTTATTCTCCCCGACCTCCAACCAACGACCGATGACCAGCTCGACGGTTCTTGATTCCCTGGGTCTGCGCGAAGCAACTCGCAAGAGTCGACGGGAAGAGAGAGAGAGAGAGAGAGAGAAGGGGATCGAAATCAAGAAAACGAGACTCAATCCGAACGTGATTCTGCCTTTTCTTTCTCTTCTTCTTTTTTATTGATTTATTTTTTTTTTTTTTTTATTTTTCGGATGGACGTGGTAAAAGCTTCGCCTTTTGTTTTTTTTTTTTCCTCGTACTTTCCGATGAACGAAGGAGGGGAAGATGACGAGCGTTCGGCGAATTGAACCCGCGCGTGACGCGCACGGGCCAATAGTCCGATTTTTCGCATCTGGGGAGAGTTCCTTAATTTTTGTAAATTCCATCTTTAATTTTTTTTTTTTTTTTTTTGAAGCCCTTCCAATGGATATGCCCGTCGTTAAATAAAAGGAAAAACAACACAAAGAGTCTCCGAACGTTGGCCTAATATTGAAATAAGGAGCGTGCAAAACGGACCGCCTAAACCAGGAACCGCTCGGACCGTATCGAATCGAATCAATCGGTTGGATCCAGGTTCCCCGTTCCTAAAAGTAGAACCGGTGTTCGGGCGGTCCGTTCTCGATTCCAAGGGGGAGCGGACGAAACCGAACTAACTATGTGTACTTTTTTTTTCTTATTTTTTATTTCTTCAGAAAATTTAGTAAAATGTGAAGTATACCCTAAGTGAACTTCATTGGCATAAATTCATTGACAAAAATTAATAAAATGTGAACTAAATCTTAAGTGAACTTCATTGACATGAATTAGCATAATGTTAACTAAACCTTAAGGGACCGGTTTCATTGGATCGAAATCGGAACTGGGAACCGATCACCTTTAATATGCAATATTGCCGATGAACTTTTGAATTGTTCGATTTGGTTCCTAAATTTTAGCTCAATGTGCAATATCATCCCTAAAATTTTAATTTATTCAATGCGTGGTCCTTAAACTTTTGATACGTATTTAATTTAGTCTCCAGACTATGTAAAAATGAGTAATATTGCCATTTCATTAATTTAAGTTCAGAGACGACATAGATAGTATGAGAACTAGATTGATCACGTGTCAAAAGTTTAGGGGTCATATCGAATAAATTAAAAGCTTAGGGACGACACTGCGTATTAGGATAAAGTTCATGGATTACATTGAATAAATAAAAATTCATGAACGACATTACACATTAGGTCAAAGTTCCAGGGACCATCAGTGTAATCATTATCCCTTAAATAAATTTCTTTTCTTTCCTCAAATATACTTTCTAATAATTAAATCTGCATTTTCTCGATACTTCTTCTATATTTTCGTATTTAGCAGAAAAGTAATGTAAGCATTTTTCAACAAAATAACAAGTGTGCTGTCCATAAAAGATATTGGATCTTAAAGAGAGAGATTATGATGGAAGATCCGAACTAGTCTCGAAAATTTAATTCGAATCATTTTAGGATAGGAAAGTATTGGAGATCTAAAGTTATCCGAACTACTTCTGAATTATGATGTGATTTACAAACCTTATGTATAAAAACATATATGTGATTTTTTTTTTTTGCCTATATCTATACTATATATAAAGCGAACTTTTAATTAGGTGTCCACCCTGCAAATAACTATAATAACCCTTCAATAAATGAAAGAGACGACATATTTTATGAATTTTATCGTAAAAATACACGTTGAACGTGACCAATTCCACCACGAGTTAGTCCACTACAAGTTGCATTAAATCACCATTCACCACTACTTCAATAATGTCACATTCATAAATTGCATGTCTTTCTCCTTCAATGTGCTCATGCAACAACAATGTAAAAAAAAAAACCCGCTCTCCCATGAATAAAAATAACTTTAGGTCATATTTAACTTTATAAGAGAAGCAATTTCACACAAAATGTACACAAAAAAATAATTGTATGCACATAGCACATGCAACGAAGCTAGTTTCGTTCGTAAAGTGAGTATAAATTGGGTATAATATCCTAAAAAACCTTCAACTTTAGATTTTATCTCAATTTTACCTTTTGTCTCAAATCATACCATGAACTTTTTTTGATCCCATAAAAAACTCTCAACTTTTGGTCAAATTCTAAATTTATCCTAAACCTTTTTTTGTCCTATGAAAAACCCTCAACTTTAGGTCTTGTTTCAATTTTACCTTCTACTCCCAATTTTACCCTAAAATTTTTACAGTTTCATAAAAAACCACAAACTTTTACTTGAGTCATAAAAGCCCCTATTAACCCTTTGTCTCGAGAGATGGAAAACTCCCAAGCACAAGCTATTCACGTGTTCCAAGCGCGAGCTCTCCGACTATAAGAGATGGAACATTCCCAAGCACGAGAGATTGATGAGCGCAAAATCACTAGGGATGATTTTAAAGGAGGGGTAATGGAGAGCATATTTAGGATTCAAGTAAAAGTTGGTAAAAAAATTAATGTAAAATTGAAACTTGACCTAAGGTTAAGATTTTTTTATGAGATAAAAAAATTTATGATAGAATTGATACTGGACCTAAAGTTGAAGGCTTTTTATGAAATAAAAAAAAGTTTAGGATAGAATTGGGACATGACCTAGAGTTTGGGATTTTTTATGAGACAAAAAAAAATTTATGGTATAATTGAGAAATGACATAAAGTTGGAGGTTTTTTTACGACACAAAAGGTAGAATTGGGATAAAAGTTAAAATTTGAAGTTTTTTAGGGTATTAGGCCGTATAAATTGTACATGAAGATTTAGTTTCCTTATCCATGAAATAGTAACCATAGATTATGGAGTCGATTAATTCTTTCTCCCTAATTAACTATCTAACTTTTCATAACCATGGAATTGTCTTTATTAGCACCAAGTAGGGCGAAAATGACCATTACTTGATGGCTTGGAAAGCTAAAAACGTAGGCAAGCTTTGGACATTGAGGCTATCCTACCCTTTGCTAGGATGAGTAGATTCTTTTCCTAGCAATATAGGATCAAACCTATGGTTAGGATGTATTGCTTGGTCTTCTATTTCCCCAGTTCCAGTGCAAACTATTCTCTCATGATTTGTTTCTAGAATTGATGGGCATGATGTACTAGAAGAAATTTTATATGAAATTCTTAATTTTATAACTGTTATTAAACTTAATTTCTAATTCTCCATCTTCAAATTCGATAATCTTTTCGATTTCTTGATTATGATGAGGAAGATCCTATTTATACGGGGAGACCAGACGCCTTCAACCTTGTCCTTCCCACAAAGTTCATAGCACCTCCTAATAAGTTCATTAAGATTGCGCCATTAATGTACGTGATCCACTGGTAGCGTCCTTTTACCAAGACTAGAAGATACGACTTGCAAAAGACATTATGAAGTCCCGTCTAAAGGGAAAATTCCAAATAATGGTCTAAAGTACCCTCATTTTCTCAAATAAGGATTTGAACTGGATCTTGTTTCAAATGAGAGCATGAAGTTATGTCAGTCTAAAAAAAAAAGACTAATCTTACTGCAAGGGCATTTTTGTGCTTTATTTTTTTCCCTTTTTTCTTTCCTTTTCGCCTGTAGTCGATCTTAGGCGATGGCTAGCCACCAGCAATACTTAGAGAGGGCTGAGCAAGGCCGCCCTCGAAAGCCACAGGCGAGGGCTAGCTTTACTTGGGCAACCCTCTCCGGCCACAAACAAGGCCGACTTTGCCTGGGTGACCCATCACTAAACACTTCATGTCCTTTTTTAAAACAAGATCCAACTCCTACTTGAGAAAAGTGAAGGCAATGCCCTTATATGGAATCTTCCCTCATTTGAGTGATCCATCTCTCTCTCTCTCTCTCTCTCTCTATGCTATTTTAATTAGTTATCCAGAAAATGTACATAGAAGAATAGAAAAGAGTCTTGAAAGAAAAGGAAAAATCATCCCGGCTTTAGAAATCTCTTAGGCTGCGTTTGGTCGTCCGGATTTCTAAACAGGATAAGACTGGATAGGATAGGATAAGAAATCCTGGAATTTCTTCATATCCTATACACTGTTTGGTAGATTACGGATTTAAAGTCTAATAGGATAATTTTTTTTTTACTATTCACGGATCCAGAAGAGTCAGTGAAGGAAAAAAAGCCGATAAATTTTTTTGGTGAAAGTGCATAAGGTGTGGGGATAAAGATGACGACGAGTAGAGCGTAGGATTTCTGGAAAAATAGGCATTATAAATCCTATCCGGATCTATCCCACCCCGCCCAGATTTTTTTATTCGGTCTATATCCGACCTTATCCTATCCCAACCCACCACCAAACACAGGATATGATAAAACATATTCTATCCCGACTTTTATCGGATCAATCAAACGCAGCCTTAGCGGTGGCTTAATTGACGTGCTAGCGAATTTGCAGTGATAGACATAGCAATTTCTCGATCTTTAGATCACTAGAAGATATATTGGATAGCTATATTTAGATTTGACATTTTGTAACGGATAAAGATATTTTTTTGTAACCAAGCATGGATAAGGGGTTCAGATCTTATAAACTACTCTATAAAAAAAAATCAAACCTTGTAATATATTTCTCTTTCTACATGTGTATGCATAATTTCCCATTCCATCTCAATAAATACTTTTGGAAAAATGACATAAATGGTCTTTGAACTTAGGTTCAATATGCGATGTGGTCCCTAAACTTTAGCATAGCGTGTGATGTCGTCTTTGAAATTTTAATTTGCTCAATATGGTTTCTAAACTAATGTTACATATTCAATTTAGTCGCTTGATTAGATAATCCAGAAACTAGATTGACTCTATGGATATAATAATTGATGGACTCGATTAAACAATTACTGTAAAAGTTTAGAGACAACATTGCACGTTTGGCTAAATTTAGGGACCGTATCTAACAAATTAAAAGTTCGGAAATCATATTACATATGGGAACTAAGTTCACGGACCTAATTTTAGCCGATTTCTTTACATTGATTAATGACACTCAACCACCCTCCCTAATGAAAAGGGGACTCGGGAGTTGGGCTTCGCGCCATATCGGGCCGGGCCCACCCGAAATCATCTGGAGAGGGTACGTGGCGCGCACGCGACAGGCCCTTCGCATTTTCAGGCATATTCTCTTTAATTTCCTCGAAAAAAGAAAAGGGAAAAAACGGAAGCCACCACAATAAATTTGAAATTTACTAAAAATTGCAAAATTGCTTTTCTCTCTCGTCTCCTTCCTCGCCTTCTCTCTCAGCCACAACCACCACCACCATGGCGTCCCTGCTCGCCAACGGCATCTCCTCCCGCTTCGCCGCCGCCCCCCCGCCGCCGCCGCCCTCCGACCCGCCAAGATTCGCCAAAGGGTCCGCCGCCGGCGGCCTCCTCCTCCGGCCCCCGTCCCCGAGGCCGTCGACGGCCTGTCGGCGGCGGCGGCGCGGCGGCTGCTGCTTCCAGGTCCGAGCCGACGTGGGCTACGAGACGACGAGGCGGCCCGACTCAGGTAACCCCCCCTCCACCTCCGCCACGGCCACCGCCACCTCTTCCAGCTACGACGAGAAAATCGCCCAGATCCTGAGCTTCAACGATTACAACAAGAAGTACGGGTTCAACGTGGACATAGACTCGTTCTCCATCCCCAAGGGGCTGTCCAGGGAGACCGTGCGCCTGATCTCCGAGCTCAAGGAAGAGCCCGAATGGATGCTCGATTTCAGGCTGAGCGCCTTCGACAGGTTCTTGAAGATGAAGGAGCCCAAGTGGTCGGACAACGCGTACCCGACCATAAACTTCCAGGACATGTGTTACTACTCGGCACCCAAGAAGAAACCCACCTTGAACAGCCTGGACGAGGCCGACCCGGAATTGGTCAAGTACTTCGACAGGTTGGGTATCCCTCTGAACGAGAGGAACCGGCTCGCGAACGTCGCGGTCGACGCGGTTCTCGACAGCGTCTCCATCGCGACCACGCACAGGGAGACGCTGAAGAAGGCCGGCGTGATCTTCTGTTCGATATCCGAGGCGATCAAGGAATACCCGGATCTTGTCAGGAAGTATCTGGGGAAGGTCGTGCCTAGCGAGGATAACTTCTATGCTGCTCTGAATGCTGCGGTGTTTAGTGATGGGTCGTTTTGTTACATACCGAAGGACACCAAGTGCCCGATGCAGATTTCGACTTATTTCAGGATAAACGCGATGGAGACCGGACAATTCGAGAGGACCCTGATAGTGGCGGAAGACCGGAGTTTTGTGGAGTATCTGGAGGGGTGCACCGCGCCGTCTTATGATCGGAATCAGCTACACGCTGCCGTGGTGGAGCTGTATTGTGCCGAGGGCGCGGAGATCAAGTACTCCACGGTGCAGAACTGGTACGCTGGGGATGAGGAAGGGAATGGAGGGATCTACAATTTTGTCACAAAGAGGGGCCTTTGCGCCGGAAATCGCTCGAAGATTTCTTGGACGCAGGTGGAGACGGGGTCTGCCATTACTTGGAAGTACCCAAGTGTAGTCTTGGAGGGTGATGATACCGTGGGCGAGTTCTATTCTGTAGCATTGACTAATAATCATCAGCAGGCAGATACAGGAACAAAGATGATACACAAGGGGAAGAATACCAGAAGTAGAATTATTTCAAAGGGTATTTCAGCTGGATTCTCGAGAAATTGCTATAGGGGGCTTGTTCAGGTCCAGTCAAAGGCGGAAAATGCTCGAAATTCTTCGCAATGTGATTCCATGCTCATTGGTGACAAAGCTGCTGCCAACACCTATCCGTATATCCAGGTAAAGACATTTCGCACTATTCTGTTGAACAGCTTGGTTACTGATTATGCTAGTACTAGTTAGTCATCCTATGCAGTATGGTATGTCATTATCATGTTGATGACTTCACTGGGATCTGAGTTGCTAATTACCTGAAATGCATTGATGTCATTGACCAAGTTCTTGTGACTTCATTCTATTAGTTTTCCGGTTTATCAATTAAGGAAAAGCTTTATAGGAAAGACATCTAATAAGAATGCGGTTCACATACGTGGTTCTATTTTTAATGTTCAGTCAGGGCACCTTCCATACTGGTTGGTGCCGTCCTTGTTGTAAGGACTGAATGGTGGGGTTGTCAAATGACATTTAGAGTGTGTTTGTTTCGAGATCGTGTCTGTAGGAAAAGTGCTTTGGTCTGGGAATAGTTCATCGACAATCAAGGTAACAGTTTCAGTGTCTAATGTGTGGTTGAAAACGATTCTATTTCCTTAAAGAGGTATTGAGATTGTTCATCTGGTAGACATTTGGTATAGGCTCCTGACTCCTAATTGTCAATACCAATGGTGATGAGAGCACTACGTTGATTGTGGGCCATGGGCCACCAATTGATGGCATTGGTGGTGGCATGCAGCCAATATTTTGGGAATCACTGGCTATGGGTGGTGGCAATAACAGCGTTTCAGCCAAAGTCGGTGAGAGTGGTGGGGCATTAAGCTGAAAGAGTTCTGCAAAAAGAAATCTCTCTTTATAGCAAGAAAACTACTTCCACAAACCGACTTTTGAACCTGTTCAAAACAATCAATGAGAAAATTGTATTCTTCTGATTTTGAGGTTAGAAATGGGACCTTTTACCTTTAGTTTGTTCGTTTAGATGAACATCTCGGACATTTGATTTTGACACACTTTGGGCTGTCCAAGATGACTTTCTGTTGTTACCCTGATCAGGCCGTTCTCTGTAATATCAGTTAACTAAACAGTATTCTTATAGATATTTGGTGAATATGTTCCTTTTACTTTCTTGGTGCCTCACCATACTGTTAAAGAACTTGTCAGATGCTTACTTTGATTCAGCACATACTGCTTGGATGATTCTTTGGTGTTGCATTTTGTTTGCCAGGCTTTTTAGCTTCTCTCACTGTATTTGCAATGAAATAGTTAATGATTGGTGGATCGCCATTGTTTTGAAGGCGCCAGTAACTGATTACTATTATATAAAACAGCCACAATCGAAGCACTTCAAAAAGTTCATCCGGGAGAGTGCTTTTCGGAATTAATTTTGAACATAGGCTGCTATGGAGGGCTTCAAAATGGTGTTTTCACCTATCTTTATGTTTTCTTGATCTTATCTGGTTATACCCTTTAATGCAGAACCCTTATATATCTGTTAAACGTGTTCTCGTTTAGAACATGCTCAAAGTAGTTTTATTTTTGTCAGAAATTGAGCATCGTCCTGCGATTAGGACCAGTTTTGTTTGACCAGGGAATTTCTTTCCCCCTTTTGTTCAAAGTGCATAAACATCTGCATACATTTAAAGCGTATCCAAGTCTTAATTTGTTTTATTTTATTGGCTGCCTTGAATGCATAAACATTTGTTTTCCATCTGTCAGGTTAAAAATCCCACGGCTCGAGTCGAGCATGAGGCGAGTACCTCAAAGATTGGCGAGGACCAGCTGTTCTACTTCCAGCAGAGGGGGATCGACTACGAGAAAGCCATGGCCGCCATGATCTCCGGGTTCTGCCGCGACGTGTTCAACGAGCTCCCCGATGAGTTTGGTGCCGAGGTGCACCAACTCATGAGCTTGAAGCTTGAAGGATCGGTGGGCTAGGCGGTGGCAAAGTTATTGTCTTGTAAATTTTGGCTGTAACTGTTACTTACATATAGACTGTGCATGTAAAAGTCACCTATTTGATCCTCTGTGAGCTTCTGGCAAGCTTCTTTGAACATGGGTTAATAATGTAAATGCACCATCTAAGGAGCACTGTCACCATAATTTTGAATCAAAATGGTTTTCCAAAGTTGTTGGGTCTTTTTCTTTTGTTTCTTTGTTCTGGGTGAACTTAGGTTGCCAGAGTTACAGGCATTTTACTGGTGTTTGGACATGTACAAACAAGGCCAGAGATTTCTCATTGATCTCTCTGTTTTTCCCCTCTTTGTATGCACTTGTCAGAGCTGTACAAGAGAGAAAAAGCTACTAACCTCTGTGAAGATGTATCAAAGGAGGAGGAAGAAGGCTGATTAATGCAAGGATGCGCTGTCTATTTGTAACACATAAAACGCACGTCTCTACTCTATCCCCTAATCTTGTTTGATTCAATTATTTTGGCCAGGTTCAAAAATTTCAATTGTTTTGACTAAATTTAACACTGGATAATTTTCTTTTTTTATTATTTGAAGATGTTTTAAATGTTGACTTTAATAGCATTTGAAACCAACATTTGCAGGATAACGGATAAATAATCGGTAAGGATATTGGAACACAATGCTAAGTGTCGTCCCATGTGACAAGTACTGAGTTAAAGGGAAGTGCTAAGTGGTGAACTCAGAAGTGAAAATTATCTTAGCTGCGACTGTAATTATATATGATAGATTTGTTGAGTATGGGGAAAATTTTTTATTTTAAATTAGAATATACAAGAGACTAATGTAAGGGCGACGCTATTTCCTCCCCTCTAAATGACTAAATCCACCCCCATTTATATTGAAAAGACAAAACTGCCATCAATCTTTCAATTAAAGTTTTAGGAAATGGCTCCACTCTTTTTTTTTTTTTTTTTTTTTATCTATTTTTATTTAGGATGGTTAACATAATTAAGCATTTCACAAGTTTTGTATTTTTTAGCGTATTAAAAAAAGTGAATTCTTAGACATTCCTATAGCATTTATATGCTCCGTGTAAAATTATCCTATCGATACTAAGAAGATAAGACATTCTTTGATATAGTATAAAGCTGAAAGGTCTCTTCTTTATCATTGATCTTATAACAACCTATTTATTTTTTGTCCCTCTCATATCAAAAGCTCACTTTCTTGGTGAACCTTTTATTAATTTCATTAGTTTAAAATATATATCAAGTCTCTTTATCTACTAAATCAAAAATTTATATTTTTTTCCTTATTATATTGGCGAGATAGTTTTATATAGAGCATGTAATATGTTTAAAAGAGTATCTAGGACTACATTAAAAAATCATGCGCAACGAGATATCTTGATATATATATTTTTTGTAAACAATTCATGGATGATATTAATTTTTGTCAATCCAGAACAATGAAATTTCACCGGCATTTTCAAAAAAAAAAACTCTTACTTTATGAAGTGTTTTAATTTTAATTAAATTTCATCTACTTTACAATTTATCCATAAATTTAATCGACAACATAGAGAAGAAGTAGAATTTTTTTTTGGAAATTTTAGTTTTCGACAAAACAAATATTTATGGAAGTAATAACTTACAATAAAAAAAAAGACATCTTGCCTTTACTATACATGGAAAAGCTATAATAAACAAAACTAAAAATATGAAATTGTTAAGGGTTAATATCATGAAAAACTCCAAACTCGTATATTTATGACGAATTTACCCAAAATTAATTTTTTGATCATCAAAAACTTGAAACTGGTACACCTGTGATAAATTCACCCTCCATTAGTTTTCGTTAAATTTCATTATTAGATTACTGAATTTGATGACAAGCAGCAACGTTTTTTTTTTGTCAAAAGAGATTTCTATATATTATCAAAATGATACATGAAACGATCCATAGGAAATCTCAAAAGTCACCATAACAAGACATGCCTTAAAAACTCCAAAACAAATCAAAAACAAGAAATCAAGATACGTCATCAAAGCATGATTGATAAAGATAATTGCACGCTCGTCCTTCAAGAATCTATCTGCGATTGCATCCAAGCCAAAGGATTGGCGGCCGATCACCGAATCACACATCTTCATCAGTGATGAGCACACGGCAGGATCTCCATTTGTAGTTACGGTTTGCCTTTCGACGGTGTGCACAAAGGTTCGGTGTCTGCAACACCATTACCGTACGGAAACAACATAAACATGTTGAACAAGCTTAGATTTGACACCTGTTGTAACATTCCGAATTTTGACTTATTTTTGGGATTTATAAAACGCGCGATTTGTCAGTGCGCTTATAGTAGAATCTCGCCTAAGAACTGATCACTCTCGGTTATTATTTTAAACCAGAGATTTCGCTAGAATCACACTCGATCAAATTTTTGTCGTTATTTAGACCCTAAACTTGTGGTCAATTTTTGGGAGTTTTGGTCGAAATAAATTAGACGGTGTCGACATTAATGTGGCGATGTCGAGATTATCGGGATTAATAGAAAAGTTGGAGTTTTCGGATAGGATGCAAATTTGGACTAGTAGACCTCTCGTAAAAATTTGGTCAAATTAATTTGACCTTTGTCCCTTTTTAGTTGCGAGGTTCACTCGGGATTAGTGGGCAATTTTCCGTTTTGAAATTGGACCCCCGGTTTGCGTGTAATATTTTAATTAGTATAAATTTTTCAAAATTTTTTCTCTCTCTCTCTCTCTCTCTCTCTCTCGCACCTCCCCCCCCCCGGGTCAGGTCACGTCGGTCCTTTCCTCCCCCTACCTACTCCCACCCACTTTCTCTCTCTCTCTTTTTCTTTTTCTTTTCTTCTTTTTCTCTCTTCTTCTTCTCTCTCCTCTCTCTTCTCTTCCTTCTCCTTCCCGAGCTCTTTGGTTCTGCTCCCCCCCCCTTGGGACCTTCTTTGCTTCTCCCTCCTTGGCCCTTTGGCCATGTGTCCTTCGCCCTTGCCAGAGCCCCGCCCCGGCTGCCCTCTTCCTCCTTCCTCCTTCGCTGGCCTCCCCAGGCGGCTTCTTCTTTGCTCTTCCTTCCTTCTCGCCCGTGAGCTCACTTCTCGCTTCGTCCAGGAAACCGCCGTCCCGCCAGCGCCCGCCAGCGTCGGCCGTCTTTGCCAGCCCGGTAATCACGCCCAGCCCGTCGCCGGCGGCCGTCGTCCTCCGCGCCGCCCCCATCTCCTCTTCTGCCTTCTCTTCCTCGGCCAGCGGCTGTTGTGCATGGAGCCCGAGGACCCTGCTGCTTTCGCCCGGCCCGTAGCGCCCGGCGCCGCCTGCCGCCCGGCCAAACTTTGCCGCCTATCCCCAGCCGCCCGTACGCCGCCTCGCCACCCCTCGGCTCTCCCTCTCCTTCCTTCTCCCTCTCACTCTCCCGGTTCCTCCCTCTCTCTCCCCTCACGCCTTTGCCGCAAGCTCTCCGGAGGAGACGTCGCGCGCCGCTTCGCCGGTTGCTGCCCCGACCGACCAACCGGTCGCCCGGCCCCTGATTTGAGCCGCCCCTAAGCCCGCCTCGTCGCCGCGCCATTCCGCTCCCGAGCAGTCCGGCCGTCCTTTGTTCATCGATCGATCCTTTATTCCGTGGGTCCTTTATTCGGCGAGATCTTTATTTCCGCCGATTCTTTATTCACCGGGCCGAATCGGTCCGTCCGGCCCGTTTTACGCGTAGGACACCCGGTGAGTTTGACCCTAAACCCTAATTAGGTTTATTTGCATTTTTTTGGACAAGTTTAGGGTAATTTAGGGGTTAAATTAGGGGTTAAATTGTGGAATTGATTAGGGTTTGGATTGGGGCCAATTTGGTGGATTAATATGCTAAGTTAATGGAGGATTAGTGGCCCGAGAGGCGCGATGAATGGACTGGACAATTTGGATTAAATTGACCCGAGTTCGGGAATGTTCGGGTTTATTTATGTGGAGAGTAGTGCGCGCCGTATTTTGATTTTGTGGTGGCTAATTAGAATGATAATTGGGAAGTATAATTGAGCATTTTGGCGATAGTTATTAGCCTAGAAAATTACGGTTTGATGGTCGCCCACGACGGGATTAAATTTGGGCGCGACGCGATTAATTTGAGGACTAGGAGTGTGAATACCGGGATTGATTGGTTTGTTTAATTGAGTGGCTATTTGGGCCTCGGATGTGGGTAAATTGATGATGCTAAGTCGCATGTCTAGTGGGGCTAAGAATGGGATAGCTTGGCGGGCTTCGAGTGTATAAGTTCCATATTGATTCAATTAAGTGAATTATATGCATAAATTACGTGCGAATTTTGTGCCATGTTGTCTTTGAGTGATTTGGTTGATTGGGTTCGTGATTTATTGAACTGAATGCTCATTGTGAAATTGTGAGTGCCCAAATGTGATTCTGCAGTTATGGATGTGCATCATGAGCATTGGCACGGCATTTTGCATTTTTAAGTGTGCCCGAAAGTGATATGTGCATTGTGATCACCTAAATTGCCTCCGGCGCGTGTTACGCGGGTTCGGGATAAAATTGAGGTTCATGAATGTGTGATCACAATAAGCCCCGATGCGTGTTACACGTGGTAGTGAACCCGCCCCGGCGCGTGTTACGTACGGACGATGCCCGGGTTTATCGGAAGATGACTAACCCGACGCGCTTTACGCGTAAATGTGTCATGAGCCTGGCGCGCTTTACGGGCCGTAGATCGATCTCGGTGATAGACCGACGCGCTTTACGCTGGTCGGACTCGGCGCTTAACGTAGTCGGAGGAGGAATTGAGAAATGGTCAGTGCTAGTGTGCAAGTGTGCGATAATGCATTGATGAGGCATGAGCATGAGTGCAGCACTAGCATATGCATAACATGCGCTAAGTATAAAAAATGCACTTGTATGTGCCGGTGATTAAATTCTCGCCGCGTGGGTGTTTCTGCTGATTTGACGCCTAACCTCGCGGGGTCTAGTGAGATTAGATTTAGGCCGGGGCTGGTCGATTATGTGCGCACTTTGTGTTGCTTAATACTTGTCGGGAGGTGCATGTTAGCCTAGTTTAGGTTTAGGGAATTACTGTTTGAGATTTATTCTCACGGTTGTTGTAAAACCGATATTTTTAGATCCCCGGCCTTGAGGATGACTGGTGTACTTATGCATTTTTGGGAGAAGCCCCCGGCTAGTTGTAGTGCCTGAGCCCTGAGCCACTTACCTCTTTTTGTCAGTAGTGGCTTTGACCCGCTTTTGATTTTTGATTGGTGTTCGGGTTGTATTTGGATATTGTATTTAATTTTCAATATCAGTGCAAGTGTTAAATTTTGTGGTTGTCCTCGGTTATGTATTCATTTGTGTACGGGAGGATTTAATTGCTTCCGCATGTGCTTTGAATCTCTGTCTTGGGTTTGGGTCGTGACGTCGTCTCCGGGGACGTCGCTGCGAATCGATCTTTGCAAGGGATGTGGCGCACCGAGAAGTGCGGGGCGTGACACCTGTGAGAACAAGTGGCAGTTGATAGGTGTACCGGTTTGTGATTCTACTCTTCATTTGTCACAAGTATATTAATTTGTGATTTTTCGTGATATTAATTCAATTAAACGGAAATTAACTGGAGCCTTAATTTGTCACATATATATCAGTTTAGGATTTTTGGTTTGTCAAAAAATTAGATTTTGGGTAAATTTATTATAGATGTATCAATTTAAGGTTTTTAATGTCCAAAAAATTAATTTAGGGTAAATTTGTTTTTATAGCAATTTGGGGTTTTGTTTTGTCGTCTGCTTCCGCTGGGCCTTTAGGCGACGAATTGTCTGAAACAATGGGGCGCAAGACGACGAAGAAGTTCACGGACAAGAAGAAGTCGGCGACCTTCCGGTTGATGTCCCGCGACCCCTCCGCCGACGACCCCATCTCCGACGACGCTCCCGGCGGCGACCGCATCTTCGTCCGCGTCGACAACAATCCCTGCTCGGTCGGTACCTTGGGGGACGCCGGCAACGACGACGGCGATGACGATCCGATGTCGATGATCGCGGACGCGCCCGGCGACTGCGACGACGGCGGCGGCGGCAGCAGCGACGATGGCGCTATGTCGACGTCGCGGTTGCCCGACCATATCAGGAGGGAGATTCTGGAGCTCGGGTTTCCTGACGATGGTTATAATTACTTGTGGCATTTGAGGGAGGTTAGGAATGCAGGCGGCGGTTCTGCTTTTTATCAGAATTCTAAGGCTAGGCTTGATCTGGTGCCGAAAGATGTCAAGGTTGGTCTCCTTGATTTTGTGGTATTCTCCGTTTTGTTTGCAAATCTTAGTGTTCTTGTTTAAGGTTAATGTAAATGTGCAGCGCTTGAGATGGTGGGTGTTCTGCTAGAATGATTTTCGACCAGAAGAAGAGTCAAAACCTGACCTTGAGCGGCCTCCCTGTCTTGTCCTTAGCCTTGAAACTTCCCTAATCTCAGTGTTTGGGATATGCTTCGTGAGGACCAACTATATTCAACTTACTTGATTTCGGGCTTACGATGCTTCGCGTGTACAAGTTCATAAAGCAGAAGGTGATCCTCACGATAAATCGATTTGTAGTGTTGCAGCCAATAGTGTTAATGTGAGAGTACAGAAAGCCATTGATCCTGAAGTCGCTGCATTACTTGATGATGGTGACCTCTCACGGTTTGGCTCTGAAGTTGAGGACTTGGAAGAAGATTTTGTTGTTCGAGCAAACCATCTCGAAGGTGAGGATGGTATTGTAGAGGAAAATTTCGAATATTCCAGGATGCCTGAAGTGATGGGGAGAGTCATTAATGGATCATATACTCCTGCTGGTCAAGAGAGGCAAATTGACAATGGCTTTCCTCATGAAATAAGAAGTCGGTTTGTGGAAGAAAATGATGACTTTGACGACGAGAAGCCACGAGAACGTCGTCTGCTGGATGAGCAATTTGATCTTGTAAGTTTTTTTAATTTTCCCTCATGCTAGTATATGCTTTCTTGATTTTGATAATTGGCGTGATAAGTGGATGAGCTTATAAAACTGTCGCTCTGATAAGTTTGTGAAAAAGAATGAATTGGATCAATGCATAAACACCAAAAGTTGGAATGACATGCTTTCAGCTCTTAGCTTGCGGATATTAGATTCACAGATTCTGCTGTCGCTTCCTTTTTCGGTGAATGATGGTGAATCGTCCTTTAATCTTCTGCCTGACTGCAGGACAATGGCAGAGGCGGATATAATTTGTTGGATATCACTTGGCATTTTGTGCTTTGTTGTTAAAGCGCACTTGATGGGCTGACAATCCATTACCCTAGTTGGACTGCCTTACTGTTTTTTAGCTACTGTCTCTCTCTCTAACCATTGTGGTTGGATTTGGTTACACCTTTTTTCCCCTTTTTATAAGAGTCTATTGCTGGTATGGTCTGTGTAACAAGAATCCTGCCATCTTCTAAGACCTAGCCTTGAGGTGATTTTCTGCATGCACTTGTTAGGAGATTTTGAAATTGTGTGGTTGGACTGCTTTTGCTAAAAAAAAAAAAGTATTGGGTGGACCTTATCATCCTAATCCATGAGGTTCTTCTTCGACTCAGAGCACGTTGATGCTAGCGTATACTGTCTGAGTCCTTGTGATGTTGGTGTCTTTGACTCTATTTCTGGAGTGCTTATGCTGGTCTGATTGGATGTTGAGCATACCTAGTGATAAAATTGTCCACTGAATTTGTGGGATAAGTTTGAAGATAAGTTCAGATGAAACTAGTCGCTTTTTTTGTTCATAAGATGCTGGAAATTGTTGGAAATTGTGCATTTTGGCCTGAGTTCTAGCCTCATCAGACATGGGAATTGACAGTAACTCAGACAATTTCCTTTTATTACTCTTTGTCTCTTCTGTGCTCGTTTCCCCTTCTTAAATGCTGAAATTTCTCTAGTGGTAGCGGAATTCCCATGAGCTAGTACTATTAAGCCGATAGTTGACATCATTTCTTTAGTTTAACGTACTTAAATCTGTTTCTTTCACTGATATCTGATGTTTTTCTTTTTATTGTTGAAGCTTGAACATCAGGAGTATGGATCTGAGGATATCGAGGATGATAGTTATGGTGGTTATATGGCTGAAGAAGATGAATCCCTTGCTGTGAAACTCGAACAGGCGTTTGATGACAAAGTTGTGGATGACTTGGAAATTGATGACAATTATAGAGTTCCAGCTGATTTATTGAAGGAAATGAAGTGAAAAGCAAGCAGCTACAGGATTTTGCTGCAGATTTGATCTGTCGTTGTGTGGAATATGCAGACAAGTATGAACATGAGGATGACGACCAAGAAGTAGTTATTGTAGAAGAAAGTAGTGATGAATCTGAGGTGTGGGACTGTGAAACTATTGTCTCTACATATTCAAATCTTGATAATCACCCAGGCAAAATTGAACCACCGAGGTAGCCAGAAAGAAGAAATTGGCCAGTATAATTTCTGTTGCTTTAGGTGCGTATCTGTAAATTCCCCTCAAGGAAAAGAAAAACTTCCTATTGACTATTTGCCTCGGAGCATGAAATCTTCGGTGGAAAAGATTCAGGGTGGCAGTGTGTCGAGGAATGAGCAGCCTAGGAGGAAACAACATGGTCAAGAGTCAAAGGAAGAGAAGAAAGAGCGCAAGGTAAGTACCCACTTCTTCTTTGTTTTTCTTATTGACAATTTTTTTTAAGCCATTTGAGTTTCATCCCTTTGTGCAACTTTGTTGCTTTGACTAGAGGGAGAGGACTTCTGTATGGTGTAAATCAGTTTCTGGCCCTTAAGAGAGAGAGTGGTTCCTTCAATTGAATCCTATCGTTTAAGATGTTCATCTGAATATAAATGCAGGTTGCCGTGAAGGAGGAAAGGCGGGAAACACATTGCATGAAAAAGGAAATGAAGGGGCTTTACAGGTGTGAAGCGCAGCGGCCACAAAAAGTGGCTGCCATCACTGGGCCGTCTTCCATTCCTCTCATGTAGTTAAGTTGGAGTGTTTCCACCTATTGGACGGGTCGAGTCCGACAGGGTGAAGAGCTGAAGGTTTGCATACCCTCTTTTCTCCAAGGGATGGTGTGGCTACTGGAATCGACAAGCTGTAATGCTAGGGTATTTAAGTTTTACTTATTTACACATTGGAACATTGTAGTGTAGCTGCACAGGAAAAGCATGGCGGTTGTGCTGTATGCATCCTGAACGTGGATGAGAATAGAGGGTAGAAAAATATTTTGTTTCAATTATTTATGTTATTTCATACCATAGTCAAAAGTTTTCGAAGCGACTATATTATTTTTTTATTAGAAATGAATGAAAATGTAGCGATTCTTATCGGAATGTCTCAATTTGTGTCCGAGTCATGTTTTTACTAATGCTGCAACAGGAAGCGACAGACTGAGTAGCTTCCTCGTTTATTGCAACACCCAGATCATGAAGCATGGAAGAAACGGTCATGTCGAAGAAGCTGAGTCCGTCTTCCAATGGATGCCCTTGAAGAATACCATTTCTTGGATTGCCATGCTCACAGTGTATGCAGACAATGGGCAGATTCGTAAAGCCCGGCAAATGTTTGACAAAATGCCGAGAGATGTTGCTTCAGTATAATGCGATCATCACTACCTTACATTTGCAACAATTGGAATGTTGATAAAGCTAGTAAGTTGTTCGCGAGATTCCTGACCGCAATGCGGTCTCTTACGGTGCCATGATTACAGGGTTTGTTAGGGCAGGGAAGGTAGATAAAGTGAAAGAACTTTACATTTTGATGCCGGTCAAGTGGCGAGATCCCGTGTGCTTGGTTGCATCGATAAGCGGGTATTTGAAGTTGGAGGCAACTCGAAAATAGGCAGTTTGGGTTTTTGAAGGTATGGCACAGAGAGATGTCATTTCCTGGAGCTCTATGCTGGACGGATATTGCAAGAATGTTGGCATTGGTGCTGCCAGAGAGATCTTCGCCAAGATGCCGGAGCGAAATGTTGTATCTTGGACTGCCATGACTAATGGGTACATGAAGATAGGGCATTTCGAATGCGGTTCTGATCTTTTTCTGATATGAGAAAGGAAGGAACGGTAAGGGCGAATCCTACGGCACTTACTGTTTTGTTTGAAGCTTCTGGTGACTTTGGGAGGTCCCCAAGAAGGCATTCGGATGCACAGATTAGTGTTTCGACTTGGACTTGAATTTGATTTGTTTATAGGAAATTCCATTATCGAAATGTACTCTAGTTTTGACTGTGTAGATGATGCTAAAAGGAATGAAGTCACATGGAATAGTTTAATCTCTAATTTTGTCCAGAATGATAGTATTGAAGAAGCCTATCGTCTATTTGCAAAGATGCCCAGGAAGGATGCATGCAGTCTCTTGGACAACCATTATTTCAGGATTTTTGGAAATGGAATGATTGATAGACATTGCCTGCAAAAGATGACATTGCCGGGACGGCCATGATGACTGGTTTTGTGAAGAATGGTGAATTTGAGGAGGCATTCCATTGGTACAATTGAAATGCTTCAGAAAGCAATCAAGCCTAATCCTCTTACTTTGAGCAGTTTGTGCTAAGGGCTTCTGCTGGTTCGGCAACACTGAACCATGGTGTACAGATTCATGCCCATGTTGTGAAGATGGACCTGGAGCCATGGTCTTTCTATGCAGAACTCATTCATATCGATGTACTCAAAGTGTGGAAGCGTTCCTGCTCAAAATGGATTTGGTACAGAAGCTCTCAGATTGTTCAAAAAGAAGCAGAGTGCGAGCCAGGAGCCCAATGGAGTTGCATTTCTTGCCATTCTCTCTGCATGCACTCATGTGGCAGCATGATTTCTGACCATGTTAGGTTACTAACCCTCGTTCTGAGTTGTTTAACAATCTTTATTTATCGCCCAATCGATTAGTATACAGCTAAAAGTTGGTCAGTTAATATGGAATCGCTTATTTGCCTAATATATAAAAATAGTCAATAATTTCATAAAAGCGTCGATAAGTTAACAAACAAGGCCAAAGTCATAGTTATTTTTTTAACCTACATTTATCGAAATTTTATCACCATGGAAACAAAATTCATATTTCTGGGTACAAAATATACAATCCTGCTTGTTATGCACTCCTTCAAATTAGAAATAGTTCGATATTATTTGTCGCCTATCAATCCACAGGTTTTCAAATTTTTAATCCTAAAATTTGTCATTGAAAGTAGTTTTGGGTTTTACACTATAAAGAAAATCAATCCCATTTAGAACACATGAGATCATTATAGGAGATAAAACAATTTACCCCAATCCAACTAGGGGTAAAATATAGTGATACTTACACATTTTCCCCTTAAAATGTGTACTTACAACTTTATGTTTCCAATAAAACCTATTATTTATTTGAATCAATAAAATCCATAAAAATTCATAATTAATTGCTGAGTCTGTCATCCTTCTAAAAGATGACTTGGCTTATATATATATTTGATGAAGTGTAGGTGCTAAATGATGGAATCAATCTACATACTGGTAAATAAAAAATAAAAAAACAGAAACTTTGTGCACAAGATTCCAAACGGGTCAGGTGTGCATCATTCTTATCCAACCGCCCACGGGTCTTGTAGCATCTTTCAAATCATGCCTAAGCTAAAATGCCTCCACTCGAACACCAAATTAGACACCTTTTTACTTCCCATATCAAATACCCTCCCCACATTTCGAAATTTGCAATCGCTATATTCGATTTTTATAATAGATTTCAAGTTATAACTCTCACCTGCACGTAATTTTTGATTTGTTCAATAACCCAATGCGTAATATCTTCTCTTAATTTTAAATTTGTTCAATGTAATTCATGAATTTTTTATACATGTTCAAACTAGTCCCTAAATTTTAGGAAAATGTTAAATGTCGTTCGTGAAATTGAATCAATGGAATAACAACACCGAACAATTTCACATATTTCAGGGATTGCATCAAACATATACAAAAAAATCTAAGGGCCACGTTGAATAAATTGAAAGTTCAAGAACCCCATTGTATATTGGGTCAAAGTTTAGGGATCACGCTGAATAAATTAAAAATTTAGAGACCATGTTACATGTTGAGTCAAAGGTCACGGATCATTTATGTGATTATCTCTTTTATTTTTCGAAACTACAGCACATCCGAAAAAACCCAACACCCACCCACACAGGCTCTCCTCCTCTACTCGTGGCTGAGCGTGCCTTTGACGACACTTAGAAATTAAAAGTCAATGAGGCTGAGGCATGCATTTTTCACGTTACGTTTTCAAGTCGCCTTCTTTATTATTTTTTTTAAATCGGGGAAAAATAAAAGAAAAAAGCAGCTGCTCGAAATCTGCACTGGTTAATTACTAAAAAATAAGAAGAAAAAAAATAGAGAGAGACCTTCAACAAACCACTCGAAAGCTCGTAATTTACGAATACATTATTTTCTATTTCTTCTAGACTTATTCGGTGAAGGCTTTTCTAGTTAATGGAAGCCAAGAGAAAAATTCGGAAAAAGTCAACTTTGTTCATTGCTTTTTTATTATTGTGGCGCATGATTGGGAAAATTATCAAAAAAGTCATGAACCTATTGCATTTGTGCCAATTCAGTTATAAGCTTTTTAATTAACCAATTTAATCCTAAACATTTTGACAAGTTTGCCAATTTAGTTATTTCGGGTAATTTTTGTTGGAAATCATTGGCCAATGAGGGCCTCATGGTCCTTCCTTGCGTAGTGGCTGGCGAGGGTCGGCCACCAACCCTTCTTGCAGGACTTCTTGGGAAAAAAAAGGAAAAGAAAGAAAGAAAAAGAAAAAATTATAAAGAAATTCCTAAATTTTTTTTAAAAGTTTAAAGATTTTAAAAATTATCAATGTCGGCGCTAGTCGTCTTACGTGGCCTTGTTAGCATCCACGTTAACAATTTCCGATCAAAATTGATTGAAATGATTAAATTGATAAATCGTTAAAAGGTTTATAAATAAATTGGCCAAATCAAAAGGATTTAAAACTGAATCGATATAAATATACTAGATTTATGGTTTTTTTAGTAATTTTTCGGTGCATGATCCCATTCCCCTTGAGTTAAACAACAATTTATGCATTTATTTTGAACTTGAGAGTATCTCCAACATTTAATTATGCTTGTCTATTCTATCGTCTTCGGAAGGTTGACGAATGAAGCGAACCTCTGAATGATTTGCTTATTTTAATGTCAAACGTTTAGTTGTCGACCTTGTGGACATGCACGCGTGCTATTGCCCACCCTTTATACGTCACTTCTAATCTCTCTTTTTTCTCTTCAAACACTTCGATTAGACTAATGTCGTGTTGATGCGTGCACTCTGAAATGACAAGCATGCCTCATTCGTATTGTCTTTACCTTAGCATCGTCCACAGTTTGAACTTTCTAATAAATGTGAGTCTAACAAGATAGACTAATGAACACAAACTTCAATTATTTTGATGAATAATATTGCAATTGGAAAAATCTTCAATTGATTAAACGACCAACATAAAATGTTAAGGAAAAAAGTTGTTTGGACTCATTTTAAACGAGTCTATGAAGTCGATCATAGAGAAAAGAGCGGTGCCGACTCGATTAGGGTTTTGTTAACAGAGATGTAGCATGAATGTCTCATATATGGATATTTGGCCTTGATCTATCCCTTCTCCACCCTGTGAATAGCTATACTTAAACTCTTTATTTTTTTGACGTGAAGCTTAGTTACGACAGCGCAACTGGCGTAGGTGCGTGAATTGGCTATTTCCCTTGAAGGTTAGTGAAACTAAGGTCGTGACCTTACGATCCTCTAACGTGTTGGGACCAACATCAGGAACCATACTAAATTCTCTAGACTGCCTAAGCTCAATTCCAGGACTTTTTATTTGTTATCTAATGATGGGTTTGTCGTAGTTCCAATGAACAAAACGTTTGTCCCTACTCGATATACTTTATGATATAGCTTAAATGAATAGATCGAATTAGTAATCAAATGTTGTCGAGATGATGCAGGTTTGTATAGGTGCAGCTGCAGGCGGCCCGGGCCAAATGCCTCCTTGCTTGGTTGATATTGGACCACGTTGACTATCCCAAGGATTTGGCACTTCACATGGACTAGCTGACAAGCGCACTCATAAAAAGATTACTCTAATGTGCGTTGAAAAAAGAAATGTGCGGAGTCATGCTTTATTGGCGACGTGGGCGATCAGATCAATCGCGATAAAAGATACGTACGAGCAGCTTGTACATACGTAAATTTCTTATTAGGATATACAGTGAAAATCTCACAATTTCTTTAAAATATTTTCTCCCGGATGGAACTTTTTTAGGGCAATGGCATGCCCCATGTCTGCCATTTGACTTTGCTTCCAACTCCACTGGTTCGACATAATTCACTAAAAAAGAGGACATAACAAACGCAAATATATAATTAAATCAAATTGAGTGCCGTCTTGGTCCGGCCTGGTTCAATTTCCACTTAGGGGTGTCTGCCAACTGGAGACTATTGGATTCGTAGTTTCCTCAGCATTACATGCTATTCCAATTCAATATAGTATGTGTCATTGACAATATTGCATAAGTTCATTTTAATCCTATGATTCCATGTGTATTGTTAATTAGTAAATGTGAATGAATATAATCGATATCTTAAGCCCGATCCGCGAAATATTGAAATATCAAGCAATGTGACGGATTGCATGTGAGCATTTGAATAAATCATTTATATGTATTAGCACCCAAATAAGAGTTTGCTTTATCTACAAAGATAACGACTTTTTAGATCGGTTTTCTTAGTATGCCTCGTGTCACTCTTTACCAGGAAAAATTAGACCCATTGAAGAAACTCAGAAGAAGAAAAAGAGTAAATATTGAGGAACATCATGATGTCTTTGAAGTGGAGTCTCCATTGATTCATCCGATCAACATCAATTTTATCTTATGATTAAACTTTAGGTCAAATCTTAGCACCCAAATGATGTAAGATTTTCAGGCCAAGTTTAGTTGTTTTTTCTCCACTTATTTAATGATTTATCCTAACGAACGTGAGTGCACATGCATTGGGCCTTCATCAACTGATGCAATGTTTACCTCCTACACTCTATAAAAGCCAGCTGGTTTCCCACCCCTGGTTTCAAACTCCACCAAAACGCACTCCCTTCATCTTCAACCTCTGCGTTGCCAATTCAACCAACAAGCTCGATTACAGGGATTAACAATGGCTCTTTTGAAGAAGCCGTATGCATACGCAAGGATGGATTTTGAGGACCCGGAAGAGAAGAAGCACCGGAAAGCACAGTTCCTGATCTACAAAGTGCTGGAGCGAGCCGATGCTCGGAGGAGGCCCTCGCTCCTGAGAGTGAAGTTGTGCAGGTTGAAGGTGAAGATCGGGCAGCGGTTGAAGAAGTCGAGGAAGAGGATGGCGCTGATGATTTCTAAAGTGAGACTCGCCGTTTATAAGCAGCTCATGAGTCAATTGAGGAGCTTGGAAGCTCTCGTCTGGCCTCGTAAAGACCAAGTTATTGATCAGCCTCCAACCTTTAAAACTCTTTCTTGCAAAACCACCACGTAGAAGTCTCCTTTCTTTTTGGTGTCTCATGTTGTGTAGAATCTTGGGGTCGTGTTTGCTGAATTTACCTTTCTTTGCAGAAGGAAAAAAAGGAAGGAGACTGTATATTACATAGAAATCATATCAACGAGGATGTTTCGTTTCTTGTTTGAACTTTTTGAGATCATGAGCTCATCAAACTCAATTCAAATCTTGATTTTCTGCTTAAGATTTTCTTGGTGGTTGAGAAATGAATTGAAGTACGTGACCCCCAGAGACAAATAGTCAAACGATTAGATGCCGAAGAGAAGCAGAAATAACCAAACTAATTTGAATAGTTCCCCACACTATGAAAATCAAACTACGTAGCACGTGACTAAATCGGTTTATTAACTTCTAGGATTGGTGAATCCTTCGATATGTCGGAATCGAATGAGATTGACCATAATAGCTTAGAATGTGTGATTGAGTCGCGGCGACTTTGCTTCAGAAGGATCGATCTCATCTTCGGTAGGAGGCTATAATCGATATAGAAAGAACATGGGGTCAATCAAGCTAGTTTGCATCATTTCAATGTGCCTGGAACATAGGTACTATATAATAAATATATGGTGCATATCAAGAAGTTATTACACGATTTATGTATCATGTGGATCAATATCATTGGAACCATTGATTAAGTGAGTCCTAGAGAAGGGGACTCACATGATTAGCGGTTCAAATGGATTTGGTCTACATGACCTAAATTATGTAATGGTTTTTAAGTGGAGACAACATCTCTCAGAAATGCAAGTTAATCTCTTTTAAGACTCAAAATTCATATAGTAGTGGCATCCCGTCTGCCCTCGTCTTCAGCTCCAAGTCAAATTGCATATCTGTTCTTAGTTGTCATCTTCCAAGGCAGATCACCATATTTCCTTTTGTCCTTTTCCTTTGTGCCCCTCCATACGGTGGAAAGGGGAGAAGAAGCAAGGAGGGAAAATGGTTAACCCCCCCCTGAAGATTATCTCGGAGAGGCTAGATCTGATCAATGAACGGACAGTATCGAGTACCGGGTCTAGAAAAACTCTTTTCCAAGTCCGTCCCCGATGAAATTGAAAATGACCCGGCAGGACCGCCAGGCTCGAGAAGGGAATTGCTTACCCATGCCCGACCATTTGACCTTGTGGGCCGACCGAACCCAACAGGCCGCCGAGCCCATGTTTACTTCTATATAAACGATGACGTTTTCATATTGCTCGCCGTCGCCGTGTGTCCTAATGACTCGATAGCATAGAAAAGATGCGAGGACGAATATGCGAAACACAACATTATAGGACTAAAACAGACTAAAACTGCCACCTCAATTTTCTCAGCACAACGCAGTTTTCTAACACGAATGTCTCTCAGTACGTCTAGATAGAGATCTCATGGTGTTGCTAGTACCAGGGCTTCGAGATCAAATCTGGAAAAATTCGCATCGAATCGAAGGAAGCTAGAGATTGGATCGTAATGTTAAGTGTAAGATATGCAGGATGACCATCTCTTTTGTTAATGTCCAATCTTCAAGTTCATTGTCTGATCTTTGAAGACAGAGTAGTTGAAACACCTCTATTCTCTCTTCCGTCGTAATGCACAATATGTTACATGCACGACCAGAGCGATATACGAGGCACGGACCTACCATTTCTGAGCCATAGGTCCATCGAAAAACACCTACCGATATTGCCTCCTCATGCAATCACCTGCAACTCCCACCATCATCTCCCCTCTTAATATATATCTCGAGTTTTTAGCCCAATATACGAAACCCGACCCACTTTAAAGTATGTCAGAGCCCGAATATGAAAGTACGAGATTTCTTGGACGCTCGGATTTGCCATTGTTTCCAAGTTCAAATTGGACACTTATTCATGTGCAAAGTTATCTAGGTGAAGTCAGTTTCAATGCGGGTTCGTGGCATATGTATACCTTTCTTTTTGTGTCGAAGGCATATATATACTTCAAGAATGGTTTTTGTTTTTAAGTTGTTCTATAGTCGCACACAAAAGGAAGTTCACAAGCCGTTTGAATATTTGGAGCTGCTTCTTCGTGGATTTCACTCGGTGATTTGTGTAGTACATCCAATTGAGATCGCTTGTTTTACTGAAGCCGTGAGTGTTTGGATGCCGTGAAGTATTTCTTAGTTGTTTATTTTATCGAGCAATTACATGAGGCTAAACACTGTGGATTTAGGTATGATAAACATTTGAGTGGATGAGCAATTGTGACTTTGTAGTTCTTTACCTAATTACTGAGTTTCTTGCGATTGGCTCTCCTTGAGGAATAGGTATTGATACTTGGACCAAACAAGTAAATATCTCATGTTTCTTGTCCTTGCTTGTCGATATCTCTAGTAATATCATTAATTTGGGTTAGATTGAATTGTCATATCTATCAATCCCATGTAATTTCACAACATCCACCCTCAACCTAGTTATATAAATTTCATTTATAATGTTAGGTCAATCCAACAAAAAATCTCTTCTTTTTGAAGAACCTATACATTGTATTTGAGATGTATATGTATTTCAAAAATTCAACTTATATAGAGATAAACAGTTCGAGAGAAACATTTGTTCTATATATTAGAATGACTACCCAAATTATATCCTAAACCTTTACATTCTTCCTCTCATATGAAAATCGACTGCTCAACCTTTTTATTCCAAATCTTGAACTATTAGAAAAAGACAAGGTTTTTAAATTTTAAATGTTAGCATAACCAATCAAACCGATGTGAAGGAAGATTTTACAACACTATGATTAGCCCTTTCTAGTTACAATTATAAGTTCTAAAATGCAAATAATGTCTCCCAATTATATTAAGTACAACATTAACACATATAGAATGTAAAAGTACACTTTCACAAACCAACCATAACCTAGTATTAGAGCAAATTATGAAACTATTTCTAGATGAATCATGACATATTGGGAAAAAAAACCTAAATCTATGACTTGTCCAAGGTACACACAGAGAAATGTACACACAGAGTACAAAGAACAAAGAACAAAGAACAAAGAACAAAGAACAAAAGAATAGAAAAAGCATTGTACACACAAAGAACAAAAGAATAGAAAAGAATGAGAAAATTTCTTTTAGATGGCCTCCGGAATACTTTGCAAAGCCGGTCTCCATGAACGATGACCACCGTACTTCACGAAACCCGACTGATGATGATCGAGAGTGTTCTTGTTAATCAGAAGAGGCAGGAGTTGCTCTAGAGATAGTCCATCAGCCTCGGTTATCTGCACCAACTTCTCTAGCTCCTTCTTACTGATCTTGATCTTGATCTCTCTCGCGTGTGAAGAAGAAGAAACTCTCTTTCCATCAGCATCATTGAGAACGCTCTTGCTTTCTCTGCCGTCGTTAAGCAGTGAGTTCCAATCATCACCAGCCCAGATCATTGATGAAGAGGATGAAGATTCAGCTCTGCAACAGTTTCCCATTCTTGAAATATCAGCTTCTTTCTGGTGAGAGAAGATTAAAGCTACGTTGAACAAGTTGTCGTTGCTGTGTTTTGGTGAGTGTTGTGTGTGGGTTTATGAACGTATATATGTGTGTTTGGGTGGCGAAGGAGAAGAAGACAAGGTCAAGATTCATGACTTGGCTAGAGAGAGAGAGGATAAAGATGGAGAAGCAGTAAGCAATCTAGAGAGAGAGAGAGAGAGAGAGAGGTGACACGTAGGACGTGGGGACCCATCTGGGATGACATTTTTGACTGACTAATCGTATATCTTCTCGGGCATGAGCATGACCAGAATGAAATGACACGGTGACAACTTCAGCGGCTCAGCTACCAAACAAGCTTGAAGCTCAAGCCCCCTTTGTACTTGTTCAGAAACTATATAATAAAAATTAATAATATATTTGCATACTATTTTCTAGATAGCTAGACAAGCTTTATGCGGTATCAGCCTTCAGCCTAGAGGATGACCATATTGAGGAATGATCCCAAAATTTGAAGAAAATCAAGTGATGTTATTACAATTGGAAAGAGCTCGAATCTAGAAGTTGACTTGAGATCAAATGAGGAAGTTCCCACCAAACCTTGTGATTATTTGACATAATCGATCTACGCAATAGTGTGTTTGATTCTTGGACATAGTCTATACTTAGCGTCGATTTACCCGTCAAATAAATCGTATATTAACTTATCACCCATCCGATGATTATCGATAGTCTCATCTTACTAAACCACATACAAAACTGTAGTTCTCAAATTTAGAAAATTCCTTGATTGCTCTCTTGCAATCAAATCAGCCTGGAGTCGCCATCGCTCTCTACCCCCAACCATCGGTGTTAATGTTGAACCTTGTCCGCTTAGCTTTGCTCCCTAGATCTCTCTTCACGGTTGTTGTTGGCACCTTGGCCTTGTTGCCTTCCATGATGTTGAACTCGACCTCAATCGTGGTGAGATTTCGTCATCGTTGAGGTCAAGTTGAGTGACATTGAGGTGTTGTGGCTTCGTTCGATGGTGATGAGTTCCTACAATTGACACAGAGAGAGAGACAGTGTCCTCGGTCCTTAGAACTAATCTCTAACTCAATCCGCCAATGGATAGGGACCACACCCAATTACTATAAAAGTTTAAATTATTAGATAAAGATGTGACTTAGGCTCCGTTTGTTTCACGGAAAATAACATCCGGGAAAACGTTTTTCGAGTTTTCCGGTATTCATTTCACAGAAAACAACTTTCCACGGAAAATATTGTCCAAAAAATGGACAAAACACCTTCACTTTTGAAAAGAAGAAAACATTTTCCCCCTTCCTTCTTACACCATTCATTTTAAATATTTTAATTTTCTTTTTTTTCCTTCTCTTTTTTATGAGCTCGAGCCTTGCCAATGTTTGGCGACCTCGAGCAAGGCGAGCCTCACTGACGTTTGGTGACCTCGGGCGAGGCTCACCCGCCAACGTTGTAGGCGAGGTGAGGCTTGCCTAGCTTGCTAAATCTGGCAAGGCCTGAGCTCGCCCAACCGGCCTTGGGCAAGCTCGGCCGCACCGGATTAGGCGAGCCAGAGCCTCGCCACAAGCTGATGAGGCTCGGGCTGGCTGGTCGCCGGCTGCCGCTGTGGCCGGCGACCGGCTAAGGAAGAAGAAGAAAAAGGAAAAAATAAAATTAAAATTAAAATTAAAAATATTTTTAAAAAATAAAAATAAAAAATTATTAAAATTAGTGCAAGGAAGAAAATACTTTTCCATACTGAACAACGGAAAATATTTTCCAAAACTTTTTTAGATTTCAGCTGAACATCGGAAAATTCTGTCATTTTCCAGGAAAATGATTTCCTGGAAAACATTTTCCAGAAACGTAATATTTTCCGCGAAACGAACGAAGTCTTAATATTTCAAAATTCCAACACTCTTCTTCACGTGTATACTGAACTTTGTCTAAAAATTAAAGCATGGAAATATGTTATAGGAGCAGCAAATATGAAGCTGGAAAGATTTGAATTTAGTACTTACTGATCCTATACCATATAAAATTTTGTGGAACCACATTTATACTCTAAAAGTTCAAGTTATTAGATACATACACGATTTAATGCTAACCGACATATGCATATGTTCACTCTGTTCGCTCAATTTTTTTCCCCCGGATTTATTGATCTCAAAATTGAAGAGACCTCCCCAATCTTGATAATCATGTCTGACTTTCTGTCTAAAACGTCCTTATCATATGCAAACTTTTCCCAAGCTAGAATAGAATCCTCAAGCTACCTTTACAATTAAACCAAATATCGCATCGAGTGTATTTCTGTTTCATTTAATTCGTTGCCAATAATCAAGCTTATAAATTGTCGGTATATAGGCATTGTGGTGCCACTTATAGTATGATCTTTGATACTTAATCAAATTTAAGTTGGAAAATAAAATTCTCACATTAGACACTTATTTAAAAAAAAAAAATCTTCACCTTGGACTCTTTCCATAAAGTATTCATTTATTATATGTATTTCTTTCTTTATAATATTAGTATATTATCTGTTATATATTGACTTTATAGAAAATATGGACCAAGCCCCCAAAGGAGGCTCATTCCAAGTGGCTCAAGCCAAGCCGAATCAGCATGGCTTGAAAAATCAATTGGAGGTGTGAAATGCCAAAGAAATGGCATCTTTATTTATTTATTTATTATTTTTGGAGTTTTGACACGAAGTGAATGTGAACTTGAATATGTGAAGGTATCTTTGACACATACTTGAATTTTCTTTTTCTTTTTTTTCCCACTATAATTATGTGTTTATTTTATGATAAAAAAAAAGAGTGCCCGATGAATATCTCATCAAGTTCGTCAATCCGTCCTTGTCAAAGATTATCGAGCGACCCATTTCTTTTTTCAGTGCCAGGTTTTTCTTTAAGGTTAATACCACGAAAAATCTCAAATTGGTATGTCTGTGATAAATTTACTCCAAACTAATTTTTTGACCATCAAAAACCCCAAACTGGTATACCTGTGATAATTTTAACTTAAACTAATTTTTTTATCACAAAAAACCCCAAACTAGTACATTTGTGACAACTTTACCCTCCGTTAATTTCAGTTTAATTGGATTAATGCAAAAGGAAAAAATCACAAACTGGTACACCTATGATAAAGGGAGGGCAAAATTCAAAACTGATATATCTATCAACTACTGGGTGTCATTTAACAAAGTAATTTAACAGTAAAATTTAACAGAAATTAACACAGGGTAAAATTATCTCAGGTGTACCAGTTTAGGGTTTTTGGTGGTAAAAAAATTAGTTTGGGATAAAATTATCACAAGTATACCGGTTTAGGGTTTTTCGTGGTATTAATCATTTTTTTTATTGGTGAATTTCATATAGATCGAGCTGCATACATGAAATAGCAATTAATTTCGCGACCATCAATTTTCTACATTATTGCTGCTAAAATTGGGATTTGATGTTACTATCACTATTGTAATCAACAAAATGAACTTTTTTTCAGTAATTGAAATTGTTAATACTCAATTCCTTCTTTAAACATGTCAAATTAAATTCATGTGGAAAAATTTATCTATCCTATCAAAATGTCAAGATCGGGTAGTCGGGTTTTTTCAATATTTATTTTTAAATTCTTTTGCTAGCAATCTTAGACATAGAATGAATGAAGCCCACGGGAAGTGTAAGAATGCTGTGATTCAAGCCCCTAGAAAAATTGATGGAATTAGGTGAACAACCATATGTCATGTTTGATCTAAGTCAAGGAGAGTGAATTAAGCCATGAAGCATCATACATTGATTACATACCACCATTCAAACCTCGACATTGAATTTGTAAATGATGATCGAACTCTTCAGGGAAAGAACAAAAGATGGCCAGTTACGCAAGAGGTTGAAAGGGAGGAGGGAAATTTTCACAGAGAAGATACTAAAAACCATCTTCATTTCACATCCTTGCGGCTTTGCATTCTCTAGTTTTGGTAACACATGTTTGTGCCGAGGATCAGATTTCAGTACTTCGAAAGACCAAACTATCCCTATTTGAAGGACAACCGTATTTCAATCCCGCACATGCCCTAACACCCCCCATTCACGAACAAACCCTATTCTTCTCGCCACCACATTTGCCTCTGAGCCGCCTGTACGTCGTCCTCGTCCCTGGTGACATTGCCATCTCCAGTAGCTTCCTGTCTAGACAAGAGCTCCCTCGCGTTTTGGATATCTGCTGAAATCCCTAATTTTAGCTCAGTTTTGCCATAAGATTTTGGTGATTTTTGGGGGAGAGAGAAGGAGCATATTCAATTTTGCCATAATTCTCAATCTTAGTTCATTTTCTACTAGATATGGCTTCCCCACATGGACTTCATTTAAAAGGTCATTTATGTTGAATTTCCATGTCAGACAAATCGCTTGTCATGTGTGGTTCCATGTCAGCAATTTAACGGGGACATTGGACAAAAACTAACGAGGGTAGATTTGTCATGGGTATTAATGTTTGAGTTTTTTTTGACATGAAAATTAGTTTGGGGTAAATGTATCATGGATGTATTAGATTTTTGGTGGTATTATCCATTATTTTTTTAATTTTCAAGTTTTTTTTATTTATGTTGCTCCTAGTTGGCATTGCAAAATTCGTCAAGTGTAACCATAAAACATCAAAAGAAAAAATGTCACCTGAGCATTTGCCATCATTTAAATTGGACGAAGATAACAAAGTTATTTGATAGTACAAATCAAACAAGTTTTAGGATTTGATTGCACAAATTGAAAGTTTTAGGGCGCAATTACATTTTCATAACAAGTTTTAGAACTTTCAATATATCAAAGGAAGATGAAGAAGAAGATTAATACAATATATACTATCTATTTATCTCATACAAAAAAAATGCATCTCTTTCATTTTCTTAGTTTGATTTAATTATTTTGTCTAAATCTAAATTAATTGTTTTGACTAAATTTAATTTAGATAGAATCTTGAAGATGTTTAAATATAGGCTTTTATCTATTATTAGCATTTGAGATTAACACATAAGAGTGTAGAATGACATCTAAGGTTATTGGGACTTTTGGCAACATTGTGCTAAGTGTCATGGCATGCGACTAGCATAAAGCCAAAGAGAATTGCCAGATGGCGTGGCAAAAGCGAACGGTATCATCGTGCATGGCTTTAGTTATATTTAATAGAATTGTTTGAAAAGAGGGTATATTAAAATTAGAATGCATGAGAGATTTATGTAATTATATGATTGTTACGTGACTTTTTAAATCATCATTTCTCCATTGTTAGAGATGGATGGATATTATTCATAACCTATCGACCATAAACAGGGTTTCAAATTTTTAAACTAAAAATTTATGGTTGAAAGTGGTTTGCGTTCCTTTTACAGTACGGAGAGATAAAATCCCACTTTAGACGAAATGAGATCATTGTAGGAGGTATAACAATTTATCCAAATTCAAATAAGAGAGAAATATCATTTGTACATTTTCTTTCCTTTAAATGCGTATTTACAGCTTTTTTTTTTTGGTAAGATGTATTTACAGCTTTAGTTTTCCAATTAAACCTATTATTTATTTGAATCAATAAAATTCATGAATTCAAGAATAATTGCTGAGTTTGTCATTTCAAAAGATGACGTGGCTTATGTTTTTTTTTTGAGGAAACTGTACGTGCAAAACGATGGAATCAATCCATCCGCTGTTCAATTAGAAACGACGACCTTTTGCACAGGATTCCAAAAGTGTTAGGTGCATCATTCTTACTCAACCACCCGGTGGTCTTGTAACGTCTTCAATCATGCATAAGCTAACATGTCCACTTGAACACCAAACTAGACACTTGTTATTGCATGTTGTATTATATAAGTAACGGGAGAATTGATTTACACACCCACCATTGGACGATTGGCGTGTGAAAGAACTCCATTACGTTATTATGTTCAAGTATACATGTCAATCATCGAGCGGTGAGGATGTGAAACTTTTGTTACACTGATGGGGACCGAACAATTATCATACTAGGTTTTACTTCCTATATCAAATAACCTTCTCACATTTCAAAACCTACAACCATCATACTCAATTTTTACAATGGTTTACAAGTTATATCACTCACCCACACATAATTTTATTGGAAAATAGAAGGAGAAAAACTCGATCTTCACTGGTTCATTACCAAAAACAGAGACCTTCAACAAACCCCACGAACAAACTAACTGGTAGAAGACAGTTTAACTTATATCTATATATATATACACATATATATTGTTTTATATTTCTTCTCGACTTATTCGGCGACGGTTTTTCCAGTTAATGGAAGACAAAAGATATTCCAAAAGGGTGTCGACCTTGTTTGTTTATTTATTTATTTTTAACTTGAGAGTATCTCCGACAATTTGACTATTCTTGGCTGTTCTATTGTTTCTGAACCACAATGATTTGCGTAGTTTAATGTTGAACGTTTGGTTGTCGATGTTGTGGCCATGCACGCCTAGGGTTTCGTTCGGATAATCGATGAGAGATGAAATAAAATAATACATACAGTTTACTGAAAACTCATCGTCAACGGGTTTAAATTTTTTAATCAATGCTAGTCTAATAAGGTATATTAAAGAAGTCATACACTCACTCTTGCACCCCACGAGCCACGTGAATATTGTCTTCAACTAATTCCAATTCGATTTTAATTTTCATTCTAATGAAAATATTACAATTGGAAAGATCTTGAGTTAATTAAAAGATCAACATATTTGTGTGACGAGCAAAATATTGTCTGCACTCATTTTACCAAAATCTATTAAGTCATTCATAGAGCGCAATGTAACCCAAATGTCTCATTAACTTTGATTGGCTTGATCTGTCCCTTCCCTACCCTGTAAATAGTTTTACCTAAACTCTTCCTTTTCTTTTTAATATGAAACTTAATTAGGACGGCTCAATCTACATTGGTGCATGAACTGCCTCTTTCCCTCAAGGTTGGTTGAACTTGTGAAGGTGATGACTTATGGTCCATTAAATTGGACCAACATCATTAAACCATATTGTTTGTTTAGCCTACCTATGCTTGATTCCAAGAGATCCATGGAAAACAAAGACTATAATACTTATCTAATAATGGGTTTTCCTAATTTCAAAGATCAAATAATAATAGCTAGTTGATATACTTTATAATATCCCTCAAATGACTACAATTAGTAGTCAAATGTTGTGGAGACGAGGCAGGTTTCTGTTAAGTGTAGGCGCAGGTGGCCCGGGCCAAATGCATCCTTGCTTAGTTGATATTGGACCTCATTAACTATCCCAAGGATTTGGCAGTTCATATAAACTAGTTGACAAGCAGAGCGGTCATAAGATTATTTTGATTTGCATCGGCAAAAGAAATGTATAGAGTAACGCATTATTCATGATGTGATGATCTAATCAATCACTTTAAAAGAGATGTATGAGTAGCTTGTACACATAAATTTATTTATAGAAACAATTAATATGAATATCATAATTTCTCGACAGGTGATTGGCCTGATTCAATAGAATATATTTTGAAGATATTTTTTTTCTAAGGGTTGTCTCCTACCATATTTGGAAAATCTTTTTCTTCTGAGCATTGTTATTAATGATTTTCAATAAAATGATGAACCTTTTGTTGTATATACAGATCGACGGCTTGCCCCCATGTCTCCTGTTTGACTTTGCTTCCAACTCTACTAGGTCGACATTATTCAACATTAAATAAATGACAGCACATATTTTTAAAAACAGAATAAAAATTGGGGAAAATGTCAAATAAGGACCCAAAGTGGGTCTCTTTTCTCAAATAAGGACCCTAAGTAGACAATGTTTCAATTAAGGATCTAAAGTGCCTAAACTAGTCTCAAATAAGGATCCATTTCATGGGCCGGTGACCAAGTGAGACATTTTTACAGCACCGCAATAGGGGCAATTTTGTCTTTTTTTTTTCCTTTTTTCTTTTCTCTCTTGTGGCCATCATTGGCAACGTCTGCTAGCCTCAGGCGAGGGCTGCCATCGCCGGTAGGGTGGGCGAGAGCCGCTGTCGCCGGATCTGGCGAGGGCAAGGGCGGCCCTTGCCCTCGCCTGGGCGGGCGAGAGCCGCCCTCGCCAAATTTGGTGAGGGTGAGGGTGGCTCTCGCCCGCCCTGCCGGCAACGACAGCTCTTGCCCGCCCTGCCAGCGACGGTGGCCCTCGCCTGAGGCCGGTGAACGTCGTCGGCGATGGCCACAAGAGAGAAAAGAAAAAAGGAAAAAAAAAGAAAAAGATAAAATTGCTCCTATTCCAGAGCCGGAAAATGTCTCACGGTCGCTAACCGACAAACATTTGGCCGGTCGTGCGCGCTGGATCCTTATTTGAGACTAGTTTGCGCATTTTGGATCCTTAATTGAAACATTAACCACTTGAGGTCCTTATTTGAGAAAAGAGACCCACTTTCGGTCCTTATTTGACATTTTCCCTAAAAATCGAGTGCTGTCTTGATCCAGCCAGGAGCTAGAGACTATTGTGTTCATAGTTTCCTCACCGTGCGTGCTATTCCAATTCAATATTATACGTGTCATTGACAATATTTGATAAGTTCATTTTAATCCTATGATTCCATGTATTTATATTGTTAGTAAATGTGGATAACTATGATCAATATCTTAAACGCGATACACGCAATTGGAATATTAAGCAATGCGACAAACTGTATGCAAGCATTTGGATAAACTAATTATATGTATTAACACCCAAATAAGAGTTTGCTTTATCTATAAAGATAACAAATTTTTTGATTGTTTTTCTTTTCATAATTGGCATTACTCGTTATCCGGAAAAATTAAACCCATTAAAGAAACTCAGAAGATGAAAAGAGTACCTATTGAGGAACGCCATAATGTCTTTGAAGTAGAGTCTCCATTCATTTATCCAATCAAAATCAATTTGATCTTATAATCAAGTATTACGTCAAATTTAAGTACCCAAATGATGTAAAATTTTCAGGCCAAGTTTGGACATTGTTTCTCTACTTATTTAATGATTTATCCTAACGAACACTAGTGCACATGCATTGTCCCTTCATCAACTGATGCGATGTTTACCTCCTACACACTCTATAGAAACCAGCTGGTCTCCCACCCCTGGTTTCAACTCCTCCAAAACACACTCCCTTCTCTTCAACCTCTTTATTGCCAATTCAACCAACAAGCTCGATTACAGGGATCGACAATGGCTCTTTCGAAGAAGCCGTATGCATACACAAGGATGGATTTCGAGGACCCGGAAGAGAAGAAGCACCAGAAAGCGCAGTTCCTGATCTACAAAGTGCTGGAGCGAGCCGATGCTCGGAGGAGGCCCTCGCCCCTGAGAGTGAAGTTGTGCAGGTTGAAGGTGAAGATTGGGCGGCGGTTGAAGAAGTCGAGGAAGAGGATGGCGCTGATGATTTCGAAAGCGAGACTCGCCGTTTATAAGCAGCTCATGAGTCAATTGAGGAGCTTGGAAGCTCTCGTCTGGCCCTGTAGAGACCAAGTTATTCTTCAGCCTCCAACCTTTTAAACTTGTTCTTGCAAAACCACCACGTAGAAGTTTTTTCGTTTTGGTGTCTCATGTTGCGTAGAATCTTGGGGTGGTGTTTGCTAATTTTACCTTTCTTTCCAGAAGGGAAAAAGGAGGAAAAGTGTATAGTGCATAGAAATCATAACAACGAGGATGTTTCGTTTCGTTCTGAACTTTTCGAGATCATGTGCACATCAAGCTATAATTCAAATCTTGATTTTCTGCTTGGGATTCTTTGGTGGTTGAGAAATGAATTGAAGAACGTGATTCCCAGAGACAAATAGTCAAACGATTAGGTGCCAAAGAGAAGCAGAAACAACCAAACTAATTTGGATAATTCCCCACGCTATGGAAATCAAACAACTTAGTACGTAAAAGAATCGGTTTATTAACTTCTAGGATTGTTGAATCTTTCAAACTGCGGGAATTGAATGAGATTGATCATAACAGCTTACAACGTGTGGATGAGATTGATCATAGTAGTGGCTTCACGTTCGGCCTCGTGCTCAGCTCCAAGTCAAATTGCGTCTCTGTTCTTAGTTGTCATCTTCCGAGGCAGATCATCATCTTTCCTTTGTCCTTTTTCTTTTTGCCCCTCCAAATGGTGGAAAGGGGAGAGGAAGCAAGGAGGGGAAATGGTTAGCCTCCCCAAAGACGGTGTAGGAGAGGCTAGATCTCATCAATGAACGGGCCGGATCAAGTACCGGGTTTGGAAATTCATCTCCAAACCAGTCCCCGATAAAAAATGAAAAAGACTCGGTAGGACGGCCGAACTCAAAGGAAATCGCTTACCTAGGTCTGCCCTTTTTTCACTACGGGCAGATTGCGGCCACTAGGCCGCCAAGCCCATGTTGCCTCTGCTGTGCGCCATTAAAAGTTGATGACTTTCACGTTGTTTTCCGTCGCCGTGTGAGCAAGTTGAAGGAGCTACTAGAAGTGGTGGAAGAACTCGAATGTACATGACGACTCGATCACATGGAGAGGAAGATGTGAGGATGAATTCACAAAACTCTACATTAGAGGACTGAAAGAACAGGACTAAACCTGCAACCTCAATTTCTCAATACAACGAAGCATGACGACACATTTGTATTGTACGGCTTTGTAATTATGGATTGAGACATTTCAATGAAATAAGGCTTACTTCTGTATCAATGCAGAACATATTCTATGGCCTTTGTTGGTGCGATCTCAATCGTTGCCTTGCGGGTGGCGTGGATAGAACCTTACCCACCTTAGAATAGACTATCGAAGTACCTCCTCATTCATCTTATGAATTAAGAAAGTTTTTAAAAGTTGAAGAAGTTACACGAAACGTTCCCTATAAGAAACCTTAACATGGTAGCTCTTTAGGTTTTTATTACTATATCAATTTATGGTATTCCGATACTTCTTTGCAAGCAAATTGGGAATTATTTATGTACTCGCACATGGTCTGGATCGAAGATGGCTTGATAGAGATCTCGTGGAATTGTTAGTACCAGAGCTCTGAGATCACATCTGGAAAAATTCACATCAAATCGAGGGAAGGCTTGAGATTGCATCGTAATATGAACTGTATAGGATATGCAGGATGACCATCTCTTATGTTAGTGACCAATCTTCAAGTTCACTGTCTCATCTTTGAAGACAGGGTTGTTGGAACACCTCTCTGCACTCTTACTCTATTTGAGATTTTGGTTGTCACAAACACACGCCACAGCGTTTTTTTATCTTGTCGTAATGCACAATATGTTACGCGCACGACCAGAGCGATATATGAGGCACAGACGAACCACCATTCCTAAACCATTGCTCCATCGAAAAACACCTTTAACCACATCCGCTGTCGCAGGATAGCTAGTGACATCGCCGCCTCTATTTTCACCATCCATCATGCCGAATTCCCATAAAATCACCCGCAACTCCCACCATCATCTCCACTGTTAACATATATGTATTGAGTTTTTAGCTGATATTCGAAACCGGACCCAAATTAAGGAATGTCAAAGCCCGAACAGGAAAGTACGAGGTTTCTTGGACGCTTGGTTTTGCCGTCGTTTCCAAGTTTAAATTGGACTCTTGTTCCTGCGCAAGATATCTTGGTGAAGTCGGCTTCAACGCTGTTTGATGGCATATATGTACTTCAAGAGATGGTTTTTGTTTTTTAGTTGAGTACAAAAGAAGACCACAAGCCATTTGAATATCAGAACTTCGTCTTCAAGGATTTCACTCAATAACCAATTTGGATTGCTTGTCTTACGGAAGGTGAGCGTTTGAAAGCGGTGAGGTAATTATCTGTGATTTATTTTATCAAGTAATTATACGAGACTAAATACTATGTGGGTTTGTATGCACTAGGACTGTGCAACAGTCGGGCGGTTGAGCGATAATAACTTGATAATTCTCTGATTGATTAATGGATTATTTGCGGCTAGTTCTTCGTATGGAGTAGCTACAACACTCGATCAAGCTGAAGTGAAGGAAGAAACTACAACACTATGATTTATCCTTTCCAGTTACAAGTATAAGTCTTTAAATGCAAATAAATATCTCCCAATTGAATCACGCGTAACATTAACACACATATCGTGTAAAAGTACATTTTCACGAACCTACCATAACCTAGGATTAGAGGAAATTATGTAACTACTTCCACAAAATCGTCATATATCGGAAAGTATAAACCAAAATCTATGCCTTGTCCCATGTACATACAAAGAACAAAAGAATGAGAAAAAGGATGAGTAAACTTCTTCTAGGTGGCCTCCGGAATGCTTTGCAAAGCCGGTCTCCATGAATAATGACCACCGCGCTTCGCGAAACTCGATTGGCGACGATCGAAGTAGTTCTTGTTAATCAGAAGAGGCAAGACTTGCTCTAGAGACAGTCCTTGAGCCTCGATCTTCTCCACCAACTTCTCCAGCTCCTTCTTACTGATCTTGATCTTGATCTCGCTCCGCCGCGACGAAGAAGAGGAAGAAGAAACCCTCTTTCCGTCAGCATCGCCGATAAGCCTCTTGCTCTCTCCTCCATCACTACGGAGCGAGTTCCAATCCTCGCCGGCCCAGATCATGGATGACGACGACGGCGAAGACTCAGCTCTGCAACAGTTTCCCATTCTTGAAATATCAGCAGAGTGTCAGCTTCTGGTGAGAGAAGAGTGAAGCGATGTTGAACAAGTTGTTGTTCTCTGTTTCGGTGAGTCTCTGGATGTATGGATGTATATAAGGGTGTTTGGGTGGCGAATGAGAGGAAGACAAGGTCAAGATTCATGACTTGGTTAGAGAGAGGATAAAGATGGAGAAAGAGTAAGCAATCAGCAGAGAGAGAATGAGATATAGAGAGGTGGCACGGAGGGCGATGGAGGATAAAGATTGATAAGCAGTGAACAAGAGAGAGAGAGAGAGAGAGAGAGAGAGAGAGAGGGGGGGGTGACACGTAGGACGATGGGGAGAGCGGGCCCCACCTGGGACGGCTTTTTTGACCGACCTATTCATAATCTAATCTTCCTCATGCATGAGCGTGACCGCAATGCAATAGCATGGCGAGCTGGCGACAACGTCAAACGGCTCAGCTACTGAACAAGCTTGAAGCTCAAGCCCCCCTTTGCGTATTTGTTCAGAAACTGTATAATTAATAATAAATAATAATAATAATAATAATAATAACAATAACAATATATTTGCAAACTATTTTTCTAGATGGCTAGACCAGTTTGATGTGGCATGGCCATTCAACCGAGAGGTTGACCATATTTGGGAATGCTGCCAAAATTCAAAGAAAATCAAATGATGTTTAGCGTTGGGAAAGAGCTTGAATCTAGAAGTTTGACTTCAGATCAAATAGGGTAAGGCTTACCAAACCTTGTGATTGTTGAACATAACCTAGGCCATATTCATGTGTTTGAAGCTTGGACTATTCTCCACTTAGGGTCGATTTACCCCCGTTACATCAACTTATCACGGGTCCAGTGATCATTCATAATCTAACCTTACTAACCACGTACGAAACTTTAATTCTCAAATTTAGAGGATTTCTAGACCCAAAATTCTTTAATCTCTGTCTCTGTCATGGCCTAATCGGCCTGAAGTGGCTTAATCAGCCTGAAGTGGCCACCGCTCTCCGCCCCCAATCATCGACATTAATGACGGCACCAATCTAGCTCCAATCGCAATTATCATCCACTATGAGGCCATTCCCTCCCCCCAACATTTGCGCATAGTCAATAGATGCATCTCTCTTCTGGCTTCATTGCTAACTACAACAGTTGTCATCGACACATTGGTCATGGTGAAATATCGCTGTCGTTGAGGTCAAGTTCAGTGACAATGAGTTTTTGTGGCCTCACATGATGGCAATGAGTTCCATGGTTTGCACGCTTGCGCTCGTAGAGAGAGAGAGAGAGAGAGAGAGAGAGAGAGAGAGAGAGAGAGAGAGAGAGAGAGTTTGTGGTCCTCAGGACTAACCTCTAACTCCATTCGCCATAAAAAATGGACCGTACCCAACTGTTGTACAAGTCCAAATTATAATATGAAAATGTGACTTAATACCCGAATATATTAATATTCCTTCCTCAAGCGTGCGCCGAATTTTCGCTCAAGACAAAACGTATTGATATATAATAAAAAAGATAAATAGGGGCCTAGAATGCTTTGAACTCCATACCTTCTAAGCATAGTAATATGAAACAAGGTCAATACGCACCCTAGACACTTCAAAAAAAAAAAAAAATTCCTCACCTCTGACTCCTTCAAATAAAGTACAATATTGATTTCATTATTAGTTAAATATTAAGTATATAGAAAAATTTGGAGGCGAGCCGCCGGAGGAGGCTCGTTCCAAGCGGCTCAAGCCGAGCCGAAATAGCATGGCTCGATGCGTCTCTCCTGCCACTGACCAAGCTGTCCTATAGCCGAAATGGGGAGGTGTGAAATGCCAAGGAAATGGCATCTTTTCCTAGTTTATGTTTTGTTCTTTGGAGTTTTGTTGCAAAGTGGATGTGAACATGAATTTGCCAAGGAATCTTTGACACGAACTCAGATTTTGCCATTCCCGATTTCACCCGCACGTGTGACTTTCTTTCCATAGTAATCTTGCGTTTGGACCCTTCGAATACCCGATTAATTTTATCGTTAAGAAAAGAGAGTGCTTGATAAATATCTCACCGAGTCTGTTAATATCTTATTCGAGCGACGACAAGCCTTGGCGAGGGCTCCCCTCGTTGGGCGTTATACAGTGGCGACACGGCAAAGGTCGCCCCTAGCCTAGGCGAGGCCGACCCTCGCCTGGCCTCGCTTGTGGCTGGCGACGACGACCCTTGCCTATGTAAGGTTAGCCCGCCTAGCCATGGTTGGTGGTCGGCCATCACCTGTAGCTAGACCTGTCAAATGGGTGGGTCGGGTTGGGTTTAGGTCGAGTCATAAATGGTTCGACCCCAATTGACCCATTAACCCGTTTATGACCTATTTATGCGCAATGCAATTTTGTTGACCCATACCTGAGCCGACCCATACCCAACCCATACTCGATTAGACCTATATTGCTAAAATACTTTCATATTTAATTAAATATAGGAAAATTTATACCCAAGTTTGAAATGAGAGTGCGAGAATGAGTGAGTGTAAGATTGAGTGAGGGTGAGACAAATGCATTGAGTTTAAATCGGGTTGTAAACTCATTTATGACCCATTTGCGACCCATTTATGACCCATTTAACACTAATATAAGACTTCTACCCATTTATGACCCATTTACTAAATATAACTAACCCATTTATGACCCATTTACTAATAAATAGGTTAAGAAATGGGTTTATGACCCTTTTGAGGGGTCTCACCATAGCCAATGGCTAGTCCTTTGGCAAAAAGAAATGAAAAAAAAAAAAAATGAAAAAAAAAAAAAATGAAAAGATAATAAAAAATCGAAAAAATATTAAAATATTATTTAAAATTATCTACGTCAATGCCGGCGATGCCACGTAGGCCGGCCAACGTCCATATCAGTAATATCCCACCAAAATTAGCCAGAAGGACTGAATTGACATTAAGTTAAAAGGTTTAGGACAAAATTATCACAATTAAAATGTTTATGCAATAGGTTTAGGATTTTTCTAACACCTTTCCCCCTTGTCAAAGATCATTAAGCAACACCCGTTTTTCTGTTCTTTTTTATTTTTGTGGTGGGTTTTTCTTTATTGGTGAATGTCACCTAGACCGAGTTGCATACATAGGCTAGCAATTAATGTGCACGTGTCCCACAACCATCAAATTTTTTTTTTGTCATATTATCTCTAGATTCAACCATCGAGATGATTGATTTTTTTGTTTCCTTTTAGCGCATCGAACATTATTTCTGCTATTAAATTGTCAAAACCGGATGATCGAATTTATTTATTTCAATTTCCTTGCCAAGCAATCTTAGACAAGGAATGAACGAGCCCATGGGAAGCACAAGAATTTGTCATTCGAGCCCCTAGAAAAATTGTTGGAATTAATTAGACAACCATATGTCATGCTCGATCTAAGTCAACAGGGGTGAACTAAGCCATGAGGCATGTGTATGTGTATATATTAAATATGTAAATGAGAATGGAATCTTCAATGAAAAGAAGAACAAAAAAGATGGCCACGATTTTCAGCTTTTTAAGTAACGTCGAAAATTGTCGGCTGGCCAATTTGAATGCACAAAGGTTGAAAAGGAGGAGGACAATCTACAAAGGGAAGGATGCTGAAATCCATCGTCACTTTTGGCTACTTTTTTTAACCATTTTGCATCCTCCGCTTTGGTGGACAACCATTTCTCAATCTCCCGCGTACCCAAATATGAACAAAACCCTAATCTTTCCATCACCACCCGCCGACCGCCACTGTCGTCTGCCTCCGAGCCGACTCCACATCATCCTCTTCCCCAGTAGCATCGCGGCCGCCCTTTGAGCTTGCCCCGAGCTCGCGCCACCACATTCTCTCACCTGTTCCCTCTTTCTCTCGCTTGTCTCCCTCACCCTCTATTTCTTTATCTAACGGGCGCTGTGACACGACATCCGACAATCGCAACGAGTTCATTGGGTGATTACTTTTTAGCTATTAAATAAAGCTAATTTTGTGTGGGGGGGGCTAACTTCTTCGTCGGATTAGACTATCACCTAAAAATTCGGTAGACAAGTCATGCTTAACAAGTTAATGTCCTTGTCCAGACTCAAGCAAATTAGACCTTTTGCCTCGGTCGAGTCTATGAACCATCGGATCTACAATCGTGTCCGTAGAAAAGTATGCTAACCACGACATAAGAAGAGGTGTCTCGTTTGATAACGAATCCTAAAATCCGTTAAAAATATCTTCAATTCGAGATTAACTGAGCGCCTCGAGCTGATTGGCCGACGGATAAACTCTCCCTCCTTTCAATGTCTCCTAAACTTGACCCCTTAGATATATTTGCTTACAAAGCGATTCTTATCCACACTCTATTGCCTCCTTTTAAAACCTTCCCCTGGCGGATAAACTCTTGACATCATCTCCTCCCACCTCATGATATATCTAATCGACAAGGACATGGCTTTAGAGTCAGGATTTCCATTAAAAAAAAAATAGAAAATTTTGCAATTCTTTTCTTGTGGTGACCCTTGCACAATTGACACCTCAAAGTCAAAATTAAAGAAGAAATTGTGGAAAGATCTGCAGAAGGAACTCAACGGTGGAGACCCAAAACCATCCCTACACCAGGGAAGGGAAACACAAATTAACAATTTTCGATTCAAAATTTCCCAATTTGTTTTACTTTTATCCCTCGCCCCCATCTAAGAAATCGAGGGCAAATCCGTAAAACCGTGCTCAAAGCCCGCTCCGTTCGGCCTTTTTTTTTCTTTTGGTCGCAAAAGAAATATTTCATTACTATCAAGCTCTTGAGAAACCCATACAGGGAGAGTTTAAACAAAGAAGAGCCTATAGGGCTTGAGGAGGGGCAACAAGCCAATTTTGTGGAAGACGACCTAATCTTTGCGATTTCATGGCCCAATCAGCAACCGAATTGGACTCCCTTGGACAGTGGGCTAGACGAATGCGTGGGTGGACCGAAATAAGCTCCAGGCAATCCCCAAAAAGCAGCGGCTCTTCCCAGTTAAACCGATCTCCAGACTTACTTATCGGGCATTAATCAAATCTACACGGTCGGACTCCACATAGAAGTACAAGGACTGGTCTTCACTCGATGCTATGAACTGGAGAGCTTCGTGGATGGCTAGGGTTTCCACTTGTGCTGCCAGACGATGCCTTCACTGATTTTGCGAAACCCTCGACGATGTTTGCTCGTATGATCTTTACAGATACCAGCGATAGCACCGTCATCGGATCCCTCGACGAAGGACCCATCCACGTTGAATTTTAGGGATTTCTTTTCTATTTTTGACTTTTGGGTGTTCCATTTCCTCAAGTTAGCTAGCAAAAACTTAGCTGAGGCCACTGTTTCTTGGACATATGGAGGTTTACCATGAAAAGCAGAGTCATTGGGGGGAGACTTCCAAATATACCAGAGCATCGACCCGACCGAGGAAAGCTGAGGTAGATCAACTCTTTTCTCCGTGAAATTCGCTAAATCAAGAGCCGAATCGCGAAATTTTCTAGCTTGTTAATATAAATATTCAGGCTAGGGTCCGCCCAAACAAACCTTGTCCATGGACAGAGCAGCAACGGTCGGCACAGAGAACAGACAGGGTCAGGTATTATCTTTATCTTCTAGAAGATTTTCTTTCGAAGGAATAGCGTTAGTGCACAGGGACCAAAGGAAAATTTTAACTTTCTGAGTAAAATTTGCAATGTTCCATTCGGCTTGCGTAGTCGAATTCGTATTGAATTGGGAAAACGAATCGGACCGGGTCGGGTCCGCGGTCGCGCGGGCGGAGCACCGGTTCCGGTTCTCCCCGAGAACCGGACCTACCAAACCGGGTCCGGTCCGGTTCGCGTTCAATCGGGGCCCTGCTTGGGGCCCCTTTTTCTGCTCCTCGAATCGCATTAGGGCTTGGACTTTTGGGGAGGGGGCCGCCACTGCCGACGGGGAGTTGCCGCCGCCGAGAGGAAGAGTGAGATAGGGAAGCGGAGCGGCGGCGTACGGAAAAGTGTCGGCGTCCCGACCTTCCCTTCCCTCCGACCGATCCGTTCGCGCTCCCGCGAAGAAGACGAGTTGCTCTGCGCGAAGCAGCGGCTACCCGAGCGTGATCTCGGCTGTGCTCCGACAGATCTCACCCGCGGTAGGTTTGCGCGCCGGTTGTCCGACTGCACGCCCGATTTCTGACGGGTGGAAGGTAGAAAGGAGAGCCGGCAACACCACCGCAGGCGGCGGCCGCCGCCGCCTCGAAATCGACGAGAGCGAGCTCCTTTCCGACGAAGGTCCAGGTCACGGTCTCTCTCACTCTCTGTCATCTCCTTCGATTTCTCTCGTCCTTTTTATCGAGCGCCGTCAGGGATGATTCGAGCTGAAAGGAAGACCGGACCGGACCGGACCGGCCGGTCCGGTTCCAGGTTCCAGGTTCCAGGGTGGTGGGATCACCTCCTCGCGCGCTCTGTTAACGGACAAACCCGCCGCCGCCGCATCCTTCTTTGGCTCCGCGCGGCGAGCGAGGAGAAGGTCGGCGACGAACGCCCCGCGTCTTCCCCCGGTCAAGCCTCCGATTCGGCTCGCTCCGGCGCTTTCAAATCGATCGGTCGAGGTGCGCTGGAGCGAGAAGAGGCGGTGATTTTCTCTCTCTCTCTCTCTCTGTGCAATTTATCGACCAGCTGTTTTTGAGCTAGCACCTGTTGCAATCGGGAAAAGGTTTAGCAATTTGGAAAGCTACGTATCGGAAGACTCTTGATGCTTGTATGGAGCTCGGGGTTTTCTGCACGTTTTGTTTTTTTTTTTTTTTTTTTTGTTGGGCGCGCGCGCGCGGAGGCGGAGGAGGACGGCGGCGCGCTTCCGCTTGCGACGGTTGTGGCGGAACCGCATCGGGCTGCCGTCGACCACATTTATGAATTCCTGTCGGGAAAAGATGAGACTGATTGCTCTTACGTTACTGAATGTAGACAGCCGGAGTTTGAATAGAGGGCTTGCTCTGGGTTTAGCTTATAGCTCGATGTGTGTTGTATGCTAAGCTATGTTGCACCGACACGCGACACGCGACACGACATGACACGACACGCGACACGACAATTCTAAAAAAATGCCATTTTCCGACACGTTGGGACACGTATATTAAATATATATTTTTAATAATTAAATATACCATAATAACAAAAAAACAATTGGTTTATTATAACCCATAAAACCATTAAGTTCCAATAAAAAGATGAACTTGACTAGTTTAGGTTCCATAAACTCATCCATAAAAAGAAGCACATTTACAAATTCAATTAGGGACACAGGGTATATGCGATATGCAAACATTCTCCTCAAAATTCATCAACAAATATAGAATGACCTACCATAATTATAGAACGACATATCTAATAATAATCAGGCCATCACAATTATAAAATTACCTATCACAACTCTTGATAAGAAAAAAAAATATGCAATCGACCACAATATCTTTCCCCCCGTCCATCTAACCTCCCCATAAAAAGAATAAAACCCAGCCCACCCATCTGACCTACCCTACCCCACCACTTTTTCCTTTTCCCCCAACCCCCCTTCCCTGACTTCTCCCTTCTTCCCAGCAGCCACCGCAATTTCTTTCGAAACAGAGAGATGTACCGAGCGGGAGCGGGAGAAGGAGAGGGAGCGGCGAGCGGCGAGCACGACCGGCTAGCGGGAGCGGGAGCGGGAGATGGAGCGGCGAGCGGCGAGTGGCGCAGAGGACAGGAGTTCGTCGGTCACGGATAAGTAAAGATGCACTTGTGTTTGAGCCCTAATTTGGAGGTCTACGCGCTTTTATTGTTCTCTGTTTTTTAATTTTTTACAAATTCACTCTTCGGACACGCCGGGCTCGCGTGTCGGAGGAGGCGTGTCCGGAGAGTTGACTTCGTGTCGGAAATCCGACACCGTGTTGACCGCGTGTCGAAGGCGTGTCCGACACGCGTGTCGGTGTCCGACACCGACACGTTGGCCATTTTAACGTGTCGGTGCATCATAGAATTGCTAAGTAGTGTGTAGTTGGTGGACTTGGGTGGGTTCTGTTTTTGTGCTTGGTTTTTGGCATGAACCTGGGTTTGCTTGCATGCTGGGTTTAGAGAACTTAGGAGGAGCTGTCGGTGGTCCTGCGTCGGACCGTCGAAGTAAGAGCGTGTGGCTTGATCCACCGACCAGTTTCCCGAGATGTCAAACGATCAGATTTTTGGAGTTGATCCCGACCGATTTATGTTCTCAGGTTCAGAAGAGTTCGGTCGCGGCATGACAAAGGAGGAACTTCACATGGGCGATCCGGCGCGGCTGTGTGATGTGGACGGTGGAGAGGAATCGCTTAGGTAGTTTATTGTGCAAGGTTTTACACTTATGTCTTGACTTGTTTATGATCATGTCGTGTTTTGGGAACCGTGATTGTTCCGGTTAATTTTTGGCATGGAGAAGTTGTGATTACCTTTTGCGATTTTAAATTGCCTGAAGTGACGAATCGTTTTAGGGAGTTTTGTCTTGCTGATGTTGGGATGTAATAACCTAACAGCACATATGTTGTGAAGAAATATAATGACGAGGAAATGGAATGGAGAAAGGACCATAAATTGAATGAGGAATGGAATGAAAGGGGTAATCTCATGTCTATCTTTTTTCGTGACTATGAATCAATCCCACCAATTCACCCAGAAAGAGCTTAGATGTGTGTTATCCGTAGTCAGAACTATTGCACAAAATATGACGATTATGTTTTGTAGCCGAGCTTTCTGAACCAACATGACTACTTTCTCTGATCTTCCCAAGGACGGATCAAAACCCTCCCGAACGTTCCACTCAACTTACTCTTACCCAGCTCTCCTTAACAGTTCAGTCCTATACCGAGGGAATCCAAAAGTTGTTAGAGTTGGATGTCAATTGTGTCTCCAAAAGAAGTATGCGAAACAAAAAAGATATGTATACACTTGAAACAAAAATTTTGTGTGCTTTGTTGCAGGAGTGGAATTGGCATCCGTTTCCCTATGGAAAAGAATGTCAATTCCTTCAACAAATGGCACATTGGTGCGGAGGCCAAAATTCCAGTATGCATTCCAATTGATATTTCTGCCAAACTTTAGATTTCCTTATGAGGTGCAAATAGAAATAGAAACTGAAGACTGTACATGATCTGAGGTTCTAAGTGCTGTTCATGGATAATTAACACATTCTCTTTCCTGTGTTTTTGCTTGTCAATGCTGTTGAATGTTAATTTAGGATTCTTTCATTCCATGTCCCCATGTTCGGATTAACTATCAACTAGTGGAAATAGCAAGTATATTCTGTTCCAGATTCCACACTTCATTTACTCAGGTCATGTGGTCATGCTTTTGGTAGTGTTAGAAGCAATGATTGCAATGCAATAATCTTGCCGAAAAGGAAGAGGAAGGATAGGAAAGGCATGAATCAGGTAGGATAAATGTCCTTTAGTTTCCTCTTCTATCCTCTTTCAATGTCATGGAAGGTGTCTAATAGTCGAATCTGTCTAATGCAGCAGCATGGGAAAACAAAATCAAAGACTGTGCCTAGTCCTGGAATATCTCAAAAGAGGAACAATAAGAAATTGGAGGTGACTTCTGATGCTTGGCTTTTGCTTGCTTATTGCGTATCATATTATGTTAACTGAATTTATTCTTTGTTTCATGTTGTTATAGGAGGAAAAGCAAAAGGCCGTGCTTCTGTCGCGAAGCATGGAGATGTTGGAGTATGTAGCTGCCATTTGCTTTTAATGAGGATGACTGATGATTACACTTAAAGGCTTTGCCTACTTATTGATTATGTCATAATTTCCTCCTTCAGGAAGTACAAGATTCCAGATTCTGCATACTCACTGCTGCAGTCATCGCAGAATATTGGAAGGGTTTGTATTGTATTTTTCATCCACTTGTTGCTAACGAAAATATTTGTTGGCCGCTACTTAGCCAGATGCATGTTTTCTCTTTAGGCCGAAACCATGCGTGAAAAACGTTTGAAGGTTGTGCAATTTTCCAAGGCTGGGCTAAGAGATCCCCTTGGGAGCAGAGATGTTGGCAATGCTCCTGGTGAGAGTGAGCGTATTTCGGACAGTTGTCAATCAATTTGCGAGCAAGATATTGGCATCAATGGTATTTTGGAGCCAACTAAAGTACAAAAGAGATGTTTAGATAGTGGGTGTGCTCCTTTTGACTCTTCTCAAGAATTGGTTGGTGGCAAAAGTTTTGACACTGGTAAGGAATCAATTGAGCAACTTCCGGTTAGACAAGCTACCTACAGTGATACATTCAGCGGTGGAGATATGCAAATTTCCTCACACATAACTCGCACTCATGATGACAGAGAGAATGCTTGCTGCTCGGTATGCTCGAATCTGGTTTTGCTTGTTCTGAATATGAGTTTCGTGGGCTAAAGTTGAATATGCTAATTTTGAAATAAAATTTACTGAGTTGAGATATCCCTAGCGTCCGATAACTTTGGCTGATTCAAAATAATTTTATGACTTATCGGTGTTTAGAACGGATAGCGATTTGAAATATTTGTAAATCTCTACTTGGTTAAGAAGAATTTTAAGTGTGCATGTCTGTCCATGCATTTGCCTGTACCCAGTCATGTCCATGCATATTGCGCACATGCCTGTGTGCCTATAGGCATGCACTTGTGTATGCATTCGCATGTAGGTGGGCATGGGTGGCCATGGATGGCCGTGCGTGGGTGTAGTGGTATGTGTTTGTGTAGGCAGAATTGTGCTTGGGCTTGTGTATGTGGATGCATGTATCCTCTTTGTTGTGTATTGAATGCATTCAGAGGTATCTTAGAGGATCCTGAATTGTAATATTTTCACAGAATCCATTGTTTCTCAATCAAAATATGCTTTTACCGTGAATTACTGGAGGAGCAATCCAATGAGATTATGTACTTATGCATCTTTTAAAATAAATGTTCCCATGAACATGCTACTAACTTACTATATGCACTTGCTCTAATGTCATTGTGCCACATGAACAGGTCCTTCTCATCCTTTAAAATTTTCTAAATATCCATGCAGTGTCTTCTAGGTATGTATGTGGAGAAACAGATTGGCAGCTTCATGCTGTCCGTGAGCAGAATTTTAATCTCTGAAATTCTTCCCCTCGTCATTGACTTAATAATTTTTTAATAAGTTGTGTGTTTGTTTTGACCGGATATTTTCCAAGATCACTTGTTCTCCTACGTTATGCAATGCTTTACATGATGAATCTCGATTTGCATACTCTCGCAAAGATTAAAGTGAATGATACTATGGAATGTGCATGGTAATGAAAACTTCATATTCAGAATCCTCTCCTTGTATCTCTTTTGTGGTCGTTGATTATGAGGATTCTGGGATTTGAATGCATGGCAGGATAGGGCAGAGGATACTTTGAAATCAGAGTTTGACAAGACAAGCGTGTCGCAGTTATGTGGGCTAGTGACTACCCCTATTATAGTGCATGTATCGAGGCCAAAGGAAGTTGAAGACAAGAGAAAAGATCTTCCGATAGTCATGATGGAGCAGGAGATAATGGAATCTATTAATTACCATTCCACTGTTATTATCTGCGGAGAAACAGGATGTGGTAAAACAACACAAGTTCCACAGGTATAGTAAGCTTTGACATTGTATTATGGTGAAGATGTTGTGCTTTACAACTTATTTGAGCGATTTTGACAGCACTTGCTTCTCCAATGTTTTCAGTTTTTGTTTGAAGTGGGATTTGGTTCAAATCAGTCTACTGTGCGAAGTGGAATAATTGGTGTAACTCAACCACGTCGGGTTGCCGTCCTTGCTACTGCAAAGCGTGTGGCATATGAACTTGGTCTTCACTTGGGTAAAGAAGTGGGCTTTCAGGTTAGGTATGATAAACGAATTGGAGATCGTTGTGCCATCAAATTTATGACTGATGGAATCTTATTGCGAGAAGTTCAGGTTCGCTTTCACCAACTCTACATACTATATCCAAGTCGATGAAGTGGCACATTGATCATGTCTTGATTTGCTCATGAGTATCTGCTTATTATTCTCTTTTTATGGACGGATTTTTCTTTTTTTGTGGGTTTTCAGAATAATCTACTGCATATGTATCCTTTGTCCTGTTTTCAATCAAACTTATGTGAAAATTGAAGCTCGTCTTTGCCATTGATTATTTAGCGAATAAGTCAGAGAAATGAAAGGAGGACTAGAATCGGGTGAATCTCTTTTTTATCTGATTTTTCTCTGAAAAATAAACTTCTTCCATTAAGTAGGTTTGGATCCTCTTGCAAAGTTCGATTATTTTGTTGATATAAACCTGGCATCAGCCAATTTATTCTTCCATACTACTAGTGGTTTTCGGTGTTCCCCCATGGAATGAGTTCGTTTACAAGCATGCTTTATTAGGTAGAGAACATTGTACAATTGCTTTATACTTTTCTTAATCAAACTTCATGTGCAGAATGACTTTTTGTTGAAGCGTTACTCCATCATTGTTCTGGATGAGGCCCATGAGAGAAGCTTGAACACTGACATACTTATCGGAATGTTATCACGCATTGTACAATTACGTCAGGTGACAATTGTTTTTTTGATGATTCATTCTTGATCTGTAGGATACCTCTGTGTCTTTTCTAAAGATTGCTAAACAATCTTTTTCTTGATTGTAGGATCTATTTGAGAAACAGCAGAAAATGTTACAATCAGGACAATGTCCGAGTCCTGAAAGCATGATTTTTCCATTAAAACTTGTGTTAATGAGTGCCACCTTGCTAGTAGAAGACTTCATTTCTGGAAAAAGGTTGTTTCGTGATCCTCCTCCAGTGTTGGAAGTTCCTACTAGGCAATACCCAGTCACAATACATTTTTCAAAGAGAACAGAAATTTTAGACTATATTGGTCAAGCGTATAAGAAGGTAATTTCAATAAACAAGAGGCTGCCACCTGGGGGCATACTTGTTTTTGTTACTGGGCAGAGGGAAGTTGAGCATTTATGCCGAAAGCTTCGCAAAGCTTCAAGACAGCTAATTGACAAAACCTCCGAGGGGAATGGAGTGAATGATCTCAATGCAGTCTCTGAGTTAGGCAATACCGAGGGAGTCAATTTAAAAGAAATTGATGAGGCATATCAGCTTGATACTAACCAAGTCAACCAGCAAACTGACAGGTTTACTTCTTACGAGGAAGATCAGTTTGATGTGAGTGAGGAAGAGTCAGATGTGTCTCATGATTCGGGTTCAGATAGTGACTGGGAGACTATTGATGATGATGTTGGGCATCCGTTGGACGAGAAAAATCCTTCAGATGATGGTGGCCTTTCTGAAGTTCTTGGGGAGGAGGGAACACTTGCTTCACTAAGAGCTGCTTTCGAAGCTCTGACTAATAAAATGTCTTCAAACTGCAAGACAGAATCAACAAACTCAACCAATCAAGGAGGAGACTCGGATGGGATGGATCTCAGTATGGGGAAGAAGGGGGTAGATAATGGTTCTCATGCTTGTCAGATGCATGTCTTGCCACTTTATGCAATGCTTCCTGCAGCACAACAGCTTTGTGTATTCGAGGAAGTCAAGGAAGGTGCACGACTAGTGGTTATTGCAACGAATGTCGCTGAAACTTCTTTAACTATTCCTGGCATAAAGTATGTAGTTGATACTGGAAGAGAAAAGGTAAAGAGCTACAACTCTTCCAATGGGATGGAGACGTATGAAATACAATGGATAAGTAAAGCATCAGCTGCCCAGCGTGCTGGAAGAGCAGGAAGAACTGGTCCTGGTCATTGCTACCGTCTCTACTCTTCTGCAGTCTTTAATAACATATTTTCTGACTTCTCCTTAGCTGAAATCTCTAAAATACCTGTTGACGGGGTTGTCCTTCTCATGAAATCTATGGGTATTGATAAGGTAGGTCCTATGCAGTCCTACTCCACTAGATAATAATTTGATTTTCATGATAAAGTACAATGATGTTTGCTTCTGCAATGTAAATGTCCATGCATCGCCTTTCATCTCATGCAACATCGCTACTTAAAGCTGCCTTTGCGAGGTGTCGCCGCATGTCCTTTTTTATTTGTGATTGTGTTTATTAAGTACATTTTTATTCATGACCACGCTCCTTAAGCTGCTACATCCACATGATGGTCATTTTTTTAAGCCTCACCACTGTCTTTGACTATTTAGTGCTAAGCCTTAAATTGATTAATTTTAGTCTTTGCTTTATTCAGGTTGCAAATTTCCATTTCCAACACAGTTGGATGGTCATTTTTTTTTACCTCGCCACTGCTTCTTTGATTATTTAGTATCTGGCTTCAGATTAATTGCTTTTATTCTTCGATTATTCAGGTTGCAAATTTTCCATTTCCGACACAGCCGGAACCAACAGCCTTGCTTGAAGCAGAGCGCTGCTTGAAGGCTCTTGAAGCACTTGACAGTAGTGGGAAATTGACGTCCTTAGGGAAAGCCATGGCTCGTTATCCAATGAGTCCCCGCCATTCTAGGATGCTCCTAACTGTAATTCAAATCATGAAGACGGTTGATAATTATGCTCGGGCAAGCTTAGTTCTCGGATATGCAGTTGCAGCCGCAGCAGCTTTAAGCTTGCCAAATCCTTTCATCACGCAGCTTGAAGGGAGTAAATCGGATGGAGAAGGGTCAGAGAAACTCGAGGAATCTGCCTCTTTAAGCAGGGAACGTAGGATGGACAATCAAGAAAAATCCAGGAAAAAGGAACTTAAAGAAGCTATTCGAGCGTCACGTGGGAAGTTTTATAATCCATGTAGTGATGCTCTCTCCATTGCTTATGCGCTACAGTGTTTTGAATCTTCCAAAAGTCCAGTAGCTTTCTGCGATGAAAACTCATTTCACCTTAAAACAATGGAGGAGATGTCGAAGCTGCGAAAACAACTGCTTCAATTGGTTTTTGCTCAAAGCATTGACTTCAACCCTAAATTCTCTTGGACTCATGGTACGCTAGACGATGTAGAACGTGCCTGGAGGGTTCCCTCTAGTAAGCACCCTCTGCAATTGAATGAGGAAGAGGTCTTGGGCCAAGCTATTTGTGCCGGTTGGGCAGATAGAGTTGCAAAACGTATTAGAGGAGGTTCATCAGAAGGGGATGGAAGAGCTCATGCAGTTCGGTATCAGGCTAGCATGGTTAAAGAAACCGTATTTCTCCATCGTTGGTCCTCTCTCTCTAACTCGGCACCCGAGTTTTTAGTGTACAGTGAACTGCTTTATACCAAGAGACCATACATGCATGGAGCAACAAGTGTGAAGTCCAACTGGCTCGTGAAGTACGCTAAGTCTTTGTGTAGTTTTTCTTCACCTCTCACCGACCCTAGGCCTTATTATGATCCCAGAACCGATCAAGTTCTCTGTTGGGTGGTCCCTACCTTTGGCCCACACCTTTGGGAGCTTGCTTTGCACAGTGTGCCTATTCTTGACGATACACATCGTGTCGCCGTATTTGCCTATGCATTACTAGAAGGTCAAGTTTTGCCATGCCTAAAATCTGTGAGGAAACATATGGTTGCTCCACCTGCTACCATTCTGAGACCAGGGGCATCAGGCCAAAAAAAGGGTCGGTAATCTTCTGTTTAGTTTGAAAAGTAGGATGATTGACTGTTGTGCTAGGCTACGGGAGGTCTGGAAGCAGAATCCGATGGAATTGCATTCAGAAGTTTCAGACTGTTTTCAGGGAAATTTTCAGCATCAATTTGACGTGCTCTGGTCCCAAATGCTGTCTGAGGTACTTTCAGAACATCGGGGACGGTTTCCCGAAGAGGGCAAAGCATGAGAGAAGATAAAGCAAACTGCTTAAAGAAGAGCTCGGGTGAGTACAATTTTGTTCTAGTGATGTTGATCTTGAGAGGCTTTAACCTGTACATATGATCTGATGATTCTTAAATTATAGGAAATTGTACTTAAGAGCTAAGATTATGGTGTTGTATTATGACCGGAGATGATAGACACGATAGTGCATTTTTTACTTTCCGATGCTTGCAATCTGGTTTCTTTTGTTCCTTCTCTAGACAGTTTAAAGTAGGTTTGCACATTAGATTGGGAGAAGTATCCTTGTGTGGAGGGATGAATTTGGGTTGATGTTTACTTTGAGAAAATGCAAGGAAGTTGCAGAAGTTTTTGAATGAGTATTGAAATGACAGACAAGAAAATAGGGAAAAGGACATTAGATGTGTTGAAATTACTGTATGGAATACAACTTTTTTTTGAATAGTTTGCTCAAGTGACTTTAGCTATTTTTCTCTTCGGAAAATTCCAGGTAAGAGATTATGGAGACACTTATTCTTTAAATAGCCGAATGTGGCAAATTGTGATCTTAATTAGGCCTTAGACGGTATCATTTGGAGATTCAAACTCCATGAACAGAGCAGGCAATGACATTGCTATGGCCAATCTCGGAGACGTCGCAGGCGGCTGCCGCCTAAGATAAGATTGTGACTGACAATGGTGTCGTCACTGGCCACGATAGCTGCTGCTGAACCTTAGCTTTGGCAGGGTCAGTTGATAGAAGACCCTTTCTCCTTTGCTTGCACTTAACAAGAACTCTGGCTTTTCTTTACATATGTTATCTAGGTCAACTGAGAAGTGGGTAGATCTTCAGTTATTCTGCATATGGTTGGAGAAAACATCTAGATTTAAGCGCCAAACGGAACCTGTCCTGTATTTGAGATATTGAGGAATGATAGTTTCCCATAAATAATGGATGGCACCAAACTCAAAATCTTCATTTCCCTCCAAGAACTTCCAAATCCTAATGAATCACGAACTCAAGATACGTTTTATTAGACATTTTTTAGGCAGGGTTTGTCCAAACTTTAGAGTACCCGGCTCATTCTTTATGAGTGGCGCAGCGCTCTTGCCTTACTGCCATTGGATAATTACTAGACCACGAGGCCTCTAAGGCTGCATTTGATTCAATTTCGGGGATGTAAAGTCATATGTCCAAGTATCTTTGAACAAAGGTGTGTTTGTTAAAAGCAAATAGCATTTGGTTGATGCATATTTTGTGTAAAGAAACTTTAAAGTATAAAATAAAGAGAAAAAAAAAAGAGAGGGAGCAACTCAGCAACTAAAGACAAAGAAGGCTAGGATACTTCCCTTGCTTCGGGGGGGACCACAGGTGAGCATTGGCTGCTATCGTCGGCGAAGCGAGCGTCGACAAGCAACCCTCGTCGCACCAAAGCTCAGGCGAGGCAAACAGAACTCAATGAGGCCTGACCATGGCAACAAAGTTCATGCAAGCGGATATGCAAAACCCGACCGTTGTAGCCGACCACAATGAAGCTCAGGCGAGGCCCGTTACCGAGGTCACGACCCTAGGTGAGGGATGCTGGGGTTGCTCAACCTCAGGCAAACCAACGCCAAGCTCATGAGATCTCAAACTTACCATACCTAAAATTTCGACGGTCGGGCTTCCCAAATCTGGCCATTTGATGGTTGGTGCGACACTAGGCGAGGGCCACTGAGGTTGCACGACCCCAGGTGAGGCAACACCAAGGTTGCGCGACCTTAGGCGAGCTAGCTTTGAACTTTGAGGTTGCGCAAGCCAAGCGGTAGGACTGGACTCCAACATCGGGCAACCCAAGCAATGGGTAGCTGAGGCCGCGCGACAGCAAGCGATGCAACACCAGTGTCAGCTACCCCAGCCAACCCCTCGCTGGTGTTCATCTAGCTTCGCCACCTCTGCGAACTCCAGAATTGCAAAGAAGATAAACAGTTGCGAGGGCAAAAGCAAAATATGAAATTACTAGTAGGGGTAATTTGGGGAGGAAAAAACTTATTTATATTGGGATCTGCCTTTCAAAAATGCTAAAAGTCTCGCCTGCTTTCGGCTTTCGGCTTTGCCAATGCTAATATTTTCCAAAGTGACCCAAAAAATATTTGCCAAACTCTTGTAAGTTTTTCAAGAGAATTCCTAGGCTTAAAGTTCGTTGGGAAAGCTAAACTAAACGTAGCCTAAGTAGCCTAGAAAAGAGCTGCCTTCCTTTGCACATATCAACCATACGATCGAGTAGGTCTGGCCCGGGGCGCATAGTTCAGTGGCTGAGATCATTTGGCTCATAGCATCAGGTGCATGCAAGAAAATTTCCGAGTCCATATGATTGAGCTTACTCCACCATTTATCGAATGGTCGGTCGCTAATACAGCTACATAGTACTGATATCCTTTCTGGCTTGCATGTTCATTGGCTGTGAACTTTCCTTCATAAATCTGGTCCAGATAGGGAAGTGGGTTTTCTCTCTCAGTGACGTTCAATCAAGTCAATACGCTACTTACGTATTGTTGATCGCGCTCATATCACATCCGGCACCTCCCCCCTTGATCACATCATGCTTTTTCTTGGATGAAACAAGAGAGAAGCATGGATAATACACATTCCTAACCCAGATCTCTTTTGAGAGGCGTAGCAGCTCAAGGATGTAGAGATAAACACAGGCATTGTCATGCCGTGGATGATTTTTCAAGTGGTGGAGTCAAATCACAGGATGCAACAGATTAGCAATCGAAGCAGTTAAGTTTGATAAGTGTACCGAAAGCATCTTACCTTCTTTATGGGTTTATAATTGCGGTAGTGGTCTCGTTTCATTTAACACCGATTTTTAATGTCTCTTTCTAACATGATGTCCGAACGAAGCTTCGATTTTTCACTACCCATATACTAATACGTTGCAATTGTGGATTGTTGTTTGTCTCATGGCTTCGGTTTTGGGATTGGGCTTTTTAATAGTTAAAATATATCTCGAGTTTGATCCTAAATAGGAAAGTTTCTTAATTCAAGTAGCTTTCTCATTTTGAATAAGTTTCTTAACTGGATAAGGTTTCCTAAAAAGAGATTTCCTAATTTGGATCATTGTCTTATCTATAAATAAGAAGTGTGGCTTCTTATAAAGAATATAAAAAAAGACCTTCTGCTAGTGAATTACACCATGAAGATATCCGAGTGTGTTTGAGCAATTAAATTCTTGCGGTAAGAATTTGTATATAATTTCTTCATGAGATTAAGAAATTATTTCGTGAGAAATTGTTGGGTTAAACATTATGTGCGCTATTGAGTGTAGTTGGGACTTGAGAAACACTGAGAGTGTTTGAGTAACTCGAGCGTAGTTGTAATCTCTGTTGTATTGCTTGATCTATAGTAGAATTTGGTGTTGCTCTTCCCGTGGGCATAGGTATGATCAAATCATGTAAATCTAATATCCGATTTATTTTCTTGCTCTATCTATTTTATTGTTCGATCGTTTGGCTTTCACAATAATTGGTATCAGAGCTAGACTTGGCTAAGTTAAAGGAAATCGATGGTGACAGAAGAAGGAAAAATGAAAATCGACAAATTTGATGGAAATGATTTTGGTTTTTGGAAGATGTAAATTGAGAGTCATCTATATCAAATGAAACTGTACTTGCCCGTGTTTGGAAAGAAGCCAAAGACGATGAAGCAAGCTGATTGAGAATTGCTAGATAGACAAGCTTTGGGTGTTATTCGACTGATGTTGGCTCGTAACGTCGCGTTTAACATTGTGAAAGAGAAAACCATTACGGGTTTGATGGAAGCCTTGTCGGACATGTACAATAAACCCTTTGAGATCAACAAAATCCATTTGATGCGACATCTTTTTTGCTTAAAGATGAGCGAAGGTGCATTAGTTGCTAATCATATTAATGAATTTAATGTGATCGTTAGTCAATTGAGTTCAGTGAACGTGCATCGGTACATACTTTGATTCTATTATTCTCATTGCCTGATAGTTAGAATAGTACTATTATTACTGTTAGTAATTCCTCTGGGTCAACAAGTTTAACGTTTGATGGTTTTCGAGATTAATTCTGAGTGAGGATATCCGTAGAAGAGAATCTAGTGAACATGTGTCTACTACTTTAGTAGGTAAAAATAGAGAAAGAACTGGTATACATGTTAGCAGAAAGAACTGGTACACGTAGTTAATCTAGAAATGGTGGTGTTGTTTGTTGAAGTTGTAGCAAGAAGGGCACCTTAAAAAAGATTGCCTTAAGCTAAAAAAGGACAAAGGTAAACGAATTAGAGTTGAGTCTATGAATGATGTTGTAGCTATAACAGACAGAAATTTGAATAGTGCTGATTATGTCTTGTATGTCACTAATGATTTGCCGTTTGGCAGATCGATTATGGATTATGGATTCTGGTTATTCTTTGCACGCTACATCAAATAGGAACTAGTTTACTACTTATTAGTGCATGTAAAATGCACTTGGGGAACAATGTTGAGTGCAATGTTGTAGGTGTTGGTGATATAAAAATCAAAATGCATGACGATATCATGAGGACAATGACTAAAGTGAGGCATGTTTCAAAGTTGAAGAAAAATCTGATTTCCTTGAATGCCCCGAATTCAGTTGGGTGTCGGTATTCTTCATAATATAGAATTTTGGAGGTTGTTCAAGGTTCTTTAGTGATAATGAAAGAAATCAAACACAATGGCCTGAATGAGTTTCAAGGTGAGATAGTGATGGAATTCGCCGTAGAGACGTCAAATGCATTTTAATTCGAGAGTCTGAATTGTGGCATATGCGTTTAGAGCATATTAGCGAGAAAAAGCATGCATTTAGAGCATATTAGCGAGGCTCACCCTCGCCGACCCTCCCCTCTAGCCGGCCGCCGGTCGCTGGATCGGCCAAAGGGTAGAAAGCAGAAAAAATATATATATTTAAAAAATAAAAAAAATTGTCACATCAGCGTTGGCCGGCCAGTTAAAATTGACCGAAGGGACTGAATTGGCAAGAATTAAAAAGGATTAAGACTGAATTAGCAAACTTAATAGGTTTAGAACTGAATTAGCCGTCGTACAATAGGTTTATGATTTTTTTGACAATTTTCCCGGCACCACCCCCCTTAATCACATCATTCTTTTTCTTGGATGAAACAAGAGAGAAGCATGGATAACACTCATTCATAACCCAGATTTCTTTTGAGAGGCGTAGCAGCTCGAGGATGTAGAGATCAAACACGGTCATTGTCATGCCGTGGATGATATTTCAACTGGTGTAGTCAAATCACAGGACGCGCAACAGATTAGCAATCGAAGCAGTTCAAGTTTGATAAGTGTACCGAAAGCATCTTGCCTTCTTTATGGGTTTATAATTGCGGTAGTGGTCTCGTTTCATTTAACACCGATGTTTATTGTCACTTTCTGACATGATGTCCGAACGAAGCTTCGATTTTTCACTACCCATATACTAATACGTTGCAATTATGAACTGTTGTTTGTCTCATGGGTTCGTCTCATGGGTTCGGTTTTGGGGTTGGGCTTTCTAACTGTTAAAATATGTCTCAAGTTTAAGTCCGAATAGAAAAGTTTGCTAATTCAAGTAGGTTTCCTATTTTGATTTGGTTTTCTAATTGGAGAAAGTTCCCTAAAAATGGATTTCCTAATTTGGATCATGCTCTTGTCTATAAATAAGAAGTGTGACTTCTTATGAAGAGTATAAAAGAGGAGCTTCTGCTAATGAATTATACTATGAAGATATCTGAGTGTGCTTGAACGATTAAATTCATGTGTTAAAAATTTGTGTCTAATTCATTTGTGAGATTGAGAGATTATTTCGTAAGGAATTGTGAGGCTGAACACTGCATGAGCTATTAAGTGTAATCGAGGCTTGAAAAATACTGAGAGTGTTTGAGTGACTCGAGTGTAGTTGTAATCTCTGTTGTATTACTTAATTTATAGTGAAATTTCATGATACTCTCTCCGTGAATATAAATCACTACGATCGAACCACGTAAATTTGATATTTAATTTATTTTATTGCTGTGTCGATTTTATTATTCGATCCTGGGCTTCCGCACCACTAACAATGGGGTGTCAGATGTCGATGCCAGATTTTTACTCACGGTTTTAGGACGTGGCTTTGAGCTGATGTTGTCTGTTCACATGAATTGTCAAGAGGATGTGAAAACTGATCCCCAATGGGGCATCTGTCAAATCTTCTTGGTCATGATCGGACCAGGAAAAGCTTTTATGAAATAGTGGATTGGCACCCGGGGCCCAATATGAGACACAATTTGATCTGTCATAGCGAACATTTGATAACTCTATAAAAATAGAGTTATTTGATCTACTTTAAGCAATAAATAATGTAATATTTGTTAGAATATATTTGGATTTCCTTTTATGTACTTAATATTTCCTTATTTATGCAGAATATTGAGATATGGAGAAAATAAGGAAAATATGACAAAAAAAAAGAAAAGATTATGCGAACCAGAAAAGAGTTAGAAGGTGGATATCACATTGGGAATTCTGCGATTTATTCCTTAAATTTATGCGAAAAAAGAAGTAATTGCCTTGTGAGATGAGTCTTGGATGTTATTATATAAAAAGGATAACTTAGGGGAACATGGAGTTTTTTTAAGAGAGAGATCGTTTTTGTTTTCAGTGTTCTGAGAGTTTTTCAAGTATTTTGAAGAGAAGACAAAAGTGGTGACAGAATTCTTGTTCTTTGATTCAAGATGTTTGATTTAATTTCTATTTTCGTTTCTTCTTCTATTATGTTCTAATTTTCTTTGTTAGAGCTACGATGTAGCCTAACCATGATGATACGAATTTCATGTTTTTTATGCTTTGCAAATAATTTCATTCATGTGAGTTATATATTATTGTGTTTAATGCGTTTAGGTGACTGGCTACCACTTGAATGATCTAATGTGCATGTTTGAGACTGAGAAGTGATAATATGCAATTGCTCCTTATAATATATAACCATGAATTAAATGTGGATAGAAATATACCAATGTATTTGTGTAGCTTTCGGTGATAAGGTGGTCCAAAATATTCATTACAAACCAGGAATATTCACAGATTTTACTGCGCTTATGTTTATTTAAATTCACATAGAAATATAATGAATTGATAAACTGAGTAGGTTTGTTATACGTAGAAATATGATAGTAAATAGATTAGGAAATTCCACTATCACATGCTTGATATTGTTCTTGTATGCATAATTATCCGAGATTCATATCTAGTGGTTATGGTGAAATCGGATGCTCTAACATATTTTACCTAATTGATTATTTGCCTTTAGTTTATAAAATTTCGTTTTTAAAAATTGTCAGTTTTTATTTATTCTCAAATGTATTTTGATTTGTTAGATAAATTTTAGAATTAGTCTATTTTTAATATTTAATTGGTTTATTATCATCGATCTTGTGTGGGACGATACTCTTCTCATCATTGTATTATTTGTTCAATACGTTCGTTGACACGTACAGAATTTTACGAACAACATCCATGAATCAGATTATAAGATGCCAAGAGTGCACATTTTCTTTTTCTTTTTGTTCTTTTGGCAACTCGCTCCTAGAGCCTAGGCAACAACAGTAAAATTTGCAACACTTCATGATTAGACAGAGCCCACGTAAAAGCAGAAATGGACCAGCCATTCATGCTAGAGCCACAGATGTAAACATCAAAACATTGCAAGTGGGAGGAGCACTTGACAGTACTCCAACTTCATGTAAAGTTCTTGGCTTCTGTAACTGTCATTATAACTGAAACCAGGCGTAACAGTTAGTATAGCGACAACTGACAACAATAATGAAGGAAGATTGAAAACAACCTCTCATTGCGCTAAATAGGCGGGAAACCGATCAAACCATCAATCAGTACACTCATTTAATACAAGACTAAAGGGCACTAAGTTTTTTACCATGTGAGAGCGGAGAGCCTGTGGAGCTCTCAATTCTATTTTAAGTTATTGTCGGTGGACACTGCAGAAGCATGTGCACTGATGGCCTTATGATAGGGTCACTTTTGGTTTTGGGAGCCTGTGATTCTGCTACTAGGTTTTGAAGTACTAGGTTAGGGAGGAGCATGAGGGACATGCTTCTATAGTTACTACTTTAATTACAAACAATGGTTAGGTGTGTGTCTGATAATCATTGCAGAGCTGAATAGATTAAATAAGCTGATTGGGAATCTCTTCACTACACAGAATAATGTTATCGAAAATTATTTTAGTCAGCCTGATACGAAAGTTAAATCTCATCAGTGAAAGGAAAACGCCTTTTTCTAGTTACCACAAGTACCTTCAAGCTTTGACATTCCATCAGTCACAGCAGCTGGATAGATCTGCTAATTTTCTTCTCTAGGTGATGTCCTTCAGTGCCCAGCGTGATCTTCGTGCATAAACTTCGATTTCGTTTGGAATTGGGACACGTCGAAGCATGCCTCTTCTCAGTTAATAGAGGCTTTGATGTGAGCGTGCAAAATGTATAAATTAGCTGCAGACTTCTTTTGGAACCGGAACCGACCCCAAAACTGTGTAAAAAACAATCGGCTTCTGGCCATTCCCTTGAGCTCATTTCATTTACTGTAAATGAAATGTTACCTGAAAGTTTTCTGGCTCTTTCTTTCTACCAACACAAGAGAACAAGAGCACACGATGTCTAGCTAGCAAAGGTTTTGCAGTGACTGATTAATCGCTTGGAAGTTCTTACCAAATTGCTCCGTTGCAGCTGGGCACAGATACTGTCAAGTCTCCATCGGTCATATATAAGAAGATAAGATGAGCACATGACGGCACAAGGTCACTGGCCCGGTATGAGAGGAACTTCACCAAAGAGGGATTGATAAAGATTTAGGAAATTATGTCTGAATATAGACATTTGGTCCCACCACAACAGGCACCGCCAATTAGATTCGGTCGCAATGCAACGCGAACCGTAACTAGATGTCCATTTCAACTTCCGCTCGTTTTATTGTTATAACCAGCGGCCGAAGTTAAACGCCATTGGCTAGTTGAGATCCCATAATGTCGCTATTCCAGCAAGATCAGTCTCATTAGTTTCATTTTGATTTATGACTGAACCAGATGGACTCTGCAGCCACATCTTTATACTCAGTTAGGAAACTTTTTATTAACAACTTTTTACTATTTGGCACGGCCCAAGTTGACTGACAAGGTTCAAAGAATCGATTAGAGAAAGATCTTCGAATCGAGAGAAAGCTGGACGAAAGTAACAGGCGTACATGACCATAAGTACAAGAAGTTACGGCCCGACTCGATCGATGTCCTTATCGACGAAATCGAGTTGAAATTAATGGCAGGACATTACCCCACTAATGATGCTCTTAACCTAGCCCAATCATAGCTGTTTCACTTGAGCTTACTTTGAAGAATCTTCTCATCACATTTGGGCAACTAGGAAGTGTGTCCTTGGGCACACTTTTAAAGATCTAACCCTAGTCCTTGTCCAAGAACCAGTGGTCCCCAATTTGCATAGACACAGTTCGTGCAAAAAAGAATCACATTGGAAATGGCTGACAGCACAAAGCCTCAACATAAACAAAGGAAAGAAATGAAAAGAAAAAGCTCTGATTCTTTCCTAGTACAATCAAACCCCATTAAACTAACGATGCCACTGTGACTCTTCATCTTCCCCCACACATAAAAAATGTCACCCCCGTTGTCAGTTCACAGTACAATCATTGCTACAGCTGATTCGGAGGATCTACATGATGAAGTAGAATATAGCCACCAAAATGAGATCAGACTGAATCGTGAATATAATTGAAACCCAACAAACTCACCCATCCGGGAAAGAAAAAGCAATAAGCTGCTGATCACATGTGAAAAGAAAACAAAATGGCTTCTGGGTTAGCTCAAGGCTAAGCAGTGGCAGGTGAGATTCTGATTCTGAGAAGATGAGCCGCCCAGATCTTGTCTTTGCGCTCCAATCCCTCTGGACTTTCTTCTCTCTCTTTTTGGCAAATTTGTTTGAGACATCATAAGCTGTCATGCTCAAAATACAAAAGACACAAAAGGTTGGGTCATGCACTTCTTTTGGCCTTTTGGGTTAACCAATTTCACTTTACTGCGGTGACTATATAATATGCCAAAAAATTATTTACTCTTTCCCTAAAAAAATATTGACATGAGATATCAAGAAAATGGAGGTCCACCTGATCTTGGACTGTTCCTTTGGAGGCCACCCTCAAAACAAAGCCGCCAAAAAAGTATTATATACCATACCCTGCCAACAAGTTTTGTCAACTTGTGTAGAGGAAGCGTGAGCGAATGTCACATTACAATTATTTCATTTCAACACATGTTGCCCCTTTCTGTCCATCTGTTTCTGTCTTGGTGCACTCTTTCTAAGTAGCTTGATTCTTTATTTTCATGAAAGATGGAAACATGGTCGCCCGATCTTTCCTCGTGCATGCAAGTGCCGAGCTTGTTGATTTTGGATCATGGGAGCTACGTATAATTAAGAAACTTCGTATACCGCAACAAGTATATGCAGTGACACAGATGCATAACGAAGTGTGTGCAGATATTTCCATGAGATTCTAAGTTGGTTGCTTCTCAGCTCAAAAAATCATTGATGTATGATTAGGTCGATGTTCGATAATAGCATTTGTGTAGATTAGGCAATACAGAGCCTCGAGCACAACATGCCGATATGATGTCACCGATGAATATTGGTATTAACCCAATCGATGATCACCGATACTCTCATAGTCTTGTCATCCTTGTCAAACTAGAAGCTTGAGCAATGACCACAGCACATACATTGGTAATTACTGGTTTGCAATCCATACTATGATATTTGACGATTCTCTCACACACTCGAAGTACAAACAAGAAAACCGGCGATTCGACCGGCGTACCTCCGAGGCGAGGTCAATGTCGAGAGCAAAGTGGGGGCAAAAACTGTTCAACGAACAGGAAGCAAAATTGAAAACGCCTGCTGTTGCGGGGAGCCACAGGCAAAGCGTGCACCGCGCATAGGATGCTTGACCGCACTGATCCAGCTCGGGTCCACGAACTGGCGAACCCAAACAAGCACCGGGGTAGGGACCCTCGGGGGTCGATCCCGGGGTCCACGCCGGCCCCCGGCCCCCGAGCCCCATCAAGGAGTCCTCGAGAGTGAACTTCCAACAGTATCCTACCGAAAGGGTTTGTCATCACCACGCTCAAAATCTGTCGGCAAAGACGGACGGACTCTCGAGTCCCGACGTCTAGTCAACGAGAAACCGCTCCTCGTCACAAACGATCTAATGGAGAACGCTCGCGGCACGACACGACGCGACGAGATTCGCGATCACGCGAAATCACGGGTCATGTAGCAGAGTCCCGACCTAGAAAAGAAAAAGGTCAAAAAGCTTGAACGGAAGTGCGATTCGACTCGAGGGACGGCAATGGAGCCGGGCGCGGGGGGGTGACCGCAAGGAAAGAATTGGGCGGTTGCCATTGCGTTCGATACGTGGGGCCAAATTGAATCGACAGCTGAAAGCGAAAGCGAAAGCGACAGTGAAGTACCAACACCCCCACCCCCCCTCCTCCTCCTCCTCCTCCTTCTTCCCTTTGCTTACTTCACAGAAACGGACAAAGGTGGGCCCCGCATCACTCTCGTTCTAGTGGGCCCTCTCTCTCTCTGTCTCTCTCTCTCGACCATTCAATGTGCAAATGCATTCCTCCTTTTTTTATTTTCTCTTTTCAGCTATTGCCAATTTCGTTCTAACAATTGGGATAAGTTTAAAACCCTAAGACAAGATTTAACCGTATCTCAATTGGACGTTATCCTCGACCATCGATTATGCGCGAATCCTATCCAGGCCGATCCGTTTTTCGCTCACGACGACGACGACGATGATGATGGTGGCGATGTCGCGATCTGGACCAGAGTGGCCACCATCATCTAGAAAGCCCGGACTTTTTTCCCGATTTCGCGTCGGCGTGACGTGCCGACGCGGGATTTGCCTTGCTCGCTTAGAGATGCCGTCGGTGTCGATGTATGCTGGGAGAGCCGATGGACAGGACTATCGTGTCGAGGGTGTGTGTTCAGCGGGGACAGTCGGGTTCGATTATGGCTCCGTTATGTTTTCTAATCTAAAAGGATCATCTGCACTGATTCGAAATAATTAGTCAGTGAAAAATGCTTTTATTGTCGACGGCAATTTATGCCTGGATATTTTTACAGACAACGAAAATGGTTTTCCATTCATTTATTTTTACAAGCAATACGAGCAGTTTTTTTTTCTAAATATTGTCCAAATCATTTTTCTTTATCGAAACTAGCATAGCTCAAGAGCGATCTGATTCCCGATTCAACCAGGCTTTCGACTCTCCTCGCGAAATTAGGCAATTCACACGACCAATTTTGATTCGTGGTTGGCTTTGTTGACGACCCCCATTCCTAATATAAATTAATTAATTTGCCATTAGCTTGATAAGTGCTCTTTCTTTTTCTTTTTCTTTTTTTATTTCTTTTTCTTTTTCTTTTTTTGGTGGCTAAAAATAGCTTAACGAGCGTTGTGCGTGCGCATAAAACTAACGCTCGGCTCTTTCCCATGACAAGACCGTCTGTAAGGGTTGGGGGGCCCCCACCGGGTGTTGGAAGTACACGTGTAGAGATGCACGGGGGGACAAAATCCTGGAGAAGGGAGCCGTAGGTTTGCGCGCCCCACGTGGACCGCGGGGGCCCCGCGCGGTTAGAATCTGACGTGGACGTATCTGACGGGGGGTGCGGCTCTCGAGCGCGTGAACGGAGGGGAGCGCCAAGGGAGGGCGCGTGCAGCCCAAACGCCGCCGCGACTTCGACATTCGACGCGCTTGCCTTCGTGAATGAACCCCGAACTTTAATTCGATACGCAACGTGGTCCCGAACTTTAATTCGATGACGTGATCGCCGAGCTTTCGATTTATTCAACGTGAACCCTATACTTTAACCTGGTGTGTAATGTCGTTTCTAAATTTTTAATCTGTTCGATATGGTTTCCAAACTTTCAGTAAATATTCAAATTAGTTCATATATTATATGAAAATAACCAATATCATTCTTCCGTTAATTTAAGTTCAAGAACATCATTGAACATTCTCATGTAATTCATGGACTAGTTTGAATATGTATCAAAAGTTTGACTCTCAGGTGAATTTTCATGTAGTTACTCGTGACAAATTAAAAATTTAAGGACGACATTGTAAATTGGACTAAAATTCATAGATCATATTAGATAAATTAAAAATTCAGTGATCATAGGACCAGTTGTGTCATTTATCATCTATGAATTTGAACATTTTTTTTAATTGGGGCTTAACTTGTCACAATAGTTATCGAGAAATTTCCGTGAAATTTTATGGGAAATTGAGCCTGTGCATACCTCTCTCTGTGGAATCTCTCCATATTTTGACCATTTGACTTTAAAAGAGAACTTTGACTCTCAGATGAATTTTCATGTAGTTACTCGTGATGAATTTGTGAAATTTCTCCATATGTTGATCATTTGACTTTGAACAGTTTACATTCGTTTGGACCCATTTCATCGTCATAATTTTTTCTAGGGAACACGACTAGAAGATCGTGCTTAGAAAGCGACTGATACATCCATTACCTATTTGCTAGGGTAGAGCAACAGAAATAAATAATCGGAGTATGTCGACATATGTCTCCAAGACATTTGTTAAGCGACAACAGATTTAGTTATTGAATTCTCTTGTAATACTTTAGGTGATTACGCCTAACTTAATTTCATTTCTTAAAGATCGATTTTCTATATAAATTATATGCTCCGACAATTGCTGTTTTTAATAGTACGTTTTTTTGTCTTCCATGGTCATATAGGTAAAACTAATCTTAACTTATGTTCTCATCAAAGTTACTTTGATCCCTATCTTGAATGAGACGCTTTGAACTGTGTCGATGAAACTACTTGAGCATAAGATATGAACACTTCATGTTATTTTAAAATAAATAAAACCATGTGTTATAGGGGCGGTCGATTCTAAGGCGGATCGGTGCTCGACCTAGAATTGAGAATCGAATCTATGTCCTCCGATTGAAAAAAGATTGGAACCGAGAACCCAACTTGTTGGTTCCCAATTCTACCGGTAACCAACCTTTTTTTAATGTTCTAGATGATTTCGAAATTTATAATTAAATATAAAAGTTGCATCATTTTTAATTACGAAAGCATACTTTGTTAAGTGGTCATGTGGTTAGTTGATCAAATTGAAGACCCTCATTCACATCATGGGAGGTGCCGAAAAGAAATTTACCAAAGAGACTTCAAAACAGGCTGAAAATCGAAAGGGCTATATTAGCGGTTCTGTTTTATTTGGGTTTCTGTAATACTCAATCCAAACTGAACCGTTTGGGTATGCGTTCACTGCAACGCGAACCCCATTTTGACTCGAACTGAAAGTACGATTCGAGCCAGGTTTTTTCCTTTCTATTGTTTTGATTTTTTTCCCGGGGTGGTGGTTTAACGCATACTGCAATAGCGGGATTGGTTCAGCAATGAAGATCCAAAGGAAAACAAAAGGAAGAAATAAATATGCGAGGAAGGCAAAATCAAACTTGCAAGAGTTGTACAATGAGTCCGTGACACATCTCTTCCTAAATTTGGCCGCAGTCTGACATGGTCATACTAGTTTGAACCAATTTGGTTCGGTTCATTCCTAGCGGGAAAATAAAAAAAAATTCTACAAAAAATTATAAAAATCATAAAAAATTAGAAAATTCATAAAAGAAAATTAGAAAATCCAGAAAATTCCTAAAAATCTCAAAAAAAATTCAGAAAATCCATAAAAATTGAAAAATTCCAGAAAAATTCATAAAAATTTCCATAAAATAAAAAAAGATTCAGATTTTGGGAAAATAGGAAATTTGGTGAATTTTTGCCAAAAAAATTCAAAAATTCAAAAAACCAAAATTTTCAAAACTTCACATGATGTCTTAGAATACTTGTGGCCACTTGCTTTGAGTGAAATTTAAATTTTTTGAGGTACCCAAATAATATTTTTTAAGACTCCTTAGTTTAGGATTTAAAAAGGGTTTGAACCCCTAAAAAACCCTAAAAGGGGTTTAACCCCCGAAAGCGGTCTCAACCCCTAAAAAACCCTAAAATCCTAAAAAAAACAACACAATCTTTTGAATGAATAAGCCTTTTAAGGTTTTTGTGTTTTTGATTGATTTTCATTTTCGAGACCATTTCTAAAAAAAAAAATGGATTTCTGTTCCAGGAAATAAGAATTTATATTGTTATCAAACGGGTTTATGTTTTAGGAAATAAAAAATTTTATGCCGTTATCAAACAGGTCTCTGTTCTAGAAATAGAAATTTCCGGTGGTCATCAAACGGGTTTATTTCTGTTCCAGGAATTGTTTCCGGAACGATTATCATTCGCGCCCTAATCACCAGATTAGTCAAATTCCTCTCACGCGCTCTCGCCCGCGCGTCGGGTTCCCCGGACAAGATCAAGGCCCCTCCCTCCTTCCCTCCCTCACCTACCCATCATTTTCTAATTGCCAGTTTCGTGCTCGGAGTGGCGTCCTCCGTCTGTCCTTTCTCCCTTTCATTTCGTCATCCTTTTCGTTCTTATTACATGACGGCAGCTTTGGCGCATTCCATAAATGCAGACAAAATGAATCTCAAATTCAAATGAAATGAAGTGGGGGGACCTCCTCCTCCTCCCCGGACGAAGCGCCGCTATATATATGCACCTTCGCTCTGTGCCGGTCTCGCTCTACGTGAATTTCTTTAGCAGTTCTCGAGCTCCCCGCGATTTTTGTTTCCTTTTTTTTTTTGTTTCTTTCTTCTTTGGGAGTTCTCCACCGAGTTTCTGAACTTGGGCCGGTGGAATTTTGGTTCCCGATTCTTCGCCCCCGCCCCCCCCGAATCCGGCGGGCCTCCGATGGCCAAGGGCCGGAGACTGACGTCCAGCCGGAGCGAGCGCCTGCTGGGAAGCTACGGCGGCGGCGGCTACGGCTACGGGGCCGACGGGAGCGAGGCGGCGGAGTTCGACGAGGACGACGTGTGGTCGGCGGTGGACCACGGCGGCGGGGGGGCGGACGACAGAGGGGAGGACGGCGGGGAGAATTCGCAGCTGGGGTGGGCCCCGGAGGAGGGCGGCGGCGGAGGGGGCGGCGGGGGGAGGAGGGGGCGGGGCGGGGTCCCGCGCGGCGGCCTGTCGCTGGCCTTCGAGGACTCCGGGGTCAGGCCGTCGTCGAGGATCGTGCACCAGTTCCGCGGGAACGACGCCGGGGTGGCGTCGTCGTCGCCGCGCGGGCACGGGGACGGGGACGGGCACGGGCACCACCACATGGCCACGTCGGCGCCGGTGAACGTGCCCGACTGGAGCAAGATATACCGGGTCGACTCGGTGGAGTCGATGCACGACTCGGACGACGGGCTGGAGGAGGAGCGCGGCGCCGAGATGGTCCCGCCGCACGAGTACCTGGCGCGGGAGTACGCCCGGAGCCAGCAGGCCGCCGCCACGTCGGTCTTCGAGGGCGTCGGCAGGACGTTGAAGGGGAGGGACATGCGGCGAATGCGCGACGCCGTGTGGAGCCAAACCGGGTTCGACGGTTGATACTCAATACAACAATCGCCACCACCCCGCCACCGCCACCGCCACCGCCACCGCCACCGCCACCGCCACCATCTTTATATCATTAGATCCACCGTCGATTGGGAAAGAAAGTCGGACGAGAAAAGCGGGTCGGGAATTGTATCCGTCATTGTTAAAGGTAAAAGATTTTTCAGGGGCAGTGATTCGGGATCGAGTCGGCTCGGGTTCGGGATCGAGTCGGCTCGGGGGCCGAGTGAGCCCGAGCGATTGAAGATTTTCTGCGTCTCCTCTGGTTTCGTTAGGTTGAAACTCGAGAGGTCTTCAAATTTCTGTCTTACGAGTTCGTCTTCTAGCTATGTAGCCAAATCTCGATGTAATGGGTTGTGGGTGTTAGTATTAGTTTGGAGGAAGAAGAAGAAGAAGAAGAAGAACTAAGGCTTATATTTTTCTTAATTTTATGACCAATATCTCTAATTTTAATATTCTTTATCTTCCCAATTTTCTTATGCAGAGATTATTATTATTATTATTATTTGCCCAACTTGAGGGAAGTGGGTTATAAGTTAAGGTGGTGATCATGTGACAAGTTGCTGTGAAAATTACAGTACATGAATTGAACGAATTGGAAAGGGAGGAGACGATCCTTAATAACCACATCTTTTCTAATGAGAAGGACCGGCTGCTTCTATCCTATATGGACCTTTGCAAATGTACACTTTTTATGTTCGTACGCGAAAGTCCGTGTGCGCATTTTGCTTCGCTCGGCATGCCCACGCCCATCCATCACGTGAACTTTCTCGGCTCGTGCTCCTGACTTTGCCGGAGTTTCTTTTATAGGATCGAAATGAATGCGATGATGACTAAATCAGATGATTTGGAGGCTATAAATCTCACGAGATCGAGCATTTGACCAGATTGGAAGTGAACTTTCTTAGAATCGGAGGAAGTTCTTCCTTTAAAATGAACTGTGGCCCTCAAGGTCGATCTAATGGTCTGCTTCCACAAATGGCATAACTTAACAAAACCCAATTGAAGCCCCTGAACATATATGATAGGGAAGGTTGCAGATATAAATTAGTGTTGGATGTAGATTTCTAGCAAAGTCCAAAGGTATTATCCCCATTAAATGCTTGAGAGAGAGAGAGAGAGAGAGAGAGAGAGAGGGTGAGTCAAGCAAGACCCAATATTTCCTTTTCCTCGTTAATTTGTGCATGCAAAATAAAATGGTTGAATTCAAAGCTTGACTAACTAAACCATTTAGGTAGTTAAATTTATTAATTTTCTCTAGTAATAAGGCGATCGGAGAATTGACGAAGGAGTTGTTTGATTATTTGGTTTGATCACAACTATTAATAATTTTGTTAATGAGGAAAAATTGATGGACTGACTTAGGGAGAATTCAAAAGATCCTCTTGATAAAATATTCACTTGCTCCTTTCCTAAACATTCAATTCAAAAGAAGGAATCTGGTCCTTTGTCCACCACCCCTTTTCTTGCCCTTCATGACCTAACTTGATTTTCCTATGTATAATTTCGTTCAAGAATCTCAAAAAATCATCAAGTATGGTCCTGATTGATTGAAATAATCTTTTGGGTGATGGGCTAGGGAGTAAAGTGGACAAAATAATTAATTGGCGCCCACAATGAGGATACTGGGGAGAAACCAGAGGGAGCTTCTGATGGAATGTGAGATGGGCCTGCGTGGTGGGCACAAGTTGACAAAGTTTTCCTTCTTTCAAATTTGGCGATTGTAGTGAAAGATGAGACATCATTGAGGATGGATCCAAACCCTGATGGCCATGCCTTTTTTAAAGAAAGAGACACCACTGGCTCTCAATTTGTTTATTTGTATGTTTAGAAAAATGGGCTGCCAATTGAAAGGGCTACTGTTGATTTTTATACAAGGCATGATCAATTTTTTGAATGTAGGAAACAAGAGATTCTCTCTCCTTACTATGTGATTAAACAAATTTTGAGTTGATGGTTTTTTTGACCAGAGGACAGCACCTCTTTTTGAATGTGTGAACAGATGGTGTACCCTTGCTGCATAATGAGAGGTTGGTAATTATTCCAAATGCAGAAAAAAAAAACAACTCATCTTTTTCTTTTTCTTTTTTGGTTTGTGGAGGAGTAATAATCAAAGTGGGATTGAATATTTATTGCATTGGTGTAAAGACGATTTGAAATTGGGCCTCTATTTGTATATTGGAACTTGCAAGGGTGGCCGAAGGTCCCACAGGTCAGAAAATGCTGCTCCAATTCATGCCCTAGGAGGGGTGCATTTTACCACAAAATTACAAATACAAGTCACTCCGAATAGCTGTGAACAAAATTATGATTAATAACATGTTGACTTATAGATGATGAGAGATTTTGCTTATCTCCTCGTGATCTTGAATTCGAGTCTTGTTGTAGGCACTTCGGGAATAAAATCACGAAATCACCGAGTTGATATAGAGGAGCGAGATTGTCCGTGGATTGAGGTGTGTAAAAAAAATTGGACTGGACACTACCTGATCGCCAAATAAAAAATGAAGAAAAATTTATCTCAGAGAGAGAGAGAGAGCGCGCATGCCCCCCGGGGCCTAAATAAGCAATTTTCAATCTTAAGCTTTTGGATTCAACATTTGAACATTTATGATTATCCTATTCACCAATAAAGAAATACGTGCATGAGGGAGGTCTGGTACAATTAAGGGTGAGCATGATCAAGTTTCAGAGTCGGGACTGGGAACTGAATTGGAAAAACTCATTTTAGATAATTTAGAATTGAGGATCGAAACAATCCCTCTTTGGAACTGGTCACTAGACTGGTCTGCAAGTAGAACTTGGACCCGAACCCGAACCCCTCTGTCTTTTCCTTCTTTTCTTACTTTTTTTTTTTGGGTGAAATTAGAGATAGAGAGGCGGAAATATGGACGGAGTGAATGGATTGTAAGCCTTTTGTTTCTTTAAACTATTAGTTAAGCAAGTACCATTTCGCCAAAAATAGTCCTCGTTGTTAATTGGATACCGATTCTACTTGGAAATCGGTTTGGTTGGTTCGGTTCTAAGTAGAAATGGGTTCGACCTTTAATCAGTGAATCAAACCAAACTTGGTGGGTTTCTAAAGTTTTTACTTGTGAACCAACACATTCTCCCGAAAAACTGGCCTGGAACTAAATCGGCTGGGCCGATTTCAACGTATTCTCAAACCAAATGTGGATTGTAGCTCGCCCTTAGGTGTGCAGCGACATTGAGCACCTTGTATCGCATGAATAACCTTGGCACAAAACCTGGTTAACAGTGTAATCGTTGGCCAGAAAGATCACGCGTGATTGGAATCGAGCAGATGTTAGGGAGAGGTGCTACACTTTAAAAAAGTTATTGTGATATCCTTAAATCCTTAAAACATTCACGATGAGAAGATGGGCTATTTTGAGTCCTTGTAAATCGGGTTGCAACTGAACTGGACTACATGTTTAGCAAATCTTAGATTCATGTTCTTGATTGATTCTAGACAATTCAATTCTCAATCCATGTGATCAATCCAAAATGTCATGCTAACTTTGGACATTGAAGAAAAGTAGGGGCGATGGGACTGAAAATTTTGGGCTGCGGTGTAACGTCAAGGGCAAAGCTCAAAGGAAAGATCTTGTCATGTGTGGACTTTTGGCTGCTTAGAAAGGCTTTGAAGCCCATACGAGTGCATTCCCACACTCGACAGTCAGTTGAAAGACTTTAACATGGGAGGAGTTCTTTTCCTATTGTGCCTATTTTGAAAATTTCATTTTCATGAGTAGGGATGGCATTGATGCGAGACGAGAGCGTGACTCTCGACCCGCTCCCATCCATGCGTATCAAATCAAGCTTCACTTATAAAGTGGCAGGTGTAGCTTTTCAAGATTAACGTGATATTGCGACCCCGTGATTTGACCACATAATCTGCTTCATCCAAATCAAGGGTTTAATCACACCCAACCAACTTCCTAGGGGTACTCATTCGATATTGGTTCGAAAGCATTTGGAATTTTTCCTTTTTCGACCGTTTTAAAAGAAAACTCCATGGAGTAAGGGGTTGGTTTGGCTTTAGGAATATGTTAAAATGAGAATTGGATTGATTATATTGCTAAAAATCCATGATACTTTTAAAAGGCACCATGCTATTACGATGGGAAATTACCAAAAAAAATCTATCATACTTGCGTCAATTCGGTCCTAAACCTTTTCATAATTTGCCAATTTAGTCATTCCGGCCAATTTTGATCGGAAAACACTGGGTAGTAGTCCAATCAGCACTGACCATCCTATGTGGTGTAGCCGGTCTGATGTGGACAATATTTTAAAAAAATTTCGAATTTTTTTTTTCAATTTTTTTCTTTTTTTTTTTTGTTTTTCTGCTTTTTTCTTTCCTTTTTGCTTGCAATTAGTCTCAAAGTGATGGTCAAAGAGGGCTAGGCAAGGGTCGCTTAACTTGCTGCCGGAGAGAGCCTAGGGCAAGGGCCATCCGCAATAAAAAAAATTGATCAAATGGACTACATTGGCAAATTGTCAAATGATCTATGTCTCAATTGGCCAAATTTCTGACCAGAAAAAATTGATCAAATTAAAAGATTTAATACTGAGCACAAATACAATATGTTTAGGTTTTTTTGATAGTTTTCCCTTATTTAGGTAACTAATAGAAATGGACTAATGTGATGACAATATAATTAGCATTAGGAGTGATTATAGGGTAGGTTATAGACAAAAAATTTGGAATCTAACATGTTAGAGTTGATTTACGATTTTTTGAACCAGAATTGAATCGGTTCCTTAAGAACCGACTTAGAATTGAATCGGCTGGTTACAAGATTGACTTGGAAACTGGGCCCAATTTATTTTCCAAATTTTAAATAATTTCTAAGTAGTATAATTATTTCTTTAAGAAAACATACCATGTGAACCGATTGTGGCATAGTGATTAAGGCATCAATAGATTATTTAAGGTTCTTAGGTTTGAAACCCATCTCCAATATATCTATCTTTTTAAGACAAAGTTAAAAAAAATAATCAATTATTTTCGCGAGTTCTCGTCCTAAACTCTTAAACAGTTTACAGTATTGAATCTAGAATTGAACCAATCAAGGTGGATTCAATATTTTTTTACCGGAGAATATACTCGGTCCTAGTTGAACCGACCTATAACCGGTTGGGTAAAGTCGGTTCAATTCCTGAGTTGAATTGGCCCCGATTGCTCACTCCTAACGAGCAAACCAGAATAGTTTCCCCCTTTACAGTTTTTGTTTTCCAATTTTTGGATTCTTATTTTCTTAGGCTTAACTTGTTTGACCTCGATGTTTATAACAGAACAGATCATAATTTCACATAAATTAATCTGAAAAACTCTTAACCATCCAATCTCTTATTTTAAAGCCCCCTGATCTCACATTCCACACACGACTTGTCCACGACTCAGCCAAGATTCCTTAGTCAACTTAATCAAGTAAATCCCGCCGACCAGCTGTCTGCATTCCTAGGCAACCAAGTACAGGTGCAGCTCATGATTCTAAGTTGCATCACGAGCTATAAAACAAAGCAATTCATTTGAACAAAAAAAAATAAAACTTGAAATCCCTCTCGACCCTTGACACAATCGATGGACACATGTTGATTACCCAACACGTGTCTTCTCTGTCAAATGTTGTTCTGTCATGCCAGGCTGCCACCTCTTCAGAACATTTCTCAGCAACCCCTCCTTATACTATTAGCTATCACTCTGTCTAGTTGTGTCATGCGTGAGGAGAATATTTAAGGAACGTTTATCCACCTTGGAATATCGAACCCGAAAAATAAGCCCTTGGATCAGAGCGATGTTGGGAAAGTTGTGGTCTTTCTTGAGAATTTTCGGTCACTTTTTTGGCCACTTTTTCTTGTTTTTGTTTGGTTATGGTGGAGTTTTCCTTATTGGTTATTTCCAGGCTACTTTTGAATCCAAGGACATGTGGCCCCATCCATCAATACAGCAAAGTCATGAAAAAGTAAAACTGGAAACTTTCAAACTGCATCCTCGAATTATGTCACCTTTTCCTTCCAAATTTTGGAAAAACCCGCTTCGAGTCATATTGTATAAAAGCTAAAGCTCAAATTTTTTTGATCTGGGTAGCCACTGTTCCTGCAGCCTCGAGCTCTAAAAAATCTGAATCTGTGAACCTCTCACCTCAGAATTCAATTTATCGTTCGTGAAGATATTTTGAACTTCTGTCCGAATTTGCTCTCCAGCGCAGCAAGCAATCAATCAAAATCCCAACTTGATCCTCTTTTCCGCACCCAATCACTGGTCAGGAAAATGGGTTGCTGTGGAAGCAAAGAGCAATCTCCACAATCTGGTGCAAAAGGGCACTCGAGCACGACTGTCTCAGGGCAAAGCCAAGCTTATCAGCAAGGACCTGCGGTTCAGACCCACAAGGTGTCCGCTCAAATGCCTCAACCAACACCACAGCAACAGCCAGCGAGTAAGCCTCCACCAATGAGCAGTGCGGTTGCTCAAAATACGGACAATACAATTCTGGGTAAGCCATTTCAGGACATTAAGCAACACTACACTCTTGGCAAGGAACTGGGTAGAGGTCAATTTGGCATTACGTATCTTTGCACCGAGAAGTCTACTGGCCACACCTATGCCTGCAAATCTATACTGAAGAGAAAACTTGTGTCGAAAAGTGACAGGGATGATATGAAAAGAGAGATTCAGATTATGCAACATCTCTCCGGTCAACCCAATATCGTTGAATTCAGGGGTGCTTATGAAGATAGGTATTCAGTTCATGTGGTGATGGAGCTTTGTGCTGGTGGGGAGTTATTTGATAGGATCATTGCCAAAGGTCATTATACTGAGAGAGCTGCTGCTTCCATTTGCCGCGCGATAGTCAACGTGGTCCACATTTGTCACTTTATGGGAGTTCTGCATCGTGATCTTAAGCCTGAGAATTTCTTGTTGGCAAGCAAGGATGAGGGAGCTATGTTGAAGGCCACTGATTTCGGGTTGTCTGTCTTCATTGAGGAAGGTGGACCTCTATTCCTCTTAAAGATCCACTTATTTTTTTGCAAGAAATGATCATCAGATTCTTGTGGTTAGGATTTTCAGTATTTTAGCTTGAAAATTGTTTGCTATGTGATTATGACCCCACTTATGTTTGACAGCAACATTACTTCTTCCAGGGATTTTTTAGAGTTGGACCAATCATCATTGATAATGAATTATGTACCTTGGCCTTCTAAAGAGATGATCATTGAATGGAAAGCAGAATATTGCCTGGAACTACAGTTTCATTCAATAATAAGCTCTCCAGCTGAAAAGGATAGCCGTGATAATCATTTATGACTTTTGGAAAATGCTTGTACTTGAGTCTGCTTTGAAGGGCAAATTGAGAGCAACCAAGTACTTCTAATCAATAGCCAGTGGTTGGGTTTCGGGGCGATGGCCACTGTTTGAAAACCACTCCACTGCAAAAAATTTTCATGGAAAAGCTAGTTCCTTGTTTTGCTGTTGACAGTAATAAGCTCATAGGACAGTGGAGGATACATCTGTTGAACTTGAGCTTGTTTTCCTTTTGTTCCTTGCAGCAAACTCATTCGTCTCCTTCTAAATGTGCTAGCTGCTGTTCCAGTTGATTCCTTCGTGAATCTGTTCCCTGAAATGGATTCCTTGCTCTAACCAGATTTGGGTCAATTACTTCTTCGCCTTTGCTTGCTTTTCATGGAGAGAGAAGAGAGGAGAAAGAAAGAGGGGAAGAGTGAGAGGGTGGGGCAAGGTGGTATGAAAGTTGAATGAAAGTTACAGCCCTGCAACCTTTGCTTTATGAGTGGTGCTAGCTAAAGGTTAATTGCAGGAGCAGCATGTCTTTTCATTTCGTTTGATAATTCCATAATTATTATGATATCATCTATTTCTAAATCGCAAGTGGTGATCTCCCAATGCTGTTTTTGTATCATCGATTTTAAAATATGAGCACACTTCATAAGTTTCTCAAAGGAATTTACTTGGCATGTTGGCTGTACTCATCATACTTTTAATATGCTCGTGGTGCTTTTGTCCTTTTTTTTGTTCAACTCAGGAAAGGTGTATCGTGATATAGTGGGTAGTGCTTACTATGTTGCTCCTGAAGTACTGCAACGTAAATATGGAAAGGAGATTGATATATGGAGTGCTGGAGTTATCTTATACATTCTTCTCAGTGGTGTGCCTCCATTCTGGGCAGGTAGATTTTGCCGATATTTTTGCAGCTTAAAAGAAGATTATTGCACAGCAACTTTAACGTAAAGCATGCCTGATACAACTAATTTATATTGCAGAAACCGAGAAGGGTATTTTTAATGCCATACTGCAAGGAGAAATTGATTTCGTCAGTGACCCATGGCCATCAATATCAGATGGTGCCAAGGATCTCATCAGGAAAATGTTGACTCAGGATCCTGAGAAGCGGATCACCGCTGCCCAAGTCCTTGGTAGTAGAACCCATATCTATCTGTAGTTCATCATAATATGAATCAGTAGGCCTTACCTTCCCTATAGGTTTCTCCCAGTATCATTGTTGGATCTGCTACTGTTGAATATCCTTTTATCCGAATTATATTTGTGCATGCATTAATTTGGTGGAAAACCTAGATATTCACTGTTCAGGGTGCAACACTCTTACTGTTTTCAGGCTGTCCAGTTATCGTGTGTGTGCTGTTGCTGGGAATTTGATGCGTCCTTTTTAATTTTGCATTCAAATTGGTTCAAAATATTATAAAATGACAGTTATATATTGCTGTTGTCGTCGCTATACAATAATCCATGGATTTAATGGTGTATCTCATCTTCAGTTTCCTTTCTTTCTTTCTTTAAGAAAATGTGGCACTCTGATATTTGAATATTCTTTGGCCTGGGAAACTCATATCAAAATATGGTCCATATTCTTGTCGCCAACACTGAGATGTGATGCTTGTCATAATTAGAACATCCTTGGCTCAAAGAAGGCGGAGAAGCATCAGACAAACCAATAGACAGTGCAGTTCTGTCCAGGATGAAGCAATTCAGGGCAATGAATGAGATGAAGAAGCTTGCATTGAAGGTAAACCATTTGTTTAGGTGCATAAGCGAAGTGCAGAAGTAAACGTCGTGAAATCTGCGAGTTGATATTATGTCATGTTATTGTACTTCTTCCAAGGTGCTTTGACTTCTGATATTGTATATTCAATTCAAAATGAAACCGAAATGGAGTTCTGTTTAATGCTTATTGAATCTTTAAAATTATAAATTAACGGGATCAAAGTAGAGATATCTCTGGAACAAATTCTCTCATCACTTGTTTTCAGCAGTTCTAGGTTGGAAACTAATATTAAGCCAATGTTATCCTCAGTAGTTTCTCCAAGAATGTTTGCCTGTAGCAAGGGAGTGGCTACATGGAATATTCTTTTACGTTGTAAAGCTGGCTATGGTAAAGATGCCATTGTAAATATACCATGGAATAGCGTAGAACTTGTTTTGCAAATTTCAACTCATGCATTAATTTTGGGCTGTCAGTCTCTTAGGATTGGGCTTCTCTTACAGAGGAAGTAATCTGTTGTTAGGTTACTATCAGAATCTTCTTTTGCACTTCTATCCCTTTGCTTAAGCAGAGATGGCAGCAATTTCATGAGAACTTTGTAAGGAGTCATTCTGTCCAGTTGATTAGAAAGACTAGCTCAATGTGCTGTTTTTAATATCTGGGGCAGTATACACTGACAATAGACCACCTTTTTTGGACTGATGTACTCATTGATGGTATGTTTCCTTCTATTTTAATAATTTTGTTTGTAATTTGTCGATAGGTAATTGCAACAAATTTCTCTGAAGAGGATATCAAAGGTCTTAAAGCCATGTTTACGAACATGGACACAGACAATAGTGGCACGATCACCTTTGAAGAGCTGAAGTCTGGTTTGGCTCGACTTGGATCGCGGCTTTCAGAGACTGAAGTAAAGCAACTTATGGAAGCTGTGAGTTGGAGTCTTAGACATAGAACCTTGATCACTGTATATCATTCTTTTCTATACTTGTCACTCTAATCCCTCTCAACATATTTTTCAGGCTGATGTTGATGGAAATGGTTCAATTGACTACATTGAATTTATATCAGCCACAATGCATAGACACAAGCTAGAGAGAGACGAACATCTGCATAAAGCGTTCCAATATTTTGACAAGGATGGCAGCGGGTGAGTGAGTTACTATTTCCTTGTACAGATGTGAGAGCAAATTAGTTTCCTTTTTGCAAGCTTTGCTTCATTTGATAATATTAATCTTCTTAGTAAGGTTTTGAGACATCTGTTCTCCAACGGTCATGTATGTCCTGTTGGCCCTCTAGCTATAAGTATTAGGCAAAAAATTTTCTTAGTTCATCTTCAGCTTCTGAGGAGAAAAGAGTGAACTTACAATTGTCTGTATGATTTGGTGCTAATATTTCATGGTTTCTGGAAAAATTGTGAAGAATGGCTAGGAAGTGTAGTTTCTACATGAATTTACATGATCTTAAATAGCCTGTGTTGATGAAAACTACCACTCAAAAATGCTGTGACAGTTATATTACCAAAGATGAATTAGAAGCTGCAATGAAGGAGCACGCCATTGGTGATGAAGCCAACATAAAGGAGATCATTGCAGAGGTGGACAAAGATAATGTAAGTCCGTTGTTGACGATTCTGATTTTATTGCCATGTATCTATTTGAGCTGATGTTTTCCGATCGTTGTTATATAGGATGGAAGGATCGACTATGATGAGTTTTGCACAATGATGAGGAGTAAAACTCAGCATCCCGGAAAGCTTTTTTAAGTCACATAGTTTTAAAGCTCTTTGATGGCAGAAGTACTTTATATTTTTTCTTTCAGGTGAGCTCTGATATGTTCCATAAATCAATCTAAAGCAGAATGATGAGGAGAGCTAGGGTCCATAGTATCTCGGTTTGACGAGTCCATTTTAGCTCTTGCTCACATCTCTGCTATTCTCGTTCTCCTGGATGATGTTTGATTGCTTCTCACTCCGTCTCATTATTGCAGTTGATGCCTGCTCAGGTATCATGTATATTATGATTTGGGCTTTGTTGTGTACCCGACAATGAAGAGGAAGTCTTATTTTGCCATTAGTCTTTGTTGTCCTTGTACCTTAGATTGGCTAGCGAGTTCTTCTAGCTTCGAATATCGCTCAAGACTTTGTGCATATGACTATGCATCTTTTTTTTTAAAATTATATGTACATTCAGGACGTTGATTTCTAATGAGAACCTAAGTTAACCGTTAGATACAGATCCGATCATATGTTGGAAGATCTAAGGCATTCATGAATTGAGAGACTGCCCTTCTAATTGGTGCATTTCCTTTCATATTCCCGAGAGAAATGTTCATCCAGTTCATTTCTAAACATTCACTTCTTCTGCTACTCTCATTATCAACTAATTAGAGTCAATTGTGGCTTGAGATGACAGTGATGGGCTCCTAAGAAGTTAAAATGGATGGTGATAAGCTGACTTGGTGGTGCATCTGAGAATAGATTTTTCTGGGGGCAACTCTTGGCCTAATGATGTTGGAGAAAATTCCTTATTGTTTCTCAATTATTACAGATCTGATGCATCGCCCTTATCATCTTGGTGTGAGATCTGAAGTCTGCAATAGCTTACACAGATCTGATAAGCTTCCAGGCCACACCACTGACGTTTGGTCCTTTTATTAATCACCTGTCCCACATGCCTCAAAATACACTGAACTATGAAGGGAAATAGCTTAGACTGTTTCTGCGGATATAAGGATGCTTATCCTTTATATTATCTGTTAACGCCTTCCTCCTTTTGTTTTTTGGCTTTCTTTTTGCTTACTTTTAGAAGCAACATGGGCTCATTTTTTGTGAGTCTCTGCAGAGAATTCCACGTTTCATCCATCATCATGACATTAAGAAGAAAGTTAACTTTGAAGTGCACGAGTCACCAACGATTATCACCACTGAAATCCATGCATCTTCCACCTTCGACACCGATCCATCCGGTACATACATACACCCCCACATACTTATTGAACACATTAGATCCTCGGACAACATTAAAACTAGACAAAGAAGGGATAAGGAAAGCTAGCACAGCCACATTCCACATTTTCTACCCACACTATTAAAACTAAACACCATCTTATTTAGTCCTCTCCATACTCTTATCTTCCTCTCATGAACAAGGGAGGAATAATTGTCCATGGCGAGGACCGAGCCCGCACTGCAGATCATGGAGCTTCTTCTAGTGGTGCTTGTTGGCGATGTTGCACTGCCTCCTGATCTCACCCTTGTCTCCAGTAAGTGGGTTGTTCTCGGAGAGGATGGTGAGGGCTCTGGCGAATTCCTTGAAGAAGTAGTTTTGGTTCTTGGCCATCTTCTTCACATAGGGTTTGGTCCTCTTATCTACTGCTAACTGGTGATCCACCAAGAGCAAGCCCTTGTTGTCTAATATGTTCCTGTAATAGTTGTTGTCGAATATCATGGGGGTGCCACGGTCGTTCCTCACGTACTGTACGGCCTTTGGGTCAGGGATCGGGTCTGGACACTTGTAGAGCATGTGCTCTACGTGGTCGGGATTGAAGGCTGGGTCGACCTCCGGGTATAGCCGATGAACCAGCTTGACACAGTGGGTTCGGCCCACACTGTGTGCTCCTGTTAGATGCAATATAAGACATATCATCAGACTCCATCAATTGCGGGTAATGGACTCGAGCGAGGACAATGCTTGAACTCGGACACTAGTCAGAAGCTTAGAATTAATTCAAGAAGCATCCAAATGAATGTACCTAGCAAGGCAACCACTCCAGGAGTGTCAATGCCCATCCTTGCAAATCTTTCAAGCACAACAGACATGCTCTCATTGTGGTCTGGCAAGTATTCCTCAATGACATCCGCTCTGCTCCTCCTCCCATCTCTTCTTCCAGTTTTCAGAGGAATGTAAGGGCCTCCTAGCTGGTGAGAAAAAGAAAATAGTTTTTATATTTTAGAAAACAGATTTATGCTAGATCTGCTTAGTTTCAATAAAGCCCATTGATTTTCTTTTTCCCTCCATTTTTTGCTAAATAGTACAACCCTCATCAGTAAGATCTCAAGTTCATGCAGCTGTCCCTTTTGATTCTCATAATCGAATCCTCCATAAAGCTGAAACTGGAAATCCTGTGATAGCTTTCTTGTTTGTTTGGCCAGAAATGAAATAGTTGTTGCAGTAGAGTCAAAAGAGCATTTAATTCAAGAAATGGGTAGTGAGATCAAGGTCAAAAATGGAAATTTTGCCATATCTAGGGTATTACTGGCATGATACCTCCCCCAAGTACAAACTTAAAGGGATCAATCACAACTAAATTTTCTTCCCAGAAATGGAAAATATTCTTGAAATATCTACTAGTCTTTTTTTTTTTTGGACAGATTCTGCAAAAGATCATAGAATGTCATGAACTAGACCCATTTGAAAATCTTTTTAAAAGTCGCATCTTTGAAACAGATACAGTCTAGGAAATGAGACGAACACCATATGCAGGAGAGGAAAATTGATAATTTGGAGGGTGAAAGATTCGTAAGTACCGCAACAACGCCATCTCTGCCAGACAGCACCAGGATGTCTGAACAAGAAACAACTCCAGGACACTCTCTCTCCACAGCCTCCTTGATGTCGTCAAGGTACCTGAAGTTCCTCATCCCAAAGCTCCTGTCCGTCTCTTTCTCGGAGAGATCCCTCCTTGTTGAGTCCAAGAGCAATGAAGCATCGCAAGACTGTGGAACACCCACATGCGCAAGCAGTGAAAAGATTAAAACTTTAGCTTCAGAAAGCAGCATATCTTTGGATAAAAAGAAAAGGACAAGAAAAGATGAACAAGACTGCAACACCTTTAACTTCGATTCTTGGAAAGAAAAACGAAAAGAGAAGACAGGTTAGCAAATGGAAGGAGAGCTAGCTCACTTGAACGGCACAGTCATGGAAGACGTTCCTGAGCCAAGAGAATGCAGTGTTCTTGTGGCGCTTATAGAGAAGCTTGACTTGCTCTCTAATGATGTCCTCAGCTTGAGGACAAGTGTCCTTGTAGAAGTTCATCGCCAAGCCAGATCCTGCCTCAGCCTCACTCTCTGCAGAAGCAGAGTTGATGATGGTGGCTGAGAAGAAGAAGAAGAAGAAGAAGAGAGCAGCAAAGAAGAAGGGAGCTCTGAAAGCCATGTTTCTCTCTCTCTCTCTCAAAACACTCGCTTAGACACCAAAGAGGTCACTGGCCTTGCATTTGGGTTCCCTTGGATACTTCCTTAAATAACGCAAGGGGATCGAAGCTTTTTAACCAAAATAACGAAAGAAAGGGACAGTGTCAAAGTAGGAATTGCAGATCTGATGCTTTTAAGCCTTTCTTTCCACATGTCCTGCATTTACTGCTAAACGGCTGTCTCTTGACATATTTTTATAATTTCTTGCTGAAGTTTGCAACACTTCTCCTGCGAGAGTGTCCAGCAAGAGAGCAAAAGGACATTTATGGAGATAAAGATGCTGACCATGTTTTTCCGTTCAATGTAATATGCTAAGTGACTATCATTGCACCTGCTGAATTAATGCCACCTAGACATCCTTCTCTTATTTGTGAAGATGATAAACATGGTTAAGATGATGCTTAGTAAAAACTCTGTTTTTTTTTAATGAAATCTTGATTATATCTACCTTTAGTTGATTTTGAAGCTACTCTAATTGTTCAATTACATGTCTGTAGTAATCACCAATTTCAGATGATTTGTGACCGACAGTGTTTCTTTCGTCATTTTTGACTTTCTCCCATTCATTTCTCATGTCATTCACAATTGACACTGACTTTTCTTTTCCCACATATACCCACTCCGTCAAAGTACAGATTTGACTTTTGTGACATTTTCTCTTCTTTTTGTGCTAATACTAGAAGCACCAGGAACCAAATCTATAACAATGCCTTTAGAAAGTAGCAACACTGCAATGCATCTGGAGGAAACTCTCAAGCCATTTAATATTTCAAGTTTTGCTTCGAGACTTTTCCAAGTTATACTCCTTTTTCTGCTACTTTTTTTTTTGTTTTTTTTTTTTTTTTGCTAAGATTTCCTAAGTTATACTCTTGAATCAGACAGAGATGACCACGAAAAGCGGGCAAAAAGGACCATAGTCACATGGAAGAGAGCATGTGTCCTGGACTAGCATGGGACCAGAATACTTCGGCCAGAAAAGAAGAAGGTGAGAAAACAAGGTATCTGCAAATATGCAATTGAAATGATATTTCAATTTCTCAACAAGTGGATATTCCAAAAATAATAATCATCTGCCTTTATTGCTAACATATAGCTAATTAAGGGACAAAATGTACAAACAATGCCATACCGACAGCCAGTAGATACAATGGATTCTGGGCCACCTTTTTTTTTTTTTTTTTTGAGGGGGTTGGGGCACTTATCCTGACTTTGAAGATTTATTTCTTGATAGATTTTAACCTGAATACAATACAAAAGAAGCTGTTTGATCTCCTAGAACCAAAGGAATAGAGATGAAGGGGAAGGAGAAAACACATGCATTGCCCAAGGCAAAATTCGATAACCGATCGGCACACGTGTCGTCAACCCTATAGACATTTTTCGGGATGAAGCACTCGAGCTGCTTGATTAGCCATCGAATGTGCGGAAGCACGCTCCCTCCAATTGCATTTGCCTGGGTGTTCGATGCAACAAGAGAAAAGACTATTTCAGAATTGCCTATTGATATGGCTTATTTGAAACTTGACGAAATTACGAGATTCAAACTTAAATAGAAAACCCAAAGTTCGGCTCTAAAAGCTGTCCAAATGCCAACAATCTTAGGTTAAACCACTTAACCGAATGCATTTGCCTCGGTGTCCGATCTAACAAGAGAAAGGACAATTTCAAGAACGCCTTCTAATACGGCCTTTTTTTTTTTTTTTTTTTTTTTTGGGTCATACTTATCTGAAACCCGATGAAATTGCAACATTCAAACCCAGACAGACAGCCCCGGAGCTTGGCTCCGACTGCTGTCCTAATGCCAACAGTGTAGGCTAAGCCATTGACCGATCGCTCACTTCATCTCGGACTATGCCGCCCCCTCGTAGCTGCATTCCTCGAGTCACCTTTAGTAAATCAACATCGGTAATCAATTCACGGATTATAATCACTGGATCATGATGTCAAACTGGACTTAAGAACCAATTTAGAGGATGGCTCAAAACTAAGCTAGGCCGAGCCTAATAATCGGCCGATACCGACACTATTTTTTTTTGTTTGGAATCGGTTCGATCTTTATAAGATCCTCCGCCCTAAGATAAGGTGGGCCCACAAATTCATAGAGTATCGTGGGGCGCTTTCCCTGTCCCCCCAAAGCGAGAAAAGCCATCGTCCCAAATTCCCAAATTAAGAAAATAGTACAACAGAATTTCTTTAATTTAAATTATGCGGGCACGTACATTTTAACCTTTTCTTAATTAGAAATGCCCGTAATTTCCACAATATCAAATCATTAACACGTAAACCCGCTGGGTCCCAACCACGAGGGGTTTACCTCAGTGGCCACCCTTCTCACTTGAGAAGGGAGAGAGGTGGGGAATTCGAATCCCCACTTTCGCAAGGGGGTAGGGGTGGGGCCGCGTAGTTTAAGACGTGGGTTTTGACGCTCACGCCCTGCAAGAGGTGGGACACAAGTCTGAGTGTGTATCGTGAGTGAAAGATAGAGTAGGACTGATAAAAAAAAAAAAAACCCGTTGGGTCCCCACGAAATCCGCCGAAGATCTTGGTGAAATGCTAAATTAAGGAAAAAAAGAGATGAAAGGAGTTATGTAAATATTGATCGTTGACCCAAGAAACTGAGGAGAATTTGTCAATCCGCTTGCTTTTCTTTGAAAGAAAGATTGCGAGGACGGAGACAATGAACGACCTAACCGCACTACCAGTTCTTCTCCTTGTTACCAATGCAGAAAACACAAAATTGCACGGGGATCCGCATTTGCGTGTAGGGCACGGCGCTTATGGCTTCGGCTCGGAGGGGAAAAGCCCGTACACGTTTCAGGCGAACGTTAGTAAAAGACCCCCGGCGCGTACGGTTCGTTAGATCTCGTGTGAGTTCCGGATTTATTTCACGTGATCGGATGGACCGCCTACGCTGGTCCTGGTGCATCAGGTCGTGGCCCAGCGATTGCTCGGTGTACGTGGGGGTCTTTTTCTGCAAAACCATTAAAGATCTGGTTCCCGAGAAGGCGATGGCCATAGGGTTCGAGCAAGAGGCGAAATCTCGTCTGTCGATCACGAGCTCGATAAGTTTTGGTTTCATGACGCTGTGTATAAGAGTTGCGACGGAGTGTACGTGAACACGATCGATTACTACTAGAGAATCGATTTCCCGGTGGTCCTGTAGAAGGCACCGGATGTGCATGTTCAGAAGATTTTGCTATCACGTAGCGATTGACGTGCAAAAGGGATCGTTCATTACATCCGGGATGCATAAAAGTTACGCGACAATTACAACATAGGAGGGAAGTGGTGGAGCATGAGAACTCGTGCACGAGTTTGAGCCAGCGCGCTTATGGACTGCCCCGTAAGAGAAACCTGGAGACACCTGAATAACAAAGTTGAAATAGCTGACTAATCAAGTTTTGACATGTATAAAAAAAAAGAGCCCTAATCGCGGCATTAAGCGTCATTTGCGGGAAATATGAAACGCCGATAACAGATTTGAAGTTAGCCGGCAACTGTTAGGAGTTCCGATTTACTCTCTTGCCAATAGTTGAGGGCGCGTGAAGTTCACCTCGACACAGAAGTTGTACGATACTTTGAGCATCGGTTTTGCTTACCGGATATTTTATCATCCGTTGCCCCGGGGGTTTTCTATCGTAGCGATACTTGTCAAATCCGATAGAGCGAATGAAGATGTCTTGTACAGTAAACTCTTTTCCTTCCAAACCCTACAGGCCTCCATGTCTCTCCCTTGTCGAGCAGTATTCCCTTCTTCAAACTCTGTTTGTGTGATCTAGTTCAAAGTTTCCGACGCATCTTGTTCCTCGAGAATATATCGAAATTTTAGGTGCTAAAAATGCAATAGTTTTCGCCATTCATCGTCACCTCTGTTCAGGTTTCTTGGAGGTCATTGACTTGCTACAAAAGAAACAGTACATAACTAATGTCAATCACCACACACTAAAGAATTGCGTAATACATGCAAACTAAATCAATCATAATCTGCCACAGGGCTCTGAATACAGAGTTAAGTGTTTTCTCATTCATGATAAGCGATTAAATGTCTAATTAAACAATCAAGTTATGGATGAGAATTCCTATCAATTCTCCAAATCTAAAACTCACTAAAAATCAAGATTTTTCATAACAAGAAAATGGTATTTGAACGGCTAATGAGTCGTCCAATGATGTCCAATCACTCCCACTGAATCACAATCCCATCTATACCAGTCTCATATTCCACCATAGTTTTAAAAATTTATTACATCTGAAAACATTTTATTTTGGTTTTGTAACTATTTCAGAGTAGATCATATACTAATATTTTTTACTAAAAGAAAAAAAAATTCCGTAGGTAGTAAATACTATGGCTAACTCTACCGTGTTGCACCCCAACACGCTAGGCTTGACACATGCATGTTACGCACCATAATCAAATTTTAGCAAGCACTTGATTATCATTACTCATCATATTCTTAGTCAAAGGTGTTACAGCGAGAATCCATAGAAGTTGTAGCACAAGTTTGATTAAATCAAATCAACTAATTTCAAGAGGAGGCCATAAGAAGTAATTGGACAAACATGGGGCGAACATGGTAAAGCACGCTTAAATGAAACTCGAAGAAAATACTTTTGGCATTGAGTAAAAGCACAATAATACCATGACAAATGCTCTTCAAAAAAGTAACTGATAATCCAGTGCAACCGCATCCTCTCTTTTCACTCTGCCTCCACCTATCTTCTCAGATCAAGTAACCTAAACTTTCATTCTGAAATACTGAACATACCTTGAGCAATCATGACGAACTCTGAATATGTCTGCATCTAACGTCAATAACAAGATGGCGAATGTGTGGCGCATACCACTTCACTCTCTCCATGTGTTCTATCACAACTTCCCAACGATATCCTGCGAAGAACCAGCAGCCACAACAGTGTTGGCGGCTCGTATTCCACATTCAACTGATCTTTCAGTACAAGCACTTACCTTCAGATTTAGCAATTTCATGCAATGATCGTGAAACGTACTCAGCCCATGTACTCTCCTCTGAATCTTTCACATTTCCATGCACATGCAGTATCCCGCCTTCCTTCCTACATTGATGGAACTGACTTTATGTGGGTAGACTCAAAAACTCATGACCGTACTCTAGCTTAAAAATACGTTATTTATCACAGAAACCACGAAAGATATGACAATGTCGTACTTGACAATCTAGTGCCATACATTCGATGCTGAACCTAATTTTCTAATTGTGCATTGCATTCAATTTATCCGGCCTACACTGCACTAAACATCAAACTCTCACGAGTTATTTTCAAAATTCCATAAGCAAACAACCAAGAAAATTCAAATCAATATCCCCCTAAATAAGATTGATTTCATCGATTAAATATTAAGTTTTTATTTTCAAAACCACTCAATTCCAGCTGATGTCAAATGATAATAAGTGAATTGGATAAAAATAGAGAAAAACAAAAAGACAACCTTCTGTCTTCATTGCTATGTATGTCTTATATGTATATCCTGGGAATTATTTTAAATATCTCAGTAACTACCCACTCCCTCCCCATCTCAGCTAGCGCCTGCCTCCCATTTGTGTCACTAGTCAAGATAACATTCTTTTTCAAATTGAACAAGCTAATGCAATTGTCCATTGTCATTGTACATTGGATCATCATTGCATGGGATGAAGGATTCACATGCAGAAAGAACCAATATCCCACCATTCCGATCAGTTACCTGCATGGGAGAATGATCTTGAGCTCTAAGGGCAATGCTTTAACGTTTCAAATCTATACTAAGAGCACTACTAATGGTTGAAAGTCAAACTTTAAACTTGCTTAAGTTAATATAATGGAACTTCTCCTCCACATGGTCTGATTAAGCAAGGTTAACAAAAGGTGACAGCCTATCTTATGACCCTCACAAACAGGACAATAAATGTAGCCACGAGCTTGGAGGAATGAGAGCATCACATAATATCGTCATTCGAAAGCATAGACTTCATCAACAAATTTAAGGATGCTCTAACCACAAAAATTTCCTATCATAGGTGGCTCCAATCCCCTCTTTTTGAATTCCCATTTGTTGACAATTCAATTCACGGGTCAAAAAGAAATACATTCATTAAACATGTGATTACGTCACGATGATGTTCAGAATTTTCTAGCTTCAGAAAAACATAAATATCCCAAGAAATTTTCAGCTTCTCATCATGCAAGATCATCTGTCAAAATTTTTCTGGACAGCTAATCATATTTATGGAGAATGTTGAGCAAGGAAAGTCAAAAGTCACCTTAATGACCTTACAGCAGTTACCCAGCTGCCCTCACTCGATGGAAGGAGACCAAGACACACTCGATCAGCAATTCCCTATAAGAAAGCGTCAAGGAGTCAATATCAGATGGAAAGTTTATTTATACCATCCACACTATCTCCATATGCTCCTTCCAAAAACCATAGGTTAGAATATCTTGATTATAGAAAACAAACAAACCCAATCCACAAGAGGACACTTCATAAGCCAATACATCAGCAATACACATGGTTAATCAATTATAAACAAAAAATGGTTATCCCATTTAAAGATAAATCCAATGCTTTACAACAAAGAGAAGAACCTAAAAGCATTTACAAGTAATTTTAGAGTAATCAAGATTATGTAAGTTGACTTAGACAAGTCTCGTCAAAAAAGGAGTTGCACAATGCAAAAGTTTAACGTAGCACGTTTATTCTGTGCAGGATATGTAAAATCAACAACGAACCATTCACTGATTGAGAATCGAACTCCAAGAACATACTACAACCAGGTCTGCAATAACTGACAGAACTAAAAGGTGCCAAGTCATATTTGTAAAAGAAACATGAGCCCTACATGATTCAAAGCAAATTCAAAGATATTAAAGACTTCCAGGAACAGTCCCTCCAAGGTCAATATCCTTCAAATCTTCTTCAGAGTTCAGACTCGGTATGATTAGCAATTAGAATTCAGCCGTAACTTTTCAATTGTATTACACTAGATCAAATGTAAATCATTTAAATTACCCTCTTTAATTTACTTCAGAGCAAGTGGATACAGGATTACACTAGGCTGCAAACAAAAAAATACATATAAGTAGAACTTATTCACACCTTGGGTGCCGTGATCCAATTATCTCCTTCAAGAACGACACAGCGATCTTTAACTGAATTGGCCCGCAAATTGTGACGTAGCGCCTCAATGGCATGAGGGTTCCATTCACAGGCATATACTAGCTTAGCCTGAGCCCTGATCAATAAATTTTTTTTGTGAAAAGCACATAAAATTAAAAAGAACAAATAAAAGTGCAAGAGATATTAATACTAATTATCGCAGTTTCCTTCTTCAAAAATAATCAGTATGAATAACCTCTCACTGTAAAAATCTACCGGATTTATATTGGTAAGATATTGCAGCCCTATAATGCAAAACTTTATTTCTTTTTCCATTTTCATGACACCCACTACCAAATTGAAGGTGAACAAGAGTTAATCATACCTAACAAGGAAGGGCAACACAAAGTATCCAATTCCAGCGAACAAATCAACAACAACTTCGCCTCGACAATCTAGACGTGCCATGCGACACTTTTCGGAAAGATTGCCCCATGAGAACATGCACTTAGTAGCATCAAAAGAATACAAGATACCATTTTCACGGTGGCCAACCCAACCATCATCACCAAATAGGATCTTCAGAGCACTGTCCCTCGTAGAAGTACGTGCAACATAGCCCTACAAAAGCCAACAGAATTTATTCTAAAATCCAAGAAAAGAAACACAAAAATGCACCATAAGTTTTCAAAACAAAATGAATCATGATTTTTAAGTCAACTAGTAGAAGAGAACCAGGTTTCTACAAATCAGAGAACGATCTGAGAACATTTTTTGCAAAGGCATTTCCAGCTCAATGGCAAACAAGGGTCACAGCTTCAGAAAAACCAATAAGATATAAAGGGATCAATACCCCCCAAAAAATGTTACTACACATATGCCGCATACTCTGTCAATTCAGATATTTAACATATACAAATAATGCACTAATTATAGATGCACTTTTTGAAGCCACCTTCAGAACCCCCAAAAGGATAAGGAGGGAGAAGGCAGTAAATATCAGCACAAAACTTACTTGGCGAGCAAGGCGACGAGAATTGAGGACTTTGGCAATAATGGGCCAGAGCTCCTCACCAATTGTCTGCCAAATTGGATCCTTGAAGGATGTTTCTGGAAGAACAACAATATCTCCCAGCCGTTCCCATCTGACATGGAAAACAGAAACACAGTTGAGAAGATGACATAAAATTGAACTCCCATTAAAAACACTCTTGAAGAGACACATAGAACAATAAAGGAAAATCATGTGCTTTAATCAAGTAAACTGATGGTCAGACACCAAACCCCCAAGTCTTTGAAACACAAACCTTGTGGGAAGCTGCTCAAGAAGTTCTTCCGATAACCCTCTCTGCTTAAGTAGCACCGCAACCGCTTCCCTCATCACAACATATGGAGATCTAGCAACTTTTCTGACTTCTCCAACTCTATCAACCAGCACAGTTGCACCAGCTTGCTTCAAAAGATTCCAGGCAGCTGACCAGGTATTCTGATTCAACAAGACATCTGATTCTACAGATTGTTTTGAAGAACACAGCTCATTTAGCTCCTGAAAAACATCTGCTCCATGATCCTGCTTCTCGTACAGAGCACAAAATTTTTCAGTCACGGGGAAACAAATATGCATCCCATCCTCACTGGTGTATACCTTCCTCCCCATGTCCAACCATCCAAACTTCTTCAATAAGTCCTTTGCTAGCTTTGCACAGTTTCTTTCAACTTGTAGAAGCCAATGCATGGGATTTGTCCGAGGTCCTACGAAATTAATTGCTTCTTCAAACTTTAAGTCAGAATTTTCACCTAAACTTTGAGCATGCTTACGTTGTAGAACTTGACGCTGACACTGACCATGTGTTTCCTCGGCTAACTCTCCTTGACGGAAAGGGTGCTTGTCTCCACTGGACAGCATACTGTGACTTGAGCTATCTAAATGGTGCAGGTTAATTTTCATGGGCTCACTAAACGTTGTTCCAAATGCATAACAAGATGCCCCACCCCCCATCACGACAAGATCATCACCAACGATGTTCACTGTAGTACGCACAAACAAATATCTGCTGACCAAATTGAGTGTCACATGCTTCCAGCTTTGCAGCTGCAGATCGAGCAGTGACAACTCTTGAAGATGCTGTTTGACAGGACAACCACCAATGATGCCTATATAATGCTTGTAGACAAACATTGAATGAGAGAACCTAGCATGTGGTCCTTTGCCCAATGTCTTCTCCCTTTGCCAAGCACATGCCTGAATGTCAAAGCTGTACAAATCTCCCAATGCCTTTTCACCATCATATCCTCCAAACATGAAAACCTTTGAACCATATGCCACCGTAGAGTGTGAATGACGAGGACACGGCTGATCCCCACCTACCGCCCACTCTTCCCAGCATAAATTGCTTGTATCCAAGACAAAGCAGGATGAACAGATTGATTCATTGTTCAGTCCACCATATACAAAAATCTTCGAACCTAAAACTGCAGCTGAATGGCGATGCCTGTTCAATGTTTGGATTAATTTAAAAGCTAAGTGTGATAAATATGTGCTTTTGGAGTAAATGCACGTATCTAGGCATGCAGAGCATGGAAAAAAGCAAGGATGATGTTCTGTAGGTATTTGCATGTAGATCCAAGTTCAATTATGTACATGCAGCAAAAGAAAACTCCAAAACTCTCAAATTAAACTCAATTTTGAGCAAGTTGAAATGAAAAGCAAAAACAATCCAAAGTATGATAACTAAGCAACCTTAAAACTTTGATTGTACACTTCATAGCGGGAAAAAGGTAGCGTTGAAGACTTAATGATATCAATGCTAAATGCCAAAAAGATTATGATTAAGAAACTCTCTTGCAGCAAATCACCGCTTGGCAGTACCTTGGAGGAAACACATGACCATTGCAGTTTAACAATTTCCATTCATTAGTAGTTGTGTTGAAGACCCATACATCACTTAGAATATTTAATGGATCAGTCCGGCCACCAATGACAAACATTTGATCTCCAACCAATGTTGCTGTATGGCCCATTCGTGGAGATGGAGCACGTCTAACAGCAATAGTCTCTAATGTGCAGGACGATGGATCAAGAAGTAAACAGTCATTTCTTCTTGCATGCCTTCCCATTCCTCCAAAACCACCAAAAACAAGAAGTTCTTTGCGATTTTTCCAATCCACCGTGCAGGCAGAGTGACCCCAGAGGAATAGTTTCTCCTGAGGTTCACCCAGAATTTTCAGGGGAGTAATAGACAAGCTGCAATCCTGATGCCCTGTAGGCCCTGCCAATTGTTCAAAAACTCAGACTTGCTTGCATCTAAAAGGAAAGCTTCCTGCAATCAAAACCAGATTAATATGCAGTCATTCTGTAATGGATTTCAATAGACACCACCTAAAAACTTTAGCTCTCCACTCACAATTTTGGACTGCGCAGCCTTTATCAGGTGAAACTTGAAAGGATATAGGCATGAGGAAAGAGAATTTTTTGAAAGTCAGCATAATACATATAATTATAAATTGTAGAGACTGCAGTGCAGCCCGACCTCCCAAAAGCAATTTATTGTGAACCAGTTAATTATAAGAAAAAGACATCTATAAGAATTATCGCTTGCTCTATAAGAAATTTCTTGCTTAACCAGTTGGTGATAAGAAAATTTGGTCATTATTATAGATGCCTATAAGTTCATTTATTGCTTGCTGTAGCTCCTAAATCATCGTGAATCCATCAAATCTAGCTGCAAGTTGTATCTTTGTATCTTCTCCACATATACAATTTGATACTCAGACAAAGCATAGATCATAACAAACCAGGCAACCACAAAGAAACTTGCCAAGCCATGTTTCATCCTAATGTATTAGCAGCGCACCAGAAGCAGAGTAGCATAGGATAAGATTATCCCTCCAACTAGCAATTCGATTAGCCTATTCTTTACGAAACAAGAAGAAAATGTATTAAGACAGTACAAGCATGATCAGTAGCCTCTGCCAATTCATGTGACACAGTTGCAGATGCGACATAACACAGATGTCGCAAACACTAAACCAGTCGATTGCCCGAAAATCGAACCAACCATCTATAAATGTCATCGAACATCAAAAGGGAATGAAGTTCGGCTTCAATTTCAGCCACTTCATTTACACCAAAACGACCCGGTAAGCAATATAAACGAAACCGAATCACAGAACATGTAATGAATTGGAGGTCTCACCATCTCTGGCATTTCCATCCAAAGTGGCACCGGCTTCTGAACTCCCAACACAAGTAACACTCTCACTCTCACACTCACTCTCTTTTAAACTCTCAGCATTCCTTGACAAACTCTCACCCTTCTCATCACCAGCACCATCAACTTCGCCCTCCGAACTCCACATCCTCCGCAACGCTTGATGGAACTTCTCGGTCCTCCTCCTGTTGGCCTCCATCTTCTCGTTCGCCACCCCGACGAGGAACTCCACGTACTCGCGCGGCACCACGATCTCCCGCGCGTCTCCCAGCGGCACCTCCATCCGGATCGAGCACCGGACGGCGACGATCACCCTCTTGCTCGCGCTCGTGATCCCGGACTCCCGGAACCCGCAGGCGATGGCGGTGGACACCAGCAGCTGCGCCGAGCTCAAGTCCCTGCACTCGACCGCCACGATGAGCGGCTCGAACCGAAACACCAGCTCGGACGAGCCGGCTCGGCTCGGCTCGGCGGGGAAGAGCGAGGACAGCACGGAGTCGGGATCGGCGGGGTCGTGGGAGATGTAGAGCCAGGTCCCGCCACGAGCCTTCTTGTTCTTGGCGGCGGCGGGGGCGGCGGCGCGGGGAGGTTGGGAGAGGATGGAGATGCGGCCGCTGCAGGAGCTGGTGGTGTAGTAGGAAGGGTGGCGGTTGATGGTGGCGAGGAGGGGGACGATGGGAGCATCCAGCGAGCCTTTAGGCGACTTGTCGGAGTCGGAGCGGCCAAGGGACGCGAGCGTCGCCGCTTTCCTCCTCTCGAACTCCATCGGCGGCGGCGGCGGCGCTCTCCCCCACTCCCTCCCTCTCTCGAAGTATATAGAGTGCAACCTGACCGGTCAAACTCCGGGTGATCGACCGGTCCGGTTCGGGTTGAATCCGGGTACCGGCCCGAATTGGCCTTGCTCGGCCGGTTTAAAGGTCGGTTCGCAAGGGGATTAGTCCAGGAAATCGGCCTTGGCTCGTTCGGTTACCAGTTCTATATCCTGAATCGGCCGGTTCTATTTAAAAGCCCGAAACCTAGCTGGTTCTAGAGCAAAATATGAAGCCTATAAGGCGGTTCCCGAATCTATCCTGGAATCATATTGATTTTGAACCACATTAACTTTAATGGTATCCGTTTGTTTTACGGAAAAATGTTACGTCTCTTGAAAATGTTGTTTAGGAAGTCAATTTTCAGGAAATGTCGATATTGTCCTATATATGGTTGAAATTTGAAAAATATTTTCCATTGGAAAGGAAAAATTGATTTAATTTTCTAAAACCATACACTATTCGGAAGTTAGTAACCATGCGAATAGTAGAGGTGTCAAAAATGGGTCATAAACCATATATGACCCATTTAAAAATAAATGGGTCACTTTTAATTTTAAAGAGTCAACCTTAAATGGGTTTTAAATTTTAAAGTTTGAAGATAAATGGGTCTAAATGGGTTGAGTTTGGAACCATGTCCAACCCACCTATTAGACCCATCCACACACTCTCTCCCTCTTTACAAAAATATTTTAAAAAATCGAAATTTAATTATTTTTATTTTTTATCTTTTATTTTATTTTATCTTTTCTTTTCTCTTCTTTGGCCACGGCGCCAAACGGAAGGAACGACCTCATGGGAGGGCCGTGGTCGAGCTCGAAAATGTTTCCGGCACGGCCTCGGAATTTCCGAATCACGGCCAAGCTCGTCCTCGCCGGATCCGTTGGGATGAGGCTCGAGCCTCACGGAAAAATTGATCGGGCGAGAATTTGATATTTTCGGTCGCATAGCCACGGTGGCCCGGCGACCGGCCAAAAAATAAAGGAAAAGAAAAAATAAAGGAAAAAGAAAAAAAAAAAAAATAATTAAAAATTCGATTTTAAAAATAAAAAAATAATTAAAAATTCGATTTTAAAAATAAAAAATATTAATTTTTTTTATTTTCTTGGATAATGACTTTATGGAAAATATTTTCTAGAAATGTCACATTTTTCGTAAAACAAACAGAACTTCAATTTTAAAAAAAATTATAAAATTTTTCACTAGTTTTATATTACATAAAATGTTTTAGCAGTATAATTTAAAAAAAAATCATAAGAAACAAGTATTCCTAGATTAGGTAAAATATAAAAGTGTTTTAGCAATATGGGTCGGATCGGGTATGGGTTGGGTATGGGTTGGGTCGGGTATGGGTCGAGATATTTACACTATGAATAAATGGGTCACAACGGGTTAATGGGTCAATTTGGGTCGACCATTTTGACCCGACCCAAACCCGACCGACCCACCCATTTAATGGGTCTAGCGAATAGTTAGGAAACTAAGCATGAACACCGGGATCCCTAGTCCATCCTTGATGGAACACAATCCAAGTAATGCCACTTTGGTCCTGAGAAAGAGTGCGAGCATTGATCCCACATCCACGTAATCCGAAATCGAGAACTCGATGCTTTTGCATGACTTCTTGGTGCTCTGGCTCGAGTCCACAAAAGCTAGACTCGAAGTCTCGTGCTCGTGCTCAAATTCCGGCACCTGGACTTGGGTCCACAAAGATCGAGCGCAAGACCTCGATCACTAGGTCCCCGGGGCTCAAGTGATGGACACTGACCCGGGTGTCGGGACCAAGCGCCAATATTTAGCCATATATTTGAAAAATGATTTTCGCTTTTTTAAAAAAGAAAATCATTTTTTCCGAATTTAATGATAGGTCTTCCCTCTACCGGAGAGAGATAGATGGGCCGAGAGGGAGGAAAGAGTTTGGGCTTGAAGAGACCAGGCCCATCCCACAGGCCCAACAAACCAATAAACCCCCGCCTTTCTCAGTACCGGCGTCTCTCTCTCTCCTCCACCCCTTCTCTCCATCTCTCTCTCTCTCTGCGCTCCGCCCCTCTCGCCTCTCTGCAGCTCGTCGCCGCCGATTCGCCGCCGATGTCCGCCGTCGCCGGGCCTAGCTCGCCGATTCGCCGCCGTAAGCAAGGTGAGCCTCGCCCTTCCCCCTCCCTCGCCCCCCGCTCCCTCTCCGTGCCCGCGCTCGCGCGCTGGTCAGATCCCCGAGCCGACGCCCCTCACCTTCCAAATCCCGCTTTCCTAAATGCGTTTCCTTCTGGGCGCTCCCTTCGCGCCTTTCGATACCGAACCGCCTCGTGCCCTAGCTCTAGAATCCGCGGACAATTCTTGGCTTTGCATGCAATGAATGTCGTGATCCAAGTTTCGATCGTCCCTGCAATTCGAGTCCGCTGGAAACACTCTTATCCTTGGATTGTGACGCTCGGAGACGAGATTGTCCATCTGCTCATGCGCAAGTACTTTGCGTTTCTCGCTCGTGCTTGTCTATTCAATTGTCGAGTGCTTCGTATGAGCTGTTGATCGAGTGGGTAATTCTTGCCCCGTGGCAATGATTGCGGGTTGTCTACTTCTCTGTCGTGGGAGGGGGGGAAGGGGGGGAGGGGGTACAGTGGATGATAACCACGAGTTGTTCATTTTTAGACGGCCCGTGCGCGTGCGCGGGTCAAAGCTCTGTGCCCCTAGTCATGTCGACCTCTAATGTTGTGTATTTCATGTTCAGGGATTGGCATTGCTCTTTTGTCCTTCATCTACTGGACTGTTGGGAGTGTCATTGCATCGAGGAGAAAAGATTATGCGTAATCGTTGAGCATTTGCGTTGCTACGAAACTGATGAGATGTCGTCTTGCGCGGATTCCTCTGGCAAAGGCGGCCATATTGGTCAAGCTGGCACTGTGCCCACCGGTTCAAACTTAGATGAATGGCCTAAAAGTCCAGCAAAAGCTGAAGAGGAGGAAGACGAGGATGAAGATGTGGATTTTAATCCCTTTCTAAAGGAAACACCTTCACCAGATGCTTCATCGAGTCTGAGCTCGGAAATTGAAGGAATAGATGGTGACGTTGTTGAAAACGGGGTTAAACCTTTACAGACAGCAGAAATTTATTCATCAGAGTTGACTGATGAGGGTCAGAGTTTTGTTGTTGAAGATTCTGAGCATTGTGAGGGGGGAAATTTGGTGCTGAATACTCTTTCCCCTAAGCTAGTATGTGAACAAGAATTGCCCGAACTTGTTGCCGGAAGGCTCTCTAAGACAGATTCAGAGATCCTATCTCTAGCTGAAAATGGCCATTTACACGGAAAGGAAGATCATACGGGCAGCAGACCTGACTCCCACGGTGACATGGTTGAGGAAGCTACAAATAGCTGGAAGCCTGTATCTCACTCTGATGGTGAGGATGCTATTTGCAAGCGTACAAGGGCTCGTTATTCTCTGGCAAGTTTTACTCTTGATGAACTTGAGAGTTTTCTCCAAGAGACGGATGATGATGATGACATTCAAAATGTTGATGATGAAGAAGAGTATAAAAAATTTCTTGCGGCTGTTTTATTAGGTGGAGATGGCGGTGGTCATCCAACTCCAGAAACTGGAAATGTCGAAGATGAAGATGAGGATAATGATGCTGACTTCGAGATTGAACTCGAAGAAGCACTTGAGAGTGACCTTGATGACAGACCTAGTGATAAAATCACGAAAGGAAATTATGAGTTATCCAGAAGGCGGCCTGAGACAAGGCAGAACAGACGTAAAAGCACTTCCGCAGAGTGTAAAAAGAAGCTTCTTCAACATGGGAAGAGGCCATTGCGTCCCCTTTTACCATTAGTACCCGTTGGATCGACTTCATATTTACCAGCGTTAAGCGGACAACCTTCTATGACTGATGCTCCTCTGAACTATGCATCTTTAGCAGCTAATGCTGGTTGCATAAATGGGTTTGCTCCTAATCAGATTGGCCAGTTGTATTGTCTAATACATGAGCACGTGCAGCTTCTTATTCAAATACATTCTCTTTGCATTCTCGATCCCTCTCGGCAACACATTGCATCACAAGTTGAAGAATTGATTTTACAAATGCTTCATAAACGTGATCAGGTAGTAGCTCGGAGAAGCATACCATATCCTGGTATTTGCTTTTCCCCTGCATATGTTTGTTCATCAACATCTGAGGGTTCTAAAAGATCAAACATGGCACAACACACTGTGGTATCTGCTCCTACATTAGATGCTCAAAGGGTTACCTCTTCCGCGGATAATCAGATGCTGGCAACTCTAAATGGTTCCCAGGGTCAAGGACATGATGAAAATGCTGGCAGTCAGGCTGTATGTTCTCGAGCGATGGAGGGTTCTGTCTGGTTGCCATATATAAGTGGTCCTGTACTATCGGTTTTGGATGTAGCTCCGCTTACTTTAGTGAAGAATTACATTGATGATCTGCGTATTGGTAAGCTGTTTGCCACTTAGTTGTTCTTAGTCTATTTGGGTAATAGGTTTCAGTAGGATATGACGGTTTTCCTGGATCAGTTTGGTTTCTTATGGAAAAATTAAAACCGAATCAATTATGATAGTTTGAAATTCTAGATCGAGTGCAAATTTGACTGTAGAGGTTACCAAACTTGGAATGTTAAACCTTTAAACCCAACTTGGTTATAAATGTGAACCACTATTGTTTGCAGTAAGGTTTTAGACTAGAAGGGCATAAACTGCTGCAACACAAAGTTAATTATGGCTTGGCTATAGCCTAATGTTCTCATTGGCAATTCATTTCAATGATTTGTCTGGCCTTTGACTAGTTTGTTTTTTTATCGGGATAATTTAAATGAATCCCTCTAGTTAGCTGGGATATGGTGTTGGCGTTTGGGTAATTGTGCTGCCACTTGGATTTTGGTTGTAAGTGATGGCTTGAAGTATAGTGGCCTGTAGTGGGATTGGCCTTCCCACTTTGTTTGATGAAGAAATGAAGTTAACATACCCATAAAAAATGTCAACCATTTGGTAAAATTGAGATTCTGTCATGTTGTCCAATCTGAAGATGCACTGCATAATTTGTGTGTTCTTGTTCAGCAATAGATTTAATTCTAAGCTGTGGATTACAATTGTTTTTTGTAGATCTGTATGTGGTAGGATATGGATGGATTTGTGAGCTATTATTATTTTTTTTTATATACAACCTAGGTAATGTAGATAAATAATAAAATAATGCACAATTTCGGTTGAAGTTCTTTTAGAGTAAGTTAAACAAAAGTTATACCGACTTAATCGGTTTGACAATTTTTAAACCGTAGATTACAAACAAATTAATATACAATGACCTATTTCCTCTGTCAGGGATATTGGTTTTTGCTTTCTTAATGCCCATAGGACAGAGAGCTTATTTTAATTGGCTTGTATTTATCGTGACAGTTGTCCGGGAGCAGCGGCGATGGCATGTTGAATCTACCAGTAATATTCTCTCTGAAAGGGAGCCTCTGTTTCCCATTTCCAGCTCTCTGTCACCTGTAGAAGGTGATATTCAAGTTTTAAGTGGACCTTCTCCATCAAATGCTCGTACTGGTTCTCCTTCCTCTGGTCATCATCCACTTAAGAGATCATTAGCTGCGGCAATTGTGGAAAGTGCAAAGAAGCAATCAGTTGCCTTAGTCCAGAAGGATGTTGCAAAGTCGGCTCAGATATTCTTTCCACTGTTTAATCGAGCACTTTTTCCTCATAAACCACCCCCTACTGCTGTGGCAAACAGGGTGCTTTTCACTGATGCTGAGGATGAGTAAGTTGCATACTGCTATTTTTGTTATTTCTCACTAGTTTAGAGTGAATCTTTTGAAGGTTGAAGAAAGGTAATGAAGGTTGTATGCAGTAGGAACTGTAAACAGAAATTAATTGGGGCAGAAAGTAACTGTGCTGCTGTATTTGTACTTGTTTGATGTCTGTGGAACTTTTACAGCTTGACTGTCACAATGTCAGAAATAATCAAAGTTTTGACCCCATTGGTATGATAACGGTGCAGGCTACTTGCATTGGGGATAATGGAATTTAATACAGATTGGAAGGCAATTCAGCAACGATTTCTTCCTTGCAAGTCTAAGCATCAGGTAGTTTTTGGGCTTTATCACTTATTTTATGGGTACAACCTTTTAGGTAACCTTTTTTCCAGAACAGAAGTAATTCTAGAATTATTCGCTCATTACAACATGTTAAGTTTATTTGTTTAAGACAGCTCCTACTGTTGATGAATTAAGTTTGTAGTTTTTTAAGGTGCTTAGTGAGGAGAAGTTTTGACTGAGTACCAGGCTTTTTGTGCCTGTTTAAGTCTATATTGGCATCATCATGAATATATCTGTTGCAGATTTTTGTACGGCAGAAGAATCGCTGCTCATCCAAGGCTCCCAGAGAATCCCATAAAGGTGTGTGTTTCTACCATAGTCAACTTATGATTCTTAATTATTGATTTGTGCACTGGATACTTGGCTAGCATTATCTACTGACCTGGGGGCAAAATCGAGCCGCTTCAAGAATGAGGCAAAAGAGACATTAAGCATTTTAACTTGGATGTTGATGATGATATCATCATCATTATTATTATTTTGTATCTTTTGTATCCTTTTTTCAAAATCATTAAGTGAAACAGATGGATTTATCTTGAATGAGTTTGACAATAAGTTACTATAAACTGGAGAGTTTGTTCCTTTTTAGAGGTGTTGCGGGGGTGATTTGCTTGAAATAGGTAAAAAACTGTTAATGTATAATCCTTTTGGAAGGAGCAGTGGTTGCAAAAGTAATAATTGGGCCTCGCTGGATGTTTTCAATTTAAGGAGATTATGGTTATCTGGACTCAAGGTCGGTTAAAGCAGAGTTAATTTTAATCCGGAACTTGAGATAATGGATGTAATCAAAAGACAAAAGAAGATAAAGAAAGGATGAGATATAGACCAGAAATGATGGATGTCAGTCTTGCGTCTAGCACATGGATACCAGAGTATACAATCAAGCAGTTGGAAGTAATTCTGATCAATGTTGCACTAGTGATTTGGACTTCAAAATAAAGTTGTATAGATATTTAAAGCTTTGTGTCTCAAGACCTATAACTTAAGATTTTACGAGCCCTGCTACCTGGGAACCAATGCTGAACCTTTCTTGGAATTTGTTTCAATGGATATGTGCAGCAACGATCACATTTAGGGAGGATCACTCTCCTTTATGCAAATGAATTAAAGGAAAAATCAAGGAAAAGAGAGATCTTTAATGCAAATATTTGAGATATCTCTTTCTATTAGTAGCATGTTTTCTTCACCATAAGTAACCATTTGTAGGCAGTAAGGAGGATGAAAACCTCTCCATTGACCGCGGAAGAGGTGCAATGTATACAGGAGGTAAATTCTGAAGTTATTCATTCTTTAGAATCTGATTGTTGTTTTACGGAAAGCCGTATAAGACACCCGCGATGTAAATAATTCCAGGGGTTCAAGATTTATAAACTCGACTGGATGTCAGTATGCAAATTCATTGTGCCACATAGAGATCCATCCTTATTACCTCGTCAGTGGCGAGTTGCCTTGGGAACTCAGAAGTCATACAAACAGAATCCAACTAAAAAGGAGAAGAGAAGGGTGTATGAAGCAGAACGGAGAAGGCGCAGAGGTGCAGATCCAGCGAGTTGGCTAAATGTATCTGAGAAGGAGGTCTGCAAATTTCACTTTTGAACATGACATGTTGATTTTCGGTCTTTCACATCTTTCCACTTCACGAATAAGCTGCTAATATAACTTTCATACAAGTGGGTATTTGTCATTTGACTAGAAACATTGCATAGATTACCATACACCGTCCTATGCAGACATTTATATTGTAATTATCCATGTTTCCTTCAGAAATGACTTGATTACATTGTAGTCTTGTGATGAGTTTCAGTTGGTGCCATAATCTAATTATGTGGTTTGCATTGCCTTTAGTAAGTAAAGCTTCCATCTATTGAATGTCTCCAGTCACTTTGGGACTATTTAGTGGAAAAGAGCATGAATTTAGTCTAAAAAATTAGACCAAGGAGCTTTCACAATATATTGATAAATTTCCGCCTCCCTTTGCCTTTCTTTCCATAACAATGTTCAAGGGGATTTGAGCTGTGTATTGGCCATTTGTTGCAGGACTATCAGGTTGAGCATGCTGGCGGGGAGAACAGTTGTGAAGACGATTGCGTTGATGACCCTGAGGAAGCTTATGTACACGAGGGATTTTTGGTGGACTGGAGACCATCTTTCAAACAACCTCACCCTTATGTGGGAAAAGGTGGCCTCCATGCCACAAGGGAAGAGGGTGCTTATGACACACATTGTGAAACACAAAGCCACACTGGAAACATGCATCAGTTTCCAATTGCATCAAGTTTTCAGAATACTTATTCTGCATCTCGTGTCATCCATAACAATGTGCATGGTACCTCAGTACCAATTCATCCAGTTTCTGACACAAGTTTGTGGACACCCAAATCTCCATTTGGTCTCCTTTCACACAGAGGTCGTCAAACTGACAGTGCACGCTTAGTAAAATTAGCACCAAACTTGCCCCCAGTGAATCTTCCTCAGAATGTTCGTGTTATTTCTCAGTCTGCATACCTAAGCCGTGATGGAGCAGCTTCCACTATTACTGGGAGTGCGGATAATCGACCATGTCATGCAGCAAAGATTGGAGACACACCAGCTGCCCAGCAGAGCAAAAGTATGTCTCTGAATGATTCTGTTGCGCGTGTGCAGCAAGAAGAATCAAGAGTTTTCAAGGAGAAAACCATCAATGAGGAAAGGGGCATTGATTCTGATTCCCAGATGCATCCCTTACTCTTCCAGGTCCCTGAAGATGGTCGCCTGCCTTATTACCCATCAAACTGCAATACCCTTGCTCCTGCCCCTTTAAGTTTTTTTCCTGGAAGCCAGCCTCAATTAAATCTTAGTCTTTTTCATAATCCTCACCAGCTAAACAATGACAGATCTTTTAGGCCTAGGGACTCTGCTTTCGATATACGTGGTAGTGGAATTGACTTCCATCCACTACTTCAAGGAGCCGAAGAGGTGAACAGTGATTTAACATCTGCTAGTTCAAAGGCTCACCAGTCTGTTTCTGATGCTGTGCAAGCTAATGTACCAGCCAGTGGTGGCTCCTTGACTACTGGCACAGATCTTTCTTGTTGTGCGGATAGAGCTAGTGAATTGGACCTAGATATACACCTGAGTTCTTCATCCTCATTGGGAAAGACAATAGGAAGGAACACTGGGGCTACTCATAAACTTATAACCCCCAGCAAGCATTCAACGAAATCTGGAACTTTGCTTAAAAGCCAACAAACAAGCGGTCCTTTTGATCAGCAGCCTGAAAATCTGTCTTCGGTTAGAAGTGACGTAATTCAAGGATCCCAAATGTCGAGTAGACCAAATGATGTTGTTCAATCCAACATTGACTTGGCAGGGGATGAGTCTCATCCGGGAATTGTTATGGAGCAGGAAGAGTTGAGCGACTCTGATGAAGATATGGAAGAACATGTTGAATTTGAATGTGAGGAGATGGCTGATTCTGAAGGAGAGGAAGAATCAAGCATGGAGATTGTTGCTGATACACATAACAAGGTGCTTACTCATTTTTTGGCATCTTCATACCAAGTTGCTTTCTAGTGCTCAGGGTGCAGAATTTGTTGTTTTTGCTAATCTTATATGTCAAGGTATTCGCATGGTGTATAGTAGGTGTTAAAATCATTCATTCGGTTTGGTTGTAACCTAGTACATAGGTCTTCCAGACCGCTGCTTGTCTGGTGGATAATTTCCGATATACAGTTGAGGAGGGTTGGTAGTAATAGTTGTCTTCTAACTTTTTCTTGAACTATCGACGCACAATATTTTTTTTCTCAAAATTGCGTACAAGGAAGAATTATTTCAGATATTTGATTTTGACGATGCTGCGTTGCTATCTTCATTCTTTAACCTCTCACTTTGGTAGACTTACCCCGTTGGAACATTTCTTAATGTTGCGATTATATTTCTACTTTCGATTTGGTTCCCGATGATTTTCTTTTGGCAGCTGCTAAACTCTTCTCTGATGTTCAGCACTAATTTGGTTCCCTCACTGAGTCATTATTCCAGGGGGCTCCCCTCCATCCTACTCTCCTAAATTTAGTCTTACAGGCAGGCACACACTCATGCATGCGAATTAAGCTTTCCCTACTGCTGTGAAAGTGAACTTTTCTATAATCTAAATTGTTATGCTAGCGTTCTGAAATTGTCTTCGGATCTTGTATTGCCTTCTTGCTAGGAGGTCCAGAATCATGCTGTAGAGAAGGTGGTGATGGAACCACACGAAGATCATCGGCGTGAGCCGAGAAATGGTCATCGTCTTAAATCTGATGATTCTACACCTGGAAACAGCAGCCTTCCTTCCTTAAAGTTGGGTCTCACATGTGAAGGGAGAGACATGGCGAGTAAATCATGGTTGAGTTTGGATTCAAGGTTGCGAGGCTGTCCTCCAAATCCAACTGGTGTAACAAAGGCTCATAAGCTTCGTTCCCCTCGTCCAAGCAGATCCTGCAAGAAGACAAAAACATGCACTAGAAATAATATGGAGCAGGTACATGACCAAGCTACGGAGGCAGCAAAACGGCTTGATTTGGGCACTTCCACCATCCCCAACAGGCGGCCTCGAAAGCGGACATGCAGGAGTAATGCAAATTCAGAAGTAGGATTGCTATGAAGAGTGGTTGATTTGGATGCTGTAAATAGTAAAGAAAGATCTTTATATCCAATTTTGTACTACTCTCTGTGCATAGCATGGATCGAATGATGTTCACAATTGGCCTAGTGGATGGATGATGGATGAATCGCCATTCTATGTGAGATTGAAGTACAGTGAAAATGCTTTTGGGGAATATATTTTTTTGATTAGGACGGGGCTTGAATGTAAGTCCTGTCGTGTGAATATCTCCGCGACGAAAGGCACGAAGAAATGAACATGACCTCTTACATTTTGTTGTCTCAGAGGTCCTCTCTCTCTCTCTCTCTCTCTCATGGATTTATTTTTCCTTCATGACAAGTGAATGTTTTTAGGTTGATGTTGTTTACAGTCCACGGTCCGGACTACATCACTGAGATTCCATCCCGCAAGGCATTGCCACTGTGTAGCCCTTGATGTTATCTAACGTGGTGTGTCGTATCAATGTAGTTGTGTGCAGCTCGTGATCCTACTGATTATGAGTTGGTGATTCCAATGTTGCATGGTAAAAGTTAATTTTCTACTCATGGTCATAATAGTGGCCTGTTGGTGTTGCTTATGAGATTTTATCAGGGCGAACGAGCTGTTCGTGCTCCCCGTGTATAGTGCACATTAGCTTGATATCCTTGACGCTCATGGAGCTACTTCGCGTGTTCTGCATTTTGATCCTCACCTGCCATCACATCAACACTGACGATCTCACTTCTGATCCTTCGGGTCATAAGAGGTAACAGTGTCGTAACTGCGGAAGCTCTTGAACCGGCGAATGAGACTTGGGTCCATTCAGTTCTTGTATTTCGTAGATGTTATGAACTCCCTTGCTATGAATTCTGGAGGACCTGCAAATAAGATGTGGGGTTTGCACCGGACCAGCTTATGTTTTCTTTTATAATGAACTCGATTCAGGTCTAGCTTCATATGGTTCGACGGTTCAGGAATTAGACTTTTGTAGAGCGAAGGACGGAGCTTAAACATGAACTCGGATTTGTCTCGTGAAGGAAAAGAAGCTACTCCTGGCAGGGAGTATGTTTTCACTGTTATTTCAGGTAGGTGAATGTAATCCTGCATAATTCACCCTTTTCACTTTGCTCCAGAGAATCTCAGTCGTTTAGCCGCATATGCCCTTTACTGCTCTGGAATCATTGGATCTGTCCAAACATAAAATCTAGCTACTTCTTTTTCATGACCAAAATAAATAGCTAAAACAAACAAATCAGCCACCACTCAAAGATTCAATTGGACCCCACAAGGAATCGGTGGTAGGAAATGCAGCAAATAGCACTCCCCATGCAATCTCACACGAGTCAAAAACCTTATCCCAAAACCTCATCCGCTCTCTCCCTCTCCCTCCACCCATTCTCTCTTCCTCCATTGACCAGAAACACTAAAATCGGACACATTGAAGATAAGCCTTTGAACAGACAAGAAGGGATACATCTAGAAAGAACTCATACCCACATTACCAAACTCCCTTCTCCTCACCTGCAAAACTTTGTCAAGAACATGTCTTCCTCCAATCTGACAATGTGGGTGTCCTCGAAGCCTTCTATTTCCGAGGCTTCCTCGCTCTCCTTCCGCTCCTCTGTCGGCTCAATTTTCCAGCTCCCTTCCTCTGGAAACCCACCTAGAGCCAACTTGGTGGCCCCGATTCAGTGCAATCTCCGAGAGCTCCGGGAGCGCATCGACTCGGTCAAGAACACCCAGAAGATCACCGAGGCCATGAAGCTTGTGGCCGCTGCTAAGGTCAGGAGAGCCCAGGAAGCTGTTGTCAATGGAAGACCCTTCTCGGAGACGCTGGTCGAAGTTCTCTACAACATCAATGAGCAGCTCCAGACTGAGGACATCGATGTGCCGCTCACCAGTGTGAGGCCTGTCAAGAAGGTCGCCCTGGTGGTTGTCACCGGCGATCGGGGCCTGTGCGGCGGTTTCAACAACTACCTCATCAAGAAGGCCGAGGCAAGGATCGCCGAGCTCAAGGGTCTCGGCCTTGACTACACTGTGATCAGCGTTGGCAAAAAGGGCAATTCCTATTTCCTAAGGAGGCCTTACATTCCTGTTGACAAGTTCCTCGAGGGTGGTTCGCTGCCGACTGCAAAGGAAGCTCAGGCCATCGCCGATGATGTGTTCTCGCTATTCGTTAGTGAGGAAGTCGATAAAGTGGAGCTCCTCTACACCAAGTTCGTGTCCCTGGTGAAATCTGATCCGGTTATCCACACCCTGCTGCCTCTCTCGCCGAAGGGTGAGATCTGCGACGTGAACGGGAACTGCGTGGACGCGGCCGAGGACGAGTTCTTCAGGTTGACTACCAGGGAAGGCAAGTTGACCGTGGAGAGAGACATGGTCAGGACGGCGACGGTCGATTTCTCGCCGATCTTGCAGTTCGAGCAAGACCCTGTTCAGATTCTCGATGCCTTGTTGCCTCTGTACCTCAACAGCCAGATCCTGAGGGCGCTTCAGGAGTCTCTCGCCAGCGAGCTCGCCGCTAGGATGAGCGCCATGAGCAATGCCACCGACAATGCTTCGGAACTGACGAGGACACTCTCCATTGTGTACAACAGACGACGTCAAGCCAAGATCACTGGTGAAATATTGGAGATCGTTGCTGGTGCCAATGCTCTAGCCTAAAGCGATAACAAAAGATTCACTTGGGTCCTTAAGCGACCCAACTTGTGCTCTTATTTGTGTAGGTATGTTCAAGCATGTTAAGACAAAGACCCTCTTCTTCATTCATTCAGATATGGGCTGGTCCAGAATTTGCAGATAAAAAAAGATCGATTTTTGTTGTAATTCTCGAATTTTCGTATAAACTCTGTGCACAAATGAGGATATAAATTCTCTCTTGGAGTAGAAGAGCAATGAAATTGCATATTACTTTACTCGTATCTCATCAAGTCGTAAACATTTGCTCGAGCATTATTTAGCCCTCAGTTTCTAATCTAGCTAGAGACTTTGCATCTGGGGTGATACTCTGCGTGCACAAGTAGTGTTGCAGTGCAGATTGCTTCTCCTTCAGCACACAGTACTCAACAAATGCTGACCAAATCAAGCATGGTTGGTTCAGAAGAGCTTGTAGTTATGAGGCCACCACCAATGAAGCAATCATCCATAGGAACTTGCTCATGATGCTTTTCACATACTACAACGTGAGACCCGATCGAAAGTTCACTCCGATGAACCCCTTTATTGAGAGAGAACGGCGAATTAGACTAACGTACACTTTGCATCTCCAGATGTCATGACGAGAAGTACGATCGATATAGAAGTTATGACTGCACACAAATCTATGTGTTACCTCTAGCTTGATGGCCCTAAGGAGCAGATGCATATAGCTTTATCTGATTAGAAAAACAAAAAAAGATTAACCTAGCGACGATCTAGAGATCTAACTCTAGAGACAACAAAAGAGTTTGTCAATGCTTTTCAGGATACTTCTTTTCACTTTAGAAAGTTATAATAGTTCCAACCAATTTCCAAATATCCTTAGGGAACAGATCCTCAACCCTCGATCGCTGTCAGACAAAAAAAAAAGACAGAGTAAATCTCCCCCCTTTAATTGTAAAATCTTTAAGTTTTCGTATGTTACAATAGTTTTTATAGGAGTTTTGGAAAAATGCCAGGAGTTACGACCCATTACAACTCAATAAGGATCTGTCCCTCGATGAACCATAGTTTAATTTTTAGGAAACAAAACAATGCTCGATTGTTCTTTGTTGACAGCCTTTTTTTTTTTAACAATTAGGCCTTTCTTGGTCCATTTTGAGATTAATCAACTCAAGGAACGAGAACAATTTCCAAAAAAATTTCATGTTTGCAAGATCCATTCCCAAGAATGTTTCTATAAATCATGCTAATACGATCGATCGATTTACATTCATCGAATAATCCAATTTGAAGGTGAATCAAATGAGGCCAAGAACACCTTTCACAACCGCGTATGGAAAATATCTCTTGCACCATCAAGGGTGGTCCCAAAGGAATCTTATATAAATTTTTCAATAAATTTTTCTATATAACTTCGCAATTTTCACGTTAAATTCGTAATTATCGCCACCTTAAAAAGAAAGAAAAAAACGTCTTCAACTCTAAACAACTTAAATAAACTCCATTCAATAGAAACGTGAAAATGAAATTTATGTATGCGTTACTTGAATTGTTCAGCTACTAAAGACAACCTACATTAAATTACATTAATTGCCAAATCTGGATCAACATGTATCGGATACATCTCATTATCATCCAATTTATCAAAGGGCGATATTTTCTTTTATCTCCCAAATTTCCTAGGTTGGATGATCGAAAATATGGCTCGTGTACTAAATGGACGTTCTCCATTTAGTAAAAGAATCAAGGGTTATTTGTGACAACGGATAAGCGATCTTTATCATATAAAGAATAAAATAGATATAATCATATCAATCTTACCATTTCGACCATCAGGGTTATCTGTACTAAGTGGCCATGTACGTTGATCAAATCATCTTCTTCTAGATCACTTTTTTAACTATTAAATAGATCATTAGTTTCACGTAATAAAATAGATATGATCGTACCATTTCGACGAAAGCCTAATTAATAGCATAATTTCTCGCGTAATAAGGGGTAAAATTTGTTTTTGTTACGTGAAACTAATGATCTATTTAATAGTAAAAAAGTGATCTAGACTCGAGATGATTTGGTCAAGTGAGATGCAATTGAAGATTAATGAACCTATACTTGCCAAGTTTCAAGTAGACTAATTGCCATGCAACATAACGCAGCACAAAAAAGGGGGAAATTATAAAAAAAAAATTGCTCATCAATGTCCCATTAAAAGCATAAACTTTCAACGCCTGATAACCCGGCTCGAGGGTCTTCTTCTTTACATCTCAAGGAAGAACATTGGCTTCTAAAATTTCCCATTTTCAAGAGATTTTTAGGGTTTTTTTTTTCTCTTTTTTGTTCCTCTCTTCCTCCCTTTCGAATTTCATTTGAGGATGAAATTGAAAATTTGATAATTAAGAGAGGAGCTAAAAAGGGGAGAAAAAATAAAAAAATAAATAAAAAATGTCGATGAAGAGCAGAGGATTGGGGGATTCAGCTAATTCCAAGGGGGTGACCACAAGGAATTGGGTGTTCTTCCTTTGCCTAGTCAGTTTTCTTGTTGGAATGTCCATCACCAACAGGTACTTTCTTTCCTTTTCTGAAGAAAAATATTTTCTTGAAAATAAAATTTAAGAAGAATTGTGCTAATTTGTCGAGGCGACGATTTTCTTCTTTGTTAAATAATTTAAAGATACATGGATGCGAAAATGAGAGGTGCATCGCCTCGAAATATATTCTTCATTTCTTGCATGGTAATTGTTCATACGAACTTTCACAAAGAGTAAGGGATATATATTTAAGAACTGATTGTTGAAGCTACTGAAGCACTGTTATAGGAAAAAGAGTCCGTGGGCAATTTAATTTGATATATATATATATATATATATATATATATATGGAGATTTTTCTATATTGTAAATGTTGCTTATTGTCGAAAATAAAATTTGATGTCTCTATTTCTTCTTACATGCTATGAATGACTATCAATGTTTTCCATCTCTTGAAAAATGCTAACTCATCAAGACAATTTGTGCTAGAATGTGGATGATGCATCCAAGTAAAGGCAATGTAAGGACAGCCTTGGCTGAGCAAAAGCCTCAACCAAAGGTCTGTAAAGGCTGCAATAAGAATTCTGTGAGTTTACTTACATTTAATAATCGCAGTTTAAATTATGCAAAAAAAAAAGAGAAAAATAATTTAAAAAGGGAAAAATTGTGATCTGGGTAATGTTGAGTCTTGAAATTCAGAAAGGAGACCTCCAAATTATCATTTTTTTTCCATTATTTGGTAACATGTAGCTATCGTTGGTCTATTATTATGCGCGGTATTTTACATAATCTCCGAGTAAAAATTTGGTGCTGAAAAAATACTTCGGGTTTATTCTATATTAGAGAGAGACATATTAGGGGATTTTTAATGTCAATTTAATTTCCAAAACATGTTCGTGTAATGAATTTTTCAATTTCTTGTGCACAAGAAAGGTCACAGATCATCTAAACAATGGCGGCCGAACGGACGCACTGATGATAAGCAAGCAATCAAACATGTAAGTTAATTATAGCTTAGTTTATCGTCCTTTTGTGTACTTTTTTTGGGAAAATTGTGCATTCAATTTTCGATATTTTTTCATATATATGAACTATTTCATCAATCACAGGAAGATAGATCAAACCATCGCGGAGTTGGAGAAGAAATTGGCGACGGCGATGGCAAAACAAGAGACCGTGTTGGACGGATCTCCAAAGTCGGCGAATTCGGCGAAAGCTGATAAATATTTCATGGTCATCGGAATAAATACCGCGTTCAGTACGAGAAGGCGAAGAGATTCGATTCGCGAAACGTGGATGCCACAAGGTAAATTTGCGGATTGATTTTTCACGGTAATTTTCGTGTATTTGTGTTATGTTCAATTTGATAAATTTGCTTCATTTGGATGATACATATTAACAATGGCAGGTGAGAAGAGAGAGAAGTTGGAAAAAGAGAAGGGTATAGTCATCCGCTTTGTAATTGGTCGCAGGTGACATTCTTGTTCTCAATTTAGCAAAAAATAACTAAATTTATTATTCATATTTTTTTAGTAATTTCCATACATTGAAACAAGAATTTACAAAAATAAAAATGGATATATCATAAATTGGATGTTGTTAAGTTAACAATGTATTTCTCTATTTATAGCCCTTACAATGAGTATGCAAAAGTACGGTAGGATATCTTCTAACAAAAAGTTTGTACTCAACCCATCTCGACTCGATTATTAAAGAGTTAGTTTGATCTCAAAATCGAGCTTCACCTAAAGTTTCAAAAGTACAATGAAAATGAAAATCCGTAAAATATAATTCATTTGTTAATAATTCTGAATTAATAAAAAAAACTTATAACTTACACGAGGTCGTAAGAATTTACTTGAGTTTCCTTCTTCTCAATCTCTATATCAATCAAGCTACTTGAACTCAAAAATAATTTACCTGAACTCAAGTAGCATAATAGCCAAATTCGAGAAGGTTATGAATAGTTAGACTGATTCGCATTTCAACCTTGTAGGCTTGGTTAGAATTTTTCGGAAAATCGCTATGGCTAAATGTCGTTCTTTCCTATTAGTGTCCTTAATTAATGATATCAATTTATGTTCGTCCAATGGTAATTAAGTTCGAGGATTTTGGCTCAAGCCTAAGCGTTAAATATGTAGTTGGGGAGGTAATCGCTATCAACTGTTTTAAAAATTTAAGCTATTAAATGAATGTACGGTCTAATATTTAAATATACTAACATAAACGATGAAGCATACGCGAATATAAATTATAAAAAAAAATGTCGATCGGAAACATAATTAATTCTTTTTCGGGTTATTAGTTTGAAACTAGGTTTAGTGGTATATTAATTGTATGATTTTTTTTTTCAATTAGCGGTATATTTTCTGTCGTTAATATATGTAATATTAATGATACATTATTTATTTATTTATCCCTAATTAATTTTATTTTGGTTATTAGTATGAAACCCGGTGGTGCTTTGGATCAATCTCTCGACGAGGAAGAAAAGCTTTATAATGACCTTTTGAGACTGGTATTACACAACTCTTCTTCCCATTTCGATTCTAATTAAAAAAAATTAATCTCCAAAAAAAGATAATTACTATTTATTTGCTCATTTATGATTAATTTAGTTTTATCTCTTGATTATTACAATATTTATTCGGGCAGGATCATGTTGAGGCCTACCTAGAATTATCGGCCAAGACAAAAAAATACTTTGCCACCGCCGTCTCGTTGTGGGATGCGGAGTTCTACATCAAGGTGGATGACGATGTTCATGTCAACTTAGGTAAATAAAATCACTTGCCACTAATTATTCTTGAATTGGAAAATAATCCGTAGGTTTTGATTTTCGTGCAAATAAAAATCTTATATATAGAAAAAAAAAGAGGTGGCAAAATAACAATCAATAAGTCTTTATTACAATGAAATTGGCTTCATTAATTTTCTGTCGACTTTTCTGTTCTAGATAAGATCAATAAGTCTTTGTTACAATGGAATTGGCTTCATTAATTATCCGTGGACTTTTCTATTCTAGATACGACGCACTTAATATTTCCATCGTCTACTATTTGGGGTGATCGATTTTAGATCGGGAACCTGAAACCTACCCAGTCAGAGGTGATTTTTAATTTTTAGAATTGAGAATTCAATTGGTAAACAGTGGAACCCGTCTACCTTTTTTTTTTTTATGTTTCATTTTTTTAATTTAAATGCTCCACCGCACGCATTATTTTCCAAAAATTCTTAATTATGACATAAAAATGACCTGCTTATGTCGAAATGCTCGACCTCATTATTTTTGTAGTAGTCTCCAATTAAGAGACTTGTAGGGTTTGATTTAGAACTGGTTCTAGGGTAGAACCAGCCTTGAAACCGGTTCAAAACCGATTCTACCCGGGAACCAGCTTTGTTCGGTTCAAGGCCAAGAACCGAGTCTGTCCCTTTGTGGACTGGCTGGGTAAGGTTGGTTCGATTCGATTCTGTTATCGGATTGAACTGACCCGGTTGTTCACCCTTTCGATATAGCACCCGACTTAACTTGCCTCGCATTTCGTACAGCGACACTTGGCATGATCCTAGCAGGACATCGATTCAAACCTCGTATTTACGTTGGTTGCATGAAGTCGGGCCCTGTTCTTTTTCGAAAGTAAGTTCACTGAAATACATGTTTTATTTGTTAATTTAATTTCCTACTGAAATTTCTAAATTCAAACACTTTTTTTGTGGGAACAGGGGAGTGAAATATCACGAGCCAGAGTTTTGGAAGTTCGGCGACGTGGGCAACAATTATTTTCGTCATGCGACCGGACAATTATATGCAATTTCAAAGGATTTGGCTTCTTATATATCCACAAATCAGTAAGTTTGCCATTTCAACAACATTTAGATATTTCTAATTGGTCTGTTTTTCGGAAAAAAATGACTAAAATTAATTCCTTTTTTTGAAATTATTCTCGCAGTGATGTGTTGCACAAGTATGCAAACGAGGACGTTTCACTCGGGTCTTGGATCATCGGCTTAGATGTCGAGCACGTCGACGACCGTCGGCTCTGCTGCAGCACTCCACCAGGTAATTAACCAAACTCGAATAGCCATATCAGATAAAGAAAAAAAAGCCGGACCTTTATCGGCTAAGTCCGTCACTTGCCGATAATAACATTTTTCTTTTTTTCGGGTGCCGGCGATTTCGTTTCAGATTGCGAGTGGAAGGCGATAGCCGGGTCGACCTGCGCGGCGTCGTTCGATTGGAGATGCAGCGGGATATGCAGGTCTGTGGAGAGACTGAAGGAAATTCACGAGCTTTGTGGAGAGGACGAGGAAGCCTTGTGGAGTGCCAGCTTCTGAAGTCGTGCAAGTTGTGGTTTTATTTATTCATGTTACTTAGGCAGAGAGCATAAACATTTGATCTCATTTCCATTTTATGTAGTTTTTTTTTTTTTTACTTTTCTCTGATTTAATAAGCTGAAGAAGCAATCCTCACTGCCGATTCCGTCTTGCAGTATAATTTCGCGTTATCTTTTCCGGGCTTAATGAAGTAATTTCGTGTTTTCGCGTCATCGTTTTGGAAGATTTTGTAATAACTCGGTCCGAATGTGTCCTCAGGGATGCTGTATAATGCTCTTTATATCTTGTGTATTAGGCTACATATATGTCATTCATTCTGGTCTTGTTTTTCTTTCGGAACTAGATGTAACCCGCACTTTGCACGGATTATTCTATAATTTTTTAGTATTTATAGATGATATATTAACATAAGGCATATAAAGAGAAACTTCAAATTAAAGGATTCATATTATAAGATTCTGATGTTAATATAAAATTAATCATAGTAGGCAACTTAAACAATAAAATAGCTAACGTGACATTTTGACCTTTATATTTCCTTTGTTATTTACTGTCTCAAGCTCTTGTTTCATTTACTTATTACTATTTTAATTAACGTGTTTGTATAGTAATAATAAGTTGTTATATTAACATTAAGGTAGAAAACTTCTTTAATACAAAGAAGTTATGACCCAACCTCGATTGCTGTACCAACTCGACAAGTTTTAATATTTAATTGTACTTTTTAAAATATTTTGTACTTTGATTATGAGATTTAGCACTTCCAATGCATTTATTCCTCCTCCCCTTCTTCTTCTTCTTCTTCCCTGATGTTTCGTTCCCTCGAGGTGGTTGGGAAGACTATAAATGCACGAGTAAGTTGGATGTGGTTGTGTCAGTTCATCAACGGACAATAAGTAGGTATCTCTATCAGTACAGATCTGGAGGACTTAGTCCATGCATGGCGACGGGTCTACGGGCTAGTTAATTTGCTGGAGCGACTCTTTCTTTAATTCAAACCCAAGTGTCTTTTCAGACCGACGAGTAATAGACTGTAATAGTGCATGGATGGCCGACGCAGCATGAAATTTCCACGATCGGATTGATCATCGCTGTCTTATAAAAAGCTTCTCCGCTGGAGACCAGCTCGACCAAAAAGCAGAGAAACAACACAAGAACATGGCACCCTCGTTGTCCTTCATGTTCTGTACTTGGATGGTCTTCCTCCTCGCTGCGTTTCTTACTTCCTGTGCTGATTCCCTAGGTCTTGCAGATGAGTGCTCTGCCTTGATAGAATTCAAGAGAAGTTTCCCAACCATCAGAGCGGATTTCCCTTGCGTTTATCCGAAGGCCGAATCGTGGTCACCGGATGTGCATGGAGACTGCTGCTCGTGGGATGGCGTGGAGTGCCACGAGGCCACTGGTCATGTGACGGGCCTCGATCTTAGTGGCAGCTGTCTCTACGGGGCCATAACTTCCAACTCAAGCCTTTTTCGCTTACTCCACTTGGAATCGCTCAATCTTGCATTCAATGACTTCAACTCTTCCTCAATTCCATACGGCTTTGGCAATCTTTCTAGGTTACAGTACCTTAATCTTTCTGGTTCAGACTTTTCGCAAAAAATCCCCTCTGATATCTCACGTCTCTCACAATTAATTTCTCTTGATTTGTCTTTTGGGTATGATCTTGAGATGCCCAACATAGACAACTTTGTTCATAACTTAACTATGCTAAGAGAACTTGATCTCTCGATTATAAGCATGACATCATTCCCTCGTGTGCTTGCAAACTTCTCCTCTTTGAAGTCACTTAAATTTATAAATTCTGGATTGCATGGAGATTTTCCGGTAAGCATCTTTCAGTTACCAAACCTTGAAGTCCTCGACATAAGTTTTAATGGAAACCTTTCTGGTTTTATTCCAGCACTACAGTGGGGTAGTCCCCTGAAATCACTATCTCTATGGGGCACGAATTTTACAGGGGAAATACCTATTTCGATTGGAAACCTTGTTTTCTTGAAAGAATTATCTATTGGAAATTGTCCTTTCTCGGGTTCACTTCCTGCTTCACTGGGTAATCTTTCTTGGCTTACTTATTTGGATGCATCACGAAATAAATTTCGGGGTCCAATCCCCGATTCCTTTGCTAATCTTACCCAGCTGGCATTTCTTGATCTCCATTCCAATAATTTCAGTGGTGATATTTGGCATTGGCTTGGCAACTTGGCAAAACTCACCCTTTTCGACCTTTCAGGTAAATAGTTCAACAAGCAGTTCTTTAACAAGAAGCAAAACAAAAGCAAAGAAAAAAAATTCGAGATTTAATCGATAGTTTACCCAAACTAAGCGTCCTTATTTCTTTACATGTTACAGATGCTCAGTTAAGTGGCCCGATTGCATCTTCATTTGAGAACTTGACCCGGTTGGCTGTGCTTAAACTTTCATCCAACAATTTGCAAGGTGAAATTCCAAACTCATTATGGGAACTCAAGTATATTGAATATGTAGATCTTAGTCAGAATAATTTGACTGGCTATGTGGATTTACACAAACTCAAGAACTTGGAAACATTACGTTTGGACTCCAACGACATATCTTTTGTCAGCAAGACCGAGATCAATGCCACTCTTCCAAAACTTTCCTGGTTAAGCTTAGATTCGTGCAACTTACATGAGTTCCCGAAGTTCTTAGGCTACCTTAGCGGATTAGAGAAGGTAAGTCTTTCACACAATAAATTCGGAGGGAGTATTCCTACGTGGCTGTGGAATGGTAGCAGAGACTCCTTGATGTATATTGATCTTTCTCACAATTTTCTAACTGGTTGGGGAAAAAATCAGATCAATCTGCTACTACCCCAATTGACCTATCTTGACATTAGTTCTAACTTTCTCAAAACAACACTCCCCGGTCCACCTCCATCAGCAACTTATTACAATGTCTCCGACAACATCCTCTTCGGAGGAATTCAATCTATTTGTAGAGGAAGATCCCTTGCCATTCTTGATCTGTCCATAAATAGTCTGACTGGCAATATTCCTTCATGTTTGGGAAATATGGATTCTCTGTCAGTTTTGAACCTTGGAAAAAATAAACTTGAGGGCATAATTCCCAATGCTTATTCAAAAGGTTGTCCGTTAAAGTTTATTGACCTCACAGAGAATCGATTGCAAGGGACTGTCCCAAGATCTTTGGCAAATTGTACAATGCTAGAGTATTTGAACCTTGGTTACAATCAAATTCTTGATGGGTTCCCTTTATGGCTATCGAAATTGACGGAGCTGAAAGCTATTATCTTGAAATCCAACAAGTTCCATGGTCCAATAGAAGTATATCGAAGCCAGTTTAATTTAAGCAATTTGCATATCATGGACCTTTCCAACAATAGTTTCAATGGTGAAATTCCTTCCAAGTTGCTGCAGAGTTTACATGCCATGAAAGTAATTGTTGGTCAAGATCGATTGGAATATATGGATATTTGGCAAGATTCAACCTGGGTGGAAGCTGTGACTTATGGAATGAAACTGATGAATAAAGGCACAGAAAGGGAATACTCGAAGGTTCCATATGCCCTTATGGAAATTGACCTCGCCAATAACAAATTGGAAGGATGCATACCTGATCTCATTGGAGATTTGAAGTCACTTCTCATGCTTAACCTTTCAAACAACATTCTCACCTGTTCCATCCCACCTTCCTTAGCAAACCTAACAATACTGGAGTCTCTAGATCTTTCTCGAAATAAGCTCTCAGGAGAGATACCTCAACAACTAGCACAACTTACGTTTCTTTCATCTTTTGATGTCTCTCACAATAGACTCTCGGGACCAATACCGAGAGGAAGGCAGTTTGACACATTTGGGACTGGTTCATTTGCCATGAATAAGGGGTTGTGTGGAAGCCCTTTACCAAAAAAATGCACAAAGGATGGGGAAAACTTATCATTACCACCATCATTGCTCGAGGAAGACAATAGCGAAGAGTCTCCGTTCAACTTGGATTGCAGAGGTGTGCTGATTGGCATTGGAGTCGGGTTTTTGACTGGTGTTGTGTTAGGGAACTTGATCGTTGACAAGAAGAGTAGGTGGTTCTTGCACTACTCCAAGAGAATGGCAAACATATGGAAAAGATTGGGAAGGCATTGAACAATGAGGGGTTGTAACACTGATTAGTAATGTAATTGTCGGGCGTCTAGCTTGTATTAAAAGTGGTTGTAAGTTTCTTAAGATTCTGATCTATGTTTGCTTCACGAGAACTCGTGTGTTTCGTAAGTTATATGTAGACGCTCATTATTCTATCTCTCCGACTGTTTTTCCTAGAAAATCATATGATATCATCATATAATGTAACATACATATGTTGGCTATCTACCTTCTAATGTATGTTGTGATTATGTGCCAGCCAACACTCACTTTCAATTCTTGGCTGCGATAGAGTATCTAATTTTTTAGGACATTCGCAGCTTCCAAAATCTAATTGTGGAAAGCTACTAAATATTGGTAGAAACAAGAAGATAAATATGAAACTTGATAATTTGCAATTGAATAGTTGGAGACTACAATAAAAAGTGAGGGATCCTTAATCACCAGTTTATTTCACGAAGAGATCCCTAAAAAGTTTTGGATTTAGAAGAATGAATGCTACATTTGGCTGGCCTAGCCATTGTAACTTTACAAAGAGGTGTTGAGGTGATAAAATTAACTGTTCAAATTACTAATAAAAAGTTAAACCAGAAAGAAATTACACTGCTAATAGAAGTTTTGTTCTGAACAGACATTTATTTACAGCTTGCTTGATATAATGAAAATTCTTTACTATGTTTTTTCATAAATTCATCAAATCATCCAAACATGTTAAATGCTTATGCCAGACTAGCTTCCAAAATGCTATCCATTCCCACAAAAGACGAAATATTTATATATAATTTCATCTTGTTAAATGCTTTTTTTTTTCTCTCTTGGCTCTAAATTTCAAAATTTTAGTTATCTGGAGTGAAAATGACATATATTCTACTGTTCATATGTCATATACATTTGTTTGATAAACTTGTCTCCTCCTTGTTAATTAGCCTATTAACTAGAAAAATTCTTAAATAAAAAGCACATTAGTTTTAGATGAATATAATATAATTGGACTCATTGATTGGGCAACTCAAGTGTGGGAAAAAAGTTCACGTTTATCTTCCTTAGTCCCATTTCTCGAGAGGAAAGAAAATATATAAATTGTAAATATTATAGAAAGAGTGCGTGTTTTATGTTAATGCTATTACAGATGACTTGATTCTTCGAGCATCAAAGCTAAAGTATAATGTTACTAGTGTATAGGTTAGCGTGTTACTTGCAAGAACAAAATACCATCACTGCCTAATATGAAATTTATGACTCTAAAAAGGCTAAATTACCCAAAACAAAATGTAAGAACGAAGGCAGGACAAAAGAATATCTCGTTATTTAATTAAATATTGTATAAAATTATATTACGCAAGTTAATTTTGTGTCCGATGGACGGATGCCACTTGCCCCGGGTAATCATGTCAAGTAACTCGATACGATTTTGAATTGTAGATTACTCAAAATTTGCTACAAAGGTGTTGTAAAGAATTATGTTCTCATGTGAGGGAATTTTCAGTGGTTTGATACTGCCACTACTTGTTCCTGTCGAATCTGCGACTTTTAACACTCCCTCTCAAGTCTACCTCTAATGGCGGTCATGGCTACCATGGCTAGCGTCAACAATGGATAATCCAAATCTAAAAGAGCACGACTCAAATTATAGATTTGGATTGGGGGGATGGGGTGGGGGGGGAGGCGGGCCGACACCGAGACCTATGAAGGCTCACGCCGACCGTGAGTGACGTCGGAAGTGGTGGCTTGGGTTGGACTCGAAGGACGCCGCGCCGGCAACTCTACGGTGAGGGTAACAGTGAGGCCCATTGCATTGAAGGACAAAAACTCCCGAGGCTGAACTATATGTTTTTATTTTTATTTTATATTTAGTTTCACGTCAGCAGACACTTGTCGACTTTCTAGTGATTGTGAGATGAAAATGTCCACCACATCAACGGCCGATGTGCCGGTGACAAACCACTTAATATTTTCTCATTCTCATGAGTTGCTATAATGCGCCAGAAATTATCACCATAGACATCATTTGTGATAATGATACTAATGATCCCTAAACTATGACTTATTGTGTAATGTGATCCTTGAACTTTTAATTTATTTAATGTGGTAACGAAAGTATTCAATATTGTCATTCCATTAATTCAAGATCAGGGACAACATTGAATATTTTCAGAGTTTTTATGTACAAAAAATTCAATAATCACAATGAACAATTCAAAAATTCGAAGATCACATTATATATTAAGTCAAAATTTAAAGGTTATCTCTGTAATTTTTTCATATCATTTTATTTCAAGCTGACACAAGAAGAGGGACGCAGCATGTCAGGCCTCGAGGTGGACCACGAGTCTCTAGAAGTGATCATCGAGATGAGCCCGCCTCAAGAGACTTTGCATTGCGAGACCGAGAGAGGGGTGTCCGCGCACCCGCCGACGGCTTGCGCAAGAAGCAACGCGGCTCCGCCTCTCGCCATCGACGTACATAAAATACAGAGTTTACGCGTCAGCATCGGCAACGGCCCCCCACGGGTCAATTACCTTTCGCCGTCAGAAACTTGCCCGGAATTCTGTCCTTTCGGTTCCCGGGTTAGACGCCACGAATTTTCACCTCCGTTTCCCGATAGGCTCGTGCGGGTCGTCTCCCTTCTCCTTTTGCGCCCCTCCTCCCCGATCGGTCGATCGATCATCTGAGCCCGACCCATCTCGTGTTCTGCTCTGTACTTGGCGCTCCCATCGCCGGTCTCGCCTTCTTTCCCCCCATCTTTGGTAAAGTTCGTTGCTTTTCTTCTCTTCTTCGATTTATCTAGGACACCCTGTCGTGCGGTTTCGTGGCTTTTGGCTTTCTGGGTTGGGTTCGTGATCTGTTGTCCGGAATTCGCAGGGAGTGATCGCAGTTGGGTAGGAGCTGATATGGCCAATAGTGGTTTCAAACTTCAACGCTCCTTTGGTCTGTTGTCAACCCGCCCCTGCTTCGTTGTTCTGTCTCTCTATATATGTGTGCGCGCGCTTCGTTGTTCTTTGCTTTTCTCCCACATAATTTCTTTCGTACACGCTGTTGTTTGCCATGTTTCTGTTTTCCCTTTTTGCTAAAATTGAGGTTTGAGGATGCTCTTGGATTCCTTGAAGTACTGGTTGCTGCTACTTACTGAAGCCGAATTGTGGGTTTTGGTGATCAGTAGTGATTAATTTAGCTTTCTCATGCGTAGTAGGTGTTGCAAGTTGTCTTTTTTTTTTTTTTTTTCCCCTTTTGTGGCTAATTTCACATGATCACAATTTCAGTTAATATGGTGAGTTTGAAACCTCACTTGCTTAGATTATATCTGGTGGGGTTTCCCGTGTTGGCATGTGATTGGTATTTCATGCCCAGCTGGAGTAATTAAGGCTTGGACTTTACTGACTTCGAAGTTTTTACCTACAATGATTTTCTTCTGATGAATTTGAATTGGTGGGTATGGATAGGTGGATAATTTTTATGGCGAGATTTCTTAGTTAAGTGAAGGAACGTGAATTTTGCTGTGGGCAGCCCGTTTCTTTATATGATGTGTCAAAGTAAAGCAGTAGATTTTCTTTTTTGTGTCTGTTTGATCATCGATTATCGGCTTCATTAGTCATTCCACCTGTGTAAGGCTTCTGAACCATTGCAAGATGCATCGATGAGTCCTTGGTCTTGATTGTGTGGCAGTCTATGCCTTGCTTGGGTTTATCACTTTGGTTTTAAGTTGTTGACTTCTCCGATATCAGAAATGAGGCGAGCAGAAGCTGCTCGGATCAGAGAGAAGTATCCAGATAGAATACCTGTGAGTATGCTTTGAACAAGCCTGTAGATATTGACTCCTTTCATTGGTTTTGCATATGACACTATGCAAATCGTATATGCCGTGCAGGTTATTGTGGAGCGTGCTGACAGAAGCAACGTCTCTGACATTGATAAGAGGAAGTTAGTTGCCTCTGTGCTTGTAATACAATTGCTTTCTTCTTTACAAACATGATAGCTTCCTCATTTTTCTTCTCGTGTTGGTATTTTTATGGTTGAACTCTCATTTAATCTTTTTTGGCATGCACTTCTTCCACGCAGTGAATTCGTAAAAACTCAGGATATGCATATCGGGCTTAAGACACCGTGTCTTTTATCCAAAATGATAAACAACTATTATTTAAGAAAACCATCGGTTCTTATCACTTTGCAATTGCTTTTCTCTGAATTTTGCAGTTCAAGTGATGTAAATTTATACAGTTTTATCTGGTTTGACCATTGCCAGCCTGGTGGATATTGCGAGCATGAACAAAAACGTTAGTTTTAATATAAAATATGATGACCGCTTTCATGTCATTTACGAATTAGTGGTTCGCCCAAGATAAGCATTGTTCCATCATTATCTTTATCTTCTCCCTTCTTTTATATAAGTTTGAATCTAGTTGCCTTTTTACTTGGTAAATTATGTTCATTCTCATCTTGCATTTGCATATGCAACGTAAAGGAATGGACAACAGAGTCATTATCTTCTCATTTAACTGCACCGTTGGTAGTTTTACCTTTAAATATTGATATAGAATGCTCTGTATCATGTGTATAATAAGAGAATTTGCCTCATGTGATGACCGCAGATACCTTGTCCCTGCTGATATAACTGCAGGACAGCTTGTTTATGTTGTTCGCAAAAGAGTCAAGCTTAATCCTGAGAAGGCTCTGTTCATCTTTGTCAAGAACACTCTACCTCCTACTGGTAAGTAGTGTCGCAGTGCATTTTCGTGCAATATGTTTATCAGGTGAGATTCTATGACCGAGATCTTGTGTTTCAGCTTCCTTGATGTCTGCGATATATGAGGAATTCAAGGACGAGGATGGCTTTCTTTACCTGACTTACAGCGGAGAAAATTCTTTTGGATTCCATGCAGAGTAGCTTGGACGAGTATATATACTTGAAAGTGTAGATATTGGTTGATGCGCTGATTCATTAGTTCGTTTTGGCTTAAGATTCGAGGAGGTATAATCTTTTCTGCGTAGTAGTAGTACGGTCTGCTTAATCTATTGGTCAGTATTGCTTGGACTGATGAAAACTGGACTGGTCTGTTTCCTTTAAAGACTAATCCTATGTTGCAACCAATGAATCTGCTGCAAGTACAGTGAATTGAAAAAAACATAGAGAGGGAGAGAGAGAGAGAGAGAGTACGACGGAGCTAATTTGTAGCTTTTATGCTGCATAAAAGAGGAATATAATGCAGATGCAACTACTATACACTGAAAGACAAATGGTTTTTGCACTCTTCATTAGCTTAGATAGAACCATCTCGTTCTTCATTTAGCGGAGCCTTTTTTCTGACATTGATTCTTGATCCATTTGATGCCATTCGATGTCCCACTCTTGATCTTCTGTGCTCCGGCTGCGGCCGCTGCTTTTGCCTTGGTAAATGCGGCCTTGGAATCGCCCTTCTTCTGATTGCTCCCTTCGTCCTTCTTGGCGCCGTCATCGTCCATAGCCCCGAAACCGCCAGCTCCCCATTGATCAGCCCAGCTCGGTGCTTCGCTAGCCATTTTCTCAATTCTTCCCGCGGGTCAAACGCAACAAAACTTATCCTGAAACACATTTCAGCGATCAAGAATAGCCCTTCTTTGGTATTTTGAGCATTGAATCAACAGAAACTGGTAAGCTTCAGAGTCAGGTCCAGATCAACAATCAACAGAATGCATCCTTCCCTGAAACATAACACTCTGCAGAAAGTTGATCCCTTTTTGGAATACTGGATGCTTGTAGATGTTTCAATAGCGGTTTTGATACTGGGTAAGTGCTGTGCTTAAAATTTCAAGCTTTCTACAAAGTAAAACACACCAGAGAGAGAGAGAGAGAGAGAGAGGAGTACCTGGAGAAGCTTGATGAGAGCTCTGATGGAGAAGCTCGATGAGAGAGAGAGAGAGAGAGAGAGAGAGAGAGAGAGAGAGAGGAGTACCTGGAGATGTCTGATGAGAGCTCTGTTGGATAAGCTTGATGAGGGATGTTGATGGGATCCTAGTATATGTCGGAGCACATGGTAAGCCTTAGATGGTAAGAAAACCATGTGGATGGGCTGTCTGTTGCCAACTTTCATCCTCGTCATCCTTTTAAAAAGGATTTGCCAACTCACTCCTTTCCATCCTGGAAACCACCTTCCTTTTGGCATAATTTCTTTAATGGTTTTACCTAATCATGCACCATTAACTTCAATTATTTCCACAAGTAGAGTTCAGACAGCAACATGTCCTCAATGTTCATTTTTAGTGGCTAAATTCAATTAAATTAACTATTGTCGAATAGCATATACTCCTTCCCTCTGAACCAAAAAAAAAAAAAAAAAAATGACCGCTCACCATCTATTATTGTGCAAAGAAAACTAATGCCCATAGGGTTGGTTGGTGGAGTAAATAGATTTTGATTTTTGGTTTGTTTATTGGGCATCCACCCCAGATATCAATCCTTCCCTGGTGTTGACCTTGTCTTGGGGTCCAGTTTGAGCAGAATGCTAATGGAGCGATGTGAATGGAACACCTACAAATGTCACTCAGACAAAGTGGTGGATGTGCTTTAGCGAAAACATCGGCTAGTCAATCCGCAAAACTGGAATCGCTGATTTCAAAAGCTGGTACTTCATATTAGGGTTGTCGATGAGTTGGGTTTGCTACGAAACTCGCCGAACAAAACGGTTTGCGTCAAGCCCACTTCAGACCCGACCCAATACATGCAGTCTATTGGGTCCATAGAACTGATCTGCTAGCAATTAGAAGCCACATGAAAATTAGCGTTGACCACGTCAACAGTCGGCAACGAGATCTCAATCTTGGGGGGACGAAGTTCTTGAGAAGGAAGACGAACGTGGGCTGCTCCAAGAACAGGTTGGTCTTCATGCGATTCATTTTGTCCTTCGAGCATCTGAAGAAGTTTCCAACTTGACCCACCTTGAAAAGCGACTAGCTTTTGTCTTTTGTTCGTGTCGATCTGATGCCAAATTAACCCAAATGCCAAGCCATCTCTCGTATAAATTTCTACGCCCATTTCATCAGCATGTTGTTGTTATTTTGTTATTACAGTGCGAATATACTATGCTTCGAAAGTTCATGCGAAGGAAGACAAGAACAACTTGGCCTGCAAGGAAGAATTCTACTTTTTGTCCCTGTACTTTCTTGCGTTTTCTTAATTTTAAGTGTCTGTACTTTTAAAATTCCTAATCAAGTCTTTCTATGTACAAACATTCTAATCAAGTCCCTTTGACACCAAATCCAATTGACGGGGCCATCGATAATGTTCTTCCCTGGACGTTCACATTTGCAAAGTTTCCATCCATGTCAAACTTCGTGTTGTTTACATTGGTTATATTTTTTCCAATCACGTCCACATGGACATCCTAGATTTTGTAGGCAACATATTTTGGTGTCGTTCGGCAGGCATGTCGGCTGAATTTGGTAGGATTTGGTGTTGAAGGGATTTGATTAAGAAAATTTATGAAAGTAGAACTTGATTACATAAATTAACCGTATAGAGTTTAATTAGAAAGAGCGTAAAAAAGTACATGGACGAAAAGTGAAATTTTTCAAAAAGAAAAGAAGGAAATCTACTGATATGTGCAGAGTTTCCCACGATCGCACACCTCCGCCTCTAAGAGGAGTTTATGTGCTGATAGGGATATGGAATGATAATATTATATGTCATATTAACAATATATAATTGAAATATGAATAAGTCTTTCCTGAAATCGAGATGGTGCATTTTAATCATTAATATAAATAATGAATTGAAATATCCAATCGATTAGTGCTAAGCATAAAATTGCTGTAACATGTTTCGGTGTCATGAGTATAATCACACAACAAATTTCTTCAGAAAACACATGAGATTTTCGGCCTTGTTTTTGTGCACCATGGACCAAGTGATCTCGATCCGTTTGATCCTCGAGATATAGCACCGACTAGCCGGCCTTAGCATTTGAGATTGCCTGTCCATGGTAGGTACAATTCTTGTACACATCGAGAACATGCGAGTCCATTAAGTTTCAGCCACAGAGCAGTATGGTCCTGCTCGAAATCCACATGATCGGACATTTTAGATGAAACTGGCACACATAGATCCGTTGCACGTGATACTTGCTCCTAGATCGAGCCTAGGTCTCATAAAGAGCCAGCATATGACACTGTCATCCTTAAACGGATTAGACTCCTATGTTTCTTTCTACTGGCGGCTCTAGTGCGAAAAAAAACAAAAGGAATTGCGTCATCGACTTCGCCTGCAGCCATAGATGCCAGGAGTTTCTGGAGGAAACTAAGTGTTGCCCTCCATTACCTTGGACCACACACCTTTTGACGCCATTATATATACACGAGAGGAGAGAATGTGATTTGCATCACAAAAGCACTGGGAAAACATTCGCTACTTCAATCTGCAGAGAGATCTTTGACTACTCCTCAGGAATTAGCCAAACATCAACATGAGTCTCTTCTCGAGTTTGTTGAGTTGCTTCTCCCACGATTGTTCCAGGAGGGTCGGTTGTGTAGGGGAAGATTGCATGCCGAGTGGTTGCCGAAGCAAAGATGATGATCATCATCAGGTCAAAGTTGGTGATCAAGATGTGAAGAAGAACGAGAAGAGCAAGCTAGGCAAGCCAGCTCCAATCCTAGTGACCTATTTCTCCAGTGGATCTCGACCATCTCTTCTTTGAGACGGCAGATGCAGCGTTGATGTTGCAAGAACTCATGGCTCAGAACTTTTCTTACATGGTTCCATGTCGAAGCCCGATTAACGCAGGGTTGTCATGGATGCATGTTGTACACATTCCGAGTTCCATTCCTTGGAATCGGGATCGAATGCACGGGCGGCACGCATCTGGGCTATCGTGAAGCTATCTTAGAGATTGTTGGTGAATTGCTTTGTTAGAAAGTGGTGAAGGAATCTAATTACGTTCTGGTTTATTCTTTTCTTCTTTTCCGGGGAGCCGTATCATTCGCTGTTTACATGTTCTGATCATTGATTCGCACTTTAAGGACCCAAGATAGAATGAGGAAGCAATTATGCACTTCTTACCATCAAAGAGTATAGCCATTATAGCTAATTGCAGGTTCCACTTGAAAGAACAGCCTATGACAGTTAGTACAGTTGACGAAGAGAGTAGAATCATCCCTTCATACACAAGGATTGTAACTGCGAAAAAAATGGAGAATTTGAGTGTTTTGTCAACTCCGTTGGGAAAGAACAAGTTCATGTCTCCCGTTAGTCGATATTAGCAAGCTTGGAAAGACGTTTCTTACTTATTGGTATATATTGATGAGATGCCCCGAGAAGTATATTAAATCGTAAAACTGAGTGCATGACATGGCATGTCATCACCTGACATGTCAACACATGAGATGTCGTTACATGAAATAGTACGTAATGGTATAGCATGTCATCATATGAGCACCCGAGTCCCCATAGGCACGGCAAGTCATCAAACACACGCAGTCACATACAACAGTAACCTCCTGCGGGCAGCAAGAAGTACATGGGTTCTCAAGCTGTGGAAACTGTGGGCTTGCAACAAAAAATATAAGTCATTGAATTCAAAGTACTTGAACATTCAAAGAAGTTTAGTTTCCTTCGTGACCCCATTGAAGCCGCCGACGACCTCGTCACCTTTCGCCATGATGCAGTCCCATGTAAAAGCAGAGAAAATCCGCCGATTGTTGTACAAACCTCCACGACTACCACCTTCGTTAGGTGGAGTTTCTGTACCACCTAATATTTTTTCTCCAATATTAGCTCGGTCCGGCTCTTTGTGCGGGCCAACCTAAAATAATGTTAAAAAAAAAGTCAAAAGTCAGAAAGAAAAAGAAAGAGGGGTTGTTCGTGGACAGAAAAAAAAAAGGGAGGAGGGAGAATGTTCACCAGGAAGATGATGCGGAGAAGAATGGAAGAGGGCTGCGGCTTTCGGCAATGGCCAAAAATCGTCTGGAAGTGGCTCAAATTTCTGCATGTTGCTCATGAGACCGAGACCGACGAGTTGATCAATTCGGTTTGTTAAACCTGCTCCAAATTGTCTCTCGTTTTCTCCAATCGTGACTAGGGTTTCTTGCTCCATATATGTTAATCCACCTTCATGTACGGTTAGATATTACCTCTCCTTTTTCCCTTTCAAAAAAATTGAAATGATTGAAGTGGTGACGAAATACTATTGTATTGTTAATGTTGAGCTCTTAGTATGTGAGTAGAAAAGCACTTTTGTGTATCCTACTATTTTTGGTGATTAGTAAAAGTTTTTGAGCGATCCATGCTTACATCCGCATTGGTTTTTCCAAGTAAAAATTTTGATGTTGTTGCCTTGTCTCTTAACATTCCAGCATTATATTTACTTATTTTGACGTTATATCGCTGGAATATAGTGTTGGTTATACCTTACCAAAAAAAAAATGTAGTGTTGGTTATTGCTGGGATTAAGTCGATTTAGGTTGATTTAGTTTTAGGAAGAAATTGAACCTAAATTGAGTCAGTTCTTGGTGAATTGTTGTCCGGTTATCCCCAACCTAAAAAACACATTACCAAATAACGCTACAAATGAACATTAGCGTTGACCACTTCAACAGTCAACACCAAGAAAAACTTTGGTCTACTTCACGCGATTCATAGTGTCCTCCAAACATGTGAAGAAGACCGATTTGACCACCTTGGAAAGTGACCAGCTTTGTCTTTTGTTCGTGTCGATCTGATATGCCAATTTGACCTAAATGCCAAGCCATCTCTCGAAGAAATTTCTACGCCCATTTCATCATCGTGCATTGTTAAATTGTTATCATAGCGCGAACAAATACTATTGCATCCGAAATTGATCATCCCGAACCATGCGGTTAGTCGCCGATGTCGACATCATATATTTAATTAATGCAATCGGATCCTAATTTTTTAAATTGTTGCGATTTTCCACCAACGTTATGAAATATTTTCTTTGTCAAAATTATCAGTTGAGAAGTTACCGCGATTATGTGATGTGCCTTGAAAGTTCGTGCGAAGGATGACAAGAACTACGCAGGCTCCAAGAAAACCGCTTCCACGTGAAAAATTTGTGTTCGTCTTTGGACATTGACAAATCGATCGTTTTACTTCTTTGACCGCACGAAAAGTGGCAACCTCGGGTCTTAGCTTCACCTAATTTGCAAATGGCAGTCAAGTAGTGCCAACAAAAAAGACAAAATCCTATTTTTCGTCCCTATACTTTCACGCTTTTTCTAATTAAGTATTCATACTTTTATAATTTGTCTAATCAAGTCTTTATAATTTCATAAATTTTCTAATCAAGTCCCTCCGATCCCAAATCGAGCCAAGTTGACATAGTGGTTGAACAACGTCATACTGTGACGTGGATAAAATATTTTCAATATGGTCGTCCATAAAAAGCGAACATACGGCAGTGTCGTCCTTAGATGGATTAGACTATATGTTTCTAATGGCAGCTCTAGCACATCAGAAAGGAATTACATCAACTATTACCCCAGCATCCTAGACGTTTCCAGGAATTTCAGGAGGAAGCTGAGTTAGTATCCATTTCCTTGGACCACACACTTTCAACGCCAATATATGTACACGAGAGAAGAGCCTGTGATTTGCATCAGAAAAGCACTCAGAAAACGTTCGCTACTTCAATCTGCAGAGACCTCTGTGACTACTCCTTGAGAATCAGCCAGACATCGACATGAGTCTCTTTTCGAACTTGTTGGGTTGCTTGTCTGACAACAGTTCCTAGAGGGTCGGTTGCGTGGGGGAGGATCGCGTGCACAGTGGTTGCGGAAGCAAAGATGACCATCATCAACAGGTCACGGTTGGTGATCAAGATGTGAAGAAGAGCGAGAAGAGCAAGCCCGGCAAGCCAGCTCCGATCCTAGTGACATATTTCTCCAGTGGATCTCGACCATCTCTTCTTTGAGACGGTGATTGCAGCATTGATGTTGCAAAAGAATCACGGATCATACTTTTCTTACACGAGTCGGTATCAAAGGCCAATTACCGCAGGGTTGTCATGGACGCATGTCCTATGCATCCCAAGTTCCGTTCCTTGGAATCAGAATCGAATGCACGCGCAACCCCCACATCTGGGCTAGTCTCGCGGTAAACCTATCTTATAGGTTTTTTTGAACTGGTTTAGTCACAAAGCGGTAGGAGGAATCTAAGTATGTTTTGATTTATTCTTCTCTTCTCTTCTGAGGAGCTGTGTAACTCGCAGTTTGCATGTTCTTGTTGTTGGTTCTCCCTCTTGTTCTGGAACTCCTCCAGTCATGGTTGCTTCCCAAATTATGCAAACGGCGGACCCTGTTGTCTTATCTTTTCTTTTCATTTTTTGACGTTCCAAAAAAAAAGAAGAAAAGAATGAGAAATTCCCTTTTGAGTTCATTCAATTTAACAAAATAAAAACACAAAGCTTGTCGTTCTAAACTAGGGAATTGATATTATAGATCCGGGCGCATACGTGAATAATACCAATTGCAGGCTTTCTAAAGGCATAAAAATCGCATAATTCCATATTCGGATGATCAAATTATGTACATTTGAACCTTGAAACTTTTAGATTTGAAACCCCGCCAGCCCTAATATGTCACGGCAGCGTTGCAACCGAAGTTACGAGCCTTGGTTACCAGGCTCCCAAGCCTTAAGAGTCTGCCACTCGAACCCGGGAGCCTTAGCTACCTTCCAAACCTTTGGATTCTCACTCTCATGGGTCCACCGAAATGATTTACACTCTCGAGTACCTCGGATAATAGATACGACTCTGTCAGTTCAGAGATCGCATCCATGGATCACGGGGGGTAATAACTAAAGCATATGGTCAACAGCACATGCACACACAGCACGTTAAGATTCATCCATCTATGTCATCACACGATAGGTCATCACATGATCCGATATGACATTACCCAACACGTTGTCACACAACGTATCATCTCATGGCATATACCCCGTTACCATACAGTGCCCAAATCGCCGCGGGGCACTACACGTCATCAAATGGACACATAGCCGCGTACAACAAACATAGTAGGCTGCAAGAAAATGTCGTCATTGGATTCAGAGTCTTGGAAAGGAAAGAAAATCCCCAAGAGATGGAAAGGAAGTCCGCTGATTGCTGTAGAATTCTCCAGGACCTTTTTTCTTGGTTGATAAGTATGTTTGTTCGTCATGTGAACTTGAGACGAAACCGGCATGCCACATCGAATAATCTCATCCGCGCGCTCTCTTGAAAAAATGATCCCAACGGATCATCCTCAAAATGGGCGTGTTCCTTAGTTGATAAGCTAGGGTTTGATACGTAACACACTCATCGTTTCACTCACAGGGACCGCCTTCAACACCATATATAGAGAGAGGAAGCGACTCTGATCTGCATCGGATCAAAAAAGTTCAGAAAGGCTCCCTATACTCATCCTCCACACACCTTCTTTCTATTCATTGAAGTCGCCGACGTTGCTGCCGCTGTGGTCAGTATGAGTTGCTTCTCTGGTAATACGAAGAGTGTGAATTGCGAAGGAGAAGATTACGTGCAGCGTGATTCCAGTTGCAGCAAAGATCCGACGGCAAATAATCTCTTGTGATACAGGATTCGATGAAATTCACCACCAATGCTTATAGAATGAACTACCCGCCAAGGATACAGAACTTTGGATAGGAGAAAGCTTGCCACCAGGGCCTATAGGAAAACCACCTGCTGAGGATATAGTGCTTCTTGACTCACCACCAAAGAAGAATCCACATTGATACAGAAATCGGAAATAGATATTTGCTCACACAGAGACAAATTTCATATATTCTCAATATTCAAGTCTTCGTCTTACATTTGAAGATTTCACCTTTATTTAAATAGGTACTAATACTAAGGAAATAAACTAAGCATTAATGACATGAGAACTACCCAACATTCAGGACATAGGAACTAGAAAACACAATAAAGACCTAGGAACTAGAAAATGCATTAAAACACATATGAACTTGAACTTTGACTCTTGAAACCTACAACGCACTTCAAGACTCATAAAACTACAACTGATGACACTTGACCAATGCAAAGTAAGTAAACTTAGACTCTAAATTCGTTCACCAGCCTGGGTAGACCAATAGACATCTTGAAAGATTGCAAACATCAAAGGAAATCTTTCAAAACAGCGTCTGATTGCTAAGTAGTTGATTAGTTGTCTCGGAATTGACAGCAAGCTTGTAAATCGACATCTATGTAGTTAATTGACAACCATGAAATCAACGACTTGTCCATTTAATCAACAACTATCTTGCATAATCAACATCTTCAGCTTGAATCGATCGACAAAGCCCAATGCTCCCACATCATTCTTCTCAGGTTGTTGAGGATTTGTCCACAAATCTTGTCATGGCTTCATTTCCAGGATGGCCTCTCCAACAAACTAGATAATACATTAGCTTGAACCCTATGAAATTCTCCAATGCTGAAAACACACCTTCCAGCTTTTTTATTAAAGAGCACATTTTAGGGTAGTGAACTCTCTTTCACACTTATTTTGTTTTCAACCATAAGCAAAGTTATGAATGGCTCTCTCAACCTGTGTTTTTTTCAAGAAAATATTTTCCTTACTTGTATTTCCCTCCCCAGGATGAATTTTGTGAGTAATGTATGGATTTAATAGGAAAAGGGTGATATGCTTCTAGTCCTTGTTAAATGAGTAGGTGTTATTATGGCCATTATGCACAACTTTCCTATCAAATTGCCAAGGTTTCCCAAGAAGCAAATGGCAAGCATCCATGGGAACAACATCACACCATACTTCATCGTTACGTTTTTTCTTTTTTCAATGAAGAATTGAACAAGACATCTTTTATCAACCCTTACCTTATTCCCTTTGTGAAGCCAAGAAAGCTTGTAAGGTTGAGGGTGTTTCTCAATCTTAAGGTGCAATTTAAATAATATTTAAATTAAAAAAATCAGATTTGGACCAAAGCAATGTTGTTTTGGCCTTGTCCTTCATGTTTTAACCACGTATAAAAGAGAAAATAATTAAAAGAAACCACGTCAGTGTTTTTGGTTAATCTAGTTAGACGGAGTTAATGGAAGGACATGATTACACCAATTTGATAAGTTTTAAAATTTGATTACATTTTTTGACAGTTTTAGGACTTAATTGCACTTTCGTGATTATGACTTCTAGTGCACTCATCCCTTTTTTTTTCCTTTTCCTTTCCCAATTTTTTTCTTTTTGGTTGTAATTTTATCCAAACAACGTATTTACACGAAGAGCTTATAGTGGGGAATATGGATGTGTTTTAATAAAATGTGTTGAGTTTGACTTCAAATTGATGACAATGGTATTTTGGACCATGCACATTTATTTTAAGGTTTTTTGAAAGGAGACTATAAAAGCAATGTGTTGCACAACGCATCTCTAGCCCAAGCCTCAACATTCTCTTCTTTCTTTGTTCTTTCTATCTTCTTATTTGATTTTTAGATCTTGTGGCTCACCAAGTGATTTTTGAGCTTTTTTATTATACTCGTTATTGAAGATAGTGAAACCCCTCTCTTCCCTGTGGTTTTTTTCCTATTGATTTTGGTTTTAAACTTGCATATAGGTCTTAGATATGATCATTGTTAATCCGATCCGATCTACTCATTTGGTTGTTTTTTGGATCTCGTTTTTTCCATTTTCACGGACTCCCCTTTCCAATGTCATGACCATTTTCATCCTTACTATTTGTGCATTTCTTGGTGTTGTTCCGCAACAATATGGGTTGGGTCCGGATCAGGTCACGTGTAGGTTATTAAACTTGTATTCAAGAAAATGAGTAGGTCCACTTAGATAGGATCATTGTCAATCCGATCCGACACACCCATTTGGCGAGCCTAATGAAATCAGTAATTGTTTTTGGATCGCGTTTTTTCCATTTCTCATTTGGCTCACGGACTCCCCTTCCCAATGTCATGACCATTTTATCCCTTGCTTTTTCCACCTTTCGCATGCTTGTACCACACCGACACAAATGTGGGACCCATTTGTTATCCCCTTTTTTTTTTTTATTTGTTTCTTCTTTTTTCTTCCCCTGTTCCATCTCGATGCTCTGTTTCTGTGCTTCTCATATTCCTCTTCTTCGGTCCTTACAAAATCCGAAACTTTCTTCACGAGCTCTGGTCCTCGATCCTGTTTTCATGCTTGCCGACGAGACACCACGGTTCTTGATGCTCCGAAACTCATGACGTCTCCGGTGCTCAGCGAGATCCTCCTCTTGGGTTTTACGATCAACTCCACCTTCCGCCGCAGGACCCACCTTGTTCAACCCTTCTCCGTCGTCTTCCTCAACTGGTTCTACGGTTTCTTTCTTCTAACCCGGTCCTGTGCCAACTAAGTGCTTGATAGAATTGCCCTTAAAGTCTTTCCTACATGCTTTTTCCTAGTTTCTAGTCTGTAGTTTTTTCTTGTCTTTTTTGGTTGCTGGTGTTGTGCTGTATGTGTTGGAGTCGTTCTTCTAGTACGGGAAAATCTTCAGGGTCGTCCTCCTTCGCGCTCCGAGGAGTGTCTGCGTGAGCGGAACCATATCGTGGACCAGTGGAAGCGGGAAGCATATGATCTCGAACCGGGAGTCAGCCCACCGCTCGCTGATGCGGAAGTAGAAGCAGATGGACGACCTGATAGTCATCCTCTTCACCTTCCGGTCTTTTGTTTGCGTTGCCGAGTGAGCTCTAGCACCATGGCTATCTGGTACTCCAAAATTGATCCCAGGCAAACGACTGCCACCGCCCCGACGCGACTGTTAGCGGAGATCCTATCCAAACAAGGGTCATCTGAAATAGACTGAGATTGAGATTGAGCCTCAGCAATTAAGCGTCGATAATCTGCCCCTTTACTCTTCGGCACCGGAACATCATAAACTTGAATTCCGCTATTCTCTTCGAGGCCCGAGCCAATCTCTTCTTCCTCGTAACCGTCCCAATTTGAACGCAGCTTCGATTTCGGCAGTAACTGAGCTTCCTTGGGAACTTGCTTTCCCGACGCCATGTTGGCGCTTGCCGAGTCGTTCGAAGTTCCTGACAGAGCTTAGTTTCGGACTGGGATAACTCTTCTTACTGTGGTGCAGAGAATAAAAAAGCGGGTGGTGCAGACCAAGACCGCCCAGTTGGTGGTGTGCATGGAGGTCTCGGAAGGAGGGAGATGAGGGAGCGCCGGCGAAACTGTTCCAACACACAAGCAGAGCAAGAGGGAAAGTAAAAGAACAAGAAGAAACTATAGGCCGCACATTTGAGACAGCGTGGTACAGGCATGAGAATGGTCGAAAAGGCAAGGTTTAAAATGGTTCAGAACACTATAAAAGGGAGCGCATGAGAAAAATAGGAGCGAAAAAAGCGCGACCTTTTTGCTGTCTTAAAAAACACGATCCCAACACATCATCCTCAAGATTAGTGTTCCTAATTTCCCACAATCACGTAGAGTTTCCTAGAAATTTCCTCGAATTGCGGGAGGAAGCTGATTGATTTGGGGTTTGACAATTAGCACACTGTTCCTTTCACTCACGGAACCACCTTCAACATTATATACAGAGAGAGGAAGAGACACTGATCTGCATCAGATCTGAAGCTCAGAAAAGTTCACTCTATTTCTACTACAGCTCTAAATCTCGGCGACACAAAAGAAAAAAAAAATCAGCCGAATTCCACACACCTTTCTCAATTCATCAAAGTCGGTTGCCGCCGCCGCCGCCGTTGTCGCCGCCGCCGGCGGTATGAGTCTCTTCTCTAGCTTTTTCTGCAGTTGCTTCTCTGGTACGAGGAAGAGCGTGAACTGCGAAGGAGACAACTACGTGCAGCGCGATTCGAGAAGCAACAAAGATCATGTCGCGAGCGAAGAGAAATCGAAGAAAAAAGCGAAGAGGAAGCCCAAGTCCCCGCCCATTGCAGTGACTCATTTCCCCAGTGGATCTCGGCTCTCCTCTCTCTGAATAAATAGCATCGATCATCGTCATATCACCTAGATTGCGAGCAGATTTGGTCGATTTTGTTTGTCATTTTTTCTCTACATACTTAGTTGAAAAACAGAGTATTTGGCTCCTGAGTAGGAGCTTTGGAAGGACAGTCACCTGGTGCTCCAAAAGCACCTAATGTATTTTTTTTTTTCTAATCCAGGAATATTACTTTCATTGCTCAATTTACAAAGAAACCTAAGTAGGATCGCACTTAAAACTTAAGCAATCACAACGTATGTAAAATATGGGTTAAAAAAAAAAAGAGGAAAATGGTTGAAAAGTCAAAAGAAACAACGGTGATGCTCAGCTCGTTTTAAGAAGCCAAGAGCACGAACAGAAACAGAAGAAAAGAGAGGAAAAGAGGAGACATGAAAGGAAAGGAAAGAGGAAGAAAAAAAAGAGAAAAGAGAAAAGGGCTTTGCATCGTAGGGGTTTCGCTAAACCGATTCAACTTCTTCGTAACGCAATACTCCGTAAGTATTCGCACTCCTCGTTCAATTAATTGGAATATTTTTTAGGTTAGGACTCGAAATTCGGAGTTATATGTTATTCAAGCAGCGAAATCAGATTTTTGAGTCGTAGATCAGCGTATTTATATAGAATTGATAGTTTATGGTGTTGCAGAGTCATGAGATTTTACAGAATCTAATTTGGACTTACTATTTGCCAGATATGAATTCTTTAAGTTGAACGCGCGCAATGAACAGTGCATGACCAGTGGCTTTTAGGCTGATTTTTGTCAATTTTCAGATCGATTTTGGGGTTGCCAAGTTGGGGTTCCTGTAGTGCTCCAAATGAGCTTTCTTTTGACTATAGACTTGCTTTGGTTGGAGTTTAGTGGAGAAAGTTATAGCGTAATCAAGTTTTGCGTTCAAGCTTTGCATTGTGAACGATTTTGGATAGTCGCTTTGGAAGAGCGAATTGAGGGTGTCTTTTAGTGGTTATATTAGCGTCTAAACCTAGTTTAGCCAAGTCGTAGTTGAAGTAATATTTTACTCGGTTTTGATACTGTTTTTCGATTTATTGTTAAGTATTTGAGTGCATCGGCTCAAGAAATGGCCGTAGGTTAGTTTTTTTCGGCTTTTTAAGGTAAACGGTACTATTTCTTCTTTAAATTTGTAAGCTCATGTTTAGAAAATGAGATGCTATAGATATGTGATCATATAAGAAATGACATTTTGTTTGTATAAAACTGGATTGAGCATTTACTAACATTTTGTATTTGGAATGGAAGATTTCCTTTTGATTTCGGTTTGAACTTATGGAATGTAAAAGGGTTTGTGAAATCTTTTGTGAAAGACTTATGATGAGTTCTTGAATTTGAATGTGATTTTTAAAGGGTTATATACTCATTTGCGAAATAATTTTTGAATATTGATGATTTTGATTGTGGATTGGATTTGCTGGTGAGGGAGGATGTGGATTTTGATGCTTAGTGTCTTTTTGAACCCAATGAGGGGTTATGAGTATGCGTATATTAGTCTAGAATATCCTTGTGGGCCGAGCCACTGGCTTATAGTAGGTGGAGACCTTGTCATGAGAGGAATCTTGATCATCTTTCACAGTGCGTTATCCGTAATCATAGTTAGATTTCTGAGTATGAGATTGACCAATGAAATGGACCATTGACGTGTGCTTTTTGACGAGATTGGCCAATGGATTTGATCATTGATTTCTTCTTTGATATTATTAATTGGAATGAGCTTTTCTATTGTGAAAATATGATGTTTAAAGTAGCATATAACGTATTTTGAACCTGGAGTTTGTTATATATTGGGTTAATTGAGCTTTCGTTTGGTTTTATAACTGTGTGTATAGTGGGTGCTCAATTTACTTAGGAGAAATGTATTACTCACTGAGTCGTGGTAGCTCATTCCATTCATCTTGTTTTTCAAGTTCTTCATCGAGCCGCAAGTAGGGCTTGAGAGTTTTGATATCGGGGTGGACATTTTGATAGTGGGGACTTTTTGGTACGAGTTATGCATATATGTGGAGCTTAATGTTTGAGCTTGTTTCTAGTTATGTACTTAGCTTTTTGATAGATTGTAGTTAACTCTGATATTGTAACCAAATAAACTCTATATCATGTGTATATGTGAATGCATATATTATGATATTATGTGAGTTTTGATTATGTTTAAGCTGTGTCCTTTGGTGAAAAGATGGCCGTGTCGTGCCCTTATTTTTGTTGAGTTTGGAGTGTGACAACGTATGTAGAAGATACCTTGTAACACTGCAAGTGATTTTCAAGTAGAGAAGTAGGATGAGTTCCTATCCACCTTCATACGAAAAATTTGAATTATCATATAGTGGGATGATGGAAATATCCATACAAAAAGATATTGTATAAACATATGAGGAAAGAGAGAAATATTATAAGTTCTCAATTTTTTTTCCGGAAGATTGTGCTAGAATATAAAAGATTCAAATTTTAAAATTGAAAAACGCGAAAGACAAAATATAATTATTAATCTATGCATATGTCCGCGAACAATACATTTGCAAAATAAATAGTTAAGGATATTTCGGGAAAGCAAAAATGATGAAGATCTCTTGAAAGTAGGAGTTTCTCGTTGTTTTATATAATATTATAGATAAGTATAAGTTATGTACTCAAAACTCTGTCAACATTACCCGTTCTGGGTTCGATCCGGTAAGAAGGGCGTTTCCATTCTTTAGGCTCAAGAGTTAACAGCTATAGGTTCGATTCTTGCCATTGGGAGCTTGGATTTAAGTGGGGATCACGAGGGCGGATTATTGTGCTAGTTCCGATCTAGATATATGGGTAATTACGTTCGTGGTCCTGAATTATATAAGAAATAAAAAAATAACTCCTCCGTCTTGGTTCCAGCAATTCGAGACTTGGAAAAACAGTCATGGGACAGTTGTATAACAACTATAAAAAAAAAAAATACAAATAAGAAACCTCCTTACATGTCCAAGAACCGGCTAAAGTCGGTCAGAGGTTTGAAAGTTGGTCTCCAATCTCGCATCCATACATTATTCTCGAATGTCATGTCACCAAGCCAATAGCATCACGATGCAACGACAGAAGGACGCGGTGGGCTCCAAGAAAATTTAGGACGTGTTAGGAGAAGAAGAAGAATAAGAAGAAGGGGGTTGGTGAGAGAGGAGAGGAGTCACGGAGACGCGATGACGACGGCACCAACTGCAAAACTTATAGGTGGAGAGATCGTGGAGGATGGGACCATGTGAATTGCAGCGGATAATATTTTTGTAAGCAGTCAGCGCTCGGTTGGATGCGTTCTAATATATCTTTCAAGCTTATAAAATTCTCAGAGATATATCAAAATGACTTTGAGCTCGGTACGAGAGATAACACGGAGACCGACTAAGAAGAACCCTAGGTAGTTCCAGGAACCGGAGGAGCAGGAAGACCGAGTAATGACAGTGACACATGAAAGAATCCTCCGATTTCTTGGAAGCCAAGGCCACGTCTCTTGAAAGCTTTATTGATATGTCTATGTCCATATATAGTGAAAGAATCGTGAATTTTCTCACAACAACTCAGAAAAAGTTAGCTATTACAACAGCTTCAGCTGTTCCTAAAGAGAACCGGCCAAAGTACAGATTGCTCAGCCTCTTCTGCTCGTAGAATACTATTGCCATTTTCATCCTCATCGATCATGAGTCTCTTCTCGAGCCTATTCAGTTGCTTCTCTGATCATTCGAATAGTAGAGTGATCAGCTACGATGGAGAGGATCACTCGAACGAGAGCCGTTCAATAAGTGAACACGGCCATGTCGAAGGTGAAGTCAAATCAAAGAAGAATAACTCCAGGAGCAAGTCCAAGCCTCCTCCAATACCCATGAGTTACTTCCCCGTTGGATCTCAACTCTCTCGTCTCTGAGTCTGGCCGAAGACTTAACACCATTTGTAATAATCTTATTTGTGCAAGAGGGCAGTAGAATCTGTGTATTGGTTCATTCATTTGTTCTTAAGAAATTGCTGGGAATGGAATATACAACACTTTGAAATGTTTTTTGTTTTCACTTTTTATGAGATTAATGTATAGTAATTGTGTCCAAGATTCACATCATTTTTATGTGAAAGAATACTCAAAAGTTGCTTTTTCCATGTTTGTTTCATTAGTCCTCCTCTTTCAAGTCAATTCGTCCGTGCTCAACATCAGGACACAAAACATGACTACATGCATGAACACAATGTGGAGCTTAAACTTTAGGGTTAGTCTCTCCGCCCAACTGGAAAAAAGAAAAAGAAGGTTACCCTAAATCTGTCTGTGATTTTGCTGTCAAGGGTAAAAGTAGATCTAGCCATTGTTGTGTTCAAGCATCCATCATCTTTGCGTGAATAAATAAGCAAAAGTTGCTTTTTTTATATGTTCGTTTTTCAATGGTTAAGATAAAGACCAAGGTGGAGCCGCCCCTTTGGAAGGGGAAAAAAATGGAAAGCTTTGCCTAAGTCTGTCAGTCTTCTTGCTGTCAAGAATAAAAGTAGCTCCAGCCAATAGAGTGTCTTGATGTTACATTTTTATGTGAAAGAATAGTCAAAAGTTGCTTTTTCGATGTTTGTTTCATTAGTCCTCCTCCTTCAAGTCAATTCCTCAGTGCTCAACATCAAGACACAAAACATGACTACATGCATGAACATAATGCGGAGCTTAAACTTCAGGGTTAGTCTCTGCGCCCAACTGGAAAAAAGAAAAAGAAGGTTAGCCTTAATCTGCCTGTGTTTTTGCTGTCAAGGGTAAAAGTAGATCTAGCCATTGTTGTGTTCAGCACCTATCATCTTTGAGTGAATGAATAGTCAAAAGTTGCTTTTTTTACATGTTCGTTTTACTAGTCCTCTCCTCTTTCAAGTCAATTTCTCAATGGTTAAGATAAAGACCAATGTGGAGCCGCCCCATTGGAAGGTGAAAAAAAGAGAAAGGTTTGCCTAAGCCTGTCTGTCTTCTTGCTGTCAAGAATAAAAGTAGCTCTAGCCATTAGAGTGACTCATTTTTAAGATTTCAAATTGCTTAAATCTAATGTTCAACTAACCCTTGGAATAAATTATCTATCATATTCATGTCTGATAGAAAGAATGTTTACATCACTAACAATAGCCAATTGACATACAAGCAATCCGATTTCTTAAAAAATGAGTGAAGGTAGAAGTGATATCACATCCATATTTCTAATATTTCATGTTTGACCTTCATAATTAGACTTGCTTATAACTTAAATCAGTTAAGACTAAACTTGAGCCCAAATTTATTTATTGTACTATGGCTATTTACACGACATGGGTACTCGATTGGACAACTGAACTGTGATCATGTGATGGACACGAAATGTGTAGAAAAAAGTGCAAATACTGTATAGTCGATATTCATTCCTGCTCTAATTCGCTTGAACATTGCATGGTACTTCAAAAATTTGAACCCCCATAAATCTTATTTGGTGGTCATTATTGTAATCCCACCTCCTCCCAATTAACATTTCCCATTTTAAATCGAGATTTATATTATATACACCGCCAATGAAAAAGCTTTTTTTTTACCCAAACAGTTTCACAATGGATAAATCAACCCATTTATGAATAGCCAATTGACATACAAGCAATCTGAAATCTTAAAAAATGAGTTTGAAAGTAAAGGTAACATCACATCGATATTTCTGAATGTTTGAATGTTTGCATCACTAACAATAGCCAATTGACATACAAGCAGTCTGAAATCTTAAAAAATGAGTTTGAAGGTAGAGGTAACATCACATTGATATTTCTGATTTTCATGTTTGACCTTCATAATTAAACTTGCTAATCACTTAAATCAGTTAAGATTAAACTTGAGCCCGAATTTATTTAGTGTACTATGGTTATTTATACTTTACTTGGGTACCCGATTGGACGATTCAACTATGATCATATGACGGATGCAAAATGGGTAGAAAAAAAGTGCACCATTTGTGTGTTGATAATAATTCCTGATCTAATTCACTTGGACAATGGTTGGTACCTCGAAAATTCAATTCCCCTAAAATGTTACTTAGTGGTCATTACTGCAATCCCACCTCCTCCCAATTAACATATCCCATTTTAAATCGGAATTTATATTATATACACCACCAATAAACAATATAAGAATGGATAAATCAATCAGTTTATGGAATGAATTCCTAAAACGAAAATAGATCATACACTGTCTGTGTGAAGGAAAGTTTACACCAAATGTCTTATCTGCCCTTGATTTGAGGATTATAACTACCCACTCTCTCAAATCAATGGCGTACAAAACTGCTTGTGTTTTGTGTTTATATTTTGTCCGCCAGAGTATGCTATAATGTTCATAAATTTGCAAGTTAAAAATTCAAATTAAGTATGCCATTCTCTTAAGACTTGCTCGTGTAAAGAAATTTTTTACATTGCTAATGTACAGAGTAAAAGTCCTTTAATAGTGTCTTCGTGAAGCACATAGCATGTAGCGATTTTTATTGGGTACACTGACTATGTCAAAAAAACATTACACAAACAGGGTTCAGCCATTGACATGCACATATGGAGTCTTTGATTTTGGTAAATTAGTTCATTTAAATAGTAGATGAGAGTTTCTATTTCATGATTGCTTGCGTAGAAAATATTTTACACCGACGATTTATATAAATCAAAGATGTAAACCCTAACTTCTAGTGTAAATTGCATGTAAGCGCACTTATAGAAGCTAAGCTAGGAACAAGACGACATGTTCCTAGGAGTAACCTCGTCCCTTGCCCGCTGTTAGAAAAAGAAAAGTAGATACCAAACTCGAAACAAAAACATTACGATTCAAAGAAGTAACATACACCACGGGGTAATGAAAATTGGTCTCCCACGGATATTATATCTTCTAGTGTACATCACCAACCCAATGACGCGAGGACGTGTGGTTCTTGTTCAAGAAAATTAAAAAAGGGGGGGTTCATAGAAGAATCTTAATCAACGTAGGCCACAAGAAAATGGTGGACCTCCAAATTAAATATATTATTGATATCTTGCCATTAAGTTTAAATATCTAGGAATTGATGGGTCGAAGATAGAGACATGGTCTATAGCGCAACGGTGATTGACTTCGTCAAAATGATCTTTAAAGAAACAGTTTACAGTACCCTACAATTAATGAATATCAACGTTTTGTTCACCGGTTCAAATCCGTTCACTCCTCGATCTCAGAAAATCCCGGTCCATCTGTGGTGTCGGTTTGCCTTGTACACCGAGCGTAGAATAACTCCGGCTTTATCGAACTTGCATTTCTTCTTTTTTTACCAAACATCTGTGGATCCAATTATAACTCTGGTGGTGTGACCGTGATTGGGCCCGCTCAGAAGGAGCGATGGCTATAGTCCAAATCGAACATTTCGACCGCGGATGTTTAGCACAGACTTCATGGATCTTGAAAACTAGTCGGGCAAATCCCGGATCCCCCCCTCATCAAAAGGAAAAAAAACCAAAAAAGAAACATGGGTTGTTATTACCAACATGCATAAGAAAAACAAGTATCTATGTAAATAATGCATAGTTGGGAAAAAGAAAAAGTTCATGGTCCTTCTACTCTGCTGATTGACCTTAATAAACCTTGCTTGTGAGTCTCCCTGAATCATTACCCTTTTCTTTTACTTAATCAAAATCTTGCGGTCCACGCACTTTGACTTTTTCCAAAATTCGAAACATAAAAGCTTCCATAAAATGCAAATACTGACACATTAAAAGCGCGCGCACGTACACACATATAGTTTTTCATAACCTTTTTGAAATTTAAATAATATCATTTTTGCTTTTGGTTGAGCCGAAACAAAACGAAAATCTAGGAATTGGTGGGTCAAAGAGACAAGCACAATATGCTACAACTCTGTTTGACTTAATCAGATGTGCTCCCAAAGAGAAACAACGCGCTTGTTACTCGTGTTGGAGGCCGATCTAGCAACCAAAAAAGAAGGTATTTCGTCGAGAGAGAGTCAAAGCCAACCTAATCCGAACGTGATGATAAACTCGGAGCAGACAAAACACTCACGTTTGTTGGCGGCTGAGGCTAACCATCCTAGATATTTCCAAGAACTTGAGGAAGGAAGACTGAGTTTCTGAAATACATCCATTTTCTTGGAAGCTAAGGCCAAGGCTCTCAAAAGCTGTATCACCATGTCTATATATAGTTGAAGTAAGAATCTCGGGTTTTACACCAAACAACTCAGAAAAGAAAGTTCTCAACTGCTACTCCCCCAATTGTTCTTAAAGAAAATCAGCTGCAGTGTTGAATTCTCTGCCTTTTTTCTTGCTGGCTCTTAGAATTTTGTTATTCTCATCCTCAATCATGAGTCTCTTCTCAAGCCTCTTCAGTTGCTTCTCCGATCATTCTGACAGCAGAGTGATTAGCTGCGAAGGAGAGGTTTGCTCGAACAAGAGCAGTTCAATAAGCAAAGACGGCCATGTCGAAGGTGAAGCTGGATTGAAGAAGAACAACTCCAAGAGGAAGTCGAAGCCTCCTCCGATTCCGATGGCTTACTTCCCCATTGGATCTAACCTCTCTCGTCTCTGAGCCCTGCCAAAAACTGATGACCATTAATGATCTCTTGCTCGTGCAAGAGGGTCTGTAGAATCCATATATTGGTTAATTCTTTTGAATATAGAACAGTGAGAAATGTTTTTTGTTTTTCCTTTGTATGAGGTTAATGTATAGCTCTGTGTTCAGGTATCACATTATCTTTATGTGAAAGAATAGTCAAAAGTTGCTTTTTCCATGTTTGTTGTAGTAGTCCCCTTCTCTTTCAATTCTTTTTCTTAATGCTTAAGATCAAGACCAGAACATGACAATATGCATGGACACGCAATGTGCAGCAAACCAATTGGAAAAAAAAATTAGAAAGGAAATATCAACCCGTTTAAGGAATAACTTAGAAAAAAAAAATAGAGCATACAAGACACATGTAAAGGAAATTTTACATGAGCTTCTTATCTATCATTGAGTTGAGGATTCTAACTACCCGCTCTCTCCAAACAATGTTGTAGAAAACCACTTGGGTTAAATATATTTTGTACACCGCCAGAGTATGCTAAAACTACTCATATTTACATGTTGAAAATAAAAATGATATGTGTCATTTTCCACAACCCGCTTTGTATAAAAAAAATTTTACATGGCAAGAGTACACAGCTAGGGTTTAGGCAATTACACTTACATATACTACTTTTAATTAGATAAGAGGTTCTATTTCATGACTACTTGTGCGGAAAATATTTTACACCGACGACGTACTTTACATAAATCCAATATGCAAACCCGAACCTCTTGAGTAAATTGCCTGCAGACACACTTGGAGAAGCTAAGCAAGGAACAAGACTACATGTTGCTAGAAGTAACCTCATTCCTTTGACCACGAGTAGGAAAACAAAAGTAGATATCAAGTTAGAAATAAAAACATTACGAGTCAAAGAAGTGATATACACAACGCGGTAATTAAAATTGGTCTCTCACGGGATATTATACTTTCTGGTGTACATCACCAAGCCAATGACGTAACGACGCGTGGTTGTTGGTCAAGAAAATGAAAAGGGGGAGTTCATAGAAGAATCTTAATCAACGTAGGCTCCAAAAGAACGGTGGTCCTCCAAATGCAATATGATTGAAGCTCGTGGATTGTAAAGTCAAACGCTCTCGACCCCACGAAAAGTGATTCCTAGAACTTTTGTTCATTTAATTTTGCAATATCTACAGGATTCTATATACACATTTAGGTTTGCTTTAGTTTATTTCGCATGTGCGGTCCCCTATTTGTCAAATTTTACGTGTCATTTATAATCCGGCTTGCACGCAAGATGGGGCGTTAAAGTATCATGCATTGTTTATTTACAAGATTTATATGCTGTTTATATACATGTTGTCTCTTTTTAAGTATGTATTTAAGTTTTTGGGTTAGACTTCTACCATCTACCATTAATTAAATTCAACGCAATTAATTGGCTTCTAAGAGATAATATGTACTTTATATCCTAATTTAAGTTGAATATCTTACGTGGATGATTTCATGTGTAGCATTTTTTTTTTTCCATCATTTAAAACTTATCGGATTGGAAGCCAAACAAGGAAATACCGTTAACTTGAATTAACGGAAGGATAACATTAAATATTTTTATATAATTTAGGGATTAGATTGAACATTTACCAAAAGTTTAAGGACTACATCAAACAAATTAAAAGTTCAGGGACGACATTACATAACAGGCTAAAGTTCAGGATGACATCGCATAATGGGTCAAAGTTCAATGACCATTTGTGTGCTAATTTTTATAAAAAGAAGGTAATTCGTCGTGAGAAAGTCAAAACTAACCTAATATGAAAATGACGGTGAACTTGAAACTATATCATAACTTGACACGTTTCAACATATTCTTTTGAAAAAATATTTAATTCTATTTCGGAAGACATTATCCCTGAGTATCAATCCAAATTCGACCGTGGCACTAGATGCCACAAATACACGGCCACGCACGGTGTCGCGCGAAGCAGCTAAGCACTCACGTTTGTTGGCGGCTGAGGCTAACCATCCTAGATATTTCCAAGAACTTGAGGAAGGAAGACTGAGTTGCTGATAGTTGCATCCATGGAAGCATCCATTTTCTTGGAAGCCAAGACCGAGTCTCTCTACAGCTGTATCGCTATGTCTATATATAGTTGAAGTAAGAATCTTGGGTTTTGCACCAAACATCTCAGAACAGAGAGCTCTCAACTACAATTCCCCCAATTGTTCTTAAATAAAATCAGCTGAAGTGTTGAATTCTCTGCCTTTTTTCTTGCTGGCTCTTAGAATTTCGTTATTCTCATCCTCGTCGATCATGAGTCTCTTCTCAAGCCTCTTCAGCTGCTTCTCTGATCATTCCGACAGCAGAGTGATTAGCTGCGAAGGAGAGTTTTGCTCGAACAAGAGCAGTTCAATAAGCAAAGACGGCCATGTCGAAGGTGAAGCTGGATTGAAGAAGAACAGCTCCAAGAGGAAGTCGAAGCCTCCTCCGATTCCGATGGCTTACTTCCCCATTGGATCTAACCTCTCTCGTCTCTGAGCCCTGCCAAAAACTGATGACCATTAATGATCTCTTGCTCGTGCAAGAGGGTCTGTAGAATCCATATATTGGTTAATTCTTTTGAATATAGAACAGTGAGAAATGTTTTTTGTTTTTCCTTTGTATGAGGTTAATGTATAGCCCTGTGTTCAGGTATCACATTATCTTTATGTGAAAGAATAGTCAAAAGTTGCTTTTTCCATGTTTGTTGTAGTAGTCCCCTTCTCTTTCAATTCTTTTTCTTAATGCTTAAGATCAAGACCAGAACATGACAATATGCATGGACACGCAATGTGCAGCAAACCAATTGGAAAAAAAAAATTAGAAAGGAAATATCAACCCGTTTAAGGAATAATTTAGAAAAAAAAATAGAGCATACAAGACACATGTAAAGGAAATTTTACATGAGCTTCTTATCTATCATTGATTTGAGGATTCTAACTACCCGCTCTCTCCAAACAATGTTGTAGAAAACCACTTGGGTTAAATATATTTTGTACACCGCCAGAGTATGCTAAAACTACTCATATTTACATGTTGAAAATAAAAATGATATGTGTCATTTTCCACAACCCGCTTTGTATAAAAAAAATTTTACATGGCAAGAGTACACAGCTAGGGTTTAGGCAATTACACTTACATATACTGCTTTTAATTAGATAAGAGGTTCTATTTCATGACTACTTGTGCGGAAAATATTTTACACCGACAACGTACTTTACATAAATTAAATATGCAAACCCGAACCTCTTGAGTAAATTGCCTGCAGACACACTTGGAGAAGCTAAGCAAGGAACAAGACTACATGTTCCTAGAAGTAACCTCATTCCTTTGACCACGAGTAGGAAAACAAAAGTAGATATAAAGTTAGAAATAAAAACATTACGAGTCAAAGAAGTGATATACACAACGTGGTAATTAAAATTGGTCTCTCACGGGATATTATACTTTCTGGTGTACATCACCAAGCCAATGACGTAACGACGCGTGGTTGTTGGTCAAGAAAATGAAAAGGGGGAGTTCATAGAGGAATCTTAATCAATATAGGCTCCAAAAGAACGGTGGTCCTCCAAATGCAATATGATTGAAGCTCGTGGATAGTAAAGACCAACGCTCTCGACCCCACGAAAAGTGATTCCTAGAACTTTTGTTCATTTAATTTTGCAATATCTACAGGATTCTATATACACATTTAGGTTTGCTTTAGTTTATTTCGCATGTGCGGTCCCCTATTTGTCAAATTTTACGTGTCATTTATAATCCGGTTTTTTTGCACGCAAGATGGGGCGTTAAAGTATCATGCATTGTTTATTTACAAAATTTATATGCTGTTTATATACATGTTGTCTCTTTTTAAGTATGTATTTAAGTTTTTGGGTTAGACTTCTACCATCTACCATTAATTAAATTCAACGCAATTAATTGGCTTCTAAGAGATAATATGTACTTTATATCCTAATTTAAGTTGAATATCTTACGTGGATGATTTCATGTGTAACATTATTTTTTTTCCATCATTTAAAACTTATCGGATTGGAAGCCAAACAAGGAAATACCGTTAACTTGAATTAACGGAAGGATAACATTAAATATTTTTATATAATTTAGGGATTAGATTGAATATTTACCAAAAGTTTAAGGACTACATCAAACAAATTAAAAGTTCAGGGACGACATTACATAACAGGCTAAAGTTCAGGATGACATCGCATAATGGGTCAAAGTTCAATGACCATTTGTGTGCTAATTCCTATAAAAAGAAGGTAATTCGTCGTGAGAAAGTCAAAACTAACCTAATATGAACATGACGGTGAACTCGAAACTATATCATAACTTGACACGTTTCAACATTTTCTTTTGAAAAAATATTTAATTCTATTTCGGAAGACATTATCCTTGAGTATCAATCCAAATTCGACCGTGGCACTAGATGCCACAAATACACGGCCACGCACGGTGTCGCGCGAAGCAGCTAAGCACTCACGTTTGTTGGCGGCTGAGGCTAACCATCCTAGATATTTCCAAGAACTTGAGGAAGGAAGACTGAGTTGCTGATAGTTGCATCCATGGAAGCATCCATTTTCTTGGAAGCCAAGACCGAGTCTCTCTACAGCTGTATCACTATGTCTATATATAGTTGAAGTAAGAATCTTGGGTTTTGCACCAAACATCTCAGAACAGAGAGCTCTCAACTACAATTCCCCCAATTGTTCTTAAATAAAATCAGCTGAAGTGTTGAATTCTCTGCCTTTTTTCTTGCTGGCTCTTAGAATTTCGTTATTCTCATCCTCGTCGATCATGAGTCTCTTCTCAAGCCTCTTCAGCTGCTTCTCCGATCATCCCGACAGCAGAGTGATTAGCTGCGAAGGAGAGTTTTGCTCGAACAAGAGCAGTTCAATAAGCAAAGACGGCCATGTTGAAGGTGAAGCTGGATTGAAGAAGAACAGCTCCAAGAGGAAGTCGAAGCCTCCTCCGATTCCGGTGGCTTACTTCCCCATTGGATCTAACCTCTCTCGTCTCTGAGTCCTGCCAAAAACTGAAGACCATTTATGATCTCGGGTCTTTAGAGTCCATGTATTGGTTCATTCATTTGAATATAGAAAAGTGAGAATGTTTTTTGTTTTTCCTTTTTATGAGGCTAACGTATAGCGCTGTGTTCAGGTATCACACTATCCTTCTGGGAAAGAATAGTCAAAAGTTGCTTTCTCTATGCTCGTTTCATTTGTCCTCTTCTCTTTCAAGTCAAGTCCTCAGTGCCTAAGATCAAGAGCAGAACATGACTAAATGCATGAACACACAATGTGCAGCAACCCAATTGGAAAAAAAAAACAAAAGAAGAAGAAGAAGGAAAAGATCGGCCTAAATCTATGATTAAGTTGGACTCTGCAATAAATTCTTCATTATATTCATGTCTGATAGAAAGTATTTTCCGCATCACTAACAACACCCAGTCAACATACAATGTTAACTCTACCGATGTAGAAATTGTCAAGCAAGAAACAAGAAATCAGTAAGAAGCAAAACTTGAAAAAAAAAAAAAGATTTTACAAAGAGAAAAAAAAAATTTTGGTAGGGTTTATTGGTCTTAAAGCAAAACTTGAAGACAGACAAAGAGGGCAGAATTTTGGTAGAGCTCAAATATATTGGTCTTAACTTAGACTCCACTTGAATATTAGAAGTGATTACATATAAAACTTTAACCCTATAGCTCAATTTCAAACTTTAAGTATGCAGAGCACGATAAAAGGTAGAGGTAATATCACATCGATATTTCTAAAGTATCAATCTGACGTTCAAATTAGACTTGAGAGTCACTTGAATCAACTATTAGAAAACTTAAGCTATACTCTATTGAGTATATTCTGGCTACTCATACTTGACTTGACTACACAGTTGGACGACTCAACTATGATCATACGATGGACGTGGAATGTGTAGGAAAAAGTACATGTACAGCGTAGAAACACTGCTTTGTACCTCGAAAAGTTGACACTAGCCAACATAAGAGCTTTTTTTTACATAAACAATCTCAAAATGAAAATGTCAACCCATTGAAGGAATAATTTAGAAACAATAGAGCATATACCACCCGAAAAAGGAAATTTTACACAAGCTGCTTAATTGCCATTGATTTACAGATTATAACTACTTGCTCTCTCCAATCAATGGTGTAGAAAAACCATTTGTGTTATAACATTTTGTACACCACCAGCGTATACTATACCTGCTTGTAAATTCACATGTTGAAACTAAAAATTATATGTATCATTCTCTAAGACCCGCTTTGTACAAAGAAAGTTTTACATCGCAAGGATACAGAGCTAGGGTTCAGGCACTGACATATACATATATTGCTTTTAATTAGATAAGAGTTTCTATTTCATGACTATTTGTGTGGAGAATATTTTACACCGGCGACGTACTTTATATAAATTCAGTATGCAAACCCTTAACTCCTAGATTAAATTGCCTGCGGACACACCTGGAGGCGCTAAGCAAGGAACAAGACTGCATGTTCCTAGAAGTAATCTCGTACCTTTGACCACGATCAGAAAAAGAGAAGTAGATACCAAGTTAGAAACAAAAACATTACGAGTCAAAGAAGTGATATGCGCCACGTGGTGATTAAAATGGGGCTCCCACGGATATCATACTTTCTGGTGAACATCACCAAGCCCATGACGCAACGACGCGTGGCTCTTGGTCAAGAAAATGGAAAGGGGGAGTTCATGGAAGAATCTTAATCAACGTAGGCTCCAAGAAAATGCAGATTAAAGAGTCTCCAATAATAGCCCTAGATATTTCCAAGAACCCGAGGAGGAGTAAAAAAGCCGAGTAATGATAGTGACGCATGAAAACCTCCATTTCTTGGAAGCCAAGGCCACTTCTCTTCAAAGCTTTATTAACATGTCTATATAAAGCGAGAGCATCGTGAATTTTCTCAAAACAACTCAGCAAATTCAGCTAATACAGCAGCTTCAGGAGTTATCACAGAGAACTAGCCAAAGTACTGATTTCTCAGCCTCTTCTGCTCCTTGGCATAGTATTTGCCGTTTTCATTCTCGTCGATCATGAGTCTCTTCTCAAGCCTCTTCAGTTGCTTCGCCGATCATTCCGATAGTAGAGTGGTTAGCTTCGAAGGAGAGGGTCACTCGCACAAGAGCCGTTCAACAAGCAAAGACAGCCATGTCGATGGTGAAGCTGAATTGAAGAAGAACAACTCTAAGAGGAAGTCCAAGTCGCCTCCGATTCCAATGGCTTACTTCCCCATTGGATCTAACCTCTCTCGTCTCTGAGTCCGCCTGAAATCTGAACACCATTAGCGATCATCTTTCTTGTTCTGGAGGGTTTCTAGGATCTGTGTATTGGTTCATTTATTGGTTCTTAGAAATTTGTTGGGAGCTAAATTTAAAACATTGAGAAACGTTTTGTGTTTTTTCCTTCTTATGAGGTTAACGTATAATATTGTGTCCAGGTATCACATCATTTTTATGTGAAAGTATAGTCAAAAGTTGCTTTTTCTCTATGTTTGTTTCATTAGTGCTCCTCTTTCAGTCAATTCCTCAGTGCTTAAGATAGAAGACCAAAACATGACAATATGCAGGAACACACCATGTGCAGCTTAAACTTTAGGGTTAGTCTCTCCACCCAATTGGAAAAAAAGAAAAGGAAGGTTAGACTAATAAATCTGTCGAGAAAATATTGGATAACACTGTGGTGCCAAGTCAGCAAAAAAGCCCATTCATCGAGTGCCACGTGTCGATCAGGGGGCCCACCCGTCATAAAAATCTCTCTCTCTTCTGCACTGGCTTTTCTCCTCGTCTCTCTCCTGGACTTGCTTTTCTTCTCTCTTCTTTGCGGCCATCATGGCCATAGAGCTTGAGCTTGAGCCCAACATCTCGGCCTCCACCGCCATATAGCTTGAGCTCGCGGTTGCGAGCATGTTCGAGCTTCAAGCTCGTGGCCTTGGCCCCATCCCCAACCTCTTGGGATGTTTTTGCTTTGGTATTTTTTTCTGTTCAACGGACGAAAATTCACGGACAGTCGGATTCGAGGCGGCCCTGGGGACGTCGACAGGAGTTAGATTTCGCCGACCCAGATGCGGAACCGGAGCTCGACGGTTATGGCCATGGCCGTCGAACCTCCGCTTGACCAGTCGAGGTCGAGCCTCGCCCAAATCTGGCGAGGCCATGGCCGACCTCGCCCACGACGGCAAGGGCTTGTCCTCGCCAGCGGCCGGCGGGGCCGAGCTTGCGGTTATGGCAGTTAGACCCAGAGTCTCATGGCCACAGAAGCTCCATGGACACGGAGCTCGAACTTAAGCTAATGCCATAGCCGAGAAGAAACCGTAGTGAAGAGAGAGAGGAGAGAGCAGGAGAGAGACGGGAGAGAAAGCAGAGAGAGATTTTTTGACAGGTGGGCCCAAGAGATACGTGGCGCACAATAAATGAACTCGTTTTTTGCTGACTTGGCGACCACAATGGTACCTAATATTTTCTTAAATCTGTCTGTGTTCTTGCTATCAAGGATAAAAGTAGATTTACCCATTATTGTGTTCAAGTATCACGTAACCTTTATGTGAAAGAATAGTCAAAAGTTGCTTTTTCTATGTTTTTATTAGTCCTCTTCTCTTTGAAGTCAATTCCTAAATGCAACACACATTGTGGAGCCACCCAATTGGGGAGAATTATTATAAAAAAAAATCCTAAACATATTATACTTGTGTTATTTTAGTCCTAAACCTTTTAATTTAGCTAATATAGTCCTCAATCTTTTGTCAATTTGCCAATTGAGTTTTTCCGGCAAATTTTGGCTTGGATGCCGGTTGTCTTATGTGGCACAACCAACTTTGATGTAGATAATTTTTATAATTTTGTATTTTTTTAATTTTATTTTTCTCTTCCATTTTTTTTCATTCATTGTAGCCAGCGACCCTAGGAAAGGGCCCTCACCTACCGCAATGGTCCACGAAGGCCCTAGGCAAGGCCATCGTGGCCTTGCCAACAATAGGCGTGGGTGAGAAGATCCGCTGGTTGTCTAGCATGATGAGGTATGAGGACCGTGTTGTTGATGTAATCGTTTTGGCCTAAGAACTCGTTGGACATGTTCATCTCGTCATCTTGGGACAAGTCGACAATGTAGTGGCTGGACGTCTATCTCGAGAACTTGATAGCACGAGACAGTGGGTCCGCAGTCAGCAAGGATATGGAGGATGATCGTTTTGTGGGCCTTGTTGGTTTGCCAATGTATACCTTGCCTTTGTGAATTCAAGCTTTATTAGTGTGAATGTAGTCGACATTGTCTCAACTCCTTACGACTTGAGTAGGGAGGATTAGAAAGAAGAAAATGGCTTGCAAGAGAGAAAACAGAGAGACCAATTTACAAGAGTCGAGAATTGAGATGTGAAAGGCGTGGAAAGAAAGAAGAAGAAGGAAAGTGGGACCCAAGGAAAAAAAAAAAAAAAACAAAAAAAAAAGTTTTTTTTGGTAAATAAAGGTATAAAACTAAATAATTTAACGTCTAAAGTCTACTATTCCAACTTTATCACTAAACAAAGCATGAGATAATTTGCTAGGAGGCTCCAAGTAGAATGTGGTGTCAAGTCGCTTCTCGATTCTAATATTAGCAAGAAGATCAGCATGTCGATTGTCTTTCCAAAAGTTATGCTATATTTTTTTTTTTTTTACCTAGAGTTATAATAGATGTGGTGTGGGATGTTATAGTCAAAAAAATAAAAAAAATGGAATGTTTAAGTCAAAGAATGAGCGGAAAAAGTGCGGCCTTATGAAATTTATATTTATGGTATGTCAAGTTTGAACTTCAAAATTAGATTTGCGAGTCACTTGAATTAGTTATTACAAAACTTGAGCCCAACACTTGGAGGCGCGAAGCAACTAACAAAGACGACATGTTCCTAGAAGCAACCTCGTATCTTGACCACTATGGGAAAGAGAAAAGTACATACTAAATTTGAAACGAAATCATTACGAGCCAAGAACTAAGTACACATCGCAAGGATATTTTATTTTTCTGGTGTCCATCACCAAGCCAATGACGTAACGACGCGTGGTTGTTGGTCAAGAAAATAAAAAGGAGAAGTTGATAGAAGAACCTTAATCAACGTAGGCTACAAGGAAGTGGTGGTCCTCTAAATTAAATATGATTGAAGCTCGTGGAATCTCGACCCCATGAAAAGTGACTCCTTGTCCTTTTATTCATCTAATTTTGGGGCCAAATTGATGTTGGTAGCTTGTTTGTAAAACGAATAAAGAGGTGTCTCGTATCACAATGAAGAGATATAAGTGTATGATGGTTATTTTTTATCTCTTCAAATGATGAAAAGATATAAGTGTTTATTTGTTCAATTGACGGTTATCTTATTTTTCTTTAGAGGTTAATTTTAAAAAATGGTTATGAAAAAACAAATTTGCAGTTTTTTGAAAAAACGTGAAAAGTCGTGTCCCTTTGAAACCATTTGAATGGTCACAAAAGGATTTCATTTTTTTTTATATTTGTTCAATATTTATGCTTTTTCAAATTTCGTTTCTTTCTTACAAGTTGAGAGTTTACGGAGAAATATCAAGATTGTTATCTGATATTTCATTCAAGACTCTGTTATTGATGGGTTATATTCGAAACAGAATAAGAACAATCACATAGATAATAGAAAAATTGACACACGAGTTTACCCAAATTCACTTCAAAATAGGGCTACGTCCTGCAAAAGGATTCCACTATGATATTTAGATTTTACAATCATAACCACTCGTTATAATGATCTCTCGTACGAGTACAATATATATATATGACTTAAAATGGGCTCAAAGCCCAAGCCTATCTAAATCCCTTTAATCCCACAACAAACAGGTTAGCAAACCCAATGTTGTTTGTCGGGGGCAGTTGCTCACCAGGGAGTAGAACCCCTACCCGTTGTCTGGGCAGCAGGACCCTCGACATTCCGTGCATAGGGATCACATGTCGTTAGTTCATATTTTGATTTTCCTAAGCTCACATGGGCATGCCTGGTATGAAAAATAAGAGTTTCCGAAGTATTCGCTAACTCCAACAGTTATATTATGGATGATTCCATTAGCAATCTTGTGGGGGCAAATAATTTCTTAAAGATAGTATATTCATGCCTCAAAGTTTGATTCCATTTTTCCCAATTATTTTTCCCAACAATTGATGACCCACTAATTTGAAAGATTGTGTAGAATTCGGGCATAGATTGAGGCACGCATGACAGAGACGCAGGGACTATTACGTTATTGAAATCTTGCCACGGGGTTTAAATATCAAGGAACTAATGGGTCAAATCAAGAAATATGAACAGACCAAAAAAGAAAGAGAAAATCAAGAAATATGATCTGTACAGTAACGCCGATTGACTATATACATTGGATGTGCTATGCTGCAATGGCCGCGGTTTCTAACGTGAAACAGATGGTGAAAACAAACCAAACACGAGGACGGGAAAGACTTTACAACCTTAGGTATTTTCAAGAACCTGAAGAGGAGAAGGAGGAGGAGGAGGAAGACTGAGTCAAGATAGTGACACATGAAACCCACGTCTCTTTAAAGCTTCATCAATATGTCTACATATAGTGGAAGAACCGTGAGTTTTCTCACAACATCTCAGCAAAGTTTGCTAGTACAACAATAGCTTCCATAGCACTAATTTCTCAGCCTCTAATCGATCATGAGTCTCCTCTCAAGCTTTTTCCGTTGCTTCTCTGATCATTCGAGCGGTAGAGTGATTGGCTTTGATGGAAAGGATCGCTTGAACAAGAGCCGTTTGATAGGCAAGCACGGCCGTGTTGAGGGCGAAGGCAAATTGAAGAAGAACAAACCCAAGAGCAAGTCCAAGCCTCCTCCGATACCGATGACTTACTTCCCCGTCGGATCTCAACTCTCTCGTCTCTGAGTCTCGGAGAGCGAAGGATGATGGCACCATCATTTTCCCATGCGCGCGCAAGAAATGATCGACCGATGATTGCGATGTAAGAGTCAATTGTGCAATGTTTATGCCGTCCGGCAACCCGACTCGACGCCACCCATGCAATCGACATTGTATTTGTTCGCTTTGATGTTTAAACATGTGTTGGAGAATGATTACCATTTAGATGGCAGAGGTCCCATTAATGTTTTTATATTTCCACTTTGAGCTATACTTGATCGGAGCAGCTTTGTTTAGTGCTCCAGCAACTCGTTCAGCCTACGCAGACTACTCAATCACACTAAAGTGCGCAAGACGCACTTTTTAAGGAAGCCCCTATTATTGCTGTTCGATATTGAGAAAGATGGTACAAATATTGTTTCAATTTTGACTCAATATGCAGTACTGGATTTTTAATTTATTCGATATAGTCTATAAATTATTCCTAAATGTTTAATCTACTTCATAAATTTTCAATTTGTTCAATATAATTCTTCACAAAATCAGATCAGTGCTTCCTTACTATTCATGAGTTTTCATAATTATACTATTGCCCAGATTTTATAATATTTTTTCATTTCAATTCATTTATTAAATCCATATAAAATAGTCTTTCTTTTATGACCTTTTTGTCCCTTTGGTCAATATAAATATTATGATAGTTCCATTTGAGTATATTTTAGCTTATAATATCTATAACTATACAAGTGGAGTCTAATTTATAGTTATATTGAATTGAAATTCCTGCTATTTTGAGAATAATGTTTTCATAAGGGTATCCAAATTAGTTTGCAATTCTCAAGTATTTAATCTTTTCCATGCACATTTACTTTTTTTGGAGATGTTTATATGTATGCCTTCTTGGGAAAATTATCAAAAAAATCTTAAACCTATTGTAATTGTGTCAATCCAATCATAAATCTTTTAATTAAGCCAATTTAGTCCAAAACATTTTCGCAATTTACCAATTGAGTCATTCCGAACAATTTTGGTCAAAAATAACGTGGACGCCGAACATCCTACATGATACAATTGGTGTTGCGGTAGACATTTTTTACAATTTTTTTAAAAATCAAAATTTTTATTTTTTAATTTTATTTATTTTTCATTTTTTTTCCTATCATTTTAGCAGGTGAGGGTAATCAATGACCCTCGCCAGAAGGCCCTTGGAAAAGGGCCTTCGCGTCCTTGCTCGCGGTCGATGAGAATGCGATGACCCTTTGCAATTGCATTCAAAGAACATAGAGTGAGTTGCGCAAGAAGACATATGAGGTAACCTGTGGCGTTGAATCAAAGTGGTTGACAAAGAAGAAATTAGGAAAAATTACCAAAAAAGTCCTAAACTTATTGTACATATGCCAATCACTTCTAAACCTTTCATTTTGGCGAATTTAATCATATACCTTTTGACGATATGCTAATATAAACCTTCTGGCCAATTTTGGCAGAAAATCATAGACGTGGATGTCGGTTGTCCTATGTGGCAAGATCAATACTGACATGGACAATTTTTATAATTTTTATGAATTTGTTTTTTTTTTTTTCTTTTTTCTTTTTTTCGAATTTCCCTTCGCCAGTCAACGGTGGAGGCGATAGACAACGGAGGTGACGCCCTCGCTTGGCCCAGATCTAGTGAGGGGATGGCGGCCCTTGCTAATTATGGGTGAGGGGCCGCGAGCACTCATTGTGGTTGGCGAGGGCTACAATGCCCTTACCCAATCCCAGCAAAGGCTGCCGTCCCATAGTAAAAAAAAGAAAAGAAATAAAAAAATTAGAAATATTATTAAAAATTTGTAAAAATTATCTAAATTAGTGCCGATCGTATCATAAAGGACGATCGATATCTATATTAGGAATTTTCTGTCAAAATTAGTTGGAAAGATTATTCGGAGAAATTGTCAAAGAGGCGTTGGTCCAACTTACTTGTCCAAGCAATGGTATTAAATGCTGCTTACGACGTGGTAATTGAGAAAGGTCTTACAGGTCACCAAGCCAATGGAGAGGCAGCGACAGAGGCAGCGACATCAAAGTGCCGGAAGTTCCAGGCAATTGTGATTCAACCTCGTTGAACGCGGACTCCATGTCCTTTTATGCAGGTAATGTATCTTGCGGCCCAAATTAAATACGTAGCGCCGCCAGGGTGGATAATGCTTTACTCCCACACGGTTTGGAGTCCTATTGGTCATCAGTTCGAGTCACTCAATCACTTCTCAATCTCGAAAAATCCCGATTCATCCGTGACATAGATTCAACTTGTACCCTAAATGTAAGACAACTCCGGTCTTATCCCGACATGGATTCCGGTGGAGCAGTGGTATTCCGAACTTGCTCAGTAGGAGTAGTAGTTATCACCCAAATCAAACGACCTAACTGCGGATGTGAAACTCTTGTGGTGACATATGGGGGCCCGTTGGCATTCTTCGTCCCTTCCTATCTTTGTTTGCCAATCAAAAATTTATTAAGTACCTTAGTGTATGTTTTGTAGGACATTCCATACAAAACTATAAATTGTTGGCGGCTGTTTACTAGCTATCCATGAGATATTTCCAGCAACTTGTGGAGGAAGACTGAGTCATGATAGTGACCCATTGAATCCTCCATGTCCTTGGAAGCTGGCCATGGTGTTTGTAAATCTCTAATAATAAATCTGAATAAACACTAGAAGACAAGAAAAAGAGCTAAATTAAATTTTGAACACGATTAATCTTTCTTTAAAGTGTATTGATTGAGGCGGCTGAGGATAGAATCGGATCGTGTGGTTATATCAATGTCCCCAAATATGTCGAAGGTTTTCCATTGTTCTTAGGCTGCCGCAACATTCGTGTTGTAATATTTATATAGTAAATTATATCTTTATTTAATAGCTTAAATTTTTAAAATAATTGACAGTAATCTCATCAAAATCTCATGTGATATTATTGAAGACTGTCGCTTGTGTCGAGCCAAAGTGGTCCACTGCTCATGTGAGGCCAACCAAATTTCTCATTAGGTTGCAAAAGCTCATCAAAGGAATACCCTCTCATCTAATTGGTTGTCTAATCCCTCCTTGCTTCTTAGGAATATTTTGTGTTCTGAAACTCATCTTTTATGTTCCGACAGTTTGCGTTAATGAATGAAATTGTGACTTTCCGACCCAAACAAAAGCACCTTACTAACCCCTAAAGGGAGCAATACATGCAAGCCAAAACATATCATGTCATTGCACGACACGACATCAATGGACATGTAGTCACATGCAACAGCTACCTCTAGTAGGTAGCAAAAACACATTAGCTCTCAAGTTGTGGAAAACGCAGGCTATAAGAAGAATTCGTGATTGAATTCAAAGTCTTGGTAAAAGAAAATCACCATGAAAGGAAAGAAAATCCGCCGATTGCAGTAGAATTTTCCGCGACATCTTTCTTAGTTGTCCAAAAACAAGAAAGGCCTAGGTATTTCCAAGAACCTAAGGTGGAGGAAGACCGAGATAGTGACACATGAAACCCTCCAATTTCTTGGAAACTAAGGCCACGTCTCTTTAAAGCTTCATAAATGTCTTTATATAGTGAAAGAATCGTGGGTTTTCTCACACGTCTCAGCCAAGTTAGCTAGTCCAACAGCAGCTTCCATAGCACTAATTTCTCAGCCTCTAATATTTTTGTTTTCATCCTTATCGATCATGAGTCTCCTCTCAAGCCTTTTCAGTTGCTTCTCTGATCATTCAAGCGGTAGAGTGATTAACTTCGATGGAGAGGATCGCTCGAACAAGAGCCGTTTGGTAGGCAAAGACGGCTGTGTCGTGGGCAAAGGCGTATCAAAGAAGAGTAACTCCAAGAGCAAGTCCAAGGACCATTTCGATGGCAGAGGTCAAATTCGTGTTTTTCTATTTCCACTTTGAAATACACTTGTAGAAGCTTTTTGCAAGGCCCCCGAGTAGTGGTGGCCACGGGCCGGTTTTGGCCCGGAACCGGCCCGTTGATCGGGCCCGCGGTTCAGAACCTGAACCGGCCCGTGGCATACGGGCCCGGTTCCGGTTCTAGAAAAATTTGAACCAACTCGGAACCGGCGGTTCCGGGCCGGTTCTTCAAAAAAAAAAAGAAGATGAAGAAGCTGCAGGCTGCGCTGCAGCACAGCCTGCATTGCAGGCTACGCTGCAGTAGCAGCAGCCTGCAGCCCCCCCCCCTCCCCCCCCCCCTCCCTCTCCCCCTCTCTCTTTCTCTCGCTCTGCATCTTCTCCTTCTCCTTTCTCCTTTTCCTCCTCCTTCTTCTCCTCCGCCCATCCCTGGCCCCTGTCTTCCCAGATCTAACCCCGGCCGCCTTCGCCGCCGTCGCCCCCGCCCATGGCCGCAGCCGCCGACGCCCACGCCCACTCCTCCTTCCCCCTCGCTACCCTACTCCTCCTCCCCTTTTCTCCTTCGCCTGCCCCGGTCTCTCCAGATCGACTCTCGCCGCCGCCGCCGCCGCCCCCCATGGCCGCAACTGCTAACGCCGACGCCCCCTTCTCCTCCCCTGCTCCCGAGCCCGGAGGAGGAGGACCCCCGCTCCTCCTCCCTGTCCCTGTCCCCGTCCCCCTCCCGGCCCCCTTCTTCTCCCCCTCGCCACCGCCCCCGTCTCCCACTTTATCTCCTCGCCACCTTGAACCCTGCCTTCGCCATCATGGCCAAGGCCGCGAAGCCCGAGCGACGAACAACGGAGGACCAGGCCTGTAATTTTTATTTTATAATTATTTTATTAATTTTTAAATAAGGAACTAGCCGGAACCGGAATCGGCCCGGAACCGGAACCGCCCCCTTGCGGTTCCGGTTCCGGTTCATTTGTGGCTACGAACCAGAACCGGCGGTTCTTGAACCGTGGCCATGTCTACCCCCGAGTCAATTACTACGAAACTTGATCGGAGCGGGTTTTCTCAGTACTCCAGCTACTCATTCAACACACACAAGTACTCAATCACGCTCAAGTGCCCATGACTCGCTTTTTAACGTAACCCCCCTTTATAGGAAAGACGGTAAATAATCCTTAAAGTCCGACGTGTAATATCATCTTTGAACTTTTTAATTTATTCGATATGTTTCCTAAACTATTCCTAGATGGTCGATATAGTCTATAAACTTTTCATTTATCCAATCTAATCCATCAAAAAGTCAAACAAATCCTCCCTTACTATTCATGAGTTCCCATAATTACACTATTGCCCAAATTTGTTAATATCTTTCTATTTCATTCCATTTACTTAAGCCATAGAAAATAGTCTCTCTTTTTTTACCATTTTGTCTTTTTGGTCTTTATAATCTATTTTAGCTTACCATATCTATAACAGTCAAAGTAGAACCTCATTTAAAGTTATATCGGGTTGATACTTTTGCTATTTTGAGAATGAATGTTTCCATAAGGGTATCTAAAAACGATAATAGTTTATCAGACGTAATCGTATTTATATTAATCTAAATCTTGTACCTAATTTGTAGATAGATAAAATTTTCAAGCTCTTGTGTTTTGTGTTTTCCTAATTAAATTTGGTTAATTCTATAAATTAGGAAATTGAAATAGCAGGAATATCAACACAAAACAACTCTAAATGAGTTTCTACTTTTTCAATTATAGATATCATAAGGTATAATGAATTAAATGCAACTATCGTAGTATCTATAAAAACCAAAAAGGTAAAAAAGAAATAAAAAGACAGAATATTTTTTTTTATTTAGAACATGGATTTAAATGAAAAGATATTCTAAAATCTCTGCAATAGTGCAATTATGAAAACTTGTGAATAGTATCCAAGGACCGATTTGACTTTGTTGTGGAAAGTTGAGGACTTTATTGAACAAACTGAAAGTTTATGGAGTATATTGAACATTTAGAAATAGTTCAAGTGCTATATTAAACAAATTAAAAATTTAAGGGTGGCATTGCATATTAGCCCAAAGATAAGGAACTATAAGTGCCATTTTCCCTTCCATATACTATGTCTTTATGAATCTTTCTACTATATACAGAAAATGAATTCATCTGCTTTTTCCCCTTCAAACAATTCTCAAAAACCCCATGAAATGCCCAAATTCCTTATTAAGATGTATCGTAGTACTATCGTACAATAAATTGGATTAAAAATAATCTAATAATCGCGATAATTGCAACATCATTGATATCTTATTTGCTGGAATTGAATGTAAATAGCTTACAATCATTTACATTTCTTTCTCAAATTAGTTTGCAATTCTCAAGTATTTAATCTTTTCCATGCACATTTACTTTTTTTGCAGACATGCATGTATGTCTTCTCGGGGAAATTACCAAAAAAGTTCTAAATCTAGTGCAATTGTGTCAATTTAGTTACAAACCTTTCAATTATATCAATTTAGTCATAAACATTTTCACAATTTGCAAATTGAGTCCTTGGAATTGCTAACGTGGATGATGGCCATTCTACGTGATACAACCAGCGCTGGCATAAACATTTTCTACAATTTAAAAAAAAATGAATTTTTTAAATTTTATTTCTTTATTTCTCTTTTCCGTTTCTTTTCCTTTCATTTTGGTCCATGAGGGTCACCGGCCGCTAGTGAAGGCTAGCAAACCCTCACTCGTGGCCAACAACCTCCCTCGGCTACTGCTAAGGTCATTGACCAGCAAAGGGAAATAAGAATAAAAGAAAAAGGCAACCTCCTCCGCCTATTGTTTTCCTTTTTCTTTTATTCTTATTTCCCTTTGCCCGTCAGTGACCTTAGCAGTAGCTGGAGGAGGTTGTCGGCCACAAGTGAGGATCGCAACGAGTCACTTGGCCTAGATTTGGCGAGGGCATCGCGACACTTGCCAGATCTGGGTGAGGGGCCGCGAGCCCTCGCTATGGCTAGCGAGGGCCACGATGACCTTGCCCAATCCTAGTGAAGCTTCTCAGCCCACAATCAAAAGAAAGAAAAGAAAAAAGAATAATCAGAAAATTTTGTAAAAATTATTCACATCAGCGTCGAATACCACGTAAGATGATTAGAGTTCACATTAGAAATTTTCGGTCAAAATTAACCGAAAGAATTATATTGATAAGTTATCAAAAATGCATTGGACAACTTACTTGTCCAAGATATGGTATTAAATGCTGCCTACCACGTGGTAATAGAGAAAAGTCTCACGCGTATGATAATGTCTCTGGCGCATCACCAACCTAATGGAGAGGCAGCGACATCAAAGTGCCGTAAGCTCCAAGCAATTCTCGCTCCTCCAAATTCATGCGATTCAACCTCGCTGAACGTCGACTCTATCTACCTCTTGACCCCGTGAAAATCGACTCCTCATCCTTTTATGCATTCAATGTATCTTGCGTCCCAAATTAATAAAGTGGCGCCGCCGAGGTGGATAATGCTTACTCCCACGTGGTTTGGAGCCCTATCGGTCATCAATTCGAGTCACTCAATCGCTTCTCGATCTTAGAAAATCTTGATTCATCCGTGGTGTAAATTCGATTGGTACCCTAAGTGTAGGATAACTCCGGTTTTTATGCCAACTTACATTCCGGTGAAGCAGTAGTTATAACCTAGATTGAATGTTCCGACAGCGGGTGTGAAGCTCTTGTGGTGACATATAGGAGCCCGTCGGCACCATTCGTCCTGTCCGACCTTTTTTTTTTTTTTTTTTTGCCAATCAAAATTTTACTAAGCAGCTATAATATCTTACTGTATATTTTGTAGAACATTCCATACAATAATATAAATTGTTGGCGGCTCTTTACTAGCTATAGATGAGACATTTCCGGCAACTTGAGGAGGAAGACCGAGTCATGATAGTGCCTCATAGATCCTCCATGTCCTTGGAAGCTGGCCATGTTGTTTTCAAATCTCTAAGAATAAATCTGAATATATACTAGAAGACAAGAAAAAGAGCTAAATTAAATTTTTGAGCACGATTAATCATTCTTTAAAGTGTATTGATTAAGGAGGCTAAGGATAGAATCGGATCTCGTGATTATATCATCGTCCGCAAATATGTTAAAAGTCTTCCCATTGTTCTTAGGCTGCCGCAACCTTCGCAAGTTGTATTCGTGCAACGGTTCTTTTCATTTAAAACTTGACAGAATTAAAATAATGGCTCAAATATGTCGAAGCTGTAAGTTCTAGGATTTAAATGAATTATCGGGATAAATATCATGACTTGTCCTATGATTGTTGTCCATGTATTTTCTAAATAGCTTTATTATAATATTGATTGTGTATGGTGGATTAATTTTTCTAGGGAGCCCAATTTGACTCTTGGTGATCAAGTAAAGAACAGCAAGAAAAATAAATTTAATAACGTGACAACGTGGAAGCGCACTGAGAAGGAATAACGTAGGGACCAAGGACACTCGAGTTCGCTACAGTAATAGTCAAACCTCAAAAGGCAAGAATGACTATAGAATTGCTGTCCCATTTGCCATCCGGGAGTCAAGGATAATGACTAATCCCATGGTTGAACTTTCTAAATTCCTTGCAATTAGACAAAACCTTGTATTGTTTCACTTAATCCTTAGGGCCTAAGCATGCAACCTTACTGTTGAAAATTGTTTGACTATATACACATCGTTTTATGAATGATGTGATAAACAAAATCAACTTCAGTGTAAAAAAATTCATGAATGTAAATAAGATTTTAGTATCAGATTCTTCCTTCTTTTACTGACAAATGATTGGGGACAGTATTTGCAATTACCCTCTTGATTAAAATCATTAAACAGACTTTTACTCAAATGTCAAATATAATGTATCATTGAGTTCTGTAATAACCTAAAATATATGATAATATAGACTATCACTCTCGCTTGCTCGAAAACACCCAATTCTTTTTTTTCTTTTGGCCATACTTTCAAGGACGTTGACTTTGAATACTGGTGGATTATACTATACCGCATATGTGAGAAAAATTGCAGTACTATACTCTTAATTATTTTCCTTTAAATTGATAGGTACTTCGCGTGGAACCCAAGCAACATCTCTCTCTATAAACTCAAAGGGAAGAGCATTTCTTTTGCTTTACAATAAACGAAAGACTCACCAACATCCACTTGTGCTTTTCTGATTTTCCGCTTCAAGGGTCGTAGAAACATTAGCCAATTCAAGACTCAGACAACTATAAGTCTTTCGCCGTTGTTGCCACCGCCGCCTCTGCCGCCACCGTCAATCATGGGAATCTTCTCAAGCTTTCTGGGTTGGTTTCGTTACTCCAAGAAGATCAACTGTGAAGGAAAGGATCAATCACAGAGCAGCTCAAGAAGCAAAGACCATGTAAGATATGAAGAGAAGTCGAAGAACTCCTCCAAGAGGAGGTCAAAATCACCTCCAATCCCGATGACTTACTTCCCCCGTAGGATCTCAACTCTCTCGCTTGTGAGCAGTGGCAGAGCTATAACTTCAATTCGGAGAGGGCAACGCAATGAAAGATCGTTTAAATATTGCTCACAACTCCATAAATCCGAGTATTTTATGCAATTTAGTCACCTGTATTTAGAAATTTACAGTTAAGTCCTGAATTTCACTCGTTGATTTTGGTCCATGACCCTCGTTTTCTTCATACATGGATCATAGCCACCGTCCCAACCGGCCTCATCACAGATATTCATCATCACAATGCTTTATTTGGATATTTCTATGAAGCTTTATTAATTTGTGGGGGCAGATTCAAATGAAACTGCTCACTTATCAACTTTGATTGTGTTGCTTACACATTTAATGGGGGCGAAACTTGATTTTTAGGCCAAAATAATGTAACAAAAGTTAAAAATTATGAGCTACTTTAAAATTTTAGACAAGTGAGTAGGGGCGAGACCCTCCGCTACCTCCGACTTAGGCATGGGACGTCTCTCTTTGGATAATGTATCGACTCGGCTTGGCTCGTTTACAATCCTATGTGCGATACAGCGATGTCCGGATGGTGTGATTGAATGACATATTATCAATCGGAAACTGTGTCTATGAATTAAGATTTGGCATACGATCAGAGGTGTTTCGACGGTTGATTTCGCTTATACTAGATGAAACTTGCTTTAACGATAGTATAAATTATTTCACCCGCGCGAGGACTATCTCATGGGCCCAATGAAGCCCGATTGTGTTTTTGGGGCGGGCTAGTACAGTGCAACATTTTCTTGGTTAGAACTTGCTCTTGCCCTGTTGACCTCATTTGTATTTTCTCTTATATTTTTTGTCAACCTCAGGCCCGAGATCGATGCGTTCCCTTTTCCTAATGATTCATATTACCATAATTTCTTTCTTGAATTTTTACAAGAAAGTCGGTATTTTTCCGGTAAGTTTTTGAGCCTATGAAATACCTTACTAAGCCTCTAAACCAAGTAATACACGCGAGCTAAGACCAGAGTCGGGAGATTATTTGCATAAAAATGATGTGAGGAATTGAACATGTGGTGTGCATCTCAACGGCACACACAAGTCTATTTTCTAATGATCAAGTTAATCTCACGAGGATACAAAATACCATACACTTTTTTTTTCTCTTAGTACATTGTTAGAGTGGTCCTGTTGTGATATTGTAAGTATCTCTGTATGTCGGGATTATGGGTGAGCATCTATCCAGATTCAACTTGGGAACCGCAAAAACAAGTATGCTTTCTGACGATTAAGTCAATTTCACAAGCTTACAAAATAGCACACTCATTTTTTTTTTCTATTGGATAACATTCTTATAATGGACTCGCGATCTTGTAAGTATCCCCTATACGTTGAGACTATGGGTGAGCATTGAAACTCAATTTAATATGGGAATCGGCTCAAACCAAATGGACAAGCCAGTTCTTAGGTGAACCAAGTAGGCTCGTGGGTAAAATGCTTGGGATCCGTCCAAGACCAATCTAGTTCCCGGGTTAACCTTTGAACCGCCGGTTTTACTCGGGAATGATCTACCCAAGGCAATTCTAGAAAATCTTCGAAGTGATTCCACCATTTGGGCAAGGGAAACAGCTAATTGAAAAAAAAAAGAAAAAAAGAAAGAGGTAATCTTGTGCTGGTTGCTAAGGGCAAGGCATGTATTAGTTAGGTGGAGAATTTTTCTAAATTAATGATTGGAATCATCAACTAAAAGCAAGCATAAAGTCATGGTAATCGAAATCGAAAGCTACTTCTCTTCTGCTTAGATACATTGTAACCGGATCATAGAAAGGTCTAGTCAATTCTACTTTTTTCTGCAATTGTGATCTTTGACTTGTTTCTGTCCCACAGTAACAGTCATAAACTAGGCATAGGCGATTCTATTTCATATTTTGTTTGGTATTATAAAATTCTTACCGTCTCACCGACAAGGAAGTTAGGCGTTTGGTTCAGCTTAGAAAAGTTAATTCAGAGTTAGTTTGAATGTCGGGATCAACGTGAGTGAAAGCTGATGAGAAAGGGTAGATGATGATGGGGAGAAGATACACCTCAAGCTTTGATTTCTGTGTAGTTCGTCCAATTGGCTCTAAGTCAAATTTATTTGAGACCATAGTTTAGACCATGGTTTTTTTTTAATGAAAAAATAGGATCATTACAGGAAGACCTGTAATGGGAATGTCTCTTGTAGGGAAAGAGATATCGTCTTACACACTGACAAGCTATTTTTGTGTATTTTGACGATTGGTCGGAATTTGTTATTTATTACTAATCTTGCAAACACTAGGATCCGTTTGTTTTATGAAAAATAAATGATTTGGAAAACATGTTCATAAAAATGATCGATTATATCGCTTGAAATAATTAGTCATTGAAAAATATTTTCATTATTGATAGCAATTTATGTTTAAATATTTTTGTAGGCGAGAAAAATTTTTGTTCATTCATTTTTGTAAGTGATATAACTAATTATTTTACAAATTATTCGTTTTTTACAAAAAAAAAAACTCGCCTAAATAGATTCCTTGAAGCTCTATGATTCCCTCGTGTTGTCTGTTAAAAGAGGACTTGTGTGATATGATGATCACACAAGTCCCTATGAGCATATTATTATGACATGGAAATATTGGGTAGGCTTGTCTTGCCACGTAGGTCGTGCGTCACTCGCTCGCCACTCATCCGAGCGGGGCCTATTTTTCAGATTTTTATTATCTTCTTCGTTTTTCTTTCTCCCTTTCGCGACCATGGACGACGCTTGCGGCTATGTACACTAGCTCACCAACCGGCCATGGACAACAGTGCCACCGGTTATGGACGAGCCAAAGCTCGCGAGCTACGTCGACACTCATCCATGGGCATCGTCAACATGATTCGGCTATATTTGGTCAGCCTTTGGAGATTGAGGTGGGAGAGGCCACGTCCGGAGTTCACCAAATCCAGGTCCGGACGAGCGGCTCACAAGCAACGGCGACGGTCGTCCATGGCCATCGTCGGCCAAATTTGGTCGGCTCAGTCGGCGCCGGCGAACTCCACTGGCCGTGACGGTTGGGAAGTGTGGTGAGGGAGACGGCCGGAGGAGAACATGGAGAGACGAGCGATAGCGAGAGGGGGAAAGTGAGAGAGGCAATTATTGTTGCAGAGAGCAAACTTAGGGAGAGGGGGCGAGGGTAATGGAGGAGATAGATCAAAAGGAAAAAAATCTGACAGGTGGACCTGCTACGGACACGTGACAAGCAATGGATGGAGTGATGCACAACCTACGTGGCAAGACAGGCCTACCCAATATTCTCTTATAACGATAGTTCATAATAAAATTATCCTTTTACTTTCTCGCCAAAATTAAAAATCTTATCTAAATTTTAAAATGAGTACAAAAAAAAATTGTATGTGATTACAATACTCGTACATTATGAAAGTTGCTGATTAAGAAATATTCAGAGTGCGCCAATCGCAAAATTTAAATGGAGCAAAAGATTAAACTAAAAATCTATTCAGATTCTAGTTATTGAAGTGAGGATGAAACTGTCGTTGTACTAAAAACCGTGCAGTTTCAAGTTCAATTCCCTATTCCGGAGCCATTTACTATCGAGAGTTTCATAAAATTAAGTAAAACATTACGATGTGGTTGGCTTGTCTTTTTAAGTGTACTAGAAGTGAGGTGAACTTACTGTGCTATGCAAAAATTACTCTAACTTACCCGTATTTTGTTTCAATTGGTCATTTTTCTCTAACATCACCTTTTTTTTTTTGGTGGTATGTACCGATAAAGTCATTTGATGTGTGTGTATAGAAAATAAGGAAGTATGGAGCAAGAGCCTGTTTGGTTTAGCATTTTCAAGAGCCAAATGCAAATAGTGTTCGGTAATTTTTTTGGAGCACCTTGGGAAAATATAATTGCATTTCCAATTACCTCTAAAGGCTTTTGATCCAAGGTAGGTTTGGAGGTACTTTAGCAAGTTGCATTTTCAGAATGCAAATTTGCTGCTCATTGCACTATTCTTCGCATTGTTCATCTTCCCCAAGCTGTAGGTCCGGAGGCCGGCGACCGTCGTTTGGGCTTGCCAGGACCGCGCGATCCAAGCAAGACCTAAGGTCGAGCGACCCCAGGCAGTGGTCGCTAGGGTCGCTCGACCAAGGTGACGCCGTCTGAGGTTGCCCGACCTAGGCAAGCATTGGCCTAGGTCATGCAATCAAGGTGACGCTTAAGGTTGGGCGACCTCAGCGAGGCTGGCTGTCGACAGATCTCGCCATCGGCAGTTGGTCGGTGGCTGTTTTGGCCCGCTGGTGGTGAGCTCCACCTCAAATTTTTTTAAAAAATATATATTAGTAAAAATCCTTTACAAAATATAGTTTTTACCAAATGTTATTTAGGACCAAAGTTGCTTTTAAATGTAATCTTTAAATACACTTTACCAAATACTACTTGCATTTCGAAAAATCCCTTTATCCCAAAGGCTTTTGTGTTTTGTCAAAGACATTTTCTCAAAGTCGAATCAAGCGTGCTCTAACATTTGAGGACAAAATTCTCATCAAATTGCGGTAATTCCCCACGGGACAGGATTGGTAGATGAGCTGAACTAACTGAGAATTGTCGGTATCGGTCCTCCAAAGTGTTAACAATAATGTCATTTTTAATTGGTTGCCAAATGGTCGCGCGTCACATGCTTCTATTAAGTTGGGGAACAATTGGTACTGTGGAAGGACCAAACCGAGTCCTCGAGATTAATTGAAAAAATGTTTTCGGCTCGCGCATCGTCCTTTAGTCGTGGTGATCGACGAGTTGAAAATGATGTTTGGGGTCGTAGTAAAGTGATTTCGAATGAACTCTCGTTAGTTGGAAGAAGATGCCGTGATTCGAACGATTTTTGTTTTTGTACAAAAATGGATGATTAGCACAGATTAAAAGACTTGAAAAGGAAGATGTCAAATTATTAAAGGAATAATTACACAAATGATCCATGAACTTTTAATTTGTTTAACGTGGTTCTTAAACTTTAATCCAATGTACAATGTTATCCCTGAACTTTTAATATGTTCAATACGGTCCCCGAATTTTCGGTAAATGTTCAATCTAACCCCTGAATTATTATATCCCTGAATTCAATATAGTCCCTATATTTTCTTGTTTAGTGACTAGATTGAAGATTTATCAAAAGTTCAAAGGCCACATCGAACAAATTAAAAATTTAGAGACGCATTACGCATTAGGTTAAAGTTGAGAGCCTACATTAAACAAATTAAAAATTCAAAGATTATATTGTATATTGAGAAAAAGTTCATGAATTATGTTTGTCATTTTCCCTTATCCAAATGTGAAATATGAGGACATTGTCATTGCTAGAGCATAATCTCTCCCTCCTCAATTGTTTAGCATTCTGTCGGTTTGATTTATCCAAAGAAAATGCTTAAAACAAAATTAAAAATATAATTAAGTAACAAATAATTATCTAAATTATGAATAACCTATAGATTACCATATATGGCAACACCTCGAAATCGAAACGACACGTTTATATATTGGAAGGACGGTATAATGTATCATTATAACAACCAAATAATTAAATAAAATTAAGCTTACTCCAACACATGCCCCTAAAAAGAGAGAAAAAGGAAGGATATCAAGTGCTCATCTTGAAGTTTGCCATTTGCAGGTGCTATCTATTTTACCAATCATGGACAATCCATGAATGGAAGTGAAATGCTGCCAATCATGCAATGAGATTCTGGAGCACATTGTAGCCAATGGTTATTGACATATTTGAAGGGGAACATCTGTGTGTTCTCCTTGGGCATATTTATAATTTCTAATTCTATGTATTGATTCCGGCGTTCATTATGGAAATATATCTCAGATTTGGATGGACGTGTGTCGCGATCTTGATTGAGTAGGAATGGTAACAGGGCAAGGTGGTGTTCTCGACCCCCGTAACCTTAATTTTGCTTCTTGTACCTGCCCTCCACGCGCCATGCTAGCTAGACAAAATTTCCTTCCCAAACTATATACACGATGGACATTTTAATGGAGCTCATCTTTGATCAAATGCAGACATTTAGCTTAACATGTTTTCTTAAAATCAATGATTTACTAATAGAAAAATAATGGTTGTATAAAACACAACACAATGACTACTTTGTCAAAAAAATTCCTTCAATCGAACATAAAAATTTAGCTTATAAAATGTTCTTGACATAAAAAAAAACCTATCAATGATGGTAATAAGAGTATAAAAGAAAACTAGGAATAACGTACTTGCAATTAAAATATTCATATATTCAAGATAAAAGCTAAAATGTAAAAGTATTAGTGAGCACACAGTCTACAGTCTTCTATGTTTAAAACTTTGACTATCTAAACATTCAAATAATTGTATACTTGTAAAACCTAACTTCTCGATCTGTTAGGAAGCTTCTCTTCTGGTCGGCTGTTGAATTTTGGTTTTTGGGGTCAGATTATACTTAACATTCTAGATAACTCATATAGAGAAAAGGTTCAAAGTTGAGAACATCAACTTTATATTTTTCGCTCAGTTATAATAATTTATTTCTAGACTATCATGCTTTCAAAGTTGCTTAGGAACTTTCATGTCATACAATTTGGTTGTATGAATGAGACAAACTTAACTCCTAAGACTCTAGTTCAGTAAAATTGCAACTTATATAAATAAGCTTTTGCCAATGGAGCAATCTTAGGGTTTTGCAATTTTTTTAGCCATTTTTCTTAGCTGGCAATATGACCACTTTTATATCTCCCCCCAATAATCTATTCATTATATTTGCTCTTTTCTCTCTCTTCATTATTCAATATCATTTTTATAACTCCTCATCATTTAAAAAGTGTGTCTACTAAAATGTAGAAAGTTATACAAAAGAAGAAATAATGCAAGATATTTGAGATACTGAAGAGAAGTATCTAGAATGGCCCTACCATAATAATTAATTTATGTTTATAATACTTTATTAAGGCAAAAAGGAAGAGTATAGCAAAATTCCTTATTTTATTTTTAATGTTACATCACCAAAAGACTCGAAAAGAAAGTTGTCAAATTATTCAAAGGCCAAACTTCGAGGACATCTTCGTTAGTAGAGCATAATTTTCTCCCTCCTCAGTTGCTCGGCATTTTTATCAGGGTAGGTTCGTGTGGTTTGCCAAAAGAAGATACTCAAAATAAAATAAAGAAATTAATCAACGAATTAGATTTGACCTGTGAAAACATCTAGAATTCATCATAACAATCAAAACATCATCAAAAGCTTACTATAAAACATGCCCAAAAAGGAAGGCTATCAAGTGCTTATCTTGAAGTTTGCCATTGTTATAATTATCAATTATGGACAATTCAGGAAAGGAAGTGAAATGATGTTAAATGTCAATCATGCCATGAAATTCTAGAGCAAATTTTAGTCCATGGTCATTGGCATACTCAATAGGACAACTGCGACTAAGAAAGGGGGACATATGTGTTATTCCTTGTTGCATATTTATAATTTAAAATTATATGTGCTAATTGGGGCGTACATTAGGAAAATTTATATTTATGATTTGGGTATCTTCACAACCTCAACTGAGTGGGACTGATGATGGGACAGGACAATGTTCACGACCGCCATACCCTTTAATCCTGCTCCTTGTCCGTGCCTCCTCCAACCGTGCTAGCTAGACAAAATTTCGCTCGCTGGCTCTACACACGATGGACATTTTAATGTGGATCATGTTGGATCAAATGTAGACATTTAGCTTACAATGCATTCTTAAAACTAATGATTTAATAATGACAACATAAATGTTATGTAAAATTCAACCCAATGACTACTTTGACAAAAAAATTTCTTACATGGAAGAGAAAATCTTAGCAATGATGATAATAATAGAATTAAATAAAACTTAGAATAAACGTACTCACAATTATAAAAAAAGAAAAATAAATATGTAAGGCTGAAAGTGGCAAACGAGGAGAGGCCAACCCAAGTTCCATCCATGTATGTCAAGGATATGAGGTGATGTGTTCGATCTGTTCAACAAAAATAAAATTGCATTTGCTAAAAATTTAAGATAAAGGCAAAATGTAGAAGTATGAATCAACACACCTGTTCTACGTTTAAAACTTTGACTATCTAAACATTCGAAAAATTATTTACATGTTGAACCTAACTTTGTGTTAGGTAACTAGTGCGCTTATATATTAATATATATAGTAATAATGAAAGCTATTGCAAATGTAGCAATCTGGAGGTTCGCAAGTCCTTTTAGCAATTTTATCTTATTCGGCAATATTTCCCTCTCTTAATTGTTTCAACATCATTTTTGTAACTCCTCATCACTTAAAAAACTGCGTTCTAATTTAGTGTAGAAAGTCATACAAAAGAAGATATAATATATGGAATATGTTTGAGATATGGAAGAAAAGTACCTAGAATGGCTCAAGCAAAATAATTTTATGTTTACAATATGATGTAGAATCTAATATTTATGTGCATATAATTTTGTTAATTGATGGATCTAAAGTACGCTAAATAATATGTTGTATCAGTACTTTTTGTATTTTGTTTTATGTAATTATAACTATTATATTCTCCTCGGTCCCTCCCGGTCTTTTCATTATTTTATCACCTTATCTCTTGGCAAGCTGTAATTAAATGAATTTCTTATCTATTTGTACAAAATATTATACAATATTAAAACTGCGGAAAGTACATAGCAAAGAATATTAACAAAACTTCAACAAAGAATAATATGATGGTGCCATTCGTATAGATATTTCATACTTATTAATTGCTTTAAACATTGTAACTCTTTCACATTTTATGCAGGAAATTCTCCGCAACGCCTTGGTTTTTGCCTAGTATGTACATATGAATTAGATCCTTTACATGAGCTATGCGTATATCACATAGAAGATGAATGCAAGTTGTTTTTAGCGGAGAATAGATAGATGAATTTCGAAAATGATGCATGCAGACATAAAAGTAGATGGTTTGTTATGTAATTGTTTAGAGATATTAATTTTCATCAACACAATATTAAATTTTCTCTTAACTTCTTTCATAAAAATAAATTAGGGTACTTTAAACATTTGAACGGTGGACACTAAATTTTGAAATTTTGGTTTTCATACAGTGTGAATATTGCATTTAATATACAATTTCCCATATCTTTGACAAACAAGCCTTTAGTACTTGTCATCATCAAGCATCAGCATAAACATTTCTGTCAACAAACTTTCTCTGAATGATCATTTCAAATATTCAGAAAAAAATGTCATTGTCAAATCAAATTCGCAGAACATTAGTTGGATGAGTTCTTCAATGCTTCGCCGGATTAGTTCCTCAATTGCGTGGAACAACAGCAAAAGCATAAAAAATTTCCTGTTTGAGCAAGTGACTTAGAACCTAGATTTTGGAAATTAGAGCACATGTTAACCTAACTCCCTCACCTAAAATGTTGCCATAATCCTAATTAACTCACCTAATGACTTGATTTGGTCAAATTCCCAAGGGTTGGGAAAGCTCCATATGTTTTCAATTTTCAAACTTGTTAAAAGCACTTCTTCGAATTTGCCAGCATTGTGAATTATAAGAGATTTTAAATGAATTTAGTTACAAACATTTTAATTCATATTATGGTAAAAAAAAATGTATCGCTTGATCATAGCACTTGATTTCTATACATAAGCTTGAAGCTTAAGTTTAATACTTAATTTTTAAATGTCATATCATATCTTAATCCAATAGGCTAAGCTTTTCAAATAGTTGGTGGCGATATTACAAAAGCATACCTTTTAATAGAATTAAACATGCAATATTGAGCAACAAAAAGGGCAGAAATAAAGGGGGTTGGGAGTGGGACAAAGATAAACCAAAACTGGAATTTCGAGCCTTTAAAGTGCAACCGGTTGAGTAGAGTACTTAAAGAGGCTGTTGATCGACTCTAGATTAACATCACAAGTACATGAATTTGCCAATAAATCAAGGGGATTAATCCTAATAAATGAACTGTGATAAATTATGAAGATCGCTTCTTTCAAAATCAGCCCACTGCCTAATAAGCCCTCACCAAAACCATCCCTACTATAATAATAAATTTATTGGCAAAATGTTTGGTTACCAATTTATGGTACGTTTCGTTTTGCTGAAAATTTCATGATAACATAAAACATTTTTCATGAAAGTTTTTCATTTTTCTTTCGTGGCTTAGGAAATGCAATTTCCTCCTTATTAAAAGGGGAAGTAATTTTCTTTTAATCTAAGCTTGTTACATTCAACTAATAAAAAACGCCTCCTGCACAATAATCAGTTTCCCATCCGAATACCGAAAAATTGAAAAACAATTTTCTGATAATAATTATCCTTCCAAACAAACAGAGCATAGCTTGTCGGCAAAAGTGGAAGTTTCTCCTTACTTGGTAAAAAAATTCTCCAAGCTTCTTCTTTTATGGACAGAAGCAACTTTGCACTCAAAATGAAATTACGGATTTGCCGAAAAAGGAAGATTGGGGCATACGGATTTAGCCCACGCATGTGCAAACAGCAAACAGAGGAAGAAGAACTCAACTTCTCTCTCTATTTCTGTCTCTCTCTCTATTTCTCTGTCTCTGTCTCTGTCTCTCTCTCTCTCTCTCTCTCTGGTTCTTGATTATTGTTAGCCCAGAAAGCGTCGCAAGAACACAAAAGCTAGCTCTGTTTCCATCTATCCTTCAATGCATTCCGAGGAAACGTGTAGCCAACATTCCGCTCACCTACCCTCCCCTGTTCTCTCCAAGAAGTCCTGATTAAACAACCCGAAACTTCCTCCTTCCATTTCCCAATCACAGCCGCGCTTTGCAACGCACATTGCCCGGGAAATCTTTCTCTCGCGCTGGTTAATGATTACGTACGTCTGCACCCGCCGCGGGGTCCACAGCCTCACCACCGTTTCTTGATTTTCTTTCGTCGGCCATGCCCCGCCAAACCCACCAGCACATGGTTGCGCATTTGCGCGGTTGGGCGGAGTGAATGGTGCTGATGGCTTCGAAGGGCGAGCTGCCCATCTGGGTCTGTGCCAAGGCGGCGCAGTTTCACGTGGGTTGCTCCGATTTGGGGGCTAGGACTGGTGGGTTTGCTGTGAATTGGAGTGTCAAGGGGGATTCGGTGAGGCCTAGGAAATGGGAGTGCCTGAGTGTTGGATTCTTGGCTCAGAGAGCTATCACTCCTGTTGAGGATGAGAAGCCTCAAACTTCTGGGTTGGAGTCGTCTGGGGCCATTGAAAGGACACAGCAAGGGGAGGCCAACGTGTTTCACAGGGACTTGAATCTTCTTCCAAGTGAGTAGTTTTAATTCTGCCTTTTTTTTATTTTAAAAATTTTTTTGGTGAGTTCCTTGCATTTGGTTATCGTTGACGTAATTTGGTAGCTTTTGAGATTCTATGTAGAATGAGGGAGAATTTATTCATTAATGTCTGCATGAAGATTAGCCTCAATTTGGAATTGCACAAGATCGGTTATTTCTGACTGTGTTTTGAATTGAATTAGCTTGGAGAGTATAGGACTTCTCACGGGGAATGCAGATTGACTTTGGGTTTTGTTATGTGATGCTTGGGGTCTTTCATTTTGGGTGTTGTTGGATCTGTTATGGTTTAACTGGTTTTGCTATGGAGAAGGTGATGATTGAATGAATAATTGTGTGGTTCATGCATGTGATGGATGTGAAAATGAAAGGACACGCCCCACGAAAAAATCTTGCTCCAGATTATGTGGATGGAATTCACGATAGTTATGTTTGCCTTGATAAATGCTGATGCATTTAGTTGAGAAGTTCTTGATCAAAGGGAAAATGCGAGTTGTTTCAGATCGGAAATCGCACCCGTGAGTCTGAAATTTATGACTTAGTTAGAGGGGATAATGATGTGTGCTTTAAGAAGTAGTAGGTCTAGGAGATTCTTTAGTGAACAGTTTTTGATTGTATTTGGAGTAGGCATCTATCTATGCAAACTTGATCGATTAGAGAAAAAGAAAAAGAAAACGAGTTAGCATCTAAGTGCTGATAAAGTTTTGTGCTTGTGAGATAGGCTATTTACGAGTTAATGACCATAAATGACTTTATATCATGGGATCAAGTGATAAAAGGAATGTAGATTTGCCCACGACTATCTGCAAATCTCTCCACTCCAACAACTAATGGGGGAAAACGGAAAGAAAATTTTTTCAGATGCATATTTAAGATTCTTGGAGACCATTTTCTTATGCTTGACCGAACATTATTGATCACTTACCAAATCCCATTGCCTGTCATTGAAACCTAAAAATATAATATTGGCTGTTATAATGTTGGTAAGTTGATGAAATTAAGATTAATTGTTTTGTTATTAGATTCCCAGCTCTCTCCTCTGTCTTTTCGACGATTTCATAAATTTGGTCACATGCATAAATGGCAGAACCGCTGTCTGCGCTGGACCTTTATTCTAATTCAAATGATGGTTCAAAAGTGCGAGTTGCTTATCAGGTACAGAACCAGCATTTACCTATTTTTCCCATTCACATTTTCAGAATGCTATATATATGAACTATGATGTCATCAATGCAGGGTGTACCCGGAGCATACAGTGAGGCTGCTGCTCTAAAAGCATATCCAAAGTGTGAGACAGTTCCCTGTGATGAGTTTGAAGCTGCATTCAAGGTTTAAGACACTGCTACAGTGTATGCTCAACTGCTGATAATGCATGACCAAACCTAAATTTGGTTAAGTGTTTTTCTTTCAGGCGGTTGAATTGTGGCTAGTTGACAGGGCAGTCTTACCTATCGAGAACTCTGTAGGTGGAAGCATCCACCGTAACTATGACTTGCTTCTTCGTCATAGATTGCACATAGTGGGGGGAGGTGCAATTACAAGTTAATCATTGTTTACTGGGTTTGCCTGGCACAAGTAAAGAGGATCTTAAACGGGTTTTGAGCCACCCACAGGTCACTTTTTTGCTCATTTTCACCTTCTCCTTGTCTCTGGTTCCTTAAAAAGGAAGGCTGTTTGACTGTATGACCTGCTTGTGTACTGGATATGAGAAATGATTGCAACTTATCATGACAAACTATAAAACTGTGACCAATAGATTCGATCACAAATCAATTGTGATGAAACTGTTAAACTATCTTTTCAGTTGTAGGTTTATGAGCTGTTATTATAACCTTCGCTTTCGGATCACAACCTTTTGGTTGCCGACTAGAAATAGGAGCTTGCTGCCAAATCCTAGTTACTTGTTTTAAGCGTCTCATATGCTGGTATTTACTGTAATATCTATCTGATGCTACTAACTGTATTAGACATTATGTACTCTTCATGAAAATGTACATGATCCTATTATTCTCCAATCTAACAAGTAACTTATTTACATCAGGCTCTGGCTCAATGCGAGATGACACTAATGGAGTTAGGTGTCATCAGAGTCAGTACTGAAGACACTGCTGGTGCTGCGCAGGTAACTGTGCCGATAAGTCATGCGTCTCCTTTTGACGTCATTCTAAATTACTGATTTTATTATGATTTCAACACAATAATACTCTGAATAGATTGTCGCCTCCGATGGTCTAAGAGAAGTTGGAGCTGTTGCAAGTTCAAGAGCAGCAGAGATTTATGGACTTGACATTCTTGCCAAAAAATACAGGTAATGCTTGTTTTCAGGGAATATAGAGGAGTTTGCACTGTTTGGTGCACATGCCATAGTGAATCACCTGTTTAAGCATATCAGTAGTCAGTCTGTTTTCGGATATTTGCTGCAGCAACTCAATGTGAATGTGCATCTATTACTAGAAATCTCCAGGATAACAATGCAGCCCAGAAGTTTTAATGCACCAATGTCGAGATATCTGAGAATTGTCTCATGATATTACTAGTTTATTTTAAACCTTTTAATGCATCCCTTATGCACATCTATTATGCATCAATCATCAGTGTATATGTCAAGCTACCATACTCTGCTCCTTTTACATAGCATTAGTCATAAGGTTTGTGTGGTATGTGTTTCTTTTGCATTTGCCTTTCTCATGATCATACTTGATTGGGTTTGTTTCCCCTTAACATTTATCAGGATGATGATGATAACATCACCCGTTTCCTTATACTTGCTAGAGAGCCCATCATCCCAGGAACTGACAGACCCTTTAAGGTATTACATTGCTCAATGACGTTTTGACGTGCTCCTCTTAACACCACCATCAACAGTACTTTCTTCTTTTCCTTTTTTAATTTTTTCTTACATCTTTCCATCAGACAAGCATTGTTTTCACTCTCGAAGAAGGTCCTGGTGTACTATTTAAAGCCCTTGCAGTTTTTGCTCTTAGGGACATTAATTTGACAAAGGTATGTTTTACTGTGGTCGATTTGGCCTTTGCTTGTACCACCAGCAGACATTTTTCTGTTACATTCTCTAGTGAAATTTCAGATAGAGAGCCGTCCTCAGAGAAAGCGTCCATTGCGGATTGTGGATGACTCAAATAAAGGCGATGCCAAGTGAGTGGTCTTGTTGTCAACTGGTTTTCCATAAGATAGTGATAATGCAATTTCTGTTTTCTGAAAGAGTAGGGTTTATCTTCTACTTTTGGGGGATGTAGAGTTTATTACAAGTTACATGCTTTGGTATCTGACTATTCGATATGGAAACATGGCAGGTACTTTGACTACCTTTTCTACATTGACTTTGAAGCGTCCATGGCAGACCCCCGGGCCCAACATGCCTTGGGACATCTTCAGGTTTGTTGTTTCACATCTTACTAGAGATCGGTAAATTGGAAATTTGACGTTCTTTAGAGTTTAAATTGTACTCTACTATCAATTCCTAGGAAGCAGTCCATTGTCTTATTCTTTGCCGCGTCCAATTTTTCAGTTTACTTCCTGATCTGAGGGTGTATCAAGGTTCAGTGGTTTAGCCATAATCAGCTCTCGCTCACTCTTGTTCTATTTTAATGTGTACGCGGAGCACTGGCAAATTCATACTAGAAAGTACCATAATGTAATCTTCTTGTTTTGTTTGCCTGCATTGTTTGCAGGAATTTGCTGGTTTCCTTCGTGTCCTTGGCTGCTATCCATCGGATATTATTCCATAGAGAGATTCTTTGAGTACCTAAATGCGGATTCACATTCTGAACATAAAATCCGCATTCTGTTGCCAACTCTAGCTCTCCATCTGTGCACATCTATACTCCAGAAGAAGGGGGTTAAAAGACGACATTTGCCATTCTTATAGAGTTATTGTTGGTAGGAGCTTTTGTTTGCTAGGATCATTCTTCGTCATCCTCAAAGGATGACGACATGTTTCATGTTATCAAGCTTCGCAGGCATCACCGAAAGGCCCGAGATTAAATCATTCTTTTATTCCTCATCGGGCATCACGTCTATTGTTTAGATGCAAATGAACTTGCATTGTCTAGCGACGCCGCCATCATTAGTCCATGCTTTTTTCTTAGGGTTCATTTTCTTAAGTTCTCTTGATTTTGAAAACTGCATTATTCAAGCAGTTCATCTGTGGAGACTGGGCTGAAGCGACCCGGTAAGAATTTAGTGTTTGGACTGGCAATAAAAGAACTATGAATATGAGCTCTACATGATTGGAAATAAGATCATTGCTGAATGGTTGCTGAAAAGCTCAAACATTGCAGCATTTCTTTTAGGCCGGTGTTCAATATGACAACGGATCATTGCAAGATTTAATCTGCCCTTTCTCTCTCCCATATCACCAAAAGTTTAGGGCAAAATTGGGGTGAAATTAGGGATTTTAGTAGTTCATTCGAGACGTCAGGAGCTCTTAGGCAAAAATTAGCAGATTTTAGCTCTCAGCTCATTTTTCTCAAATCTGGCTCCCCAAAATGACTTCGTTTGAGGTCCATGTCACGCTCTGATCATTCGAGTTGTTAGCCACGTGTTTTTACGTCACTAATTGAACGAGAATATTGACGGAAACTAACGGAGGATAGATTCGTTACGGGTGCACAAGTTTAAGATTTTTTGCTAATACAGCAAATGTGTTACTAAAGTATTCATTTGGGAATTTTCTGTGACACTAAAAGTTAGTTTGGGAAACTACGACATGGGTATAATCAATTTGAGATTTTTGGTAGTAATAACGTACTTTTTTTTTGTATATTTCTTTCCAAATGGTTTTGTAGAATTGCGAGATCGAACTCATTTTTCTACCTTCAAATAATTGGTGGGAAAAAGCGGACATCTCCAGCCAAGATTGCCCAAAAGCAAAAGTCACCCCAAGTTTCCATCCAAATTCCAAACGTTACATGTCCTTTTCCTTTCCTTTTTCTTGGTCAACAACTTTGCATTGCATCGCCCTCCTTTGAGGTACAGAAGTTGCTGCTAAATTTAATTTTGCATGCTGCTAATGACTTTCTTGATCCTTAAACTATGCTAAAGCTCGAACCTATGTTGCTTCGACACTCTCCTCGGTCGAATCCAAACCCAGATTCGGCTTTCGACAGCGAATGGACTTCCGCACATTCCTATTCTCTTCCTCTCTCTCTCTCTCTCGGTGAGACAAGTTGACCGTAACTGAGAAAACCGCGGAGCGTGAGGTTTCCATCCGTCAGTCCCTTTATTTCCCCGCTGCTGTTCGACGTAATGCCACTGTCGGCAGCTGAAGCTGAACTGGACGATGAAGAAGCACAAGCAATCGTATTTCGGTAATGTCGAAGGTTGGGATGGTTTCTGTTTTCTTGACCGCCGTCTTCTTTCTCTGCTCTGGAATTCCAGGTAACCGGCACTTCAGTGTATGAAAATTCAAGAAAACGCAGGGGATTAGATTTTAACTGGGTCTCTTTCTTCGTTATCTTGAATTGCTTCTGCAGCTGGGTCATCTCTAGTCGCGCAAATTAAGCAAACCCAGGACCCGAAAGACGAACCCTTTGTGGGGTTGAACATAGGCACGGAAGTTTCGAATCTTGTTTCCCCAGAAGCTCTGGTGTCGTTTCTCCAAGTGCAGAAGATCGCCCACATACGTCTCTTTGATGCGAACCCGGACATTCTCCAAGCCCTGGCTCGCAGTAAGATTCGGGTAATCATCAGTGTTCCCAATAACCAGCTTCTTGCAATTGGATCCTCGAATGCCACGGCGGTAGCTTGGATTAGCCGAAACGTCGTTGCTTACTACCCGAAAACCCTAATTACAGGCATTGCAGTTGGGGATGAAGTCTTGACCACAGTACCCTCTTATGCTCCCATTCTTGTGCCTGCAATGGAATTGCTTTACAGTGCTTTGGTAGCTGCAAATTTGCATAATGAAATTAAGATTTCGACCCCACATGCCGCGCCACTGATTCTCGACACATTCCCACCTTCTCAAGCTTTCTTTAACCAGAGCCTTAGTTCAGTGATAGTCCCTTTGTTGCAGTTCTTGTCTAGGACCGGCTCGCCATTGATGATGAATTTGTACCCTTACTATGTGTTCATGGAGAATAAAGGTGTAGTTCCTCTTGAAAATTCGATCTTCAAGCCAATAGCTCCATCCAAAGAAATGGTTGATCCCAACACTTTGCTTCATTATACTAATGTGCTCGATGCGATGATTGACGCTGCCTATTTTTCAATGAAGAATTTTAACATTACGGATGTCAAAGTTCTTGTGACTGAGACGGGATGGCCATCAAAGGGTGATTCAAAGGAGCCTTATGCAGCCATTGATTATGCAGATACTTACAATTCAAATTTGATTAAACATGTACTTGATAAAAGTGGTACTCCTCTGCACCCGGAGATCACTTCCAATGTGTACATATATGAGTTGTTCAATGAGGATCTTAGATCACCTCCAATATCTGAAGCCAATTGGGGGTTGTTTAATGGGGACTTGACGCCGGTTTACTTGCTGCACGTATCAGAAACCGGGGGCTTTTTGGCCAATGATACAACCAATCAGACGTTCTGTATAGCAATGGACGGTGTAGATTCAAGGACATTGCAAGCGGCACTGGATTGGGCTTGTGGTCCGGGCCAGGCAAATTGCACAGAGATTCAGCCAGGAGAGAATTGTTTTAAGCCAGACAATGTGAAAAGCCATGCCTCATATGCATTTGATAGTTATTACCAGAAGGAAGGGAAGGCTTCTGGGTCTTGTGATTTCAAGGGTGCTGCTATGATCACCACTACTGACCCCAGTAGGCATTCTTCTTTCTTCTTCCATGCTGCTCTCTTGAGCGGCATATGTATTGGATTTGTGTTATGCCCTGCTTGGCCATGCTTGTAAGGGGCTATAACTTCATTGGTGAATGTGTGGAATGCTTTTCCCTATGACCAAGAGAACACCTTGTCTTAGTAAGATGTATGACTAAATTGGATGAATATTTTCTTCTCAAACTCAAGCTTGTTTTCTCCTAAGAGTGCACATTATTCCTAGTGGTCATGTAACTAAAGGGTTTGTGAAGGAGTAGTGGTTGTTGAAGTTGGGCATTAGGACTTCCTTGTGAATGCACGTTTCCTAAGCTCTAATCATTGAATCAGATTGGTCTTAGGATAATAGACTAGTGAGTTCTATTGGTCAACCAAACTTCTCGATCTGTCATTTAACTGATTACCTAGTCGATGATTCTTATCTTCCTTATCTGGGTTGAGCTGGAAGACTCCTAAGTGACGATAAACTTAGTGGAGATGCCTCATTTCCTGTGCGATGCTTCTAATTACAAAATAAACATTCTCAAAATCTTAATAAGAAAGATTCTTTTCCTAGTTGTATTATGTTCTCTGTGCTTCTGGAAGTTTCTAGAGCCCATCTGATGATTTTATTGTTTCATTCAGGTCATGGAGACTGTATCTTTCCTGGAAGGTGAGAAAAGCCATTTCTTCAGTACTTTCTTTTCTTTTATTTATTCCGTCTTTTGTTGGTAAATCTCATTCTCCCCGCATATTGCAGTATGTATGTACTCGTTGAATGTGTTAAAACTTAGAAGATTGCTTGATTTGAATCCTTCTTGACATTCTTGTTACCGGGTATTGCTTAACTTTGGGTGCAGCAAGAACGAAAGCAATAACACAGGGCAGGCAAATTCCACCGAGTCAAGTGGTGCAGCCAACAAATTAGGACTCATCACCTCGAGAAGTGGCAGGATAGGTGCATTTGTGAGGGCATTTCAACTTCTTTTAGCCACACGTTTCTCCCTTTTCTTTTCGATTCCTCTGTTGATGCCGCGCTAAGTTACAGGCCAATTACCATAAATCTTTGGTTGGATGATGATTCATTTATTTGTTAATTTCCCCGGACTCAGATCAGATTTTTTTAAACATCTGCCCCCATTTTCACGAAAAGGTACGACAGAAATAGGTTGTAGATGAGTGTTTGAGGATTCTGATTCTTCCTTCTGTGTACATTTTGTAACAAGTTTGTTCATTTAAAGCTTGCAATTTCGGGACATCTTTCCTCTGGCCTCGCCATGGCTGTTTCTTTCTTTTGATGCTTTTTGCTTTTTGGTTCTGTTCCCTGAATTGGACACTCTACCTCTTTCTTTCAAGTCAAATCATAACGGTAAAATTTGTTCACAGCGTAATGCGTTGCACAGCTTGTGGAATTACTGCTCGACAATATAAAGTTGATCAAACTCAAAAGCATGAAGCAAGTCCTTCATTTTCTATGGTATGTGCTCTCTTTGGGACACATAGAAATCTGAGAAATCAGTGAGAGCTTTTTCTTTAATTCTCAAAAAAATCTTAATCATGCGGGAAGACCGGCTGCACTCCATCTTTTTTTTTTTTTTGGTAAGATCCTGCACTCCATCTTTGATACACTTGAAATTGAAACTTGATGCCCATTTTCTTTGTTGCCCTCCACTAGTTTGTTAAGAGTGGGAGTAGTTGTACCCTTATCAAAACCCCTATGTGGTCACCTAAGTCAAGTTATTGCAAAGAAATACAAGTAAAATGAGGAAGCAAGCTATACACCTATATCATGTCAAGCTATATTAACGTAGTATACTATCCTGCTACATACCAAAAGCAAAAGAGGTTTGTCTAGAGATGGCATTTCCCATGAGTACAAATTTGAAATCCCAAGAGAAAAAGACTGGTGATTTTACAAAGAGGCCTGCAATTTTAGTTCATTTAGGCCAGTGGCAAAATGGCAAAAAATATGGAAGATACATACAAGAGATTCAAGGAAATGAAATTTAGTTTTCCGGCCAAAAAATTAAAAATTAAGAAAAGAGACTGAAGTTTGATTGCTGCTCACCTCAACTATAGTGGAGACAGTCCCCACCCTTGAGAAAAAGAAAAAGAAAACGAGAGACAGTGGGATCCAACCGGGAACAACGTATCTTTTGTATATTTTAATTTCTTTGTTTTTCTTTTTTTCTTTGGAATTGTTCTAAATTTAAGGGACAATGACATAAATAGTCTCTGAACTTTAACTCAATGTGCAATTTGATCCCTGAATTTTTAATTTGTTCAATGTAGTCCCTGAACTTTAGCCTAATATTTAATGTGGTTCCTGAATTTTTAATTTATTCAATGTGATTTTTGAAATTTTTGGTATATGTTCAATTTAGTTTCTGAACTATATGAAAATATATAATATAGTCCATAAACTTGAATTAATAGAAGTACTATGTTGAACATTTTTATAAAGTTCAAGGATTATATTGAACATATCTTAAAAATTCAAGGGCCACATTGAACATTGAGTTAAAGTTCAGAAACTACATTGAACAAATTAAAAGTTCATGGACCAAATTGCACATTGAGTCAAAGTTCAAGAACTGTTTGTATCATTTTCCTTAAATTTAATATAAGCAAGTCAATTGGTGTAGATCCAACAAAAAGACTTTACTTTACTGTGTTTAAACTAGAGAAATTTCAACTCGTTTCATGAATGAGATATTATCAATTAACCCATAAAAACTTGCTTCCTACAAATAAGGGACTAAGGAAATGAAGGGACTAAGGGACTCTTTGTGTGCGTGTGTGTGTGATGTGGTTGAGAACCATGAGAGTATGCATTGGACCGTCCTTGGCTTGTATGACTACTCCACTGATTTCCCTTTGAAGGGCATTAATGGACATGGACCACTGCAATACGTCTAAACAGCAGATTCCTTTTGTAGCTGCTCATATATTAAGAGGTGGAAGGCTTGGGTTCAACAACCCCAAGTAAGTTGGCTTGATTCAGGGAAGCTCTCTAGCTGTTAAGAGCCATTAGTACATTTAACAGAGCTCTTGTTCTTGCTCTTCTTCTTTCCACGGTCATTGCTTCCATGAGTACTGTCGACCATGAAATTGCTAGAGAAGTTGATTGGAACAGCTTTCGGCATCAATCAAGCGGCAGGAAGCTTATGGTCGATAATGACAATGATAGGCACTGCTCGTTTAGAAGTTGGCGGAGTTGTGGAACTTTCTTTGGTAGATACGACGAAAGTTTTGAGAAGTGGGGTAATGTGAATGGTAGTGCGGGTTATGCTGGAGCAGAAGGTGGCGGTGGAGGGGTGGCAGCGGTGGTGGAGGAAATGGCACGTATGGCCAGGAGAAGGTTATGGAGGAAGGGCAGGGGAAGGTGGGAGTACTGGAAATGGAAGAGGAGGTGGAGGCATTGCCGGTGGTGGAGTTGGAGAAGGTGGCTCTAAGGGAGGCTTTGGTGATGGAAGTGGGTTTGGCGCTGGCGGTGGTATTGGAAGTGGAATTGGCAGTGGTGGCGGTGACGGTGGCGGTGTTGGAGGTGGAGCAAATGGTGGCAGTAGCTCTGGTGAAGGGTTTGGTCAAGGAAGTGGCTTTGGCGCTGGGTTTGCTTCAGAAGGTGATGTAGGGGCAGCTGGTGGTGGAGGCGGAGTTGGTGGGGGTGGGGGTGGTGGTGGTGGAGATTCCACTAAAGGGTATGGTCATGGGCGGGCAGAGACGGAGGCAAACATAGCGGCAAAGGGAAACCCTATAAGTCCCCATCTGGATGTCCACATTAAGACCAAGACAGTTTGAGCCAAATTCGTCTATTTGGTGATACAAAGACAAGCATCACAACAATCATTTTCAAGTGCCAGTGCAAAAGCAGAAGGCCATTAAGTGATGTAATAAGTCATATACTCTGCTTGTATCTTCTAATTGCGAAGGTCATCTGAACATTTGTATAAGCTAAAAAGAACAATGGCATTGCCTAGACTCGAATATTTGGGAAAACATATTCACAGATTTGCTTAATTATTACACATTACTATACACGAAGACCAGTGAAAATTTCTGGGTCACTGAGCATTATTGAACTTAAAATCTACACAGTTCTTACAAGGGATGATATGCTTGAAAAATGAGTACACCTCAATCAGGAGCACTTAGACTCTTGGCCACTGTGGACTCACTACCTGCATAGGCCAATAAATAATCTCACCTCACAAACACATCAAATAGATGCATATAACAACTCGAAATCCATCCTCATCATAGAACTCAAATAGCATAAGGTTAAACTAATTTACAAAACCACTTGAGAAAAAAAAGGGGAATCAAATGGCCAATGAAGAGTCGAATGCAGGGTGTCGATATATTCTTTATGTCATTTATCTTCCTGGTTTAGCATCTCTTGCACTCTATAAGGTCACGTCATTCAATGCATCACTTCCAAGGAAAAATGCATGGTGATTGCATGTAGTCGGAAGGATATGAGACTGGGACATCCACCGTGTTTCAGTCTTTAAAATTTCAGAAGAAGCATTCTCTGAACATTTGTGCAGAAATGGGAAAGATTGAGGTAGAATAGGAGCTAACCTCGAGCGTACTAAACACCAGACGCATTCTGCTAGCAACTACCGATGGCTCTTCTGAACAGCCCATCACAGCCATCTGCTCCAGTTGAAGAGTTTTCACCGGAAGCCTTAATATAATCATAGAGTTGAACCGGTATCAACATGACGGCATGCGAGGACAAGTAGTTTCATTCTATGAATCTTGTGTCGCCATAAGAAGGCTTGCGTTCAGAATTCAATAATGATGATACGAAGAAAGCAAAAGCTCACCATGCCATTCCCCTTATATAATACGCATTTGCTATGACAGCACAGAATCCTTTCCACTGGAGTAGTATTTCTTCCGACACTGGCGGGGTAGATGACCATCTAACAACTGTTGGTTGTGGCGTGCACAAGATGGTAATGAATATAATGCCCAACCATAGTATGCACTCATCAATCTGCAAATAATGAAAACCGGTGAACATCTTAAAACAGTCGAACACATTAATATTGGAAAGGGAATAAACAAAGAATGGATCAGTGTAAATTAAAGAGCCCAAAAAGTCACCAAGAACACTGGAATGCCACTATTATTATATAGTTCATGAAGTTTACAGGTTCTAATCAGTAATTACCTCCTCAGAGATGATCTTAGATTTTAGAGTGGTGGTTCCACCATAAGCTTGCATTGCTTCAATCTCGACGCCAGATTCCTTCATATCGTTAAGTTCATCCCTCAATCCTTCGTCGGTGCAGCCGAGTGCATATGCATTAACCCCAGCACTGATGAACTCCTGATACAGAGAAAAGGTTTTGACTTACAAAAGACAACAACTCAAGCTCACTCATGAAAGATTCAGCAAACTGCTAAATATACTTTTAAGTTGTCACCTCCTCCACGATCAACAGCATTCCTGTACCGCCTAAGGAGACTGATGGCTATGTTTCGAGATGAACGATATTCATCATCAAACGAACTGGAGTCACCCAGTCGGCACTATAGCACAGCAATTGCACAACCTTTAGCACCAGAAAGAACTAAATCGAGATATTAAAAGATAAAAAATAAACTCGGGTTAGAGAACATGCATACTAGCCATCTCTTCGAAGCCACATGGTGAAGGGTCTGAAGTTGAGTGTGGCCTTTGTCGGAAAATGAAGAATTCAAAACGTTACTAGTACTCTTCACAGGAATGAAAACTGCACTTTTATTGGAGCAAATCACATGGCTAGCTCTAAATGAAACAGTCCCGTGCAGAACCGGATTCGTTGGAAGTGCCTGATAATTGCTAACACCGCTCGTTACAGTAAGCATGGTTGTACCATGATAAATCTTCATTCAGCATTCCATCCAAAACAAATGACTGTAAACCTGATGAGATTAACAAAACCAACATGTCGAGCAGTTTGAACAATCAACAAAACCAAAGTTCAGCAACTTGGACAGATAAAGACTTGAACTTCTCCATGCCCAGAAAAGAATCTGCAAATCCACAATGGAATTTACTAACATATTTTCTCAGTGCCCTGACCTATTAAAATTTAGCAAACAAAGAAAAAAAAAACCGTGATTGTAGATAACTTCAGCACACGAAAACAAAAGAAAAACATTCACATCATTTAGATATTGGCTAATAGAAACTCCAATGCTTCTTGCATCCCCTCTTTTCTCTGTTCAACTCCAGTATTGAAGTGAAGATAAACTAGAAAACAAGCCAGAAAGTTCACTCTCTTGCGTTTCTTCCACCTAAATTTGCATCTAAAAACAACATAGAAACAATTGCATCAGCACGCACAAGCTTGCCCCCTAATTGACAACGCCTCGACGCAAAAAACACATCATTCACAGCAAAAAGCAATCAAACACCACAAAACTTGTTTGCATCAACGAGAACCCAGCAACAGAACCAATGAACCGCGAAACCCGAAATGACCCATCAACGAAAACGCGAACCAGCGACGGAAAAACAGAGCAGCAGGGTTACCCACCTCGTCAAGAGCGAGACGAGCTCATCACACGGGATATGCGAAGACAAACTGTGCTTTTCCACGCGAGCAAGCATCATCCAAACGAGGGGCGAGACAAACGGAGTGTTGGAGCGGATGGACCCAATAGCTATCAAAGATCTTGGGCGAGAATCTGCTCTCGGCCACCAGTTATTTGCATGGCTCTGGAGATTCAGTGTGAATTCTCTTACCTCGAATTCTCAAAACTTTTTCCTCTGACAAATTTTGGCGGCCAAGAAAATTTACGTGCGGGGGGGACTCTCGTTGGTTTTTGTCCTGTCTTCTTCGGTTTGGGAGGGAGGAAACGGCGCCGTAATGTGTAGAAGCAAATCCAATTACTTCATCGTTAGGTGAAGATTATCATAAATGAGAAAATGGGTATTTTATTAACAGAGATATATATGTTCCTATAATCTCATAAGGCAAAGGTGAATAACCAATATGCAAAAAAAAAGTAGGGCCAAAAATTTGTGGATAAATTATGCTCTCTCTTTTCTCTTCCAAATCATCAAAGTAGTACATATTCAGTAAACCAATTTGTTTTAGACTCAGGTGACCCTCGTTGGGGTCACATAACTTAGGTGAGGGGCTGCTAGACCCTCGCGACCCCAGTGAGGGCCATCTGAGGTCATGCTAGCTAGACTACCCTCGGCCTCCTGTGGAGGTCATTTTCCAAAATCGAATTTGAATGCAACCAAATCAAGAAAAAGTTTGCTGCCAAAAGTTGCTTTACAAAAATATTTCTACCAAACGCAATTTGAATTTTCCCAAAGTTCATTTCCAAAGCCAAAGCAACCATATCTTAAGGTCGGTTCTCGATTCCAGAAATTAGGAACCGACTCTGATAAGGCAGAATTTAAGTTTCAAATCTGTGACTTATTCACCTTGGAACCAATCATGATTAAAATTATTTTAGGACATGTCTAAGTAATCAAGTATAAAAGGATTGTGAAGAAAAGAAGGGATTTACGTGTACATGGTAAAAAAAATTCTGGTTATCAAATATCAACTTCTGCGATATTATTTTCCTCCGTATAAAAAAAAGAACAGAATCTTTTGTTTGTTTCCCCGTTGGTGTTGGAACTACTTAGGTAACCTGTCAGATTCCACCGATGTTCCAGTACATTCAGTTCTAACTTTAGAAGACGACACCACCCGACTCATCTTCCTCTCGAGGCCAATCACGGCATCCTCCATCGATGGTCGTTTCCTTCCTGGACCGTTCGATGCCCGAAGAGCACGGGAACGTCGTGGGGCTCAGCAGCACGGGAACGCCGAGGGAAGAGGATGGGGTTGCTCCCGCTGCGAGCACCACTCAGTAACGATGGGTTTTGATTTGGGCAGAGGAACCCTCCTCCACCCACTACGCACTCTGCCTCACCAACCCAAAAAGAAAAAAAATATAGACCGGCCCTTTTGTTAATTGTCCACCATATCATATAAGGACATTCTCTTTTCTATCACCAGCCTCGTGCATTGCTATGCCCTTCTGGGCTCCGTGATTTGGTTGTCTTTCGTCAAGAAGCAGAGCATCTTCTGGGGTGAGTCCCTCTGTCTCTCCGTGTGCGTGTGGTATTTGCCTAAATGCCCGAGAGATGAAATGGGTTTGTTCTTTTTGATCGACTTTTGGTGAAAGGATGGTGCTTTCTTGTATGGAAGTGGGATCTCTCCGCGGGACACGTTGTTTCTTGTACTGGGAAAGTGGCTTTTCGATAGGATCTGAATGCCATTTTGTTCTTTTGCTGGAAATGAATGTGGTTTTGGTGAGAATGGATTGATATTCAGAGTTTCCTCTACCAGTTTTGAGACCATGTAGTGTGTGTGCGTGTGTGCTATATGAAAGCCGTATCTGTTTGATTTGTTGTTGGTGAATCAAGGCATACGCTATGGGTTGATTGTGCTTCTCATAGAATCTGAAGCTCTTTCATTATTATTATTATTATTTTTAGTTTCTTTGGACAATATGTTTGTTCTGTTCAAAATGAACTTCTTGGATTTAGAGGGCTGATGACCATTGTCTTATCTTGTGACCTTACGCATAATGACAGCCTGAGGTGATATAGCCCTATTTTGTTGTATGTTTTGTCTGGGTTGTGATGTTGTCTTATGATGTTTTTCACGACTAATGCTGCCAGTTTCCCAGAGGAATATAGCACCAGATTGGACTTTCATGAAATGATGGAGCTTGTAGAGTTACTAGTGCGAACATGGAAAATCTCTGTCAAACAATAGGCTTGCCCTTTCCTCATTTGATTGTTTTAATTATGCATCATTTCATCCTTTGCTGAAATATTTAAGCTGTATACACTTACCAATCCAATGCCCATCATGACTTGTCCTGATTCAATTAAAGCTGTTGTCTGGAGAATGGGAACTGAGGTGAGATAGGGAAAAAAAAACTTAAATTTCCCTATGCTCTGGCATGGAAATGATTCTAAATGAAGAGCAAATAATCTGTCTCCATTTCATTTTTGCTCAATTATCAGCCCAGAAAAGGATAGTAGGACTAGGCTTAATGTTGCGGTCAAACACGATGATAAACAGAAGAAAGGAAATAAATCGGATTCTAGATTTATGTGGTTTAATCGGTGGGATCTACTCCACATAGAGAGTAGTACAGGATTCCATTATAGATCGAGATACACTACAACCACACTTAAGTTCTTAAACGCTCTCCGTATTTTTCAGCCCCTAATTTCTTCAAAAAAACTGAAAGAGTGTTTAGCCCTCACAATTACCCACGAACACTATCTCGACCTCACTAAGAAATTCACAAATCTTACCACAATATTTATTGGCTTGAACGCCAAAAGCTCCTCTTAGATGCATCACGAAGACGATCCTCTTCTCATATGTACTACATTGCATCGAAATTAGGAAACTCCTTTAAGGAAGTCTACTTAAGCTAGGAAACCACTGACACTAGGAAACCTATTCAAGCTAGTAAACATACTTGGATTTGGTTTCTTTTACTGGCTCAAATTCAAGATATATTTTTAACACTTAATATATGCTCAAAGACAAATCTCCTTGTCTAATGTCCTTATCTTCCCCGGATATCTTACTTATAACGTCTTCTATTTCTTTGACCAGATTTCTCATCTAAACATGAGAGGAGGAAGTTTGTGGCAGCTTGGCCAGTCAATCACTCGCCGCCTTGCTCAGGCTGATAAGAAGGCTGTAGCACGTCGATTCTTCGCAAGCGAAGCTGATCTCAAGAAGACAGTGCTTTATGACTTCCATGTCGCTCATGGGGGAAAAATGGTGCCTTTTGCTGGGTGGAGCATGCCCATTCAATACAAGGACTCAATCATGGACTCCACAGTGAACTGCAGAGAAAATGGTGGCCTCTTTGATGTCTCTCATATGTGTGGGCTTAGCCTCAAAGGGAAGGATTGCATTCCTTTCATTGAAAAGCTGGTCATTGCCGACGTCGCTGCGCTAGCTCCCGGCACAGGGACACTGTCTGTGTTTACTAATGAGAAAGGAGGGGCAATTGATGACTCTGTGATCACCAAAGTCAAGGATGATCTCATATACCTTGTGGTGAATGCGGGGTGTAGGGATAAGGACCTGGCCCATATTGAGGAGCATATGAAGGCTTTCAAGGCCAAAGGCGGGGATGTTTCGTGGCACATTCATGATGAAAGATCTCTCCTTGCTCTCCAGGTTGATCTTACTGGGCACATCTTTCTCCTAATTTGACAGTTTTTGGGCGGACATGTGGTTTTCACTACTTGTCTTCATTCTAAAATAGATGGTTATTTTTTGTACTCAGAATGGGCCAAGAAGATTGTCTGATCAACCTATCCTTATTCTTTGAATCGAAACTGATAATAATGTTGGTACTAGAATCAAAAGCTCGGTTTATGATAAGATCGTAAAACTCTGAAAGTATTGTTGTTCGAGTAATGAGGCCTTGCTTTGTTTATTAATCTTCTTGTTAACAGATGATACTTCTTTGCATACATGAAATATGGAGGGACAAATGAAAGGTCTCGTGCTGCAGTTTGTAAAGAATTTATTCTAGACTCAATTGTAACTGGGGGACTCTTCTTTTTGCTATAGCCCTATCTGTCATGATTTCTGAGTTCAAAAAGCAGCTTGATTTAGAAAGGGAAGTTTTAATGTTCCAAGTGTCTATTTCAGGGACATAACTATGAATCCTCCTTTCTTCTTTGTTTTAGGGTCCTCTTGCCGCCCCAGTTCTCCAGCACCTGACAAAAGAGGACTTGAGCAAGATTTATTTTAGTGACTTCCGCATCATTGATATCAACGGTGCTTCCTGCTTTCTCACCAGAACCGGGTATATAAAATTTTTTTCAGTTGATCCTTTTATTGTCTTTTACTTCATGGAAATGACCATAGTTCTTGTATCTCCACTATCAGCTTGTCCTCCTATATTTTGTTTTTAAAGATCATATGTTGTGTGGAACGGCCTCTCTTGTCCTTCTACAATTGTATGTTCCTCACAAATGAGCAAAGTTGGCTAGATCAATAGTTCTATAATCTTTTCATTTTTATGCCACTTCCTTATTCTCGTCCAACTAGCATGGGAGCCTATTGAATGGTTCTGTAATTTGCAGTTACACTGGTGAAGATGGGTTTGAAATCTCGGTTCCTTCAGAGCATGCTGTGGATCTGGCCAAAGCGATCCTGGAGAAGTCAGAAGGGAAGGTGAGGTTGACCGGCTTAGGTGCTCGGGACAGTCTCCGTCTTGAAGCTGGACTTTGTTTATATGGCAATGATATGGAACAACACACAACTCCGGTGGAAGCAGGACTGACATGGGCCATTGGGAAGAGGAGGAGGGCTGAAGGCGGATTCCTCGGAGCTGAGACAATCCTCAAGCAGCTTGAAGAGGGTCCGAAGATCAGGCGTGCCGGATTCATCTCTTCAGGCCCGCCCGCCAGAAGTCACAGCGAGATCCAGAACGATAGGGGAGCCAACATCGGTGAAGTCACGAGTGGAGGGTTCAGCCCTTGCTTGAAGAAGAACATAGCCATGGGGTACGTGAAATCTGGGTCGCACAAAGCTGGAACCAAGGTTAAGATCCTGGTCCGAGGAAAGGCCTACGACGGCGCCGTCACGAAAATGCCATTCGTCCCCACAAAGTACTACAAGCCATCTTAATTGTCGGATGGTACATGAGCCCCATGAACCTTTTCTCTGTTCTTCCTGATGCCTCTCTGTTTTTGATATGCTTTGAATAACTCGACATTGACAGGTGCAATCAATGATAATCTTCATGTTCATACTCGATTTTCGCAGGGCTTTTTTCTGGAAATTTTTCGTGATTTTCAGAATTTACTTATGTAAGGTAGATCGTCTTCGTAAAAGTATGCGCCGTGTTATTCAACGAATAAGATTGAACATCATTCGGCCACTTGACATTTTCAAGCAAAGCAGGCAAAACGTTCGCCCCTGCATCGAATTGACTCGCTCGCCACATTATAGCCCAACTTGAGGAAGAAGCAAAAGTCAAATGCCCGAAATTTATGTTGACTTGAACGCCAAAAAAATGAACTCAAGCCAAAAAAACTGACCATTGCCAAATTGAAAAATGACCCGACCCAAACCCGATGCTATGTGAATCTGAGAAAAATCAATTTCAAGAAATGGTCACCAGGCAATAGTAAATGCTCTTCTAAATCCATTCTATTTGACCAAATTAATCTTAGGATTTACTCAGATCCAAACTATATTAGTAATTTTATCATGAAATTTGAGCATATGATGACAAATTTTTAATCATCGAATATAGTCATCCACCTCCTATATGTTGTCCATGTAATGCTATCAGTCATTTCATCTGGTAGGATACCTTCTATTCTATGCAAAAGTGATCTTTCATACATATTACCTAAAATTAAAAGATACGCTAACACCGATTCTCAAAATTAGTATAATGAATAGCATGACAAATTGTTATTGCGAAATTGAATATGACTCACTTATTTGAATGTTCACTTGCATTATGTTGTATTTAGGAAAAATTGTTCAAAAAGTCCTAAATCTATTACACTTTTACCAATACAGTCATAAACCTTTGAAGTTTGCCAATTCAGTTCTAAACCTTTTCACTTTTTGCCAATTGAGTCCATTCGGCTAATTCTGGCCAGTCGACACTGACGTAGCCGTTGGTCGTCTGACCAACGCTAACGCAGCAATCTTTTTTTTCTTTATTTTTCTTGACTTCTTCCCTCTAGCCAGTCCGGTGAGGTTGACCTCACCAACCTCTAGCGAAGCTCACCCCCACCGGCCACTGGTGAGGGTGAGCCTTGTCATCGCCTGGGTCATGACAGCGAAGTTGGCCTCGCCAGATCTAGGTGAGGTCGAGCCTCGCCTAGCTAAGGCGAGGCTGACCTCGCCGTCGCGACCCCCTCGCCCAAATCTGGCGAGGCCAACATCTCTGTCGCCGTCGCCTTTGCTGGGTTGCGAAGGTGAGGCTCACCCTCGCCGACTGTCGACGGGGGCTAGCTTCGCTAGAGGCCAACAAGGTTGACGTTGCCGGGCCTTGCCCCTGGCTAGTCACTAGACCGGCCAAAGGGAAGAAGTCAGAAACTTTTTTTTTAAAAAGATTAAAAAATTCGAAAAAAAATATTTAAAAATTGCCACATCAGCATTGATCGGACGGTTGGCTGCCACATTAGCGTCGGCCAGCCAAAATTGGCCGGATAGATTTAATTGGTAAGAAATGAAAAGATTTAAGACTAAATTGGCAAATTTAAAAGATTTAGAACTGAATTAGCAAAAATGCAATAGGTTTAGGATTTTTTGGAAAATTTTCCGGTCATATTCATGTGATATGTCAATTATGTGGACGGAATTAGAAAAAAAAATCTAGATGAAAACATATGTAATGACGTATTTAACGTAGATAGAGGTGATGTAACACTGTTTTTATGCTGCAAATTTACGTAGTATTTGGATGTTTGAATTGTACAAAATCGGAGAATAGAAATGGTCAGCCACATGGGCTGAGTCCAACACCTTGCGTTCTACGGTCAAATTTTGAACAACTAGGACCTCGTCATCTCACATCGCGTACTTCGCATGTATAAATATGCACCCAGAAGAACCTCTAACCTCCATAACCAAAACTACTCCAATCCTCAAGCAATCCTCACAAAACCATCACATTATCACCCTTGAAACAAACACGAGATTAACAGCAACACAAGACTTGTCACCTTCATTAATGGCCGCTTTACAAGCTTCCTCTCTCTTGGTTTCTTCTTCTTCTTCTTCTTCTTCCTCTTCATGTTGTTCTTCCAAGAGAACGATCACCGCTTTGATCCAAGTCCCGAAGCCCTCGAAACTCCGGCTTGCCGATCCAAGCACAGTGATGACGAAGAAGCTAGTCGAGGATTTGAGCACCAGAAATTCTTACGTCTTCGCTGAGCCGCTACAGATGGACGTCGCCCAGGAAGATAGGGCTTTGGAGCCGCGCCTATCGCCTACTCCTTCTATCGAAACCATCACGAAGCTCTATGCAATTTTGGAGGCCATCGAAGATAGAGTGGAGATGCACGATAACATTGGCGAGCAGCGAGACAACTGGAACAAGCTCCTGTTGAACTCGGTCAACATGATGACTCTTACTGCCACGACCATGGTGGCCATGGCTGCGGCTGTGCCGGCTCCATCGCTGAGAGCATGCTCGGCTCTCTTGTTTACCGCGGCCACTGGGATGTCGCTTGTGATGAGCAAAATCCAGCCCTCACAGCTGGCCGAAGAGCAACGCAATGCCACAAGGTTGTTCAAGCAGCTCCAGAGCGAGATCAAGTCGATGCTTGCACTCCAATCTCCATCTGAGTCAGACGTGAAGGAGACGATGGCGAAGGTGCTGGCCCTTGATAGTGCTTATCCGCTGCCTCTGCTCGGAGCAATGCTCGAGAAGTTCCCTGCGAAATTTGAGCCTGCCACATGGTGGCCTAGGGTTTCCAACAACTACTGCCAATCTCGAGGGCGGAAAACCGTCCCGCACACCGAGGGAAATGGATGGAGCGAGGACCTAGAAGTGGAGATGAGAGCGATCGTCCAAATCCTCAAGAGCAAAGACAAGCAAGACTACTTGAGGCTTGGGAATTTGGCTCTAAAAGTGAATAAGATAATGGCAGTTTCAGCTCCTTTGCTAACTGGCATTGCCGCTGCCGGCTCGGCCTTCGGTGGCTCAACAGCCACAATGGTGGCAGCCATTGCCGGTGCAATGGTGGCGATTGTCAACGGCTTCGAGCATGGAGGTCAAGTTGGCATGGTCGTGGAGATGTACAGAAACTGTGCGGGGTTCTTCAAGCTTATGGAAGAGACGATCGAAGCGACGCTCGAAGAGCAAGACTACAGCAAGAGAGAGAACGGAGATATGTTCGAGATGAAAGTGGCGATGAAGCTAGGGCGGAGCTTGTCCCAGCTCCGAGATTTAGCAAGAAAATCAATGGCTTCTCGTGTAGAAGGGACTGAGGTGGATGAGTTTGGAAGCAAGCTTTTCTGAACTCGTTTGAACAAAGATACATAGTGTACATACAAGACATGTACAATGAGGCTCATAACATAATTCCTTCATTCTTTAATTCTTGATGCATATATTGTAACAATTAATCCCACAGAAGAACTATTAGAAGCATTCAATGATATGCGGGCCTGACTTTCACAACCACATTTCATCCCACAGAAGAACTAATCTAAATGACAAAGTTGCCAGCAGGGAAAAAGTTGTTTCTAAAATTTGGTCTTAACATATTATCATGAAGTATATAATGATAGAGTCACATGATTCTATGTGGACAAATTGTTAAACCATATGTAGATGCGCAAGTAAATATATGCTTCTAGTCTGCTTTTGACCCATATGAACATTCCACATCTTATCTAATATTCCACTTCTTAAATAAAAAATTTACTTTCCCTAATTTCTTAGTAAACGATTAGGCATTTTCATAAGGCCATGCTCTTAATTTTCATAAACGCTTGATGTGTAAAGAAAAACGAAGGGCGATGCGTCATACCTTTTTCACGATGTGGACACAATCATACGTTTGAATTCTTAAATGTCTCCTACTGCAAAAACGGTCTCCATGCGAAGGCGGCTTCGAATTTTCTGAAAGAGTTGACCTCATTGACACATGTAATTGTCTTGCCTTTTCTGTCTTGGGCGTTGGCTTTTTCTTTTTCCACCCAAGAGCAGCAATGTGAGCATATTTCTTTATGTTACAATGCCCAAAGGCTTAAATTAATGGGAGGAGCGACAACACCTATATATGAAACATCCAAATCCGAGGACAAGCCATGTGGGATATTTAACACCATGGATCAAGAACAACACCTGAAATTTTACGAACGGAGGCCATAACATGAAATAAACTAGACAAGAACTCGACTATGATATGATGTCAAAATGTTCAACAAAAACTCAAGCTGATAAAAAAGGGGACCACACACACACACATATATATATATATATATATATATATATATATATATATATATAAAGTATATAAACCTCGTAAACAAGCAATGTGAGGAGGTTTTAACACTTGGTCAAAGTGTTTGAGCCTTTTCTCTTTTTCAAAAGCTTTTTTTTTTTTACGTTTTGCTTCAGTCTTTTGTGTTGTTGAAATAACCACATCGCTTGACTATGGGGTTTATATGCTTTTTATAAGCATGTGTTCTTCCTCCATTTATCAATTTAAGTTTATGGGTTGGACATTATAATATTTGTCAAATAGCTTAAGTGATTCTATCCTCAATACGAGTGTTTCTCAAAATTCTCGAGTTGTTTAGACTAAATTTTACATCTAGCTTTTCACTTTTTAGCATATGAAGTTTTGACTTTGGTCAATAGTGAACAACTTGATCTTGAAAACTATATATATAGTGTCATTTGAAATAATCTTAATATAATGAAACGGTCCGACAAGAGGGGAGTGTTTGTTGAGACTAGAGGGCTGGATAAAGAGTAACTCCTAATAGACTTCTAGGATGGTGAATGAGATAGGAATGAATCAAATTGCGCACCAAATGGGAGAAAGCAGTTCTGTAATATATATATCTGCGAAATTAAAATTAACTTACATGAGACATTTGATGTAACGACAACATTTAGTGTTGGAACTTCAATGTTAAATGTGCTCCGATAAAAGCACTACTAGGATAAGTGACCTCTTGGAAAAGTACCCATTTGTACGCTAAAGGATAAAATTCTGAGGCTCAGTATAGGATAGGCCAAAGAAGATAATATCTTGAGTGAATTGATCCAAGGATGTCATAATATATTATCAAAGTGGGACTCTCTCCAGTAGGTGTGTGCTTCGAGGACAACATACATAAGCTAGTGGGCTTATAATGACCAAGTTCAATGAATGCAGGGAGTGTTTGTTGGGACTGGAGGCAAGCTTCTATGGTGGTGAAGGGAGTAGCAATACAAATGGTGTTTTTGACGTAATAACAACATTTAGCATTTGAACTCCAATGTTAAGCCTACTCATATGAGAGCATTACCAGGATAGTCAACCTCCTAGGAAAGTCTCAAATGATATGCCAAAAGACAAAACCGTGAGGCTTGGTATTTGAAGGGCTAAAGTGAATAATATCTCGAGTAAGTTAATTTAAGAGTGTCATAATATTATATTAGAGCAAAACCTTCTCCCATACGTGTGTGATTCGAGGGGTATCATGAGGAAGCTGGTGGACCTATAACGACCCAGTTCGACAAGGGCAGAGAGTGTTTGCTAGTACCAGAGAACTCGGACAATGAATGGCTCCTGGCAAGTTTCTTGGATGGCAAACGTGGCAAACGGAGTAATAATGAACCAAATTGCACACGAATATGGGAAAAGCATTCTTATATATATATATATATATATATATATATATATATATATATATGAAGTTGTAATTAACTCACAAGAGGTGTTTTTTAACGTAACAACAACGTATAAGTGTGGTCAGATGAGAGCATTACCCAGACGGGTGACGTTTTGGAAAAGTGCCCGCATGTACACCAAAGGACAAAACTGTGAGACTCGGTATGAGATGGGCTCAAACGAACAATATCTCAAGTGAATTAATCGAGGAGTGTGAAAGTTTAAACTTTTCAATTAATTTTGAAGTAGTTTTTCTAGTTTTGTGTGTAAGTTTATGGGCGACATTTAGTATTATATTAAAATTGACTAGGGGTGAGCATGGTTCCAAGGTAGAATTTGAAACCTGAGAATCGGGGCAATGAGAATTTGTCCAATTCTAGGTTCCAAGAAATATATGATAGGTTCCAAGTTCCAATAATTGGGGAACCTGTTTCGATGGGTAGCTAGAACCTGGAACATGGAACCTGGACCTAGAACCTAGAATTAGTTTGTGTTTTTCTTGGAATTTTTCTTCACCCAATCCATAGGTATCTATGGCGTCCGATGATAAGTATATAATCTGAAACCACTAATCTAAACTTTTATTTTATGATCGAGATTTTTACTTTATTAATATTTCATTTTTTTTAGTGTCTAAATATAAATTGTGGTTAGTGAATTATAGCAGTAAGTGATAGTCATAAAATGTGATGTTTGACTGCAATCGTTCAATTAATAATATGGGTGAACCTGGATAAACTCTAGAACCGACCCTGGAATCTGTGACAGGATAAGTTCCAAGGAATGAAGGGTATGTCCTGGGTTTTAAGAAATGAGGAATCTGTTCCAATGAGTAAGTTTTAGATTCTAAATGGAACTTGTATGGAACCTAAAATCACTCACCCCAAAAAATGACGGTCAAAGTAGGCCTACTTCTTGCTTAAATATATCTACAAACTAATGCAGTAACATTACAGTGGGTCTTCAAGTAACCATGACATTTATGACATCTCTCGTTTTCATGGCTTTGAAGTTTACTTATTTAAGTTAGATTGTCTTCATAAGAAAGTAGGTGTCGCGTTATTCAACAACTAAGATTAATGAGACATATAATTAATATCAAACTATGCTTTTTATCCACCCTTTTGTCAATCGGGCTTGACATTTTCAAGCAAAGCAGGCAAATGTTAAAAGGGTTTAGGAAACCATATATTGTCCACGTAATGCTACCATCAATTTCATAGAGCAGAAACCCTTTTGTTTAGGAAAAATGGCACAAAAATCCCAAATTATGCCCATTAAAACACATTTATCACGGATTTTTTTTGTGACATCAAAAAACCTTAAACTATGTCTATCGTGACACATTTACCTTTGTGACATACAAAACCCCCAAATTTGTATCTATATGACACATTTACTCTCTATCAAGGTTCCGTTAAATGATTTTTCAGCCAAAATAACGTCATTTTTATTTTACTTAAACAACATGGGAGTCATGTTAACACTATTTATTTTCTAGCATCCATGTAAGCAAATTTCTAATGGTTTTTATTGACAGAACTTTGATGAAAGGTAAATGTTTTACACAGGTAAAAGTTTGGAAGTTTTGGTGTCACGAAAAAAATTTAGGGTAAATGTGTTACAATGGGTATAGTTTAGAGTTTTGGTGGCTTTTGCCTTTTTATTTATGCAAAAGTGATCCATATTACTGGAAACGAAAAGATACACCGACATAGATTCTCAAATTATGATATTAAATAATGTGATAAATTGTCATTCTAAAAGTAGAATATGACTCGTTTGTTTAAACATTTACTTGCAACGTGTCATAATTCGTTAATGCACCAATCGAGTAGATGGATTTAGAATGCATAGTATTATTATGAAAAGGGAAAATGACAAACAATCTCTGAATTTTGGCCCAATGTGCAATGTGATCCCTAAACTTTTAATTAGTTCAATATAATCCCTGAATATTAACCCAATATGTAATGTGATCCCTAAACTTTTAATTTGTTCAATGTCATTTATGAACTTTTGGTACATATTCAATTTAGTCCCTGAACTATATGAAAATATTCAATTTAAGGGTTACATTAAACATGTACCGAAAGTGCAGGGACCATATTGAACATTAGGAAAAAGTTAAGGGATTAAAGTGAACAAATTAAAAAGTTAAGGACCAAATTGCACATTAAGCTAAAGTTTATGGACTTTTGTGTCATTACTCCTTATGAAAACATATGAAACGATTTATTTCTACAGTTAATACTGATTCTATATCATCAGTCACGAATGTACGGGGGATGAAACAAATATATATATATGTTATCAAAGGGGGATGTAAAAATATTTAAGTAGTATTATTTGGATATTTGAGATGTACAAAATAGAAAAGGTCACCCTCATGGGCTGAGTCAACACCTTGCGTTCTACAGTCAAATTTTCAGCAACCATGACCTCTTCATCTTACATCGCGTACTTTGCATATATAAATATGCAACCAGAAGAACCTCCAACCTCCATTAAAACCACTTCAATCCTCAAGCAATCCCCTCAAAACCATCGCATTCATATCCTTGAAACACACACAAAAGATTAACAGCAACACAAGACCTATCACTGTTAGACAGCAAGGCTACAACTCAGCAAAGATTTCCTCCATGATTATTTTTCTGTATTAGAGATATAGATATATTTAGAAGATTTTGTCTTGATTTTGATTTGATGTAATTGATATTTGTTATTTGTTACTTTAGATATTTAACTTTTAAAGCCTATAAATAGGCACATGTACCTTTCATTAGCGATGTACAAAAATATTATTAAAACAAAAGATATGGCTGCCTTTAGCCGCAACTCTTGTTGCCTTAAGATATTGATTTAATTTCTTAAGGTTTTACATGGTATCAGAGCTATAAATTGCGAAAGCATCATAACCATGAGTTCCGATCTAAGTTTCCTCAACGGAATCGAGTCCCGCGACATCCGCTACTGTTAGCATCTTAATGCCGTCCAGTTCAACAATCTTGTCTCTCACTAGCCCCGTCATTCCGTAATCTTGAAATATCATCGGGTCATCTGGTTGTCCAAATCTTAGGGTGAAATTCACCAGGAACAACTACGTGGTGTGCAAAGCTCGAATCCTCCCCTTCTTTCGAGCAAATAAACTGATTTCAATCGTTGATGGAATGCTGCCATGTCCTCCACAACAAATTACTCAAACCAATACAGATGGTTCTTCCAATATTGTGCCCAATCCTAAATATGATAACTAGTATACACGGGACCAGATTGCTCTCGGGTGGATCTTAAGCACAATAGTCGATTCAATTGTGGGTCAGTTATCTAATCTGAGCATCTCTCATGCTGTGTGGAATTTCTTCTCTACATCTTTCGCTGCCCAAAATAGTGCGTGAACTACCCAATTGCGGCTGCAACTTCAGACGATGTGAAAAGGTAATCAAACAGCGACCGAATTTCTTCAACATGTTACTTTTATATATGATCAATTGGCCTCCATTGGTGAGATCATCTCACCACAAGAGTACCGAACGCATATCTTTCGAGGCCTAGGAGCTGAGTTTCAAAGCTTGGCTGTTGCAATTTCGGTTCACACTCGGCATCAACAAATGACCAGGGAGTCTTTCATGGCCTTCTCTTGGCTCATGAAGCACTGATGGAGCTCCAGGAACCACAAACCACCCAACCAGCTGCCTTCGTTGCGCACAACACCAGCTTAGGCCAAAATTCCCATTCACAGCGTGGCCCTATTTCCAATTTCAATAGCCCCAACTCAAATACGGGGCAACAGAGGGATCTTAATTCTCATGGACAGCAGCCCGACTTCAATAATCCGGGCAACTCTCAGTACCGAAATTTCAATGGCAGCAAAAATCAAAGATGTAGTCATGTGAGATGCCAGGTTTGCAACCGTGTGGGACATAAGGCCGTTGCTTGTTGCAATCAGTTCAACCAACAATTTGGGTTTTCTGGAGGCCACACACACCAGCAGCAGTCACTTCCACCACAAGTTCAATTGGCTAAGATACCTCCTCCACCATCGGTGCTTTCTCCCGATGCCTAATGTCCCGACTTGGGTGCCACACATCATATTACCAATAATCCTCATCAGCTGTCCTCACTTCAGCCATATCATGGCACTCAGTAGGTCATCATAGGTAATGGGTCAAGTCTTCCCATCACTCACATAGGTACCCTTATTACTCGTGATTTCCGCATGTTTAATATCTTGATCGTTCCGTCTATCACTAAGAACTTAATTTCTATTCGTAAATTCTTTGATGAAAATTCATGTGATTTATTTTCTCACCAAACTGTTTCTTTGTGAAGTGCCGTCGTACGGGCAAGATCCTTCTCCGGGGGAACATTAATCAAGACCTTTACGCACTCTCATCATTGTCACCTACGTCTCCAACCTGCTTCGTTTCTCAAGTGGAGTCACTCACCCATTGGCATCATCATCTTGGTCATGCCGCATTTCCTACCATTTCAAGAATCTTCAATAAGTCGTTAAGTCCTGTTCCAGTTTGTTCAGCTTGTCTTTCCAGCCAAGAGTCATAAACAGTCTCATCCACTGACCACTAATAGGTCCAAGGCTCCCCTGGAACTAGTTCACTTTGATGTATGGGGGCCTGCTCCTGTCACATCGTCCCAAAATAATAAATACTATGTTTGCTTTACGGATGATTACTCTAAATTTTCTTGGTTTTATCTTTTTCATTCTCGCGACCAATTCTTATCCATTGTCACTGTTTTCCTCACCTTCGTTGAAACTCAACTTAACACTAAGGTCAAAGCTTTTCAATTTGACCGTGCGGGAGAGTTTATTTCTGCACCGTTTGTTCAATTATTGCAAGGGAAAAGTATTTTTCACAGGACTTCCTGTCCACGCCTACCCCTTTAGAATGGCTCAACCAAGTGCAAACATCGCCACATAGTTGAAATAGGACTCGCGATGCTCTATCATGCTTTTGTCCCCTATCATTATTGGGACTTTGCCTTTGAAGCAGCTGTATACATTATCAATCGGCTACCTACACCGGTTCTGCAGAATAAATCACCATGGGAGATTTTATTTCAAATGGTTCCATCTATTGCTCATCTAAGAGTTTTTGGCTACACAGTGTATCCCAATCTTCGACCCTATGCAAAGAATAAACTTCAATTAAGGTCACATCGATGCATTTTCTTGGGTTACCCTTCAGGATACAAAGGATATTGGTGTTATTCCCCTCAGCATCGACGGTTCTGCATTGTTGCTGATGCCGTGTTTGACGAATTAGATCTCCCTTATGCACAAAACACTCTACAATCATCTTCGGAGGCTACCACAACCATTTAGCCGCTTATTTCTGCTGAGTTGTCTGGAACTCCTCTGCCACATCAACCACCACGTGAGCCTTGTTCTCCCTCTAATTGCGATTTGCAGTTTGCTAATTCCTTGTTGCAAAATCAGCATAGTTCAGGTGTGTTTGAAACCTCACTGCATGAACCCACTGATGGGTCTCCCACTCAGTCCACAGCTGCACCAATCCTGACAACAGCTTCTCCGCCAAATCCACCAGCTCAGTTGACACATCCTATGGTGACACGCCTTCATGATGGCACTTTAGCCCTGCAGACACATTCGTAGTGATCACACTTATGCATTGGCCACCTTTGTGTCAGATTTTGTCACACTTTCTTGCTTTAGTCAAGCTGTGAAAGATGCAAATTGGCGTGCGGCTATGGCAGATGAATACACTACCCTCATAAAATATCAGACCTGGACATTAGTGTCTCCTCCTCCGAATTGTAAACCTATCAGCTGCAAATGGGTCTTCCGGGTTAAGCTCCGTGTTGATGGTTATCTTGAGCAGTATAAAGCCTGATTGATTACAAAGGGATTCCATCAATAAGAAGGCATCGACTACAATGAGACTTTTAGCCCTGTCGTCAAGCATGTGACAGTTCGCACTGTCCTCTCTGTTGCCTTTTCTCGTGGGTGGCAACTCCGGCAGCTTGATGTGAAGAACGCCTTTCTTCACGGTCACCTAACTGAAGAAATTTTCATGGAGCAGCCCCCTGGCTTTGTTGATTCTGCTCATCCTTATTATGTCTACAAATTACAACGATCTCTTTATGGTCTCAAACAGGCTCCTCGAGCCTGGCATCAACGCCTCAGTACTTTTCTAGTTCAGCTGGGCTTCATTCCTTCAATTGCCGATTCATCCCTCTTTATTCTTCATATAGCTTAGCATAGTATTTTCCTCCTGGTTTATGTTGATGACATTATTGTCACTGGGTCACCTAATGTGCCATTATCGACTCTCATTAAATCTTTGCAGCAAGAATTTTCTATTAAAGATCTAGAAGAGCTTTATTACTTTCTTGGCATTGAAATAGACCGGATAGACCGAGGCATTATTCTCCATTAGGCTAAATATGTTGCAAATTTACTAATGCGGGCCAAAATGACCAAGGCTCGTCTTGTTTCCACGCCATGTACCACTTCGGCTGGTGCCCCGTTTGCTCATCTTCGTGCACCCTTCTCCGATACATCGCTATATCACAGCATTGTAAGGACTCTACAGTATCTCACACTCACTTGCCCAGATATCGCATATGCTGTCAACACAGCTTGTCAGTTCATGCACTCTCCCACTGAGATCCACTGACAATTTGTTAAAAGGATCCTTCATTTCATCAAAGGCACTCAACATCATGGTATTCTCTTCACTCCCGTCTCTTCTTTTCAGCTGCATACTTTTTCCGATGTGGAATGGGCTGGTGCTCCAGATACTCGTCACTCTATTGGCAGGTTTGGCATCTTCTTGGGTTCAAATCTCATTTCATGGAGCTCCCGCAAATAGTGGACCGTTGCCCGATCAAGTACCGAAGCTGAGTTTAAGTGTCTTGCTGATACCACTGCAGAACTTATTTGGATAGAAGCTCTACTACGCGATCTTCATGTTCGTCTGCCTGCTCCTCCTGTCATTTGATGTGATAATCTTTTTGCTATCTATCTTACTGGCAATCCCATCTTCTATCCTCGCACTAAACATGTAGAGATTGACTACCACTTTGTGCGTGAGTATGTGGCTAAAGGACAGCTTCATGTTCAGTACATCTCCACTCATGATCAACCAGCTGACATCTTCACTAAAGGCCTCTCCACTCCTCGGTTCCATCTTCTTTAGATCAAGCTTACCGTGACTCCTGCCACATCAGCTTGAGGGGGGATGTTAGACATCAAGGCTACAGCTCAGCAGAGATTTCCTCCATGATTATTTTCCTGTATTAGAGATATAGATATATTTAGGAGATTTTGTCTTGATTTTGATTTGATGTAATTGATATTTGTTATTTGTTACTTTAGATAGTTAACCTTTAAGGCCTATAAATAGGCACATGTACCTTTTGTTAGAGATGTACAAAAATATTATTAAAACACAATATATGGCTGCCTTTAGCCGCAACTCTTGTTGCCTTAAGATATTGATTTAATTTCTTGAGGTTTTACAGTCACCTTCATTAATGGCCGCTTTACAAGCTTCCTCTTTCTTAGCTTCTTCTCCCTCTTCTTCCTCTTCGAGTTGTTCTTCGAAGAGAATGATCACCGCTTTGATCCAAGTCTCGAAGCTCTCAAAACTCCAGCTCGCAGATCCAAGCACTGCGATCATGAAGAAGCTAGTTGAGGAATTGAGCACCAGGAATGGTTACGCCTTCGCGGAGCCATTACAAATGGACGTCGCCTGGAAAGATAGGGTTTTGGAGCTACGTCTATCTCCTACTCCTTCTATCGAAACGATCATAAAGCTCTATGCAATCTTGGATGCTGTCGAAGATAGAGTGGAGATGCATGATAACATCAGCGAGCAACGAGACAATTGGAACAAGCTCCCGTTGAACTCAGTCAACATGATGACTCTCACTGCCACTACCATGGTGGCCATGGCTGCGGCTGCACCATCTCCGTCGCTGAGAGCATGCTCAGCTCTCTTGTTTATGGCGGCCACTGGGATGTTGCTCATGATGAACAAAATCCAGCCCTCGCAGCTGGCCGAAGAGCAACGCAACGCCTCAAGGTTGTTGAAGCAGCTCCGGAGTGAGATCAAATCGTTGCTTGAGCTCCAATCTCTGACTGAGTCAGACGTGAAAGAGATGATGGAGCAGGTTCTGGCCCTTTATAGGGCTTATCCGCTGCCTCTGCTCGGAGCAATGCTCGAGAAGTTCCCCGCAAAATTTGAGCCCGCCACATGGTGGCCTAGGGTTTCCAACAACCACCGTCAATCTCAAGTGCGGAAAACCGCTGCAAACACAGAGCGAAATGGATGGAGTGAGGACCTAGAAGTGGAGATGAGAGCGATCGTCCAAGTCCTCAAGAGCAGAGACAAGCAAGACTACTTGAGGCTCGGGAATTTGGCGCTAAAATTGAATAAGATGTCGGTGGTTTCCGCTCCTTTTCTAACCAGCATTGCTGCAGCCAGCTCAGCCTTCGGTGGCTCGACGGCCATGATAGTCGCAGCCATCGCCGGTGCGATGACAGCGATCGTCCACAGCTTTGAGCACGAAGGTCAAATCGGAATGGTCATGGAGATGTACAGAAACTGTGCGGGGTTCTTCGAGCTTATGGGGGAGACGATCGAAGCCTTGCTCAAGGAGAGAAACTACAACAAGAGAGAGAACGGAGAGATGTTCAAGATGAAGGTGTCGATGAAGCTGGGGCAGAACTTGTCGCAGCTCCGAGATTTAGCAAGAAAATCAATGGCTTCTTTTATAGAAGGGACTGAGGCTGATGAGTTTGGAAGCAAGCTTTTCTGAACTAGTTTGAACAAAGATACATAGGGCACATATAAGACATGTACAATGAGGCTCATTAACATGATTCTTTAATTCTTTATTTCTTTGAAACAATTAATTCCTCAATAGAACAAATCAAAAGCATTAATTGATAAGCTGGTTCAATTTTCACAACCACATTTCATTCCATTAATTAATTAGCCTGCTGTTATTTTGATTTTTTTAATTTGCCTGTGTAAAATATTGTCAAATGGACAATGCTTTATTATATATCATGGTAGCTAATTTTGAGTCCATCACTATAATTGTGAAAAATAATGTGCCTTAATTCTTAAAATATGGACTTGTTGGCTCGGTCAGCCTCTCTTGTTGGGCCCAGTTAAAACATAATAATAATAACAAAAAGAAAGTCAAAAAGAAGAAAGAAGAAATGAAAGTGGAGCAGTTTCAGGCGAAGGGGACAGAATTAAATAAACGGAACAGAATGCCTAACAAAAAATTCAAGCTGATAGATAAAGAAAGACTATATATATATATAAAGAGTGGATAAATCCCGTACACAAGCTATGTGAGGTATTTAACACTTAGTCAAAGTGTTTAAGACTTTTTATCTTTTTCAAAAGTTCTTTTTTTTTTCTTTTTGCTTCGGTCTTTTGTGTTGTTAAAATAATCATATTGCTTGATTATGATGTTTATATGATTTTCACATGCTTGTGTTCTTCCTTCATTTATCAATTTAAATTTTTGAATGGGACATTAAAAGTTGTGTCAAATAGCTTAAACGGTTTTGTCCTCAATATGAGTGTTTTTAAAATCCTCCTGTTGTTTAGACTAAATTTTACTTCTAACTTTTTGCTTTTCGCATATGATGTTTTGACTTTGGTCAATACTAAACAATTTGTATAGTGTCATTTGAAATAATGTTTATGTAACGACTCGATTCGACAAAGGAAAAAGTGTTTGTCAAGGCCAGAGGGCTGGATAAGAAGTGGCTCCTAGCAAACTTTTAGGATGGTGAATGAAACTGGAATGAACCAAATTGCGCACTGAAGTGGGGGAAAGCATTTTTAGGATATATACGTATATATATGTATATATGCAAAGCTGAAATTAACTTATAAGAAACGCTTTTTAACATACAACAACATTTACTATTAGAATTTCAGTGTTAAGCATGCTCAAGTGAGAGCACTGCTAGGATGAGTGATCTTCTGAAAAGTGTTTACCTATATGCCAAATGACAAAACCTAAAAGGTGGTATAGTATGGACCAAAGAGGACAATACCTTGAATAAGTTAAACTTAGGGTGTCACAATATGGTATTAAAGTGGTAACTTCAACGGTAGGTGTGTGCTTCGAGGACAAACCACACAGACGCTAGTGGGCCTATAACGACCCAATTCGACAAGGGAAAAGGAGTGTTCATTGGTGTCGAAGGGCAAGGAGCAATTCCTTGTAAGCTGCCAAGATGGAAAAGGGAGTAAAACTGAACTGAATGGTGCATCCAATAGGGAGAGAGTGTTCTTAAGATATCATGTGAAATTGGAATCAACTCACAAAAAGTGGTTTTTGATGTCACAACAACATTAAGTGTCAAAACTCCAATGTGAAGGATGCTTAGACGAGAGAACTACCATGATGGACGACCTCTCGGGAAAGTACCAGCTTGTACGCCAAAGGACAAAATTGTGAGATTTGGTATGGGACAGGTTAAAGTGGACAATATCTCAAATGAGATAATTTAGTAATATCACAATACGATATTATAGCATGACCTTCTCCCGTAAGTGTGTGGTTTGATGACTAACCACAAAGAAGCTTGTGAACCTATATCGATCTGGTCCAACAAGGGTGGGGAGTATTCGTGAGGGCTAGAGAACTCACACAATGAGTGGCTCCTGGCGAGTTTGTAGAGTAGTAAAGGGAGTAAAGGGAGTAAGAATGAATTAATTTGCACACCCAATATGGGGACTAACGTGGGGAAAGCGTTATTGGGGTATATCCATGAAACTGGAATTAACTTACAAGAGGCGTTTTTTTATGTAATGATAATGTTTAGCATTAAAACTCCAATATTAGCATGTTTAGACGAGAGCATTATTAGGATAGGTGACCTATTGGAAAAGTGCCCATATGTACATCAAAAGACAAAACCATAAGACTCCGTATGAAACAGACCAAAATAAACAATATCTCGAGTGAATTAATTCAAGATTGTCAAAGTTTAAACTTTTCAATAATTCTTGAAGTCGTTTTTCCACTTTTGAATGTAAGTTTGTGAGCAACTTTTATATTATTTTAAAAACGCTGGTCAAAGTAGTCCTACTTCTTGCTTAAAAATACTTCGTACTAATGCAATGACATTACAGTGGCTCTTCAAATAACCATGACATTTATGACATTACTCGTTTTCATGACTTCGAAGTTTACTTATTTAAAGTAGATTGTCTTCATAAAAAGTACGTGTCACATTATTCAACGGCTAAGATTAGCAAGAAATATAATTAATGTCTAACTATGCTTTTTGTCCACCCTTTTGTAGTTCGGACTTGACAAGCAAAGCAGGCAAAAGTTCACCCTACATCGAATTGACTCGCCCACACATTATAGCCAATTCGAAAGAAAAAGCAAAGAGTCAAACGCCCGAAAATTAGGTTGACTGGATCGCAAAAATAATGAACTCAAGCTAAAACTGACCAATTCGAAATTGGAAACCAACCTGACCCGACCCATAACCCAATACTCGGTGAATCCGAGAAAACTTCATTTCAAGAAATGGTCAAACCTAGTTTGCCAATTAATTTGTCATATAAGCAATATCTAATAATCTATATAGTCTAGCATATCAATATCAAAAGGCCATTCATAACAAGAGCATATCATAAGTAATTCGAAATGGGATCGCCAATAAATATGTAAAATTAATCAATTATTTCTATAAAATAAATCACTAAAGTTATAAGTGGGAAAGGGTAGGGAGGTCTAAGTATTTGGGCTATCCAAATTGACAAAAGAGGCATAACCTCACGGGACGGTGGCGCATGTCGCATGTGGTAAAGTAAATACTTTTCTAAATCCATTCTATTTGATCAATTAATTTTAAGATTTACCCTAATCAAAACTAGATTAATGGTAATATCATGAAATTTAAACATCAGATAATACTTTTTTTTTATCAAAGAATATAGTGATTTGTATTCATTTCATTGAGTAGGACACATTCTATTTATGCGAAAGCGATCTTTCTTAATTTTAGTGGAAAAAAAAGTGCCATTAGTATTACCGAAAACTAAAAGATATAACGATACTAATTTTCGGAATTATTAAATTAAATAATATGACAAACTGTCATTCTCAAAATGGAATATGACTCGTTTGTTTAGATGTTCTTACATTATATCGCATTCATGTGCGCACGGTGTGATTAATAAAATTTACGTAGCATTTGGATGTTTGACATATAAAAAATCAAATAATAGAAAAGGTCAGACCCCAGGGGCAGAGTCAACACCTTGTGTTCTACAGTCGAATTTTCAACAATCACGACCTCTCCCTTTTACATCGCCTACGCGTACTTCTCACATATAAATACGAACTCCGACCTCCTTAACCAAAACCACTTCAATCCTCAAACAAGCATTCCTCTCAAAATCATCATATTCACACCCTTGAAACACAAACAAAAGATTAACGGCAACACAAGGCTTGTCACCTTCATCAATGGCCGCTTTACAAGCTTCCTCTCTCTTAGTTTCTTCTTCTTCTTCGGGTTGTTCTTCAAAGAGAACGATCACAGCATCGATCCAAGCCCCGAAGCCCTTGAGACCCTGGCTCGCTGATCCAAGCGTGATGATCACGAAGAAGCTAGTCGAGGAATTGAGAACCAGGAATGGTTACGCCTTTGCGGAGCCATTACAAATGGACGTCGCCCAGGAAGATAGGGCTTTGGAGCCGTGCCTATCGCCTACTCCTTCAATCGAAACCATCACGAAGCTCCATGCAATCTTGGAGGCTGTCGAAGATATAGTGGAGATGCACAATAACATCGGCGAGCAGCGAGACAACTGGAACAAGCTCCTCTTGAACTCGGTCAACATGATGACTCTCACTGCCACAACCATGGCGGCCATGGCTGCGGCTGCGCCGGCTCCGTCGCTGAGAGCATGCTCTGCTCTCTTGTTTACCGTGGCCACTGGGATGTCGCTCGTGATGAGCAAAATCCAGCCCTCACAGCTGGCCGAAGAGCAACGCAACGCCTCAAGGTTGTTCAAGCAGCTCCAGAGTGAGATCAAGTCGATATTTGCACTCCAATCTCCATCTGCGTCAGACGTGAAGGAGATGATGGCGAAGATGCTGGCCCTTGATAGGGCTTATCCGCTGCCTTTGCTCGGAGCAATGCTCGAGAAGTTCCCCGCAAAATTCGAGCCCGCTGCATGGTGGCCTAGGGTTTCCAACAACCGCCGCCAATCTCGAGGGTGGAAAAGCGTTGCGAATAGCAAGCGAAATGGATGGAGCGAGGACCTAGACGTGGAGATGAGAGCGATCGTCCAAGTCCTCAAGAGCAAAGACAAGCAAGACTACTTGAGGCTCGGGAATTTGGCTCTAAAATTGAATAAGATAATGGCAGTTTCAGCTCCTTTGCTAACAGGCATTGCCGCAGCTGGCTTGGCCTTCGGTGGCTCAACAGCCACAACAGTGGCAGCCATCGCCGGTGTGATGGCAGCGATCATCAACGGATTCGAGCATGGAGGTCAAGTCGGCATGGTCGTGGAGATGTACAGAAGCTGCGCTGGGTTCTTCGATCTTATGGAAGAGACAATCGAAGCGACGCTCGAAGAGGAAGACTACAGCAAGAGAGAGAATGGAGAGCTGTTCGAGATGAAGGTGGCCATGAAGCTAGGGCGGAGCTTGTCACAGCTTCGAGATTTAGCACGAAAATCAATGGCTTCTTGTGTAGAAGGGACTGAGGTGGATGAGTTTGGAAGCAAGCTTTTCTGAACTGCTTTGAACAAACATATACACTGTATAGATGATACATGTACAATGAGGCTCATCAAACATGATTTTTTCATTCTTTAACTCTTTGTAGCAATTAATTCCACAAAAGAACAAATTAAAAGCATTAATTGATAAGCGGATCTGATTTTCACAACCACATTTCATTCCATTAATTAATTAGCCTGTGTAAAAAAATGTCAAATGGACAATGCATTTATTATATATCATGGTAGCTAAATTTAAGTCCAATTTTTTTTTTCACAATTATAGTGATGATAAAAAAAATTGAGTCCATCACTATAATTGTGAAAAATAATGTGTCTTAATTCATAAAATATGAACTTGTTGGCTCAGTCCGCCTCTCTTGTTGGGCCCAGATAAAACATGAATACAAAAAAAGAAAGTCAAAAAGCCAAAAAAGAAGTGAAAGTGGGGCTGCTTCGTGCGAGAACACATGGCTTGTGTACGAGATTTATCTGCTCTTCATATACATGTAATCTTCCTTCACCTATTAGAGTCGAGTTTTCTCTCGGTTTATGTCATTATGTCGCAGATGATGTTTTGACTTTGATCAATACTAAACAATTTGATCTTGAAAACTATACGTATAGTGTCATTTGAAATAATGTATGTAACGATGCAGTCTGACAAAGGGCAGAGTATTTGTCGAGGCCAAAGGGCCAGATAAGAAATGGCTCCTAGCAAACTTTTAGGATGTTGAATGAGGCGGGATTGAACCAAATTGTGCAATGAAGTGGGGGAAAGTATTTTTGGGATATATATGTATATGCAAAACTAGAATTAACATAACAACAACGTTTAGCATTAGAACTTCAATGTTAAACATGCTCAAGTGAGAGCACTGCTAGGGTGACTGACCTTTTGGAAAGTGTCCATCTATACGCCAAAGGAAAAACCTGAAGGTCTGGGTAGGATGGACCAAAGAGGATAATACCTCGAATGAATTAATCTTAGGGTGTCCAAATATGATATCAAAGTGGGACCTTCTCCAGTAGGTATGTGCTTTGAGGACAAACCACACAGAAGCTAGTGGGCCTATAACAACCCAGTCCGATAGTGTTCACCGGGACAGAGGGCAAGGAGTAATTCTTTGCAAGCTTCTAAGATGGCAAAGGGAATAGAACCGAACTGAATTGTGCATCTAATAGGGAGAGAGTGTTCCTAAGATATATATGTGAAATTGAAATTTAACTCACAAAATGTGTTTTTTTATGTAGCAATAACGTTAAGCATTAAAACTCCAATGTTAAGCGTGCTTGGATGAGAGTACCACCATAATGGGTGATCTCATGGCAAAGTACCAACTTGTACGCTAAATAACAAAATTGTGAGGTTTGGTATAGGATGGGCTAAAGTGGACAATACCTTAAGTGAGTTAATTTAGTAGTATCACAAGAGCATGACCTTCTCCCGTAGGTGTGTGGTTTGAGGACAAACAATGAAAAAGTTGGTGAACTTGTAACAACCTAGTCCAACAAGGGTGACAAGTGTTCGCTGGGGCTAGAGAACTCGGACAATGAATGGCTCCTAGTAGGTTTCTAGAATGGTAAATGGAGTAAAAATGAACCGATTTGCGTACCGAACATGGGGTTGAACATAGGGAAACTGTTCTTGGGATATATCCATGAAACTGGAACGAACTCACAAGAGGCGTTTTTGCACATAAAGACAACGTTTAGCATTAAAACTCCAATATTAAGCATGCTTAGATGAGATTATTATCAGGATAGGTGACATCTTGGGAAAATGCCCACATGTATAGCAAAGGATAAAATCATGAGATTCGGTATGAGACAGACCAAAATGAATAATATCTCAAGTGAATTAATTCATGATTATTCAATAATTCTTGAAGTAGTTTTTCCACTTTTGTATGTAAGTTTGTGAGCAACTTATATTATTTTAAAAACGCCGGTCAAAGTAGGCCTACTTCTTGCTTAAACATACTTACATACTAATGCGATAACATTACAGTGGCTCTTTAAATAACCATGACATCACTCGTTTTCATGACTTCGGAAGTTTACTTATTTAAAGTAGATTGTCTTCATAAAAAGTACGTGTCGCATTATTCAACGGCTAAGATTAGCAAGAAATATAATTAATATCTAACTATGCTTTTTATCCACCCTTTTGTTGTTCGGACTTGACATTTTCAAGCAAAGCAAGCAAAAGTTCACCCTGTATCGAATTGACTCGCCCACACATTATAGCCAATTCGAAGGAAAAATCAAAAAGTCAAACGCCCGAAAAATTAAGTTGACTGGATCGCAAAAATAATGAACTCAATCCAAAACTGACCAATGCGAAATTGGAAATCGACCCGACCCGAGACCCGACACTCTGTGAATGCCAGAAAACTCCATTTCAAGAAATGGTCAGACCTAGTTTGCCAATTAATTTGTCATATCAGCAATATCTAATTATCTATATAGTCTATTGAATTAATATCAAAAGGTCCATTCATAACAAGAGCATATCATATGTAATTCGAATTGGGTTCGCCAATAAATATGAATAATTAACTAATTATTTCCACAAAATAAATCCCCATATACGTGTGTGAGTGAGTGAGAAAGAGCTGTAAGTGGGAAAGGGTAGAGAGGTCTAACTATTGGGCCTATACAAATTGACAAAAGAGGCACAACCTCACGGGACGGTGGCGCATGTCGCATGCGGTAATAGTAAATGCTTTTCTAAATCCATTCTATTTGACCAAATTAATTTTAAGATTTACACTAATCAGAACTAGATTAATGGTAATATCATGAAATTTGAACATATGATAACAATTTTATTTATCAAAGAATATAGTCATCCATGTTCATTTCATCGAGTAGGACAAATTCTATTTATGCGAAAGCGATTTTTCACAATTCTAGCGACAAAATAAGTGACGTAAGTATTACCCAAAACTAAAAAATATACTGATACTGATTTTCAGAATTATTATATTACTGTGCTTGTTTAAATGTTCCATTCATGTATTAGGAAGTGATTAACAAAATTTACGACCTCTTCAATTGGATGTTTGACTTGTACAAAATCAAATAATAGAAAAGGTCAGACCCCAGGGGCAGGGTCAACACCTTGTGTTCTACAGTCGAATATTCAACAATCACGACCTCTTCCTTTTACAGCGCCTACGCGTACTTCTCACATATAAATACGAACCCCAACCTCCTTAACCAAAACCACTTCAATCCTCAAACAAGCATTCCTCTCAAAATCATCACATTCACCCCCTTGAAACACACACAAAAGATTAACAGCAACACAAGACTCATCACCTTCATCAATGGCCGCTTTACAAGCTTCCTCTCTCTTAGTTTCTTCTTCTTCTTCTTCTTCGGGTTGTTCTTCAAAGAGAATGATCACCGCATCGATCCAAGCCCCGAAGCCCTCGAGACCCCGGCTCGCTGATCCAAGCTTGATGATCACGAAGAAGCTAGTCGAGGAATTGAGAACCAGGAATGGTTACTCCTTTGCGGAGCCATTACAAATGGACATCGCCCAGAAAGATAGGGCTTTGGAGCCGCGCCTATCGCCTACTCCTTCAATTGAAACCATCACGAAGCTCCATGCAATCTTGGAGGCTGTCGAAGATAGAGTGGAGATGCACAATAACATCGGCGAGCAGCGAGACAACTGGAACAAGCTCCTGTTGAACTCGGTCAACATGATGACTCTCACTGCCACAACCATGGCGGCCATGGCTGCGGCTACGCCGGCTCCGTCGCTGAGAGCATGCTCGGCTCTCTTGTTTACTGCGGCCACTGGGATGTCGCTCGTGATGAGCAAAATCCAGCCCTCACAGTTGGCCGAAGAGCAACGCAACGCCTCAAGGTTGTTCAAGCAGCTCCAGAGCGAGATCAAGTCGATACTTGCACTCCAATCTCCATCTGCGTCAGACGTGAAGGAGATGATGGCGAAGATGCTGGCCCTTGATAGGGCTTATCCGCTGCCTCTGCTCGGAGCAATGCTCGAGAAATTCCCCACAAAATTCGAGCCCGCTGCATGGTGGCCTAGGGTTTCCAACAACTGCCGCCAATCTCGAGGGTGGAAAACCGTTGCGAACACCGAGAGAAATGGATGGAGCGAGGACCTAGAAGTGGAGATGAGAGCGATCGTCCAAGTCCTCAAGAGCAAAGACAAGCAAGACTACTTGAGGCTCGGGAATTTGGCTCTAAAATTGAATAAGATAATGGCAGTTTCAGCTCCTTTGCTAACCGGCATTGCCGCAGCTGGCTCGGCCTTCGGTGGCTCAACAGCCACAATGGTGACAGCCATCGCCGGTGCGATGGCGGCGATCATCAACGGATTCGAGCATGGAGGTCAAGTCGGCATGGTCGTGGAGATGTACAGAAATTGCGCGGGGTTCTTCGATCTTATGGAAGAGACGATCGAAGCGACGCTCGAAGAGGAAGAGTACAGCAAGAGAGAGAATGGAGAGCTGTTCGAGATGAAGGTGGCCATGAAGCTAGGGCGGAGCTTGTCGCAGCTCCGAGATTTAGCACGAAAATCAATGGCTTCTTGTATCGAAGGGACCGAGGTGGATGAGTTTGGAAGCAAGCTTTTCTGAACTCCTTTGAACAAAGATATACAGTGTATAGATGATACATGTACAATGAGGCTCATCAAACATGATTTTTTTCATTCTTTAATTCTTTGTAACAATTAATTCCACAAAAAAGAACTAATTAAAGGCATTAATTGATAAGCGGGTCTGATTTTCACAACCACATTTCATTCCATTAATTAATTAGCCTGTTGGTATTTTCATTTTTTTAGTTTTCCTATGTAAATAATTGTCAAACGGACAATGCTTTTATTATATAATATGGTAGCAAAATGTTTTGTACTAAAGGCATTTTCTAAGACAAAATGAGTCCATCACTATTATATATAAATGTGAAAAATAAAGTGTTTTAATTCTTATCATATGAAATAAATGATAAAGCTGCCAGTTGGGAAAAAATCGTTTGTAAAATATGGTATTAAGATACTATCACGATATTGATTGGGTCATATGATTCTATTTCCACAAATTCTCAAATCTTGATTAAATTCTGAAGTGATATGTTCTCCGAGTCTGGTTTCGATCCATATAAAATTCGATATGTTATCTAATTTAGGTATTTTATAATTTTACCAAACGATTAAGCAATTTCATAAGGCCATGCTTTTAATTTTTTATGAACGTTAGATGTGTAAAGAAAAACGCAGGGCAATGCGTCATACCTTTTTCACGATGTGGACACACTCAAATGGTTGAATTCTTAAATGTCTCTTACAGCAAAAAACGGGTCTTCATGCGAGGGCGGCTTTGAATTTTCTCAAAGAGTTGACCATTCTTGCAAATGCAGTTTCTCTTTGCCCTTTGTTCTTGGGCGTTGACTTTTTTCTTTTTTTTCCATCCTGGAGCAGCAATTTGGGCATACTTTGTAGTATTTAAAAGCTCACTCAAAAGTTTAAATTAATAAGTAGAGCAAAATCACATGTACAAGAAAAGCATACAAATCCATGGACAATTGATGTGGGATATTTAATATAGCACTATGACTTTTCTATTTCTGATTCCAAAAAGGTTTTTCACGTAAAAATATACACGTCTTCTTCTTTGATTTTTCTCTTTTACATTTCATGTTTTTGACCCTATCGGCTTAAACTTTTGGGATGGATATTCTAATATGTGTCAAATTTTGTAGCTAAAGATGGTTCTGTCTTCTATCGTGTGTTCTATGTGTGTTTTAAACGCGCTCGAATTGTTTAGTCTGAATTTCACTTCCAATTTTTCACATTTTAGCCATATCTACGAACGGATGCCATAATATCACGGTGGGTCTTTAGGTAACCATTACATTTATGAAATCACTCATTTTCGTGGCTTCAAGGTTTACTTGTTTAAGATAGATTGTCTTCGTAAGAGTATGCGTTGCGTTTTTTTAATGAATAAGATTAACAAGAAATATAATTAAAATCTGACTATGTTTTTTAACCACCCTTTTGTCTTGACATTTTCAAGCAAAGCGGACCAAAGTTCACCCTGCATGAAATTGACTAACTCACACATCATAGCCAATTTGAAGGAAAAGCCAATAAGTCAAATGCCCTAAATTTAAGTTGACTAGATCGCTAAAATAATGTACTGAAGGCAAAACTGACCAATGCAAAATTGGAAACCGACCCGCTACCAAAACCCGATACTCTGTGAATCGGAGAAAACTTCATTTCAAGAAATGGTCAAAGCGATATGTCTATAGTCTAGCAAGAGCAATACGTTATTCGAATTGGGTCTGCAATAACTATGAATGGTTAATTTGTTATAGAGCAATATCATACGTAATTCGATTTGGGTTCCCCATTAAATACGAATATTTGATTTATATTTCTGAAAAAATCACTAAAAAATAATGTATGTGAATTATAAGTGGGAAAGGATTGAGAGGTCTAACTATTTGGGCTAGCAAAGTTGACAAAAGAGGCAAAGGTTCACGAGCCGAGGGCGGCATGTGGTAATAGTAAATGATTTCATAAGTTCATTCTATTTGACTATATTAATTTCAAGATTTATGCAAATCAAAACTATATTAATAATTATATCGTGAAATCCGACCATATGATAACGCTTTTTTAATGAAAGAATATAGTCATCCGAATCCTATATATTGTCTGTGTAATGTTACCACCCCTTTTATTTATGCAAACGTGATCTATCATAGGTATTACCCAAAAGGAAAAGATACACCGACACCGACACCGATTTTTGAAATTACGATATTAAATAACGTGACAAATTGTCATTCTAAAAATTAGATATGACTCGCGTGTTTAGATGTATACTTACAATGCGTCGTAATTCATTAAAGTACCAATTAATATTATGATGAGAACATGTGTTATAACTTATTACTACAGTTAATCGTGATTCTATTTCATAAGTCACGTATGTATGGGGTGATGCAAAAAATATTTACATAGCGTTTCATGTTTGAAGTGTACAAAATCAAACAAAAGAATAGAAAAGGTCAGCCTAATGGGCCGAGTCAACCCGTGTTCGTCAGTCAACATTTTCAACAGCTACGACCTCTTCTCTTCCCATTTACATCGCTTGCTTCAGCATATAAGTACAACCCAGATGAACCTCCGACCTCCATAGCCAAACCCACTCCAATTCTCTTTCAATCCTCTTAAGAACCATCAAATTCACACCCTCGAAACACGCACACACAAAAGATTAACAGCAGCACAAGACTTGTCGCCTTCATTAATGGCTGCTTTGCAAGCTTCCTCTCCCTTAGTTTCTTCTTCTTCTTCCTCTTCGGGTTGTTCTTTGAAGAGAACGATCGCCGCTTCGATCCATGTCCCGAAGCCCTCAAAGCTCAGCCTTGCTGATCCGAGCGCTGTGATCACGAGGAAGCTAGTCAAGGACTTGAGCACCAGGAATGGTTACCCCTTCGCGGAACCGCTACGGATGGACGTCGCCCGGAAAGATAGGGTTTTGGAGCCGCGCCTATCGCCTAATTCTTCCATCGATAAGACCGCAAAGCTCTATGCGATCTTGGAGGCCGTCGAAGATAGAGTGGAGATGCACGATAACATCGGTGAGCAGCGAGACAACTGGAACAAGCTACTGTTGAACTCGGTCAACATGATGACCCTCACTGCCGCCACCACGGCGGCGATGGCTGGGGCTGCGCCGGCTCCATCGCTGAGAGCATGCTCCGCTCTCTTGTTTACAGCGGCCACTGGGATGTCGCTTGTGATGAGCAAAATCCAGCCCTCGCAGCTGGCCGAAGAGCAACGCAATGCCTCAAGGTTGTTCAAGCAGCTCCAGAGCGAGATCAAGTCGATTCTTGCGCTCCGATCTCCATCTGAGTCAGACGTAAAGGAGACGATGGCAAAGGTGCTGGCCCTTGACAGGGCTTATCCGCTGCCTCTGCTCGGAGCGATGCTCGAGAAGTTCCTGCAAAATTCGAGTCCGCCACATGGTGGCCCAAGGTTTCCAACAACCACCGCCAATCGCGAGGGCTGAAAACCGTCACGAACAACGAGCGAAATGGATGGAGCGAGGACCTAGAAGTTGAGATGAGAGCGATCGTCCAAGTCCTCAAGAACAAAGACAAGCAAGACTACTTGAGGCTCGGGAATCTGGTGCTAAAATTGAACAAGATATTGGCGATTTCAGCTCCTTTGCTAACGGGCATCGCCGTGGCCAGCTTGGCCTTTGGCGGCTCGACGGCCACAACGGTGGCGGCCATCACTGGTGCTATGGCAGCGATCATCAACGGCTTTGAACACGGAGGTCAAGTCGGCATGGTCGTGGAGATGTACAGAAACTGTGCAGGGTTCTTCGGGCTAATGGAAGAGACGATCGAAGCGACGCTCGAAGAGCGAGACTACATCAAGAGAGAGAACGGAGAGATGTTCGAGATGAAGGTGGCGATGAAGCTAGGGCGGAGCTTGTCGCAGCTCCGAGACTTGGCAAGAAAATCAATAGCTTCTTGCATAGAAGGAACTGAGGTGGATGAGTTTGGAAGCAAGCTTTTCTGAACTCCTTTGAACAAAGATATGCAGTGTAAATATAATACACGTACAATGAGGCTCATCAAACGTGATACTTTCCTTCTTTAATTCTTGGTGCATATTTCATGTACATTTTGTGGCAGAGAAAGAAATATGATCCAAGTATCAAAATCACTATTTCCCTTTTAATTATTGAAATGGATATATGCTTTGACCTTAGCTTGATACAATATACTTTTTTTCAAGATGGGCACGCAATCCAATGGTTATATTCTTGAATGTCTTCTACGGCAAATGCGGTCTCCATCCGAAAGCGGCGTGTCGACCTCACCTCACCGGCACATGCAGACTCGCTTTGCCCTTTGCTTTTGGTCATTGACTTTTGCCTTGTCGTGTCCCCCATAGGGCAGCAAATTCAGCATCTCGTGGTCCTCTGTGTAGTCCTTGATCAGAGCGTTTTAAGATAGCAAGTGAAGGTCAGACCAGGCGTCTACCCTGGACATAAACGATGTGCGATACTTTAACGCCACATTTCCACGCTCTAGAACGTCGAAACCAAAGGTTAAGCTAACCAAATGTATGTAATGAAATATAAATCTCGTAAGTAAGTGACGTAAAATACTTTAACAACTTCAGTTTCTTCTGTTAAACGTTATCATCGACGCACGTCTTTTTAAATGCTCGATTCATTACTTCGTTTGAGCTCGAGCTCAAACGAACCACTAGAGAATATATTTTTCTAATGACTTTTTTTTCCATGAACTATTACATATATTACGTAGATGAGCTCTTATGTTTTAATCGCGAGACCTTCTCTATCATACAAAATCGGCATCGTGGTAATTACGCTTGAACAGCTGTAAGCTAACGAAAAGCATCTCCCCTATATTAACCTAGTCATATAAGTCTAAACAATCAACAGCACAAAGTACAAATTTGCACCAAATTTGTCGGAAAATAAGTACGTAATCTTTGTTGGTATGGGGCCGCACTGCATAACATTACATAACAAAGTCACCTAAAAATAAACAAAATCGAAGGACAAGTGGCTTAGGACCAAATGAAATTGCAATATAAGGCCTATATTTTCATGCCACACAGTCTTAAATATTTGAACAGCCAGGAAAAAGAAAAAAAAGGAAAAAACATACGCGTAGCTTGTCATTTCTGACTGGGAGCGTCGTCGTTTTCGCGTTCCCGTTTGGTGAATCTTTCTCGGATCTCTCCATCCCCAAAAAGAATTCAACGGTGCACTGCTTGTTGCCTTCTTGAAGTTCGACATTTTGGCATGACTCTTTGACCATATGGACGTGTACCTTCCCACCACGCGGCCGTTTTTTTAAGGATTTTTGGGGAACGGATCCTGGATCTCTCAATGACCGTAGGATAACGAGAGAGCGAAATTTGCCCGTTTGATCGCAAAGTCCTTAAATTTTTGTGTGCCGTGACGCTTTGCATGGAAGGTATGAAAAGTTACAAGAAATTACGCCCGTTAAGAACCGAGAATCCCTTTCTCAAGAGAGTTTGTATAGAAGTTACGAAAATAACAAGAAATTACGGGCCGTTAAGACCTGGGGATCCTCTCTCACTTCAAATTTTCGATGATGTTGGTCTTCTTTAAGGCCTTTTAGAAGTTCATCTTTTTCCTAATTTCCGTAGTCGATGGTAGTATACGGTAATTCATCGAGGGTACATAAAAAGGAGCGTCTTAATAACGGTCATCTTCTAATACTTACCAACTCTTTCAAGCATTCATCGGTACCGAGAAAGCTGTTTTTTTTTTCATAACAAAATAGTAGAATTTTCGTGGGATTGAATAATCGCATTTGTTCAAGTAGCGAAGTTAATATGTCTCCAAAGGTGATTCCCACGGAAATCGAATGAACAAGCTTTAATTTAGTTAAAACAAAGTTAAACCAAGATGAGCATTTTTATGCTCCTTTTCTTTGTTACATCAATGTGCACCAAATATGTGCCAAGAATCAAGGAATGAAAGAATCATGTTAATGCGCCTAACTTGTACATGTACATTATGTACCAGCTACTATCTTGTTCAAAAAGAGTTTCAGAAAAGCTTGCTTCCGAATTCCTCCACCTCGATGCGCTCTAAGCAAGAAGCCATTGATTTTCTTGCCAGGTCTCGGAGCTGCGACAAGCTCCGCCCCAGCTTCATTGCCACCTTCATCTCGAACATCTCTCCGTCCTCTCGCCTGTCATAGTCTCGCTTTTCGTGCGTTGCTTCGATCGTCTCTTCCATGAGCGCGAAGAACCCGGTGCAGTTTCTGTACATCTCCACGACCATGCCGACTTGTCCCCCGTGCTCGAAGCCGTTGACGATAGCTGCCATTGCACCAGCACTGGCGGCCACCATCATGGCCATCGACCCGCCGAAGGCCGAGCTGGCTGCGGCGATGCGGGCGAGTAAAGGACCTGAAACTGCCAACATCTTATTCAGTTTTAGCACCAAGTTTCCGAGCCTCAAGTAGTCTTTCTTGTCTTCGCTCTTGAGGACTTGGACGATTGCTCTCATCTCCACTTCCAGTTCCTCGCTCCATCCATTTCGCTCCGTGTTCATGAAGGTTTTTCGCCTTCGTGATTGGCGGCGGTTGTTGGAAACTCTAGGCCACCACACGGCGGGCTCAAATTTCACGGGGAACTTCTCGATCATCTTTCCGAGCAGAGCCAGTGGATAAGCTCTATCGAGCGCCAGCACCTTCTCCATCATCTCCTTCACGTCTGACTCAGTCGGAGACTGGAGTGCTAGCATAGATTTGATCTCGCTCTGAAGTTGCTTGAACAACCTCGAGGCGTTGCGCTGCTCTTCGGCCAGCTGCGAGGGCTGGATTTTGCTCATCACGAGCGACATTCCGGTGGCGGCAGTAAATAAGAGAGTGGAGCACGCTCTTAGCGATGGAGCTGGCATGGCAGCCGAGATGGCCGCCGCGGTGGCGGCGGTGAGGGTCATCATGTTGACCGAGTTCAGCAGGAGCTTGTTCCAGTTGTCCCGCTGCTTGCCGATGTTATCGTGCATCTCCACCCTGTCCTCGACAGCTTCCAGGATCGCGTAGAGCTTCGTACTCGTCTCAACAGAACCAGTAGGCGATTGGCTAGGCGAACGGCGTGGCTCGGAAAGCCTAACATTCTCCGCGACGTCCATTTGCAAGGGTTCCGTGATGGTGTATCCGTTCCTGTTGCTGAACTCCTCGACCAGCTTTTGCGTCATCGCCGAGCTCGGATCGTGAAGGCGGAGTTTGGGGAGCCTCGGGACATGGATCGAAGCTGAGATTAGTAAGTCGAGATCTCTTCACTCACATTACTCCTCCGGTCTCGATGATCACCCCTAACATTATAGGATGGAATGGTGAGCAACGAGTGCGATTCGATAGGTGTCATAATAGGTCCAAACACGTCTACCGCCATGACCCACCAGGCACATGTTAGACCCAACCCAAGATTAGTAATGATCCAAACACTCGATCGCACGCAGGTAATACGAGTTCAAAGTTCGTTTTAGCGAGCAGGAAGGTAAGTCCGGATCTCTTCACTCTCATTACCCCTTCCGTTTTGATGATCACACTGTTGTGATAGGACGGAATGGCGCGTGACAACACGTGCGATTCAACAGGTATCATAATAGGTCCAAGCACACACCTGCAACCTACCTAACATCGAGAGAAAGTCAGATTTTATGTTTGCCCATATGATTGGACGGAATCACATGAATTTCACATTTACGTAGAAAGTCCAAGCATCTTTTAACCGAGGGTTTCCATTCAACAGGCAGCGTACCTTTTATGGAAACAAAGGTCAAGTCTTAGGGAGTTGAGGCGGGTCGGTAGCTAGATAGATGGAATTAGCTAGGTATTAATCTATGATCAAGCAGGTAATCTTCATTCTTTGAGAATAAGCAGGCGACATAAACCTTTGTCCTTATTATGTGAACATGATTCTGCACATGTAGAGAAGAGATTTTAATGCCGACCATGAACGATGACTCCTTTTGTTCGAGGAAATAGCCCAACTTCGTGGCAGAAAGTACAATATGATATAAGGGAAAGAAAGGAAAAGTATGCGCGATGACATAAACACTCCTTTTATTATTTATAAATGGGAAAATAACACAAATGATCCCTAAATTTTGGCTCAATTTGCAATGTGATCCTTGAATTTTTAATTTGTTCTATATAGTCCATGAATTTTAGCCCAATGTTTAATTTGATTTCTCAACTTTAAAATTGTTCAATATAGTCTCCGGACTTTTGGTACATGTTTAATTTAATCCCTAACTATATGAAAATGCTCAATATTATCCCTAAACTTAAATTAATGGAAGGACATTATTGAATATTTTCGTATAGTTTAGGGACTAAATTGAATATATAACAAAAGTTCAAGGACAACATTGAATAAATTAAAAGTTCATGGACCACATTGCATATTGAAGTAAGATTCGGGGACCACATTGAATAAATTTAAAGTTTAGGGATTATATCGCATATTTGACCAAAGTTTAGGGACTATTTGTATCATTATCACTTTTTATAAATATATGTAAAATAAGGTTATAAGTGAGAGAGAATGATAAGTTTGTTTGTTAGTACACAAATCCCTCCAAATACTTCGAGTCCCTCCATACTCGTGGTGGCTTGAAGGGATTTAAGTTGTACATGGAATTGACCTAACCAATCCTTTTGTGATGGCTCTGAGCACTGCAAGCCCACGCCAGACCACCGGTAAGGGCCTACTTGCCTTGGCCTCGGCGAGAGCGAAGACCCTTGCTTGTGGTCGTGGCAACCTTTGCCACCATCGGGTGTGGATCACTTGGCCCTCACAACCTTCCATAGTGGTTGTGAGGATTGCTGTGGCCACCACTAGGCAAGGGCAGGGGCACTTGCTCGAATCTAGACAAGGGCAAGTAGGCCTTTGCCTAGTTGGGGCGAGGGTTGGCCGCCTTGCCACGGCCAAGGTGAGGGTCATTGACCCTCGCTGATGACAAAGAGGGTGACTTGTTTTGCCCCTAGCCCTTACTTGTTTTTATTTTCAATTTCATATTTCTTTTCAATTTTTTCAAATTATTACATCATAGGCGTAAATTGACGTCATTTTGTTCCAAAAAGCCACACGAGTTGGAAAAAATAATCACAAAACCACATGTGCATTTCCGTTCATTGGAAATTTCTGAGACTTGATGGGAAGACTGAAGTGCACAAATTTAATAAATTTCAGGACTTACATGCACGAAGTGAAAGTTCTAGAACACAAAATTGACAAGTTTAGGAACTGCGATCATAATTTTTCCCTTCCTTTTTTCTTTACATTTTGGGAATTTCTCACCTCACAAGGTCAACCAAATATCATTCCTACCAATGTTGACATATACACCAAAAAGTAGTTTGGATCTGGCATGGTAGAAGGCGTTGAAAGTGGATCGAGTCTTTCATATATTTTTGTTTATTTAATGTCACAAAAAAAAAGAATGAGAAAATGAGGAAAGAAACCCCATACACCATTCCTTTATTTATTTTATTATTATTTTTTCTTTTGGTCAATAAAAACAAAAATGAATCTATACATTGTATTTCCAAAAGAAAAATACAAAAATGAAAAAAAAATCAGAAAAATATAATCCATATTTAAAGATGGAGATTCTTATGGAGCCCTATAGAAAAGAAAAGAGAACTCGTCAATTAAAATTGAGTAATTGCTTTAGAAATAAGTCTGCCCGGAGTGAAGAAATAGTCTTACAAATTTGACTCCTATTTGTATAATTCAACCAAAAGTGGGCTTTGTATTTTTTTAATGGCTTTCCCAAATTACCCCTACGTCAACTAATAAGAAAATAAAATAAAAAAGGTATAATTACCATTTTCAATAACTTTCATTTGTCGAGGAAATTATCCATTCGATCGTAAAGCTATTGTGCAGTTGTCAATCGGGTCCTAAATTTCTGATTTTGCCAATTTTTACTATGCTTTCATGCGCAATTCCAATGTAATTATTTCAGTCAATTCTCTCGAAACTCGCAAACATGATAGTGTACTACGCTAAACAACCGACGATAACTAGACCGCTCCGTCGGTGATTTTTAAAACGAAAATTGATCGAAATGATTACAACTTTAATAGTGCACATATGTTTAGGAGCAAATTGGTAAAATTGAAAGGTCTAGAACTAAATTGACATTCATACAATAAATTTAAGATTAATTTGGTAATTTTGCCTCCATTTATCTCCCTTTTTGTTTCCAAAATTTAGTCTTGCATCAAAACTTAAAACTCTAGATTATTCTCTCCATGAACTACTCAATTAACAAATATTTAATAACTACCAATTGCGCGTAAAGTAACCCATCCCCACATGGTCTCCCACGTTCTCCTTTTTATTTAATCAATAATAATTTTAATTAAGATTTTCATGGGTACTTGAACATTGCATTAACAAGTCAGAAAGAGCTCGCAGTGATTGGTGGATCTTTCAATGCCTTTGCTTAGACACTTTAAAATATTAATTAAAAATGTATACATGACAATGCTAATAAATAACATTTAATGTCTTTAGGTATAGAAAAAAACAAATAAATTAATGATAAAATGGAATCTTTAATGCTAACCCAGCGCAAAGCTCGTGCCCTTTCTGCGTGAAGGCAATCATGAGAACACGAAGTTTCCGCACGGTCCGCGAATTTGTCAATATATACTATATGCTCTAGTAAAATTGTTGGTACACTGAGATTGATTTACATAATTTATTTATAAAATAATGTGCTGATATTCTAATGGAGTGATGAATGCATCCCCACTTGATTAATGACCAATTTTATTGTGCGACATCATCATCGATATTTAAGAAATTCTTACTATATCTAGCATTCTTAGTTTTCGGGTTTTGTTCGAAAATGGAAATTGTAGATTTTAAAATTAAGGATGAAATTGATACAATGGTGGAAAACAGGAAAATTACCAAAAAGTCCTAAACTTTTTGCAATTGTGCCAATTCAGCCATAAACTTTTTTTTTTTTTTTTGTCAATTCAGTCCTAAACATTTTGTAAACTAGCCAATTCAGTCCTTTTGACCGGCCGGTTGATTGATATGGCCGCCGATCGGCGCCCACGTGAAAATATTTTAATATTTTTTTATTATTTTAGAATCTTTTTTCCTTTTTTTTTTTTTTTTTTTTTTCTCCCCCCGGCCTATCTGCGTGAAGGCAATCATGGAGGGCTTTCAGCAGCGATTTGGCCCAACTCGTGAGGCGAGATTGGCCATACGCCGCTGGCGAGGGCGGATATTGTAATGGACAAGGCAGCTCCGCCTTGACCGGGAGCTGGGCAAGCTCGCCAAAGGCTTACTATATCTAGCATTCTTGGTTTTCGGGAGTTAGGTGGCTCGCAAGATCTAAAATTAAGGGAGCTTGCCCAATGGTGGGCGGGGTGGAGCTCGCCTTGGTTGGGTGAGCTCTTGGTTGCCCGCCCGATCTGGGATAGGTGACATCTTGGGAAGTGCCCATATCTCTGTCATGCCTCGAACCCTACGGCCAAGAACATCGTGCTTATGGTCATTTATGATCGACGTCTCGAGGGACTCGTTGCCCGATCCTTTTCTTTTTATCTTTGAATTCATAGCCGGAAATAATAACCAATACAATAAACCCAGACAATAATCAAATCGGGGATAGCGAGAGGAAAACCGGTCATAACAAAAGCCAATTTTTTTAAATTTATTTATATAATCGATTAACCCTAGGAACATACTTACAAGCCCACTTGAGCTTTTCCACAAAAAGCCAGCAAAAAGATAATAAAAAATAAAGGCTAGGGTTAATCTACTTCATCCAAAGATCAACTTCAGGCCTAACTCTTAAGAACCAACCAAAATTTGTGGTACTCCAAACTGCATAGGGAGCAATGACATGCTAAAATCCACGAAAAGGTTTAACAACAACAAATGAGATAAAATCTCAATAAATTAACGGCTTAAACTCCACTTAGGAGGCCAACTCGCCTTTGGGGGTCCCCAATCAAGCAATAAAGCATCAAAAGCAACATCATTAAACAATCACGGGCATCCTTACCTCGCTTTGATACACTGTTGATGAAATAAACATGTCACATACTTGAAGCATTTAAAGAGATTTCCCATGCATCAATGCATCACGGATCTGGCGTGTCTCGATTATAAGATAGAATCCACTTGAGGACATCCCATCATGCCTAGCAGTTTCTATCATATAATCAGGCACTATGCATCATACGTATTCTAGTTATTACGCCTCCTCAAGGACACTACACATCAAGCGATCTGTAACAAGATAGCAATCTTCCGGCATGACCGGACTCCATCCCATACTGTTGGGCACAGCTAAATCAAACGAACTATAATAAGACGGCATTTCAATACGGCAACATCAAACGATTTACAATAAGATGGTATCCCGTAAGGAGTATCGAATCTACCATCGGGCCGTAATTCGGCATTTGGAGTATCGGTTATCCGAGATAATTTCAAGTATCCGATAAAATCGAGTGCGACCACGCAACATACCTCGATAAATCGGGCATCGTTAGCGATCTATAGCAAGACAGCTTCAGCGCGTGTAACCACACGAGCACACAAGCATTACGGCCAATTATTATCTTTTCAATTAGCCCATGCATCCATGAATGGTGCTCATACAATGCCGCATAACAAATCAAGTGGTCACTCATGTAAACAAATCAATCAATTCTTGCAAGTTTCGATGCCAAACATGTTTATCAATCACAAAGCATCGGTATCATTTCCTGGCATAATAATAAAATAGTTTAATTCCAAAAATCTCATAAGATTTCCTTAAAAACTTCCGTTTAAAATAATTTATCATATAATTAAATTCTGACGATTCACGGCATAATCGCCACCATTCAAGCATAGAAATCATAATTTGAGATTAAAAATTTTGCGAAATAATAATAAATAAATTCAGAAATTAATTATTTTATAATAATATATTAACATTTAAATTCAAACATAATTTATTTTCAAAGATTAAAATATTTTCTCGAATCATAATCATTCAAATCATTGCCATATATCCCAACTTATATGGCGAAATCCAACATTGGCATCACAACTTGTGCATAAAACAATCACAATTTGATATTAAAAATCATTCCAAAATATTAATTTTTAATTTTCGAAAATCATATAATTTATTAATAAATATAATTTTTTCAATAAAATATTATTATTTAATTCAGAAAATTAATTTATTTAATAAAATAAATAGTAATGATAAAGTAATAGATAACTTATCATCAACATAGCGATAACTTATAGTGAACACAACAATAGCATATCACACAAATAATCATAGCTTATAGAACAAACCGATAACCTATCGTTAAAATTTACCGATAACTTATCATTTAATTACCGATAACCTATCATCACATCTAATGATAACTTATTATCCACCAATAACTTATCACCAACAATTATCTAATAATTTAACGATAACTTATCGCATAATCCCACTTAACCAGCTGTAAACTTAGCTTAAACTTAAACTAAACTACTCTAAGCAAGTTTAACACCCTAAATGAGAGATTAGGGGTTAACTTACTCGTTTAACGATGGCGTTAACACGAGAACGACGGCGACAACGCAGGCTCGCTCGTGGCGGCTCCGGTTTTGCGTTACAAGCGACGAATGGCGGCAATCCGGGCGCGGCGAAGGAGTGGCTGCTGTGGTGGCTGGTCGGGGCTGCTTGGGGGCTGTTCCGGGCGTGAAATGGTGGCTGGTGGTGTCGGCTAGGTGGCTGGGACGGCAGTGGACAAGCGGCTCAACCGGCAGGTGCAACCGGCGAGCAACGAAGCTAGAAACGCAGTTGGAAAACAGCCGGCGATGGGCTGTAGGGCGGTGCTGCACGGCTAGGGAGGAGCTGGGGTGGCGGTGGTTTGGTGGCGGGGTGAAGCGGCTCTTGGTGTGGCTCTTTCTGGTGAGAAATGGACTGGTCCGGTGACTGGAAACGAAGAAGCGAGAAGCAGCAGAAGCCAGCGGAAAGCAGAAGCCGAAGGAAAGAAGGAAAAGAAGAAAGGAAGAAGAGGAGTGGGTGGGGCTGCTGGAAAGCGGGGAAGGTCAGCCAGCGGGGGTGTGGTGGGGGGGCGTGGGGCAGGGGAGGAGGAGGAAGAGAGAGAAAGTGGGTCAATCATGATTCCACACAAAATATCTTCCCATTTCTTTTATAAATTTTTTCAAATTTAATCCTTTAAGTTACCCTTTTGTCATCGGCCCGAGCACCAAATTACGGGTTGACTCATTCTTATCGAGCCTTGATAGTCGGCCCCCGTGGACGCGAGGCTCAACGGGCTTTGCTCGAATCACTTCTATTTCTCGCGTTGAATTTTTTATTTTTCAATCTTTTCTTGAAATTGGAATTTTCGATGGCCAATTCGTAAAAATTACGAGGCGACGTTCTATGATTCGGGTGTGAAATCCTTGAGTATTCGACACTCAAAATCGGATCATACCGTGATTGAAATCAATCAATCGCAGCTATAGTATATTCAAACTAATGGGCAATTTGTTGGAAGTATATACCTCGATAGCATTTCCCCATTGATTAGTATTCCCTAAGTGATCGGATCAGTATGAGAATTAATTAATAGAGCGTCGATTTAAATCATCATTTTATAAATCTGCAAATTGGGTCGAATTTTCAGGATATCACATGTACGCTAAAGGATAAAACCAGGAAATCAAAAGATGAGATGCACCAAAATGAATAATATCTCGAGTGAATTAATTCATGATTATTCAATAATTCTTGAAGTAGTTTTTCCACTTTTGTATGTAAGTTTGTGAGCAACTTTTATATTATTTTAAAAACGCCGGTCAAAGTAGGCCTACTTCTTGCTTAAACATACTTACATACTAATGCGATAACATTACAGTGGCTCTTTAAATAACCATAACATTTATGACATTACTCGTTTTTCATGACTTTGAAGTTTACTTATGTAAAGTAGATTGTCTTCATAAAAAGTACGTGCCGCATTATTCAACGGCTAAGATTAGCAAGAAATATAATTAATATCTAACTATGCTTTTTATCCATCCTTTTGCCGTTCGGACTTGACATTTTCAAGCAAAGCAGGCAAAAGTTCACCCTGTATCGAATTGACTCGCCCACACATTATAGCCAATTCGAAGGAAAAATCAAAAAGTCAAACGCCCGAAAAATTGTTGACTGGATCGCAAAAATAATGAACTCAATCCAAAACTGACCAATGCGAAATTGGAAATCGACCCGACCGAGACCCGACACTCTGTGAATTCCAGAAAACTCCATTTCAAGAAATGGTCAGACCTAGTTTGCCAATTAATTTGTCATATCAGCAATATCTAATTATCTATATAGTCTAGCGAATCAATATCAAAGGCCCATTCATAGCAAGAGCATATCATATGTAATTGGAATTGGGTTCGCCAATAAATATGAATAATTAACTAATTATTTCCACAAAATAAATCCCCATATACGTGTGTGTGAGTGAGTGAGTGAGAAAGAGCTGTAAGTGGGAAAGGGTAGAGAGGTCTAACTATTGGGCCTATACAAATTGACAAAAGAGGCACAACCTCACGGGACGGTGGCGCATGTCGCATGCGGTAGTAGTAAATGCTTTTCTAAATCCATTCTATTTGACCAAATTAATTTTAAGATTTACACTAATCAGAACTAGATTAATGGTAATATCATGAAATTTGAACATATGATAACAATTTTATTTATCAAAGAATATAGTCATCCATGTTCATTTCATCGAGTAGGACAAATTCTATTTATGCGAAAGCGATTTTTCACAATTCTAGCGACAAAATAAGTGACGTAAGTATTACCCAAAACTAAAAAATATACTGATACTGATTTTCAGAATTATTATATTACTGTGCTTGTTTAAATGTTCCATTCATGTATTAGGAAGTGATTAACAAAATTTACGACCTCTTCAATTGGATGTTTGACTTGTACAAAATCAAATAATAGAAAAGGTCAGACCCCAGGGGCAGGGTCAACACCTTGTGTTCTACAGTCGAATATTCAACAATCACGACCTCTTCCTTTTACAGCGCCTACGCGTACTTCTCACATATAAATACGAACCCCAACCTCCTTAACCAAAACCACTTCAATCCTCAAACAAGCATTCCTCTCAAAATCATCACATTCACCCCCTTGAAACACACACAAAAGATTAACAGCAACACAAGACTCATCACCTTCATCAATGGCCGCTTTACAAGCTTCCTCTCTCTTAGTTTCTTCTTCTTCTTCTTCTTCTTCGGGTTGTTCTTCAAAGAGAATGATCACCGCATCGATCCAAGCCCCGAAGCCCTCGAGACCCCGGCTCGCTGATCCAAGCTTGATGATCACGAAGAAGCTAGTCGAGGAATTGAGAACCAGGAATGGTTACTCCTTTGCGGAGCCATTACAAATGGACATCGCCCAGAAAGATAGGGCTTTGGAGCCGCGCCTATCGCCTACTCCTTCAATTGAAACCATCACGAAGCTCCATGCAATCTTGGAGGCTGTCGAAGATAGAGTGGAGATGCACAATAACATCGGCGAGCAGCGAGACAACTGGAACAAGCTCCTGTTGAACTCGGTCAACATGATGACTCTCACTGCCACAACCATGGCGGCCATGGCTGCGGCTACGCCGGCTCCGTCGCTGAGAGCATGCTCGGCTCTCTTGTTTACTGCGGCCACTGGGATGTCGCTCGTGATGAGCAAAATCCAGCCCTCACAGTTGGCCGAAGAGCAACGCAACGCCTCAAGGTTGTTCAAGCAGCTCCAGAGCGAGATCAAGTCGATACTTGCACTCCAATCTCCATCTGCGTCAGACGTGAAGGAGATGATGGCGAAGATGCTGGCCCTTGATAGGGCTTATCCGCTGCCTCTGCTCGGAGCAATGCTCGAGAAGTTCCCTGCGAAATTCGAGCCTGCCGCATGGTGGCCTAGGGTTTCCAACAACTGCCGCCAATCTCGAGGGTGGAAAACCGTTGCGAACACCGAGAGAAATGGATGGAGCGAGGACCTAGAAGTGGAGATGAGAGCGATCGTCCAAGTCCTCAAGAGCAAAGACAAGCAAGACTACTTGAGGCTCGGGAATTTGGCTCTAAAATTGAATAAGATAATGGCAGTTTCAGCTCCTTTGCTAACAGGCATTGCCGCAGCTGGCTTTCGGCCTTCGGTGGCTCAACAGCCACAACAGTGGCAGCCATTGCTGGTGCGATGGTGGCGATCATCAACGGATTCGAGCATGGAGGTCAAGTCGGCATGGTCGTGGAGATGTACAGAAATTGCGCGGGGTTCTTCGATCTTATGGAAGAGACGATCGAAGCGACGCTCGAAGAGGAAGAGTACAGCAAGAGAGAGAATGGAGAGCTGTTCGAGATGAAGGTGGCCATGAAGCTAGGGCGGAGCTTGTCGCAGCTCCGAGATTTAGCACGAAAATCAATGGCTTCTTGTATCGAAGGGACCGAGGTGGATGAGTTTGGAAGCAAGCTTTTCTGAACTCCTTTGAACAAAGATATACAGTGTATAGATGATACATGTACAATGAGGCTCATCAAACATGATTTTTTCATTCTTTAATTCTTTGTAACAATTAATTCCACAAAAGAACTAATTAAAGGCATTAATTGATAAGCGGGTCTGATTTTCACAACCACATTTCATTCCATTAATTAATTAGCCTGTTGGTATTTTCATTTTTTTAGTTTTCCTATGTAAATAATTGTCAAACGGACAATGCTTTTATTATATAATATGGTAGCAAAATGTTTTGTACTAAAGGCATTTTCTAAGACAAAATGAGTCCATCACTATTATATATAAATGTGAAAAATAAAGTGTTTTAATTCTTATCATATGAAATAAATGATAAAGCTGCCAGTTGGGAAAAAATCGTTTGTAAAATATGGTATTAAGATACTATCACGATATTGATTGGGTCATATGATTCTATTTCCACAAATTCTCAAATCTTGATTAAATTCTGAAGTGATATGTTCTCCGAGTCTGGTTTCGATCCATATAAAATTCGATATGTTATCTAATTTAGGTATTTTATAATTTTACCAAACGATTAAGCAATTTCATAAGGCCATGCTTTTAATTTTTTATGAACGTTAGATGTGTAAAGAAAAACGCAGGGCAATGCGTCATACCTTTTTCACGATGTGGACACACTCAAATGGTTGAATTCTTAAATGTCTCTTACAGCAAAAAACGGGTCTTCATGCGAGGGCGGCTTTGAATTTTCTCAAAGAGTTGACCATTCTTGCAAATGCAGTTTCTCTTTGCCCTTTGTTCTTGGGCGTTGACTTTTCTTTTTTTTCCATCCTGGAGCAGCAATTTGGGCATACTTTGTAGTATTTAAAAGCTCACTCAAAAGTTTAAATTAATAAGTAGAGCAAAATCACATGTACAAGAAAAGCATACAAATCCATGGACAATTGATGTGGGATATTTAATATAGCACTATGACTTTTCTATTTCTGATTCCAAAAAGGTTTTTCACGTAAAAATATACACGTCTTCTTCTTTGATTTTTCTCTTTTACATTTCATGTTTTTGACCCTATCGGCTTAAACTTTTGGGATGGATATTCTAATATGTGTCAAATTTTGTAGCTAAAGATGGTTCTGTCTTCTATAACGTGTGTTCCTGTGTGTTCCTTTAAACGCTCGAATTGTTTAGTCTGAATTTCACTTCTAATTTTTCACATTTTAGCCATATCTACGAACGGATGCCATAATATCACGGTGGGTCTTTAGGTAACCTTTACATTTATGACATCACTCATTTTCGTGGCTTCAAGGTTTACTTGTTTAAGATAGATTGTCTTCGTAAGAGTATGCGTTGCGTTTTTTTAATGAATAAGATTAACAAGAAATATAATTAAAATCTGACTATGTTTTTTAACCACCCTTTTGTCTTGACATTTTCAAGCAAAGCGGACCAAAGTTCACCCTGCATGAAATTGACTAACTCACACATCATAGCCAATTTGAAGGAAAAGCCAATAAGTCAAATGCCCTAAATTTAAGTTGACTAGATCGCTAAAATAATGTACTGAAGGCAAAACTGACCAATGCAAAATTGGAAACCGACCCGCTACCAAAACCCGATACTCTGTGAATCGGAGAAAACTTCATTTCAAGAAATGGTCAAAGCGATATGTCTATAGTCTAGCAAGAGCAATACGTTATTCGAATTGGGTCTGCAATAACTATGAATGGTTAATTTGTTATAGAGCAATATCATACGTAATTCGATTTGGGTTCCCCATTAAATACGAATATTTGATTTATATTTCTGAAAAAATCACTAAAAAATAATGTATGTGAATTATAAGTGGGAAAGGATTGAGAGGTCTAACTATTTGGGCTAGCAAAGTTGACAAAAGAGGCAAAGGTTCACGAGCCGAGGGCGGCATGTGGTAATAGTAAATGATTTCATAAGTTCATTCTATTTGACTATATTAATTTCAAGATTTATGCAAATCAAAACTATATTAATAATTATATCGTGAAATCCGACCATATGATAACGCTTTTTTAATGAAAGAATATAGTCATCCGAATCCTATATATTGTCTGTGTAATGTTACCACCCCTTTTATTTATGCAAACGTGATCTATCATAGGTATTACCCAAAAGGAAAAGATACACCGACACCGACACCGATTTTTGAAATTACGATATTAAATAACGTGACAAATTGTCATTCTAAAAATTAGATATGACTCGCGTGTTTAGATGTATACTTACAATGCGTCGTAATTCATTAAAGTACCAATTAATATTATGATGAGAACATGTGTTATAACTTATTACTACAGTTAATCGTGATTCTATTTCATAAGTCACGTATGTATGGGGTGATGCAAAAAATATTTACATAGCGTTTCATGTTTGAAGTGTACAAAATCAAACAAAAGAATAGAAAAGGTCAGCCTAATGGGCCGAGTCAACCCGTGTTCGTCAGTCAACATTTTCAACAGCTACGACCTCTTCTCTTCCCATTTACATCGCTTGCTTCAGCATATAAGTACAACCCAGATGAACCTCCGACCTCCATAGCCAAACCCACTCCAATTCTCTTTCAATCCTCTTAAGAACCATCAAATTCACACCCTCGAAACACACACACAAAAGATTAACAGCAACACAAGACTTGTCCCCTTCATTAATGGCTGCTTTGCAAGCTTCCTCTCCCTTAGTTTCTTCTTCTTCTTCCTCTTCGGGTTGTTCTTTGAAGAGAACGATCGCCGCTTCGATCCATGTCCCGAAGCCCTCAAAGCTCAGCCTTGCTGATCCGAGCGCTGTGATCACGAGGAAGCTAGTCAAGGACTTGAGCACCAGGAATGGTTACCCCTTCGCGGAACCGCTACGGATGGACGTCGCCCGGAAAGATAGGGTTTTGGAGCCGCGCCTATCGCCTAATTCTTCCATCGATAAGACCGCAAAGCTCTATGCGATCTTGGAGGCCGTCGAAGATAGAGTGGAGATGCACGATAACATCGGTGAGCAGCGAGACAACTGGAACAAGCTACTGTTGAACTCGGTCAACATGATGACCCTCACTGCCGCCACCACGGCGGCGATGGCTGGGGCTGCGCCGGCTCCATCGCTGAGAGCATGCTCCGCTCTCTTGTTTACAGCGGCCACTGGGATGTCGCTTGTGATGAGCAAAATCCAGCCCTCGCAGCTGGCCGAAGAGCAACGCAATGCCTCAAGGTTGTTCAAGCAGCTCCAGAGCGAGATCAAGTCGATTCTTGCGCTCCGATCTCCATCTGAGTCAGACGTAAAGGAGACGATGGCAAAGGTGCTGGCCCTTGACAGGGCTTATCCGCTGCCTCTGCTCGGAGCGATGCTCGAGAAGTTCCCTGCAAAATTCGAGTCCGCCACATGGTGGCCCAAGGTTTCCAACAACCACCGCCAATCGCGAGGGCTGAAAACCGTCACGAACAACGAGCGAAATGGATGGAGCGAGGACCTAGAAGTTGAGATGAGAGCGATCGTCCAAGTCCTCAAGAACAAAGACAAGCAAGACTACTTGAGGCTCGGGAATCTGGTGCTAAAATTGAACAAGATATTGGCGATTTCAGCTCCTTTGCTAACGGGCATCGCCGTGGCCAGCTTGGCCTTTGGCGGCTCGACGGCCACAACGGTGGCGGCCATCACTGGTGCTATGGCAGCGATCATCAACGGCTTTGAACACGGAGGTCAAGTCGGCATGGTCGTGGAGATGTACAGAAACTGTGCAGGGTTCTTCGGGCTAATGGAAGAGACGATCGAAGCGACGCTCGAAGAGCGAGACTACATCAAGAGAGAGAACGGAGAGATGTTCGAGATGAAGGTGGCGATGAAGCTAGGGCGGAGCTTGTCGCAGCTCCGAGACTTGGCAAGAAAATCAATAGCTTCTTGCATAGAAGGAACTGAGGTGGATGAGTTTGGAAGCAAGCTTTTCTGAACTCCTTTGAACAAAGATATGCAGTGTAAATATAATACACGTACAATGAGGCTCATCAAACGTGATACTTTCCTTCTTTAATTCTTGGTGCATATTTCATGTACATTTTGTGGCAGAGAAAGAAATATGATCCAAGTATCAAAATCACTATTTCCCTTTTAATTATTGAAATGGATATATGCTTTGACCTTAGCTTGATACAATATACTTTTTTTCAAGATGGGCACGCAATCCAATGGTTATATTCTTGAATGTCTTCTACGGCAAATGCGGTCTCCATCCGAAAGCGGCGTGTCGACCTCACCTCACCGGCACATGCAGACTCGCTTTGCCCTTTGCTTTTGGTCATTGACTTTTGCCTTGTCGTGTCCCCCCATAGGGCAGCAAATTGAGCATCTCGTGGTCCTTTGTGCAGTCCTTGATCAGAGCGTTTTAAGATAGCAAGTGAAGGTCAGACCAGGCGTCTACCCTGGACATAAACGATGTGCGATACTTTAACGCCACATTTCCACGCTCTAGAATGTCGAATCCAAAGGCTAAGCTAACCAAATGTACGTAATGAAATATAAATCTCGTAAATAAGTGACACAAAATACTTTATCAACTTCAATCTTTTCTATTAAACTTTATCATCGATGCACGCGCTTTTTAATGCTCGATTCATTACTTCGTTTGAGCTCGAGCTCAAACGAACCACTAGAGAATATATTTTTCTAATGACTTTTTTTTCCATGAACTATTACATATATTACGTAGATGAGCTCTTATGTTTTAATCGCGAGACCTTCTCTATCATAAAAAATCAGCATCGTGGTAATTACGTCGGAACAGCTGTAAGCTAACGAAAAGCATCTCCCCCTAGATTAACCTAGTCATAGAAGTCTAAACAATCAACAGCACAAAGTGCGAATTTGCACCAAATTTGTCAGAAAATAAGTACGTAATCTTTGTGGGTATGGGGCCGCACTGCATAACATTACATAACAAAGTCACCTAAAAATAAACAAAACCGAGGGACAAGTGGCTTAGGACCAAATGAAATTGCAATTTAAGGCCTATATTTTCGTGCCACACAATCTTAAATATATGAACAGCCGGGAAAAAGAAAAGAAAAGGAAAAAACATACGCGTAGCATGTCATTTCTGACTGGGAGCGTCGTCGTTTTCGCGTTCCCGTTTGGTGAATCTTTCTCGGATCTCTCCATCCCCAAAAAGGATTCAACGGTGCACTGCTTGTTGCTTTCTTGAAGTTCACATTTTGGTGTGACTCTTTGACCATATGGACGTATACCTTCCCACCACGCGGCTGTTTTTTCAAGGATTTTTGGGGAACGGATCCTGGATCTCTCAATGACCGTAGGATAACGAGAGAGCGAAATTTGCCCGTTTGATCGTAAAGTCTTTAAATTTTTGTGTGCCATGACGTTTTGCATAGAAGGTATGAAAAGTTACAAGAAATTACGGCCCGTTAAGAACGTGAATCCCTTTATCAAGAGAGTTTGTATAGAAGTTACGAAAATAACAAGAAATTACGGGCCGTTAAGACCTGGGGATCCTCTCTCACTCCAAATTTTCGATGATGTTGGTCTTCTTTAAGGCCTTTTAGAAGTTCATCTGTTTTCCTAATTTCCGTGGTCAATGGTAGTATACCGATAATTCATCGAGGATACGCGAAAAGGAGCATCTTAATAACGGTCATCTTCTAATACTTACCAACTCTTTCAAACATTCATTGGTACCGAGAAAGCTTTCTTTTTTTTTTTCATAACAAAATAGTAGAATTTTCGTGGGATTGAATAATCGCATTTGTTCAAGTAGCGAAGTTAATATGTCTCCAAAGATGATTCCCACGGAAATCGAATGAACAAGCTTTAATTTAGTTAAAACAAAGTTAAACCAAGATGAGCATTTTTATGCTCCTTTTTCTTTGTTACATCAATGTGCACCAAATATGTGCCAAGAATCAAGGAATGAAAGAATCATGTTAATGCGCCTAACTTGTACATGTACATTATGTACCAGCTACTATCTTGTTCAAAAAGAGTTTCAGAAAAGCTTGCTTCCGAATTCCTCCACCTCGATGCGCTCTAAGCAAGAAGCCATTGATTTTCTTGCCAGGTCTCGGAGCTGCGACAAGCTCCGCCCCAGCTTCATTGCCACCTTCATCTCGAACATCTCTCCGTTCTCTCGCCTGTCATAGTCTCGCTCTTTGAGCGTCGCTTCGATCGTCTCTTCCATGAGCGCGAAGAACCCGGTGCAGTTTCTGTACATCTCCACGACCATGCCGACTTGTCCCCCGTGCTCGAAGCCGTTGACGATAGCTGCCATTGCACCAGCACTGGCGGCCACCATCATGGCCATCGACCCGCCGAAGGCCGAGCTGGCTGCGGCGATGCCGGCAAGCAAAGGACCCGAAACTGCCAACATCTTATTCAGTTTTAGCACCAAGTTTCCGAGCCTCAAGTAGTCTTTCTTGTCTTCGCTCTTGAGGACTTGGACGATTGCTCTCATCTCCACTTCCAGCTCCTCGCTCCATCCGTTTTGCTGCGTGTTCGTGAAGGTTTTTCGCCCTTGCGATTGGCGGCGGTTGTTGGAAACTCTAGGCCACCACACGGCGGGCTCAAATTTCACGGGGAACTTCTCGATCATCTTTCCGAGCAGAGCCAGTGGATAAGCTCTATCGAGCGCCAGCACCTTCTCCATCATCTCCTTCACGTCTGACTCAGTCGGAGACTGGAGTGCTAGCATAGATTTGATCTCGCTCTGAAGTTGCTTGAACAACCTCGAGGCGTTGCGCTGCTCTTCAGCCAGCTGCGAGGGCTGGATTTTGCTCATCACGAGCGACATTCCGGTGGCGGCAGTAAATAAGAGAGTGGAGCACGCTCTTAGCGATGGAGCTGGCATGGCAGCCGAGATGGCCGCCGCGGTGGCGGCGGTGAGGGTCATCATGTTGACCGAGTTCAGCAGGAGCTTGTTCCAGTTGTCCCGCTGCTTGCCGATGTTATCGTGCATCTCCACCCTATCCTCGACAGCCTCCAGGATCGCGTAGAGCTTCGTACTCGTCTCAACAGAACCAGTAGGCGATTGGCTAGGCGAACGGCGTGGCTCGGAAAGCCTAACATTCTCCGCGACGTCCATTTGCAAGGGTTCCGTGATGGTGTATCCGTTCCTGTTGCTGAACTCCTCGACCAGCTTTTGCGTCATCGCCGAGCTCGGATCGCGAAGGCGGAGTTTGGGGAGCCTCGGGACATGGATCGAAGCCGAGACCGTTCTCTTCGAAGAACGAGCCGAGGAGGATGAAGAGGGGATCAAGAGAGAGGAAGCTTGTAAAGCGGCCATCGGCGGAGGTGATCAGCTTTGTGCGAGCGTTTTTGAGAGGATTGACTGAGAATTGGAGTGGTTCTGGCTATGGAGTTTGGAGGTTCGTATTGGTTGTACTTATATACGCTGAAGCAAGCAACCCGAATGGGAAGAGAACTGGTCATAGCTGTTGAATATGTTGACTGAAGAACACAGGGGTTGACTCAGCTCAATAGCTTGACGCGTTCAGATGCACTTTTTTATTTGCCTTTAGCTACAGCTTCAGCCGTCAAGTTCAACAATAACTGCGGTTTTAAGCTGATTCAAAGGTTCATTTTTCAAGCAGTTGCCCGGGTCTGGGGTCTGATCTCTTTTTGCTTATGCATAAAATTTACAAGAACCAATGACCCACCAGGGCACATGTTAGACCTAATCCAAGATTAGTAACTATTCAAACACCCGGTTGCACGTGGGGATACCAGTTCGAAATTCAGTTTTAGCTAGTGGGAAAAGTAAGTCGGGATCTCTTCGCTCGTTAACCCCTCCTGTCTCGGCGATTGCCCTATTGTGATAGGACGGAATGGCGTGCAACATGTGCCATTCTATAGGTGTTGTAATAGGTACGAACACGCCTACAACCGTGACCCACCTGGGCACATGTTAGACTTAACCCAAGATTAGTAATGATTCAAACACCCGATTGCCTGTGGACGATACAAGTTCAAAATTGGTTTTAGCGACCAGGAAAGGTAAGTCAAGATCTCTTCACTCTCGTTACTCCTCCCGTCTCGATGATCACCCTATCGTTGTAGGACGGAATGATGCGCAACGCGTGCAATTCAATAGGTGTCATAATAGGTCCAAACACGACTACCGCCATGACCCACCAGGCACATGTTAGACCTAACCCAAGATTAGTAATGATCCAAACACTCGATCGCACGCAGGTAATATGAGTTCAAAGTTCGTTTTTAGCGAGCAGGAAGGTAAGCCAGGATCTCTTCACTCTCATTACCCCTCCTGTCTTGGTGATCACGCTGTTGTGGTAGGACGGAATGGCGCATGACGACACGTGCGATTCAACAGGTATCATAATAGGTCCAAGCACACGTCTGCAACCTACCTAACATAGAGAGAAAGTCAGATTTTATGTTTGCCCATATAATTGGACGGAATCACATGGATTTCACATTTACGTAGAAAGTCCAAGCATCTTTTAACCAAGGGTTTCCATTCAACAGGCAGCGTAACTTTTATGGAAACAAAGGTCAAGTCTTAGGGAGTTGAGGCGGGTCGGTAGCTAGATAGATGGAATTAGCTAGGTATTAATCTATGATCAAGCAGGTAATCTTCATTCTTTGAGAATAAGCAGGCGACATAAACCTTTGTCCTTATTATGTGAACATGATTCTGCATATGTAGAGAAGAGATTTTAATGCCGACCATGAACGATGACTCCTTTTGTTCGAGGAAATAGCCCAACTTCGAGGCAGAAAGTACAACATCTTATAAGGAAAAGAAAGGAATAGAATGCGGGATGACATAAACACTCCTTCTATTATCTATAAATGGGAAAATAACACAATGATCTCTGAAATTTAGCTCAATTTATAATGTGATCCCTGAATTTTTAATTTGTTCTATATATAGTCTATGAATTTTAGCCAAATATGTAATTTGATCCCTCAACTTTAAAATTGTTCAATATAGTCTCTGGATTTTTTGTACATGTTTAATTTAATCCCTAATTATATGAAAATGTTCAATATTATCCCTGAACTTGAATTAGTGGAAGGACACCATTAAATATTTTCGTATAGTTTAGGGACTAAATTGAATATATAATAAAAGTTCAGGGACAATATTGAATAAATAAAAAGTTCATGGACCACATTGAATAAATTTAAAGTTTAGGGACCACATCGTACATTTGGCCAAAGTTTAGGGACTATTTGTATCATTATTACTTTTATAAATATATGTAAAATAAGGTTATAAGTGAGAGAGAATTAAGTTGTACATGGAATTGACCGGACCAATCCTTTTCTGATGGCACCGAGCACTGCAAGCCCACGCGCGACCATCGGTGAGGGCCTACTTGCCTTGGCCTCGGTGAGAGCAAAGGCCCTTGCTTGTGGTTGCGGCTACCTTTGCCACCATCGGGTGTGGATCGCTTGGCCCTCACAACCTTCCATAGTGGTTGTGAGGATTGCTGCGACCACCACTAGGCAAGGGCAAGGGCAATTGCCCGAATCTAGACGAGGGCAAGTAGGCCTTTGCCTGGTTGGGGCGAGGGTTGGCCGCCCTAGCCACGGCCAAGGTGAGGGTCACCAACCCTCACTGACAATAAAGAGGGCGACTTGCTTTGCCCCTAGCCCTTGTCTTTATTTTCAATTTGATAGTTCTTTTCAATTTATTCAAATTATTACATCGTAGGCGTAAATTGACGTCATTTTGTTCCAAAAAGCCACACGAGTTGGAAAAAATAATCACAAAATCACAAGTGCATTTCCGTCCATTGGAAATTGCCAAACTTGATGGGAAGACTGAAGTGCACAAATTTAATAAATTTCAGGACTCACATGCACGAATTGAAAGTTGTAGAACACAAAATTGACAAGTTTAGGAACTGTGATCATAATTTTTCCCTTCCTTTGTTCGTTCTTTTTTGGGAATTTCTCACCTCCCAAGGTCAACCAAATATCATTCCTACCAATGTTGACATATACACCAAAAAGGAGTTTGGATCTGGCATGGTAGAAGGCGTTGAAAGTGGATCGAGTCTTTCATATATTTTTGTTTATTTAATATCACAAAAAAAAAAGAATAAGAAAATGAAGAAAGAGACGCCATACACCATTCCTTTATTTATTTTATTATTATTTTTTTCTTTTGGCCAATAAAAACAAAAATGCATCTATACATTCTATTTCCAAAAGAAAAATACAAAAATAAAAAAAAAGAATCAGAAAAATGTAATCCATATTTTAAGATGGAGATTCTTATGGGGCGCTACAGAAAAGAAAAGAGAACTCATCAATTAAAATTGCGTTATTGTTTTAGAAATAAGTCTGCCCTGAGTGAAGAAATAGTCTTACAAATTTGACTCCTATTTGTATAATTCAACCAAAAGTGGGCTTTGTATTTTTTTAATGGCTTTCCCAAATTACCCCTACGTCAACTAATAAGAAAATAAAATAAAAAAGGTATAATTACCATTTTCAATAACTTTCATTTGTCGAGGAAATTATCCAATCGATCGTAAAGCTATTGTGCAGTTGTCAATCAGTCCTAAATTTTTTGGTTTTGCCAATTTTATACTAGGCCTTCACGCGCGATTCTAATGTAATTATTTCAGTCAATTCTCGCTGAAACTCACTGACTTGATAGTGTATCACGCAGAACAACCAACGATAACTAGACCGCTACATTTTTAATAGTGTGCACATATGTTTAGGAGCAAATTGGTAAAATCGAAAGGTTTAGAACTAAATCGATATTCATACAATAGATTTAAGACCAATTTGGTAATTTTGCCTCCATTTATCTCCCTTTTTTTTTTTGCAAAATTTAGTCTTGCATCAAAACTTAAAACTATAGATTACTCTCTCCATTAACTACTCAATTAAAAAATATTTAACAACTACCAATTGCGCATAAAGTAACTCATCCGCACATGGTTTCCCACGTTCTCACTTTTCATTTAATCAATCATACTTTTAATTAAGATTTTCATGGGTACTTGAACATTGCATTAGCAAGTCAGAAAGAGCTCGCAGTGATTGGTGGATCGTTCTTTCAAGGCCTTTGCTTAGACACTTTAAAATATTAATTAAAAAATTTATGCATGACAATCCTAATAAATAACATTTAATGTCTTTAGGTATAGAAAAAAAATATATATTAATGATTTTTAGGATTTGATAAAAATGGAATCTTTAATGCTAACCCAGCACAAAGCTCGTGCCCTTTATGCGGGAAGGCAATCATGAGTACACGAAGTTTCCAACAGTCCTTGAATTTGTTAATATATACTATATTCTCTAGTAAAATTATTGGTACACTGAGATTGATTTACATAATTTATTTATAAAATAATGTGCTAATATTCTAATGGAGTGATGAATGCATCCCCACTTGCTTAATGACCAATTTTATTGTGCGACATCGTCATCAATATTTAAGAAATTCTTACTATATCATCTAGTATTCTTAGTTTTAGGGTTTTGTTCGAAAATGCAAATTGTAGATTTTTAAAATTAAGGATGAAAATTGATACAATGGTGGAAAACTAAAGATAGTTTTTGAAATTTTCGCCAAACTAAAATGAGGCTTTGTCAATCATTATCACTAATTTAAGCCGTCCACGTGACAACTAGAAATCACTTAACGAATTTAGTTAGATTACAATATTTAGTAAAGATTTAGGGCTGGTTTATATTTTTCAATAATGATTCGAGATTTAGTTGCACCACTTAAAAGATGTAGGATGTGGCTGCTGGAAAATAATCTCAACCTAATATTAAGTCCTCTCATCACATCTTTCAATATACAAATGTATAAAGCTTTTTTCGGTTTTATCAACCAAAAATGGACTCTAGACATTTACAAAAATGTCTTCAGAGATGGGGTAAAATGAGGAGGCCCTCCCAAACTTATGATGCCTTAAAATCAAATATCACAAATAGCCCTAAAGTCAGGGAATCACATGCATTAATCTCTCTAATTTTACTTAATTACTACATCTTTATGCTTATATACTCGCTACTGATTAATTACGAAAAAACTCCCATTAACCTCGTTAATTTAGTGATACGCAAGTTGATAACTATTTAAACACAATAGTATGTAGAGTCAAACATGTACCGTATTTTTAATCAACACACTAAATTTCATTTTCTAACCACTACACGCGGTTTTCTATTATACCAGAGCAATTACATTTCTTTTATTATCATGGCCTATTGGAATTAAGCACTATATATTTATTTATGCATCAACCTTTGTTTGGAAGGGATAAATGTACAAATAGTTACCCAACTTCGATTTAATATGTAATGTCATTCCTAAACCCTTAATTTATTCAATGTAGCTCATGTATCATTGGCTCAATATTCAATGTAGTCCCTGAACCAAAGTTCATGAACCACATTGACTAAATTAAAGGTTTAGGGACAACATTGCATATCTGACTGAAGTTCAGAATACCATTTGTGCCATTTTTCCTTTTTATTATTATGAATTTTCTCAAGCGACGGGTTTTTTTAATTGATTAAGCTAACGTCTTACTCGATAAATCAAGTCAATTGTGGGAATTACACGGTAGTTAACACATGTAAGGGGCTGCTCTAAAATCTCAATCCTCTCAACCTAAGAAGAAGATAGAGCATTTCAGGTGTTAGGGAGGTTATTGAATTAAGCTAATTGGAAAAAAAGAATTTGATTTGCATTACTTGGAGATAAAACCAGATTGAAGAAAGGGTTAATATCACCAAAAATCCCAAAACTAGTACGTGTGTGACAATTTTACCCCGAACTTTTTTTTTTACTATCAAAAACCCCAAACTGGTACATATATAACAATTTTATCCCGAACATATAACAAAAAATCCCAAACTGGAACACTTGTAATAATTTTTTTTGGCAAGGACACTTGTAATAATTATATCCTGAACATATCACAAAAAATCTCAAACTGATACACATGAGACAATTTTACTCTGACCTAAAATTTTAATATTATTATTTTTTTATTTTTTCGAATTTTTATTAATTTTTATTTTTTTTTCTTCATCTTCACCCTCTGATCGGTTGTTGGATTGACGACTCGCCAGAAGCAGAAGCCGGCGAGGTCGGCCTTGTCGGTCGCTGGCGAGGGCCACCCTTGCCGGCGTCGGGTGAGGGCGACCCTTGCCTGAGTCGGGCGAGGGCTGCCCTTGCCAGATCTAGCGAGGGCAACCCGCTGCGTTCGGGCGGGCGGCCCTTGCCCGCGCCGGCGAGATCGAGCCTCGCCCGCCGGCCGAGATCGAGGCCAACCTCGGCCCAGGGCCGCCTTTGGTCGATCGGCTGGTCCGTGACCGTCCAAATGAGGTTGAAGATGAAGAAAAAAAAAAAAAAGAAATGAAAAAAAAATAAAAAATTTCAAAAAATTTCAAAAAATAAAAAAATTATTAGTTCGGGGTAAAATTGTCACAGGTATATCAGTTTGAGGTTTTTCGTGGTCAAAAAAATAATTTAGGGTAAATTTGTTACAAGTTTACCAGTTTGGAATAAAATTATCACAGGTATATCAATTTGGAATTTTTATTAGCAAAAAAAAATTTGGGGTAAAATTATCACATGTTTATTAGTTTGGAATTTTTTATGATAAAAAAAAGTTCGCAGTAAAATTATCACATACGTATCAATTTAGGATTTTTGGTGATATTAACCTAGAAGAAAACATGAGCAAGAGAGAGGGAGACGGAGAGATCGATCTTGAGAAAGACGGCAACTTTTCTTCTTTGGGTCACTGTGGCTCCGCAGATCTCGTCACTCTGTTTGCTCATCCCCTTCTTCTCCATCTTCTTCTGTTGGCTTTGGTCTCTTCCTTGTTCTAGCGCCTCTGTGTCTCTCCGATCAAGAAGCCCGTCTCTCTACGTTGGACCCCACCTCTGACCTCCCCCCCCCTTCTTTAACTCGAGAGAAAGACACCCCCAATCATGATCTCCACACACCCTCCTCCTCCTCCTCCATTCCTCCTGATCTGAAACACACGCACCCTCTCTCTCTCTCTCCCCGAGTGTGTAGAAAGCAAGGAGACGGGAGCAGCGATGATCCAGCTCCTGTTCGCGGCGATATTCGCCGAAGGGTCGCTGATACTGCTGCTGCTGTTCAGGACCCCGCTGAGGAAGCTTGCGGTCGTGGGGCTGGATCGGGTCAAGCGCGGGCACGGGCCGGTGGTGGTCAAGACGGTGGCCGCCACCGTCTGCGTCGTGCTGGGCTCCGGCGTGCACAGCATGGTGAAGATCCGGCGGCGCGGGGCGGCCGAGGACGGCGGGGCCAACCCGACGGACCAGGTCCTCATGGCCAAGCACCTGCTCGAGTCCACTCTCATGGGTGAGTGGCGGGTTCTTGGGATTTCTGGTTTTGATAGGTGAAAATGTGATCTTTTTCCATGTGGGTGCGTGTGTTTCTGGATGGTGGTCACTAAAAGGTTCCCAATTCGATGGTCCGGATGGAGAGTTTTGATACTTAGATTCGGGTTCTATTCGATTTAATGTAGTCCTCTTGATGAGAACCAGTTATTCCTCGGTGAATTCGAATTGGTGGGTGCCGGTTTTTGAGCGAATTGGAGATGTGCTGAAGTGAAGGCGAACAGAATGACAAGAAAGTGAAAGGAAAGGGTTGTTTGCCAAGTAATTAGGTGCCTAGTTTTGATTCTGCTTTGTTTTTGTCATTGGCATTGGTGGATGATCTTGTTTTTGCAACCTAGACTTGGAGGAAGCTAGCCGTGTTTTGATACGACTCCTTATTCTGTTTGAGTGAACTGGATTTGATGGTTTTGGTGGATTGATGGAAAAGTTGTGGGCCTTTGATCACGTTATGTTGCCTTTGGATCTCCATGAGCCCTTAGTCTCGTTATCTCTGGGTCGTCTTAATTTTTATTTGGACATACTTCTGTTTGGAATATTCTTAGGCTGCATCGTATTGCTTTAGCCACTTTGAGCTAGGATGGGATTTCTTTCGCAGGACTACACTTTTTTTCCACAGAAAAAGAAAAACAGATTGCCCAATCAAATTCCTTGCTGCAATGTCCAATGCAGCATCTCTGTTTTCAATTTTCGGACATGATGATGGAAACCTTGAACAACAATTCTAGTAGTATATAATAGAAATAATTATATATTAGCCATACAGGAATTTGATATAATTGTGCTAGTAGTACCTGGTAATCGGTTGATTATGCCTTGTTAGTTTTACAGTATGAACCTTGAAGCCGTCGAGTCCTCAATCAATTATGTCATTTGTGTAGTAATCTGCTCCATACAAGGATGAGGATTAGCAGAGAGAAAGACTGCGTCTGTGCTAATGTAAAAAAGTAAATTCGTCATCTAACCAATCGAATCGCTCTTTAGATTACTCCATAATATGCATGTTAATGTCTCTCTACTAGTTATACAATCACAATTGTGAATTAATCTACAACATGATTCAATCATATATAGGCTTTTTCTGAGTTACAACACTGTCTTTCTATATTGGCCCTGCAACTCGTTACTCATGTTGCCTGTCATGAAAATGATTCATCTGGGCCATTATGTATCAATCCTATCTCGTGTTGCGCATTTGCCTTTCGCTGCAGAACTTTTGTTTCAATGGGTAGTTGTTTTGCAGGAGCCACCTTGTTCCTTGCTTTGATGATAGACAGACTGCATCACTACATCAGAGAGCTCCGACTGCGAAGGAAGAGCATGGAGGCTGCGAAGAAACAGACCCGACCCTTTGAGGACGGGAAAAATGGGAACTCAGAGGAGCTCAAGAACTTGGAGGAGGAGACGAGAGCTTTGAGAGAGAAAGTCAAGCAGCTGGAATTGGATCTCAAGGTGAGGATCAAGGACGTGCACGCCGCAGAAGCCAACTCGGTCGCTCTGAGGAAACAATCAGAAGGGTTCCTTCTTGAATACGACCGCCTGCTCGAGGAAAACCAAAACTTGCGGAACCAGCTGCAATCACTGGATCGGAGGTTGTCACGTTCGGGAAGCAAGAAGAACACCTGAGAGGCTAGTAAATCTTTTCGGTGTAGACAAAAACTGTTCATTTTACTCTGTTCTTGGTTTCATTTTATCTGTTCTTGTTTTCTTAGTGTGTATATTTTGGAAGCTGAGGCATTTGTTCAGGTTGGTTATACCTGTGGTTGAATCACATTTGGGTTTTGTTAAGATGAAGAGAATGACAAGGAAAAAAGGGGACAAAGGTTGGAAAAGGAAGAAACAATACGAATTCATTTAACCTGTGCTTTTACTCAGTGCCAGATGATATTTCTTGTTTGGTTTATTACAGTTTAAACCTTGAATGCAAGGAATTTCTTCTACATTTGTCTGTTCATACTTATCATTTTGCTCCTCCTCATCTAGTTAAGTTGTCTCAGTTGGCAAAAAGTATTTTCCCCGCCTGGTCTTCGATGGGCTCTCAAGGAATCATTCCGTATTGCGTCATGTTGTGCTCGAGTTTATAGTGTCGTGATATCTGTGCAAAGTGTTTGAACACCATACTTCTCATTTTGCTCCTCCTCATCTAGTTGTCTCAGTTGGCAAAAAGTATGTTGCCCCTGGGTCTTCGATGGGCTCTCAAGAAATCATTCCGTAATGCGTCGCGTTGTACTCGAGTTTATCGTGTCATGATATCTGTACGAAGTGTTTTAACACCATTTTGACGCTTAGGTCCCTTGAACAACATGATTAACTTTCATTCGAGTATTGACCGTTTGAAGATTTTCGGATTCTTCATTACCAGTACAAGAAAAGGTGTGATAGCTTCTTCTTTCTCCTTTAAGCTAGTTGATTCTATTCTCTGAGGTGCCAAAAGAGACCATGTGGTTTGCCTTAACGATCTTGAACCGTTGGAAGCTCTTTTTCCTCTGGGTTTTCTTCCTTGGGAAGAATCAGACAAGAACATGTGATGATGCTGGGGATGATTTGGTCCATCGGTTCCCAGGAAAGAGATGGTTTTCATGCCTACTTATGTCCGAGGAATGCTTCAGGAAAACCGTACATTTTTGCACCAACTACAAAGAGTACCCCTGGAAAGCGTTTGTCCTTGTTGAGAGTCGATCCTGTTGCTGTCATCGGTCCAGAATTAACGAGCTTATATCAGCGGTGGGTTAATTCCAAAAAAAGACATCAATTTTAGGTCGTGAGATAATTTTGCCCCGAACTTTTTTTTATCCCATAAAAAAGTATTAATTTTAGGTCGAGAGACAATTTTGGCTTGAGCTTTTTTTGTTTTATAAAAAAGCACCAACTTTATGTCGATGGACAATTCTGGTCCTAACTTTTTTTTGTCTTGTAAAAAAGCACCAATTTTTATTTAAATCCCAAATTTGGCTCCCCATTGATTTTTTATCTGAAGTTATCCTTGTTTGAGAAAAAAAAGTTATGGTGGTGAGCCTGGCGAATCTCTTTCATGGTGTCTGTCAATAGGCGGTGGTTTACAGCTTCAGATTACGACAAAACGACGAAGTTTGGCCAGAAAGACTCAATTTGGAGATATTTTTGACTTGCCGGTGAAGTGAAGGAGACGAACAGTTTCACTGTTATTCTTCAAGCTGTGGTTTAGAGAATAAGACAATGAATAATGCTTTAAATCCAGTTAGCAAGTCACGTGGATTTATTGCTAAGGTAGAATAGTCAAGTTGGAAAATCAATGATTTTCAGTCAATAAGGGCTCGATTTGGGATTTAAGTGAAAGTTGATGCTTTTTTACAAGACAAAAAAAAAGTTCGGGCCAAAATTGTTCCTCGACCTAAAGTTGGTGCTTTTTTACGGGACAAAAAAAAGTTTGGGCCATAATTATCCCTCGACCCAAAGTTGATGCTTTTTTACGGAACAAAAAAAAGTTTGAGCCAGAATTGTCCCTCGACCTAAAGTTGGTGCCTTTTTTTTGAAATTAACCCTATCAGCAGTTCATAGTAATTCATAGCACATGTTTGCTACTGCTGAATGAACATGGGAGGGTGCTCAGATGCACTGGCAGGCGGTCTTAATCAAGTGAGTCCCACTGTGCGGTCCACACAATCGATAGCTATTATCATGTTAGTCTGTTGTAAATCGAGTCTATGTGATATTTTCATAGGGGGATCATTTTGAATGAAATTGAGGTACATTGTATGTGTAAAAGAGATAATTACTCTGTACGACCACTGTGTTGGGCCTTTTGGCTGAGATGATAAGGAAATATAGTTGTCATGATATGCCACTATGCATTTGTGTGGTCAAACACATATCGAGCTCATGAATTTGTCAAATCTAACATGTAACATACACTGACATAGTTTTGATTGGACCCCTTATCTAAGTCTCCCTCTCCATATGCAAATGCAAAAATCGTCCACATTAGTGCCAATCTACCGTCGGTCAGCCACGTTGGACGGTCGGCACTAACTAGACCGCCATATCAGTAATTTCTAATCTAAATTAACCGGAAGGACTGCATTAGCAATTCGATAAAAGGTTTAAAATAAAATTGACAAAATTGAAAAGTTTAGGACTGAATTGATCGCCGTATAATAGATTTAGACTTTTTGGATAATTATCCATGTAACTGTAATAGACCAACACAAAATGTCTCGAATATAGCGATTCTTTGTTTAGCTAACCTTCCTCTTTCTCTCTAGATGTAAAGAGAGAGATCCCTCTCATGAACAATTATGATTGGCACGTGACAGAAGACGAGAGTGGAGAGCCTACTTCTCACACAATCACCGAGGCTAAAACGGAAATTTCGAGACGAACGGAGGCCATGGAATGATTCACCGACACCCCTCTTCAAGGTGGTGGTGCTGCCCTCGCCATTGGGGAAGGTCACCGTTCGACCGTAAAAGTCGCGATTTCGGGCCCTCACGATCAACTCGAAAGTGGCACTTGGGTGATCATTTTTTTGAACGTTATGGCACTCAAGTGAGCCAAAAAAAAGTTATGGCACTTAAGTGTCCTCCGTACAAAAGTTATGGCACTTGCGCTGTACTTACCCCCACACAATCTATGTAGAAAGTTAGATGCTAATTACATAAATGGGTAATTTTTTTTTTACCATACATATGGATTAAGATGTTAATAAAGCTAAAACATGCGCAATTTCCATTAATTGGGCGACAGTACATGACAGTTCTTTTCAGCTTGTAGAGGCCATTAGCAATGTTGAAGATGAGCGGAAAACAGCTCATGCACGCAATCTTCTCAAGCATATCATAAAAAAAGCCTGCTTTTCTTAGGCCTAACACCTATTTTAATTTGATAGTCACTCTAGTTTTATTTGTTCCTATTAGTTTATTAATAACTCTTGTTTGTTTGTGCAATTCGCCACGCCTAGTTCATATCGCATCTGAAAGTTTCGTGTTATGTTTCATATCTGCACATAGATATGAAACTAGAGACAAATTTGATGCAAAGGCTAGAATATGTTTTTTTTTCACTGGATATGGTTTGAATTATTTTGGCAATTGGCTTTGGGATGAACAAAATATGAAAATACCAAAAATTGATGATGTTAGGGTCAATGAAAACATGTTGTACATGGACAATTACGTGGCAGAATCTAGTGGGAGGAAGCAAACAAAGGAGATTAGAGAGATTGAATTGTTTCTAAGAATGTGGTGGTTAGGAATCTTGAAACTATTGCGGTAGACTGACCAAGAACCAAAACAAAAACTACCTACATCTGAACCCACTTTAAGAAGATCTAGTAGAACATCTTTATTGTATGGAGGTATTCTTAATCATTAAATTAACTTTTGACTAATGCTGGCTCACCTGAATATTTTTCAAAAGCAATTCAGGTAAAAAAAAGTTGTTAAGTGGGAGTTGGCAAAGTAGGATGAGTTGAATTCAATTGAGAAATATAGAACTTGGGTGTTAACTCAGGTACTAGATGGGAAGAAGGCATTGCATAACAAGTGGGTTTATAGATTTAAAGAAAAACCTTATCGCAGCAAGAGGTTCAAGGCGAGGTTAGTAGTAAAAGATTTTCTGCAGAAGAAAGGAATTGATTACACAGAAATTTTCGTTGTAGTTGTGAAGTTGACTACAATTAGGTTGATGTTGAGTATTGTTGCCGTTGTGAATTTACATCTACAACAGTGAGATGTGAAGATTGCATTCCTCCTTGGTGACTTAAAGAAGGACATTTACATGGTTTAATCATAAGGTTTTCAAGTTCCTCGCAAACAAAACTATGTCTCCAAGCTAAAGAAAAGTTTGTATGGTTTGAAACAGGCTCCTAGATGGTGGTACAAGAATGTTGACTCATTTATGTGTGGTAATAAGTTCACCAGATGTGAAGTGGATCACTACTATTGCTTCAAGAGTTTTGATGATTGCCATATTATTTTCCATTGTATGTAGACAATATGGTCGTTGTAGGATCTAGCATGAGGGACATTTATGGGATGAAGCAACAACTGTCAAAGGATCGCGCGAGATAAATCACAAGAATTTCTCTGAATGTCTCTAGAAAAGTGCACTGAGAAAGTGTTAGACAGATTTAGAATTTCAAAGCCCGTAAGGACTTTTTAGAGAAGTCATTTCAAGCTCTCAAAAGAGCAGTCACCAAAGACATATGAGGAGTGGGAGTACATGGCTAAGGTGCCTAATGAGTCACCTATCAACAGTTTGATGTATGTTGTAATGTGTACCAGATAAGACATAGCTCATATAGAGGGAATTGTAAGCAAATATATGGCTGATCCAGGATGGAAGCATTGTGATGCACCTAGGGGACCGGCGGACTCGTTATGCGACTAGACGAACCGACGGGCTCAAAGTCAACGATCTCGGATTAAGCTCAAATTTGGTCGACTGAAGCGAAACGGCGTGCTGATCAACACTCATGACCATTGGCCATGACTAATGATGGATTTTTGCAATCCGAGGTCGTTTAAATGGATTTTTCTATTATTTTAGTATTTTTTTATGGGTTAATTTAGTAAATGGCAGTTTTGTAATTTTGCATTTTGATGTTTATTAATCATAGTAGGGTTAGGTTTGGGGATATATAAGCTTGTTTTAGGATTTCGTTTAAGGACACTTTGGATATTTTGATTGTTAATTAATTGAGAGAACGGTTTGTTCCTCATTATCATTTCGATTCTACTGTTTCGCCTAATTTTTTTTGCGCTTCGGCATCAATTGGTATCAGAGCCTAGGTTATCTGAATCAATGGCTAAATAGAATCGAGATGGTCGAAGACAGCGTGCTCATGGAGGCTAAGGGCATGGAGTCGTTCCTGATGCAGATGAATAGTCGCATTTAAGAGACCTGCGAGATATAGAAATTTAGGAACAGAGAAGGTGAATCTAAGATTTGGAGTGACGTCTTGCAGAGGCAAGGCTTGACTCTTAATTCGAAGGAGAAACAAAATCTGAGGATCCATTCGATGATAAAGAGGAGGACGTAAACCCTTTCAGGGTTTTGAACCAGAGACGAAATCGAGGAGTACGACCTGAAAATCATCGCTCTTTTCAAAATTTCGGGATGAAGATTGAGATTCCCAAATTTAATGGTAAGGCTCATCATGATGAGTTTATTGATTGGTTACATACGATCGAATGGATTTTTGATATTAAAGACCTACTTGAGGGGCAAAAAGTGAAGTTAGTAGCTATTAGGCTGTAAAAACATGCTTCGATTTGGTGACAACGCATGAAAAAGCAACGCGCTAGAGAGGGAAAGCCGAAGGTAGATCATTGGGAGAAGATGAAAAAGTTGCTGCTAAAATTTTGTTTACCTACCCATTATAGACAAGAGGCATTTATCAAGTATCATAACGTCAAGCAATGTGATAAAACAATTGAGGAATTTACAGAGGAATTTGATTGCTTGCGGATGTGTTGTAATGTGGCGGAGGAAGCCGAGCAGACGATTGCTCGATATCTGGCGGGGCTGCGATATGAGATCTCTGATGTTGTCCAATTACAGCAGTATTGGACATATGAGAATGTGTGCAAACTAGCCCTAAAGATGGATGGGCAATTTAAAAGAAAGAGCAGTAAGTCCAAGTGGTCTAGCAGCGGTTCTAAGTGGCCAGGCAGCATTCTAAATGGTCAGATAAAGGGTCCCGAGGGAAAGCAGGGAGTTCTTCAGCCCTAGCAGAAGTTAAGGGCGTTGGTTCAAAATTTGCAATAAAAGGAGAGTAGGGTAGTGCTGGATCTAGCAGGGGAGGAGTTGCAGGCAAGCGATGTTTCAAGTGTCAAGGACTCAGGCATTTTGTTGCTGATTGTTTGAACCGACAGTTTGTGACACTTGTAGATAATCCAACTTTTGATGAAGACCCAACTTATGATGAATCTGACGGAGAGCAAGAAGATGCGGATCCAGATCAGGAAGACATTGTCTATGCCGATTCTGGTGAGTCTTTAGTTGTGCGTCGGGTTTTAAATATTACTGAAGTAGATGACGAATCGTGGCTCAGGCATAATATCTTTCATACTAAATGCACTAGTAGGGGAAATGTGTGTAGTATGATAATTGACGGGGGAAAGTTGTGAAAATGTGATATCTATTACTATGGTAGGAAAGTTGGGGTTGAAAACTGTCAAACATCCTCAACCATATAAGCTGTCATGGCTTAGGAAGGGGAATGAGGTAAAAGTGAGCAATAGGTATTTAGTACAGTTCTCAATTGGAAAAAAAATATACTAATGAAGTATGGGGTGATGTAGTTCCAATGGGTGCTTGTTATATTTTGTTAGGAAGACCTTGGCAGTTTAACAGGAAAACACAGCATGACAGATTCAAAAATACGTACACCTTTAAGAAGGATGGTTGGACTACTACTCTGGGTCCTTCAGACTTGAGAAAAGAAGGGAAAAGTAATCTGCTTTCCAAATTAGAGTTCTAAGAGGAGGCGGTGAATGTCCCAGAGCTTTTTGCTGTTGTAGTCATGGAGCAGAATCTTGATAGTCCAGAAATTTCAACTTAAGTTCTAGCTATACTTGAGGAGTTTGCTGATGTCGTATAAGAGGAATTACCACCTGGATTGCCACCCATGAGGGACATTCAACATTGTATAGATCTCGTTTCAGGAGCTGCTATTCCTAATAAGGCAGTTTACAAGAATGAATCCTAAGGAACATGAGGAGATGCAGAGGCAAGTGTAGGAACTATTAGAAAATGGTGCAATTCGAGAGAGCATGAGCCTTTGTGTAGTGTCAGCTTTGTTGATTCCTAAAAAAGACGGGTCGTGGAGAATGTGCGTGGATAGCAGAGCTGTCAACAAGATCACGATCAGGTATCGCTTTCCTATCCCGAGATTTGATGATTTAATTGATCAGCTGTATTGAGCGACTAGTTCTTCGAAGATAAAAAGGTGCATCTTGGAGATGAGTGGAAGGTCGCTTTTAAAACTCGAGATGAACTCTATGAATGGATGGTGATGCCTTTCGGGTTATCTAACGCGCCGAGCACCTTTATGAGACTGATGAATTAGGTGTTCGTCCTTTTATTGGCCAGTTTGTTGTGATATATTTCGATGATATTTTGGTTTATAGTGCATCGACTGATCAACACTTGCAGCATTTGAGAAGGGTGTTCGAGATATTGAGAGACATGCAGGTGGTTTAGTTGGGCACTTTGGCGTGGATAAGACGAAGGCCTTGTTGAGTGAATATTTTTACTGGCCTCGGATGGAGCGTGACGTAACGCGTTTTATAGAGAGGTGTAGGATATGTCATGTGGCAAAGATCAAGAGTACTAATGCTGGATTGTATATGCCTCTACTTGTTCCAGTTGCACCGTGGGAGGATGTCAATTTTGACTTTGTCTTGAGTTTGCCAAGAACGCAGTGGAGTAAGGATTCCATAATGGTGCTTGTCGATAAGTTCTCGAAGATAGCCCACTTTGTCCCCGTGTAGCAAGTCTTATGATGCTTTATAAGTTGCTCGATTATTTCTACAGGGGATTGTTAAGCTGCATGGATTTCCTAAGTCCATAACCTCATATTGTGATGTGAAGTTTGTGAGTCACTTCTGGCGCACTCTTTGGAGGTACATGGGCACAAGTTTGAAGTTTAGTTCCTCTTAGTATCCTCAGACTAATGGTCAGATAGAAGTTGTTAATTGAAGCTTAGGGAATTTGTTGCGGAGTTTGATTGGAGATAATCCGCGAAAGTGGGACTTGGCATTGCTTTAGACAGAATTTGCATGTAACTAATCTTAGAACCGAACTACAGGCAATACTCCTTTTGAGGTGGTTTATGGGCGTAATCCAATTACTCCGTTGGATCTCACACCGATACTGGTTCTCAAACAATTTGGTTCGGAAGCTGAAGAACATGCAAGGCATATCAAAGAGCTGCATTCCCAGGTTCACAATCAGATCAATAGGTAGAACATGAAGTATAAGAAGCGCGTGGATATACGCAAAAAAAGAGTCGTCTTCAAGGAAGGTGATCTAGTCTGGATTCACCTTAGGAAAGAACGATTTCCAGCAGGTAGGTTTGGTAAGCTTCAACTTAGAGCTGATGGACCCTTCAGAGTTTTGAAGCGAATTAGTGACAATGCTTATAAGATCGATTTGCCGGGTAAGTACAATGTATCCGAAACTTTTAATGTATCAGATTTGTCACCTTACTACGCTGAAGAGGAAGAAGATCCTGAAGAGATTGGCGACAATGAAGACGAAGCATATTCGAGGACGAATCTTTCTCTAGCAGGGGAGGATAACGCACCTAGGGGACCAGAGGACCCGTTATGCGACTAGACGAACCGACGGACTCGAAGTCGATGATCTCAGATTAAGCTCAAATTTGATCGGCTGAAGCGAAACAGCGTGCTGATCAATACTCACGGCCGTTGGCTATGACTAATTATGGATATTCGCGATTTAGGGTCGTTTAGATAAATTTTTCTATTATTTTAGTATTTTTTATGGGTTAATTTAGTAAAGGGCAGTTTCGTAATTTTACGTTTTGATGTTTATTAATCTTAGTAGGGTTAGGTTTGGGGATATATAAGCTTGTTTTAGGGTTTCGTTTAAAGAGATTTTGGATATTTTGATTGTTAATCAATTGAGAAAATAGTTTGTTCGTCGTTATCGTTTCGATTCTACTGTTTAGCCTAATTTCTTTCACATTTCGACATCACATTGGGAAGCTATAAAGTGACTACTAAGATACCTAAAAAGTACTTCAAGTACAACATTTTCTTTCATAAAAAAATAATGTGACTTTACAAGACTATCGATGCAAATCTCGGTGGTAAGATGGACAATAGGAAAAGCACCTCGAGGTCATGTTTTATCTTTAGTTGCATTGCAGTTAGTTGGAAGTCTAGACTTCAGAAGTATGTGTCATTCTCAACAACTGAAGTAGAGTATGTTGCTATATCTAAAGCTGGCAAAGAGATTATATGGTTGGAGAATTTTCTAAAGGAGATAGGCAATGACCAAGATAGTAGTGTTCTTCTCAATGACAATCAGGGTGCTACTTGTCTCGCAAAGATTCAAGAATTTCACTTAAAGAAAAAGCACTTTAGTTGAAGTGTCATCAAATCTGTGAGTTGATAGATGATGAGACACTGTCATTGAAGAAGATCCTTGGTATGAAAAAAATTCAATAGATGTGTTAACCAAGGGGGTCACAATTGAAAACTAAGGTTATGCATTGCCTCCATTTACAAGGTCAGGAGGTGCGGCCGCACTAAGACAATTTAGTTATAAAGACGAGTGGAGATTATGAGAGACTATTGCCATTTTGAAGATCAGATTCCAAGTAGGAGATGGATGGAGTTTTAAAGTCTGATAGATGATTTTTTAAAAGGGTATACATATAATTTCCATCATAGCTTTATTCGCCCTAGACTCTTGTTTATATTAATGTGATCTCTCTTGTAATTATAACTTATACCAATAGTAAAAAGATTGCCCAGTATGGCATTGTGATTTTCTCTAAATAGATTTACCATGTAATTATTCACTTGTCTTCTTCTCCGATTATTCTCTTTTACGTTTCTTGTTTCTAATAGAGGGGGAGCTTCCTATATATAATCCCATATCCATCATCAGTCTCAATTAAAACAATGAACTTACACCAAGCTGTCCGACTACATTAATACCAATTTTTTTTTTTGGTTAAAACATTAATACCAATTTGGTTATGTGCATAACCAAAAATTCATATTTGGTCAAATAACTGTAATGGACTATCATAAAGTGTTTCATATATTGTGAGTCTTTTTTTTTAGCAAACATAAAGTACTTTTGCTATCAATTGCTTCCCAAATACAGAAAATTTCTGGCAGAGCTCATTAACGTGGGCACTGTTTGGCAACTTCGTTTTGCTGCTAGTGTTCTGTTTGGTAAGAAGTTAGGTGGACTTGAATCCACCAACATAAATTGCCCTTTCCTCTTGTCACGCGAACAAACCTCGCCTTTTCTTTCAATTCAGAGAGAGATCCCTCCCGTGGACAATTATGATTGGTACGTGATGAGAGATGTGAATCGAGAGCCTACTTTTTACATAATCTCTGTAAAAAGTCAAGTGTTAATTACAAAAGCGAGTTGATGTTTTCGCCATGTATATCATCAAGATGTTATAAAACTAAAATATGTACACTTTCCAACCCTTTTAGTGTGTTATAAGATGACGATAAAACATTCATATTGCCCTCTGACCTTGCCCGTGAAGTAAATAATTGAATCTATTATCCAATCATTTATTGTAGGGCAAAAGTCACCAAAAATCTCAGATTATACCTATTGTGATACTTTTACCCTAAATTATATTTTATGAATAAAAATTCCTAAATTTGCACCCAGGTGATACATTTACTCTCCGTCAAAGTTTCATCAATGAGGACTGTTAAAAATCTACGTTGATGCCGGAAAGTAAACATTATTGACATGGTCCTCACGTGGCTTAAGTGAAATAAAAATTGTGTTATTTTGATTGAAAAATCATCTAGCTTAGGTACGTGCTTAGGTACAGGTTTAGGGTTTAAAGTAAATGTGTTACAATGGGCATAGTTTGGGATTTTTGATGTCATAAAAAAAGTTCCGGGAAATATGTTACAATGCGCATAATTTGAAATTTTTTGTGATTTTTTCCCTTTATTATATATGTAAATCCTAGATGCGAAAATATGCGGAATTTCTCCTTATTAATCGGATGACCGTAGATGACAATTTTTTGTTAGCTAGCTGATGCCAGTTGTGATATTAGAGATGAACGGAAATCGGCTCATGCCTGCATTCTTCTCAAGCATAACATATAAAAAAAACAAAATGAAAAGGACATCAGCTTTGGCTCCATTATAAGACAATGTCAGCAAAGTCTACTTATCTTAGGACCACATTGAACTTTCAATTTTCTATTAAGCCTGTGTATATTTATTGCTATTAGCTTATTATTAACTATTGTTTGTTCGTGCATTTCCTCTCCATGACGTCACCCTCGTTCATTTAATTCCGTATTATTTTTTTCCCTAGTCGTCATTTTGCACACAACGACGTCTATTTTAATGAATTTTTTTCTTGGACCAAACTTTCAAGCGTTTTATTATAATACGAATATTTAAGGTTTAGATGTTTCACTATCATACTCTTTGACATTACATATAGTTTTCTTTGACGAACGAAGTTATAAATTTAACTTATTAGTAAAGTATAAAAAGCTTGCTTGTGATAGGTAGATTTTTGAGTGTATCTTTATAAAAAAAGATTTTTCGTAGGTAGGCCAAGATCTTTTAGTGTAGGCTGTATTTAATTCAAAGACTGATTAGACATTGCTTGAATGTTGCAAATGAGGCAATGCCATTTGTAGTTAAGAATCGTTTATTAGAGAGACTAGACATTTTACACGCCAAGTATTGATATGGAGGTGACCTAAACACAAGCTATTAGCCAATGGTACTTCCTCTTGTTTTTTTTGGTAAGGAAAATTTTAATAATATTTTTTGGTAAGGATGGTACTTCCTCTTGTTTGTTTGTGCATTTCGCATAAATAACAATGCAGAATGAGTTGGATTCACTCAAGAAGAACATAACTTGGGTGTTGTCTAAAGTACCATTTGGGAAGAAAGCATTGTAGAACAAGTGGGTGTATGAGATCAAACAAGAACCTGATGGTAGCAAGAGTTACAAGGCGAAATTTGTAGTAAAAGGTTTTCTGCAAAGAAAAGGAATTGATTACACAGATATTTTCTCTCTAGTTGTAGAGTTGATTACTATTAGGCTGGTATTGAGTATTGTTGTTGCTGAAAATTTACATCTAGAGCAGTTAGATATGAAGACTGCACTCCTCCTTGGTGACTTAGAGGAGGATATTTACATGGTATAACCAGAATGTTTTCAGATTCCTAGCAAACAAAACTATGTCTGCAAGCCGAATAAAAGTCTGTATGATTTGAAATAGGCTCGTAGATGGTGGTATAAGAAATTTGACACCTTTATGTGCGGCAACAAGTTCACTAGATGTGAAATGGACCATTGTTGTTACTTCAAAAAAATCTAATAGCTGGTATATTATTTTGCTGTTGTATGTGGATGGTATGCTCATTGCAAGATCTAGCATGAGCGAGATCAACAGACTAAATCATCAATTGTCAAAGGAGTTTGATATGAAGGACTTAAGAGCAGCAAATCATATTCTTGGGATAAGGATCACGTGAGATAGATTAGAAGGAGTTCTAAAGTTGCCTAAAAGAAGTACATTGAAAATTGAAAGGGTGTTGGATAATTTCAGAGTTCAATATACAAAGCCTAGAAGCACTCCTAAGGGAAGTCACTTCAAGCTCTTGAAGGAGCAGTCACCAAAGACAAATGAAAAGCGAGAGTTTTGGGTAAGGTGCCTTATGTGTCATCTGACGTTAGTTTAATGTATACTATGATTTGTACCGGACCAAACATAGCTCATGTAGTGGAAATTGTGAGAAGATATATGGCCAATCTAGGAATGAAGCATTGGGAATTGTAAAAGAGATTACTAAGATACCTAAGAGGCACTTCGGGTATGACACTTTGTTTTATAAAAAACAATATGACTTTACAAGACTTTGTCAATACAAATCTTGGTGGTAATATGGACAATAGGAACACCTAGGGTTATATTTTCATCTTAGGTGGCACTGTAATAAGTTGGATGTCGAGATTTCATAAATGTGTCCCTCTCAACCACTAAAGCACGGTATATTGCTATATCTGAAATTGGCAGAGAGATAATTTGGTTGAATAATTTTCTGAAGGAGAAAGGCAAGGAGCATGATAGCAATGTTTCTTTTAGTAATAGTCAGAGTACTATTTATATTGCAAAGAATCGGTATTTTACTCAAGGAAAAAGCACATTCGGTTGAAGTATCATCATATTTGTGAGCCAATAGATGATAGGACATTGTCATTGAAGAAAATCCTTGGTATGAAAAATCCAGCAGAGATGTTACTCATGGATGTCACCATTTAAAAATTGAGGCTATGTATTACCTTAGTCGGCCTCCATGATTAGTGAAGAGGAGGTGTCACCGGGTTAGGACAATTTGGGTTACAAGGACGAGTGGAGACTATGAGATACTATTGTCATTTTGAACATCAACCTCCAAATGAGAGATTGATGGAGTTGTGGAGTCTAATAGAGGAAAGTGTTGTCAAAAGGGTATATATGTAATTTCTACCATAACTCTGTATGCCTTAGACTCTTGTTATGTATTGGGGCGATTTCTTTTGTAATTGTAAGTTGGTACCGATAGTAAAAAGATTACTTAGCACACTACCATGATTTTTTTCTTTTCTGATTTTTGAAGAGTTTTCCATGTAAATATTTGTGTGTCTTCTTCTCTAATTCTTCTAATTTTCCGTTTCTTGGTCCTAATAGAGGGGAGATGTTCCTATATATAATCCCATATTGAGCACGAGTCTTAATTAAGACACTAACTTACACCAAGCCATCCGATTACATAGATACTGATTTAGATAATGTGCATAACCCAAAAATGCACATTTGATCACATGACTGTAATGGACTATCATAAAGTGTCTCATATATTTTGAGTCTTTTTTTAAGCAAATATAAAGTAATCTTGCTCTTAATTGCTGCCTAAATACAGAAAATTACTGACAAAGCTCATTTGCGTGCATGCTCTTTGCCAATTTCGTTTTGCTGCTATGATGCTCTGTTTGGCAAGAAGTTGGGTGATCTTGGAACTAATAACTGTCGCGACCTAAAATTTCCCCTTAGGTTAATGGATTATTAAGACTAAGCTTAATTCAGGCCCTCCCAAGCCCTACCAATTCGCAACTCGAGGTTTAAGTTCTTAACGTGCAAATGTTTTCATGCTTGGAGTCGCCACTAATCTATTTATGGTAGGTCGATTAGAAACCTAAATAAAACATAGGGAGATATGTTTTATTCCTGCGAACCAGAGATTCTAAGCTCGGGGACTTGATTACGCTAGATCTAGTCTAACGCCCTTTCGGTACCTTTTCTTTTCAAAAAATATTTTGCATGCAGTCTGAATCCATTTTATAGCCTAATCACTAACATATGAGGTGTTCATGCGGGTGCGTAAACCACCAAAGTAACACCCAATAATCAAAGCATTAAATAAATTGCAAGATTTGAGAGAATTACTTACCTCGAAGCAACGTAAGCATCTGCATGGTTAGCTAGAAAATCATATCAACAATCTTAATACGATTTCTAATTAACAAGCAGTTCACTCAAAATTTTTTAGGATTTTCACTTATTTAAATGAAAGCTAATCTATATGTAATGACATGCAAAAATTAACATACGATTAATGTAGCCTAGCATGCAAACTATATGTCATGCGACGACGTGCCTAATTCTAATGACGAACAAATGATTTATTCTTGGTTTTTTCCAATGAAGTTCGGAATTAAAAAGATGCCTAAATTAACATGCAATCTATCCTAGAGAAAATGATTTGATCTATCCTAAAGTGATTCTTTTTTGGGATTTTTATTAAAATTCGAAATTCTTAAATATCCTAAATAATCCACTAAGATTAAAACAATTTCTAATTTAAACTAGGAAATATGCTACCCTAAATCCCAATTTAAATTAAATAATTATCTTATTCTTTTGGATATATTTAAGATTCCCTAAACATGCAAAATTTCTAATTTAAATCTAACTAACAAATTTTTGGATTTTCTTTATTTAAAAGAAAAACAATCAAACGAAGATAACAATCACATCCAAACAATCCACACAATGCGCAAGATTCTTCGAATTCAGATAAGGCAAAGAAATCAAACTAACGGTCATATCTATAGGGTTATAGACATCGACAGAAAGTTGATTGTTTAAATTTGGAAAGCAAATAAAATCTATTATCGTATCCAAGTGATTATGGACAAGATAACGATTTTCCGTATCGCCGCGTATCGTACCTTAGAGATAAGGTCGGATAGTTGTCCAGATACGTTACTAAATTAGGCAAAATTCCTAATTTTAGATATTTTCAAATATTGCGGATATAGCGCACAAAATTATCCTAAGATATCTAGCTATCCACCAAAATATTCACGCAATATTCAAATACTCGAAAGATTAGGAAATTGAATATTCTAAGAATATAGATGAGAATCTTACCTAATTTGTGGATATTTCCAAATTTGAATCACGCGGATCGGAATTGCGACCGGCGGTGCGTCGGGAATGTCGGCCGCGGCGTTGGGGGCGGCGGCGACACACGAGAGGCGGTGCACGAGCGGTGGTGCACAAGCGATGGCGTGATGTTGAGAGCAACGGTTGTGGTGTCTCCTTGGTATTGCTCACGGACAACAGAATAAAGAGGAACGAATCGCGGGCTTGCTGAGGACGTTGGGGAGCTCGAGCGTCACTGAACCTATAGAATAAAGGCCCAGCGATTGGTCTCTCGCTAAGCCTGCAGAAGTCGTGGCCGTCAATGTTGTGAACGGAGCCCCTGACGGAGAAGAAAGGACCCCCTCCTGATTTTTCTCTAAAAATTCTTCTTTAATGGCCCCCCTCTTCTTGTCTCTACGTGGGAAGGTCTGGACCTTGAACGAAGCCCCCTTTGTTGACTAAGTCTTCCACTATTTCTTCTCCTTTTTGTTCTTGTGTGTCCCCTGCTTTGACTTTTCTTTGTCTTTCTTTCAATGGCCCCTCTCTTCACGTTTTTCTTTCTCTGGCCATGTGTCCCACCTGAACTCAGAACGTGGAGAGCTTTTTTTCTCCCCTTGACCCTCGCGAATTGCACCTCCAAAAGAAAGAAAAACCCCCCCTTTGACGTAAAGCCTCTGACTTTTCCGAATTTCTGAACCGAAAATTCCCCCTTTGACTCTCGTCAGTTGAGCCTCCTCTCGTCTGTGATGTGTCTACGCGAGAAGGTCCCCTCTGTTGACCGAGTTCTCTCTTCTCTTCTCTCCCGGTTTCTTCTCTCTATGGCCGTGTATCAAATTGTGTGCTCTGAAAATTGTGTGAGCTCCTCTCTCCCCCAAAGACATAAACATATATTTATAGTGTAAACCTAGGTCAATTAGCCGGGTTTTCTAGTCCTAATGGGCTTAGGTTTGGGCTTTAATTAATTCTAAGTGGGCTGAATTAATTTGGGCTTTTCTTTAATTAAGCATAATGGGCTAATTAAGCTCAAATTAAGACAACCAAGCCCTTTTGCGTGATTTTCGGCCCATGCTTCCTGAGTGAACCAAGTCTCGTTCGATGCCCGAGCTCGATTTACATGATGAATTTTTAAGCCCGCTTATCACCACCGATCCAATATGGAATGCAGTTAATCTATATGATCCTAAACTATATGCTATGCCATTTTAATATTTTTGTTTAGGGGTTAAAATTTAATCCCTAATTTTCTATGCAATTAACCACTAAATGATGCGCCGAAATTTAGGTGTCAACAATAACATGGCATTTTGCACTCACCTTTTGTCACGCGAACAACCCTCTTTTTCTCTCAATGTAGAGAGAGGTCTCTCATACACAATTATGATTGATACGTGAGAAAAGATGAGAGTCGAAAGCCTAGTTTTTACACAATCTTTGTAAAAAAGTTAAATATTGATTACATAGGTGGGAAACTTTTTTTTTTCCATAAATATGTATTAACATGTTAATAAAACTAAAACAAGCACAGTTTCCATTAATTGGGTGACGGTACATGCCAATTTTTGTCACTGATAGAGATAACTAGAATAGTTGTTATTCTTTATATCTCTCAGGATTATATATATTTCTCCCTTGATTGTACATATCCATAATTAATTATAATTGCTATCTTATATAGTCATCTAATAAAGACTATGAACAAGCTCGTGTACTCTTCATTATGATACATAGAGACATACAAAAATATACATAAATTACACAATTCTCTCTTCTGCATTATGCTTATATTGATATCAGAGCTAGAGAATCTTGAGGAAATTTTGAGTACATTGAGTGCACACCCCACGCAGCCACGTTAGTCTGTTCTACCATCCCAACACCATAGCCATGTCAACCTCTTTTGCTATGTAGCCACGTCAACCTCTTTTGCTGGCAGGTGGTCTGCAGTCTGCACCACAGCCACATCTACCTATTGTGGCTTAGCCTGCACATATCGGCTGGTTCTCTCTTCAGCACACTGAACCACTTAGGCGATCCACCATGCGTAATTTCAAATCATTTTTCCAAACTCCAGTTGACTTTCTCTTAGTCATCTTGAATTTGAGGAGGATTTTAGAGATAATTAAGATATTTCCTTTGATTGTCTATATCTCTCACGATTATGCATATATCTCCCTTAATTGTGCACATCTTTGATTGATTATAATTATTAAAGTCAGTAAATAGCTCTTGTACTCTCCATTATGACACAGAGAGACACACAGAGTTATATAGAAATTTCACAATTTTCTCTTCCGTATTATTCTTATCTATCTGCTTGTTGATGCCAGTTGCAATATTAACCAGTTCATGCGTGCTATCTTCTCAAGCATAATACCAGACAATATAAAGAAACCAGCTTTAGCTCCAATCTAAGACTTCGTATTATCAAAGTCTACTTTTCTCAGGACTACGTCGATCTTCTAATATGTTGTTCACTCTAGTTTTATTTGTTGCTATTAGTTTATCATTAACTCTTGTTTGTTTGTCCATTTCCTCTCCATTCCATCACCCTCGTTTCCCTCAGTTTTTTCTTTCCCGTGCTGTCATTTTGCATGCGTCGACCTCCATTTTAAAGTTTTTTTTTTTTCACCAGACTTTCAAGGGTCTATTATATTATGAGTATTTAATGTCTAGATGTTTCGCGATCATGCTCTTGTGCAATGTATATAGTTTTCTTTGACGAACGAAGTTGAAAAATGAAGTAATTAGTAAAGCGTAGAACGCTCGTTTGTGTTAGGTTTACTTTTTGAGTGTTTTCTTCTAGAAAAAAAAGATTTTCCACACGTAGGCTATAACCATTGCTTGAATATTGCCGTTTGTAGTTACGAACCATAGATTAGAGAGACTAGAGATTTACACGCCAAGTATTGAAATGGATCTTGACCAAAACACAAGTTATTAGCTAAATTTATTAAATATTACTGATAGCATCTATATAGCCAATGTTACTCCCTTGATGACGAAAAGATATTGTCTGAACTCATTTTATCATATCGTGTGATACTTTAACACCCCTTCTCATGTAGAAGCCAAAGTAGAAGTGGATTTGATAAATAGGGGTCGCACACGGAAATAAACTGAGAAAAATTTTCCAAAAATTCCTAAACCTATTGAATTTTTGCCAATTCAATCCTCAACTTTTCAATTTTGCCAATACAGTCCTAAATCTTTTTTCATTTGTGCCAATTTAATACATCCGACCGATTTTGGCCAACTGGTACTGACGTGGACACTGGCCGGCATCGACTGTCTGGCCAATGCTGACGTGGCAATTTTTTTAATATTTTAATATTTTTCCTTTTTTTTTTTTGCCTTTCTTCCCTTTGGCCAATTTGACGACCTGCCAGAGGCGACGGCCGGTAAGGTTGACCTTGCCAGCCTCTAGGGAAGCTCGCCCATGTAGGGCGAGGGCGAGCCTTGCCCGCCCTTGGCTAGGGCGAGGCTGACCTTGCCGTCATTGGGTTCTCCATCACCCAGTGACGGGGAGGTCGGGCTTGCCTTGGCTAGGCGAGGCTCAATCGTGCCTCGTCGTTGGTGGGTGAGGGAGAACCCAACGATAGCCAAGTCGGCCTTGCCTTGGCTTGACCTTGCCCTAACCAGTTGCTGGCAGGGGAGAGCTTCACCAGAGGCCAGCGAGGTTGACTTCACTTGTCCTCGCCTCTAGTCGATCGCCGGACTGACCAGAGGGATGGGAAAAAAAAAAGAGAGAATAAATTAATAAATTAATATAAAAATATTAAAAAATTACCACATCAACGTTGGCCGGACAGTGGACCAAAATTGGCTAGATAGATTGAATTGGCACAAATACAAAAAGTTGAGGACTGAATTGATAAAAATGCAACAGGCTTATGATTTTTTTGGATAATTTTCTAAATAAACTAAGGCGAAATTTGGCTGTAATACCATGTTAGAATATCCAACCCAAAGCACAAGTTCATAAGTCGAGATAGACCACATATATCCAAGAACATGCAAACTCCGTAAACAAGTGATGTAGGATACTTTAACATTGTGGATGAATTACATTTAAACTTCGTGAAAGCCACATTTAACAAAGACTCGCTTTACGGAGTTTTTGAGTGATCAACAATTCTATTAACAATCTGGACTTTGTGGGCAATGAAAGTTTGCGGTGGACCTTCCTTCGCAAACTGTCTCTCCCGTTTCTCTTTTGGGGCACTAATTCATATTATCTGGACTGAGAGGAACAACGCTATTTTCAGGAATAAGAGTGTATATATCCCGAGTATGCGCAAGAATCTCATCAACGTTGTGATGGACAAAGCCATATCCATTGGGAGAGTTCAGGATACCCCTAGGAACCGTAATTTCCAAAGGAAGTGGGGAATTCCACCTTCAATTTTTGAAGTGATTCGGATGTCCTTGTAATTCGGTCTCTTAGTTCTGTTTATATTTAGCTGGCCTTTTTGGCTTGTTGTATAGTTCTTGCTGGACCTTTCTTGACCCCGTCTGGACATTTCCATGTCCTAATGGGGTCAGGTATTGGTTTTGGCTTTGGTTGTACTTGGTGTGTTGAAAAGTAATACATATTCTTACCTTTACCCAAAAAAAAAAAAACAATTCTATTAACAATCAATACGATGTTGCTTTAGTTTTAAGGGAGGGAAGTTGTGATCGTATCCCCTTGAATCAAGAAATTAAAGATGCTGAAGGTAGAAGAAACAGAGTTTCCTTAGCCCAAGTTCGAAGTGTACACTCGGATCATCTCATACTACACACGCCCGCGCGTGCAGAGAGAGAGAGAGAGCGAGAGAGATAGTCGACAGACTACTATTATTTCCCCGGATGTCCGAAAGAAACAGTCATGGCAGTCGCTCTGTGAATGACCTAAAGGTACAAAACCGTCGCGACCAACGTCCATAGTCTTCCTTAACCCCGCCCTTAACCTTAAGTACAGACCGGAAAACCAGCTAAGCGACTAATTCCTAGCTCTTCTCCCCTTGTCGAAGTGCAGGATCGGGTCGTCTTCGCGGAAGAGCCGCTCGGTGTTGAGCGCGGTGAGCAGGATCAGGCCGAGGAGAACCAGGAAGGAGAGCGCCGATAGCACCAGCACGAGCCCCGAAGCGAAGCCGCCCTTCACTCCCTGCGCGTATTCAGACGACGCCAAGGCAAGAAAAGTCAACGGGAAGGAGTAGGCCCACCATGCGACGTTGAATTTCCTCATCGATTTCTTGAAGAGCGCCGGTCTGCATGCCTGTTTTCGACAGCCGCAAGACAAACCCTAGTTTAATATTTAAAATTTTACCTAAGATTTATGTCAACTGAATCCCTTGTTTAATGGCCATTTTCGATATCACGTCATCTCTTCCGAAAGCAGCTGGCCAGAGCTTTAAATATTAAAGACTTTTGGAGGTATAAATATATGATAAGTATTTTATTATTGGGATCAAAACTCACGCAAGAGAGTTGCGTAACCCACTTACCTAATTGAGGGGGGAAATGGTCTATTTAACATTTATTAAGTCAGCTTGACATTTTGGACCCTTAAACTATGACAGGGGATAATTATCCAAAAAGTTCTAAACCTATCATGCGGAGGTCAATTTAGTCCTGAACCTTTCAATTGCGCTAATCTAATCCTTAACCTTTTGATGATTTGCTGATTTAGTTATGAACCTTTCAATTGTGTCAATTTTAGTTATAAACTTATTATTTGGATATTTGGCCTGAATGACTACATTGACAAATCATCACAAAGTTTAGGAATAAATTAACAAATCGTAAAAAAGTTTAAGGTTAGATTGGCATAACTGAGAAGTTTAGGACTGAATTGATCTCGGTACAATAGATTTAAGACTTTTTGGTGAATTTTCGCAACTATGGTGCTATATACTGTAGGAGAGCCGATTTCCTGGCACACAATTTCCACGGACGAATCTGATGAAAGGGGACACAAGAGAGAGAAAAAAGAGGTTGCTAAGCAGACACCATATTCGACCAAAAAAAAAAAAAAGCAGACATCATAGAAAAATATGTACCACGTGATTTGTCATAGGACACAAAGTTAATGAAAGGCTCCTCGTCCGAAGAACGTAAAGATTGGTCAAACTTAATGACTAATTTTGTCTACGTCAACATCAGATGCGACCCTTTATTTCTGGACAAATTTGCTTGCATAAGCATCTTCTACTGTTTAGAAAAATTTAGGTAAAATATCAAACATCTAGCGATGATGGGTCGGCAATTTTGGTCCCCGGATCGATACTAAGATTCCATATCTTATTCCAAAGTGCAAACTCCCCTTTCGTTTTCTTATTTCCCCTTGGTTTGTGTTTTTAAAAATTTCATGGAGTTTGCATAGTTGGTGGCAGTGATACTATTTATTTCTGCAGAATCCAAGCCTTTTCATATGGTTATGATCTACCAAGTTAAGACAAAGCGCCAAATTACCTCTTTAAGTTTGGTCATTTTGGATGGCTTCATGTGGCAAAACTTATGGAAAACTTTAGCTAATGAATTTAACCTAGACGCACAACGACACCTGCATGAAATTCAAGAGATCAATCGATAACCCTGCACAATTTTCTGTACTTCGATTGGTAACGAATGAACTTATTTACTGTAGCATGAGCATGAAAGTGATATGGAACTAACTAGAGAGATGAAGGAAGGTAAGTATTGATTACCAGAGAGGTGAACTGAAAGAGGGAGAGGAAGAAGAGCATCTTCGACCCGTTGTCGAACCCTCCGGAGATGGACTTCCAAGCGATGCTCGCCATGCTCGGCGCTGCGAAGAACAGGAAGAAGACTGGCCTCAACATTGCCGGCAGCTTATCGCCACCCGACAGCCGTTGGTACAGAGTGACAAACAGCACTAGGTAATGCGCCATCCCCAGCGAGAACATGCAGACCGCGCTCTCGCACCACCCCATCTCGGCTGCAGCCCACGCTCCCACTAGGTTCCCCACCACCGAGAGCTGGCTCGTTGGGTTGGCCACCAACGAGAGAAACCGCCTCTCGGTCGTGAACCACTGCCCGTAGATCTTTATATCGAGCAAGATCACGGGGACCGTGAAAACCCACCAAAGGACCAAGAACGACATCGTTTTCGGCAAGTCCAACTTAAAATCAGTCGATTGGAGCAACACTAGCCATGTTATCCATGGGGCGAACAAGTAGTTCACCCCAACGTGGTGCTGAAACTCCGCCCTCACCAAGCCAAAATGGAAGAAACATCGGAGAATGTAGAGGAAAGAGAGGGAGATTTGGACTAGAACAGCGAAGCCCCAAAAGATCATGAAGGTCAAGTGAGGGATGACATGAGAGAGCCGTTCGAGAGGCAGTGAGTCTTCGGACGTCGATGGGTGGCGGAGGATTTTCCATAGCAAGGCTTGGCTCGCGAGGGAGAGGCTTATGCGGAAGTAGCCAGCGTGGAGCCGGGTTAAGATGGTTGATTTGAACGGCTTTGCGACGGGGACGAGGTTGTGGTCGGGGGTTCTTGTGCGGGAGGTGTCGATCGCCAGCTGAAGTGGCGGCTCGTACCGGAGCTCCGATTCCATTCGATGCGGATGTGGTGGTGGTGTTGTCTTCTCTAAGGTATTGAACACTTTGGGCTCTTGCTCGGGTCTTGACGATGTATTGAGATGTGCGTGCGGTTTATATAGGGAATCAAGTCAAGCACGGAACGAATTTATAGTTTTTTGGTTTTTGATTGGTCATTTTCCCCGTAAACGACGGATTTTTCCGTGAAGTTTAGTCAAACAACGTGATCACAGTTTAATAGATATTCAAGAATATATGCCGAAGGCAATGGAAATGGACGTTTCGCACAAGAGCAACCTGACGAGGAGATCCCCCCGCCCTTCGTTGAGTATTGCTAGAGAACAATGACAATCCAAACAATATCATATTAGCGTAGTAGAAAAAAACAATTTCCCTTCTTGTGCAAGCCTAATAGAAAACAGTATAATAGAGCAATATAAATACTAAGCACCTACAATTAAAAACCACAGGATCAGAGTCCACTTAAAATTTTCACTATCAACAAAATTGGGTGAACTCATGTCGGACTTGCTGATGTGAGTAGATAAAAAAACAACGGGACCATGGTCACACCCAAAATCTTCACCATCAATAAAATTGGGTGAACAAAGTTCTTTTCTAGTAAATATTATAGGTACATAGCAGAAATAACATCAAGAACACCATTCTTGGCAATACACGTGAATTTCACAAAAATCAAGGATAAATCTCATAAAAAATGCAAGTTCAATTCACCCACAAAAAACCTGATGTAGGGAGCTTCAAGTGAAAATCAAACTGATATGATTCGAGAAGAATGTGTCATGAGCTTGCTAACAAAATTTCAATTCAATCGGATTACGAATAGACCTCCGACGTTAGCTTGATGAAAATCAAATATTGCCATCTTTCCCAGATTTTATGCTCTCTCTTTCTCTCTTGCTACTATATCTCAACGATCGTTCATTTGTGGCTATCACATAATAATAGTGAGAAACCCTATTTCTCTATATGGATTATCATATGGACTCAAGTCTTGAGCTTGCAATTCATTATGCTTCCTTCACGATCCACATGGGAGTGAACCTAGCCACCAAGTATTGTCGTGCGTTTCATTTATGTTGAATAATGACGACAAACGTTTACTAGTTTTTTTTGGACAATCAAAGTTATCTTGATTTAAGTGTTGAGATCATATGCATATGGTGGTCTTGCTCTTATGTGTTATCAACTTGCAGAAATCTAGAGAAAAAAAATCTAATGGCTGAATAAAAATGAGGGACACTAAGCCCCACGGTGTAGCTGGCGACCCAACATCTGCCTTTCGAGCTCGACCGCACCACCCAGCAGCCACTCTCATGCCCGTGACCCTCTCGGCCCCATCTCTCTCTTCCACCACCTCCCCACTATTAAGGGTGATAGATTTCATGATGGGTAAATTCCAAACTTAGAACCAACCTGTTAGGACCAATTTTCAGTTTTTAGAACTTGGAACCTATCCTGTTTTCCTTGGAACCGACCCAGGAACCTACCCTATTTTTCCGGTCCCATTTCAAGGTTTACCCGAGAACCAATTTTTCTTTTGTTCCTTTTTTGGGTTTATTTTTAAAGTAAAATAATATGAGCAACAAAACAGTTCAAAGTAAAAGATGAACGATGTCAAGTGAGCAAAGGCGAGTCAATAACGAGCAAGGGTTGCGAGGCTCGAACTAGCAATGAGGAGGGTGAGTCGGGAGAGAGAGAGAGAGAGAGAGAGAGAGAGAGAGAGAGAGAGAGAGAGAGAGAGAGCCTTCAAGTGTTTGAATAAGTTGGAGAGAGTAGAAAAAAAGAGAGAGATAGAGCAAAAAATGCCAAGAGAAAAATTATGATTTTTAGACTTTATGAAACCGGTTGCAAATTTGGTTCGATTAGTTAAGTTCCTAGGTGTTTCCTCACACAGAATCGGAAACTGGACTAGTTACCTAAAAGTGGATTGGTTTTCAAGGCAATTCAATCCGGTTGCACAACCCTACCCATTGCTACTAGTCCTTTGCCAGGGGCCGATGGTGGCCGATGATCACAATGAGCTCAAGCGAAGATCAAGTGTGAGCCTTGGATCTCAAGCTTAACAGCGCACGAGTTGTGATCGCAATTCTCTCAAGGGTTTTTTTTTATATAATCTCAAATTCGAAACATAATTTAACACTTTATGATAGTTGGCCCTATCAAATTGCACATGTGTCTCGTGATCACAAACATGAAGGGGCGAAAGAAACCCGCACCTTCGAGCTATCCATTTCATGTCGTGATCATGACACACGCATTTTGACATTACATTTCATAAACTAGTTTAACAATACACGATAACGTTACTCACAGATCAGGGTCGTTGTCTACCATTTGACATGATATGATTGTATCACTTTTTCTTTGGTTTCGCCTCAGTAACTTTCTCCCCCACAGAATCGACGATTGAATTCGAGGAGTCGAGTGAGCATATGTGAATTTCTTCTATTGACAAATTAAAAACTTAGATTTTCTGTCGATCGTGAGTTCAATTCGAGGGATGAGACAGGATTAGTTGCAAGACACCGGCCCACGGCAGGCCTAGGGATTTGTTTAGCCTACCAAAAACTTTAGGATCAGCAGAGGTTGGGCCAACTCATGTATGGGACCATTAAGGGTCCTCTAATTATAATTAGAAGACCCTTTTAAAATATTGGGGATAAATTTTGTTTCTTAATGCATGTCAATCCAATGATCTATACTTTTATCCCTACTTATAATTATTTCACTACCATGCATGGTTAGATCATTTTCAATATCATGTGAATATATGTTCTAGGTTCTATAATTGTCTCGATTCAGCAGCTAAACCACACAAAAACACAGATCATCGACAGATTTCCACGTTTTGATCCTGTCCGATGTATGCAGCTCATCAAGCATACTCATCAAAATCATGAAACCAAACCTTGGCACATTGGGATGGAACCACACCAACTTATGCTGATTATCCTTCTGCTTTCTAACTCTGATAATGTTCCAACAACTTGCAGATGAAAAGGAGCCAGTTTTTGAGCCTGTAAAGGAGTACTCTAATCACATGTGAAACATAGCTGAGTCCCTCCAAAGACATAAGAATTAGAGGAACTTTGAGTAACTTAACCCAGATAGGAGTACGAGAAGTATCAGTATCAAGACTCTTTGACTCAGGAAAATGGGATGGAACCTCAACAACTCATGCCAATTAACCTACTGCTTTCTCATTCCGATGAAAAGAAGCCAGTTTTCGAGCCTGCCAAAGAGTACTCAATGGCATGTGAAGCATAACTGAGTCCCTCCAAAGATATAAGACCTAGAGGAACCACTACAAAAAAACTGGATTTTTGCCACGAAAATTTACGATGAAAAACTTTTCGTCGCAAATTTGGGATAAATTTGGGATAAATTTTCCAAAATTAAAAGTAAAATTTTTCGTTGCAAAATTAGCGAAATTAAAAAAATTTTTCGTTGGAAATTTCCAACAAATTTTGCGATAAAAAACTTTTCATCGCTAATTTCCAACGAATTTTGCGACTAATTAAAAAAAAACCCGGTATTGTTCAGCATTTTTTAAATTCGTGAGAAAATTCGTTGGAAATTTCCAACGAAAATTGTACAAACTTAAATAATTGCCTGGAAAATTGAAATTCGTGGCAAAATTCATTGGAAATTTCCAACGAATTTTTCCACAAATTTTAAAAATGCCAAACAATACCGGATTTTTTTGAATTCGTCTCAAAATTCGTTGGAAATTAGCGACGAAAAATTTTTCGTTGCAAAATTCGTTTGAAATTTCCAACGAAAAATTTTTTCGTCGCTAATTTCCAATGAATTTTGTGAGGAAAAATTTTTCGTTGGAAAGTTCCAACAATTTTTATGACAATTCAAAAAAACCCGGTATTGTTCGGCATTTTTTTTAAATTAGGTGGGAAAATTCGTTGGAAATTTCCAACGAATTTTCCCACGAATTTCAATTTTCCGGGCAATTATTTTAGTGTGTAAAATTTTCGTTGCAAAATTTGTGGGAAATTTCCCATGAATTTTGCAACGAAAACCCTATTTCTTCCTTATTCAACATTTTTCACTCATTATTCGGGCAATTTCCACTTGATTCTCAATTTACACATTCTCTCTCTCTCTCTCTCTCTCTCTCCCCCTCTCCCCTCCTCTCTCTCTCCCCTAATCACTGCTCCCACCCGTCCACCACACGCACTAGTGGTGCACTCGCTCGTGAAACCTTTGCTCCCTTGAGCCAAGACTCCCCTCCCTGCCCGAGCATCCAGCCCGATGAAGGGGCGGTGTCCGCAGCGTTCGGGCGGCAAGGTGGCCGAGCGCCGCCGCTTAGCCAAGCCTTCGCCATGGCGGGCGGGCTCGAGCTTGCCCGGATCTGGGCGAGGTTACGGGCGACCTCGAGCTCGTCGGCGACGAGGGCGGCCCTCGGCTGGTGGCCATGAGGGCCGAGCTCACCATGTCCGGCGAGCTCGAGGTTGCCCAGAACTCGCCTAGATCTGGGCGAGCTCGAGCTCGCCGGCCATGGCGAGCTCGGCCCTCGCCATGGCCACGAGGCTATCCTCGCCCGGTGAATGAGCTCGCCCGGCCAGGGGGGCCCTCGTCGCCCACGATTTTTGACCAAAAAAAAAAATTCCACGATTTTTTGACCAAAAAATTTTTTTGTAGTTTTTCCAACGAATTTAGCCACGAGTTTTCCAACGAAAAAAAATTCGTCGTAAATTTCCAATGAAAATTGAAATTTTTCGTTGAAAAAATTTGCGACGACGAATTACCAACGAATTTTTTTTCGTTGAAAAATTCGTTGGAAATTCATTTTTCAACGAATTTTTCCAAATTTTTCGTTGGAAATTTCGTCGGAAAAAAGATGTTTTTTTGCAGTGAACTTCGAGTAACTTAACCCAAATAGGAGTACGAGAAGTATTAGCATCAAGACTCTTTGACTCGGGAAAATGGGATGGAACGACACCAACTTGTGCCGATTAGCCTTCTGCTTTCTCACTCTGATCATGTTCCAGCAACTTGCAGATGAAAAGTAGCCAGTTTAGCCTGAAAAGGAGTACTTAATGGCATTTGAACATAACTAAGTGTCGTGACCTTCCTGGAGGTGAACTACTAGGCGAAGGCTAACGGACTTACTAAATGAGAACGAACGTTTCTCTCATGAGGCAATCGTTCAAGTTTAGCGTGGACTCTCCTAAGCCCATTCGACAGCAACTTGGTACTCAATCCATCATGCAATTAATCTTACCTTTTGGAGTCATCACTAATTGGTTATGGGTCAATGAGACACCCAAGTAAAATATGAGAGTGTATTTTACTCCAACGAATCAAAGATTCAGGGGATTTGAGGACTCGGTATCTTTTCTCTTTATTTCAAAAAAAATATTTTTATGAATCAAAGAATTATGCCTAGATAATATTAAGGGTTTGACCTTAGAGTCTAAAGGTCCAAACGCCCTAATATATCTTGGTTAATGCAAAGAAAATACATAACTATATAAGCTACGGTTTTATTGACTAAATGACTTGTAATTAAAATTGTGTATTGACAATCTACAAATTTAAACCGATTTCATCCTCTCCTTGGTTTGAGCTAACCGCAAGAAATTGATAGTGAACCACGGATAGTAACTGAAGGTATGAGACAAAAATGAACAACAACGAACGGCAACAAACAATAGCGGATAGTAGAAGTGAACAGCAGCAAACAGCGGCAACAGTGGCGCAACACCAAAACAGTAGACAACAACGAGCAGCAGTGATGAGCAACAGCAAACAGCAGCGATGAGCAACAGCGAGCAACAACGATGCAGTAGCGAACAGCAGCGATGAGCAACACTGAGCAGCAGCGATGCAGCAATAAATAGCAGTAAACAGTAGCGACGCAATAGTAAATAGTAGCGGTGCAGCAGCAACGCAGCAGTAAACATCAGCGACACAGGATCGAAAATAGAAAGAACGGCGCAACTAAGCTCACTAGTAATAAGGAATTTGCCGCAAATTATCGAGAAGAAAGATGTGGTGGAACCATAGTCACAAAAAAGAACTCTTGTTTCTCTCGTATTTTTAAACTCTTTCTATTTCGAGCTCCACTTCATGTTCTGCAATGGCTCAACCAGCTCTCTTTTTATAGCAAAAGACCTCTATTTATCATTGGAAAGTCTGTACCCGTGATCCTTTGATCGTGGCAATTGCCGAATTTTAGACTTGATTTGTCACCGTGAATTAGTGCTTCAAATCTCGCTTCTCCTCGAAATCTCAGGTTGCCTTTTCCGCTCCTATTCACATTGCCTTGAACGTGTCCACATTCGCTCGCCATTGACCAGCCCATTCCATCAATCTCTTGCGAATATTCCATTGACTCCCAGCTTCTTATTCTTTCCTCTTCAACTCTGATTGGTGGCCCTCATCAATCTTTGCAATCCTTCCCCTTTTGATTCTCATCACTTAGTTGGCCTTCCTTATTTCTTTTCCCATCCTCACGGCCTGACCTGCATCTTTTCCATAATCAGATTCAGATCATCTTGGAAACTATTACTTAGATGGGTAAGTTTGTTACCTCCTTATGCGACAAATCTCGAGTCTACATCACCTCAATTCCAACATTGTGGAGAGATGATCTGATGTATGCTTGTTCATGGAGGCATCATATGATAAGGAGTGATCTTACATGCCATGACTTAAGTAAAAATGCTAATGCAAGTGATTTTTGTTTTGGCTCAAATTTGATCCCTAATTTTTCAAATGACTAAGTGAAATAATCAAAATTTAGGTGTCAACAGCTGTCCCTCTTTGAAAGGGAGCTCACAGAGGTTTTCTTAAAAAATAAATGACACCTAAATTTAAACCATTCAAATGCAATGCAACAATCTTTTTTGTTGTTGGGAATGGACTTTAAAGAATTTGATCCCACTTTCAAAATGTAATGTAATGTAAATGCTAATTATTAAAATCATGCAATGAAATGATTTTTTTGTTGGAAACGGACTCCAAGGAATCTAGTCTCATTTTCAAAATGCAATGTTATGCAATGAAGAATGCGATGTAAGTGCACTTGGGTACGAAACAATTCTTGGGAGTCTTGACAAATATCTTGAATTCTTTTCAGACATTTGAAAAGTCACTCAAAAATGTGATGAGAATGATGCCAATGCAAAGATGAAATACATACCTATTGCTGCTTACCTGGAGGTTCGGGAAAACGTACTCAAGTACGGAATGATTTGTTGGGAGCCGTGACAAATACCTAGATGGTCCCTTGATATTTGAAAGGTTATGGGTCCAAGAAACACTTGTATGGTCTTCAAGGCTGCCGAAGGTCAATAAACTTGAACACCTAGAAGGTCTTAGAACGATCTTGAGAAACAAACACCCAGATGGCCCTCGAGCACTTGAAATATCTTGGATTGGATGTCCTCATTTGAGGATTTGATGAATTGTCTGATGGGTTCTTGAAAATAGGGATTAGATTTCTGAAAAGTCTTTGGGCACATCTTAAATACTTGGAACTTACATCATGTATTTTGAAAAGTCTTTGAGTACCTAGAACTCGCATCAAATACTTGACAAATAAACACCTGGAATTCACATCAGGTTAGAGAAAATAGCTCTGGTCTCTCTATTAGACATTGTTAGAGAAAATATATACATGAGACAAACATAGTTTATCTATGAACACATATCTCTGGAAAAACTCATTAAACTCATCGGTTGGGATTTATGCATAACAATTTCACCATGTTTGCATCACCAAATTTCCATAGAAGAAGTTATCATTAGGACGATATTTATTTACGACGTGGATTTGCTCAAAATGCCAAACGAGAGATTTTTAGTCTAAAAGGGCTTTTGACTCACACTTACTTAGAAGGCTATTTTGTCTTGACCATTGATACGAGAAAAAGAAAATAATCACTTGATCTTACCGTCGTCATGTTGACAAAGGTTTCAAGTTTTCTAGCAAATGGTATGACCCTACCAATTTGAGGGGTCTTTTAATAGGACCGTAATGTAGGTTTGGTCAATGGTTTAACAAAAAGATAAGTCAATTCATGGCTTTGAAAGAATTGTTCTTCAATCATCGTCTTCATTGGGTTACAAGTCAAAAACCCTGCAAATGAGATAGAAATAATCTTGCCTGCACTTCCACAAGTGAAACTTTTAACATTTGAGACTCCTACGTAAATTTAAATGCCCTAATCTGAGGGGACTTTAAAGGGACATAATGTAGGCTCAATTAAGGGTTGAGAAACAAAAGGATTTGTTAGGCTCAAAGATTTTCATGAAAGGAGTTCGAAATTGGTGATTATTGTGGCATTATTACGAATCTTCTCTTTCACTAGGGATTGTCTGCTTTATTGACCACAAGAGTCCAACACTAATTTTCACGAAATTACCACCTTTTCATGAGGATGATTTTTGCAAACTTGACCTTCGGCCACATCTTTTCACCTCTTCATCTTCAACAATTTTTCTTTCACTCCTATTTTCTCTTTTTTTCTTTTTTTTTTCTCTCTTTTTTCTTCTTCTTCTTCTTCTTCTTTAACTCTTTTTCCAACACACTTCTTGCAATGCTCTAAAGGACCCAACCAAATGTGCCATCAACAATTCAGTTCTTTCGAATTCTCAAGGTCTTTATCTCCGGTTGACGCTCTGAATCATGTTGTCTCAATGTATTAACTCATTTGCCTTGCCTCAGTATGGAGGATGATCACCAATCGGGTTTGAGAAATGAATTTATAGACTCAATTGGATTACTCAAGTGATAAAAGTGTGTGATAGAGAAAGAAATGATCTTCATCACTTTAAGGCACTTAAATTCACATTTGAGTTCATTTGCATTAATGACACTCGAGGATTGATGCAAGTGAAGGCAATAAAGTTCTATCCGTTTTTTCACCTTGTAATGTCACCCTTACCTCCAATTTGCCCCAATGTAAGACGGTTCTTGACAGGGCTACTTTGAAAGAATTTCCTCTAACATTCAGGCTCAAATGGGTGAAATGATGGATCACTTGTACTATTTAGGGTATCGAAATGGAATACCCCTCGTCATTTTGGTCTGCGTATCTTTCGCGAGAAAACCCTTTGCCTTGAGAACAAGAAATTTTTCTATACTCACCTCTCAGTATATAAGGGACTATGTGTAGGATAGAGCTTGCCTTTCATCATCCCGACACTTCTCACATAGCATTCTCAGCATCACACATCATTCACTGAATCATTTGACAAGACAAATTTCAGAGAAAATTGATGATTATCATGCATAAACTTGCAAAAGTCAAATATGTATGACTATACAAACATGAGATATGGTTTGGCAAGAGATGGACCGTTTTCATTCATGGGTAGTACTTCTTTACGGCATCAAGAATTAACAGGATTCATGAATTTCCATCCATCCATTTTTGCTAATATCAAAGCGCCGCCAGGAAGTACTTTCTTCACAACATATGGTCCACTGTAATTTGGACCTAACTTGCCATAAGGGTGAAGGATGACTAATAGTATCTTGCGCAGTACCAAATCATTAACTTCGAAGTGCCTTGGGCGAATCTTCCGATTAAAGGACCTAGCTACCCATTGCTCATAACATTGACCATGACATACAGCTCTCAACCGTTTTTCATCAATCACATTGAGTTGGTTATACCTCTGTTGCACCCATTCGGCCTCCATCAACTTGCCTTGAGATAATACTATTAACAAAGGGACCTCTACTTCCACAAACAAGACTACTTCTACACCATACACCAGAGAAACAGGTGTTGCCCCGATAGACATTCGAATCAAAGTTCTTTACGCCATCAGTGCGTAAGGGAGTCTCTCATGCCAATTGCAGTAATTATCAGCTGCCTTTACTAAAATCTTTTTAATGTTCTTATTCGCAGCCTTGACAGAGCCATTCATCTAAGGGCAATAAGGAGATGAGTTCAGATGGTGAATCTAAAACTCCTTAAATAGATCATTGACCAGCCTGTTATTCAAATTTGATCTGTTATCAGTGATGATTGCCTCTGGCACGTCATAGCGGGAGATAATATCTCAACGCATAAATTTCACAACGTTCCTTGCAGTGACAGTTATATAGGAAGCTACCTTTATCCACTTGGTGAAGTAATCAATAGCTATAAGGATGAAACGGTGGCCATTCGATGCTTTCGGATTAATCGAGCCAATCACATCGATGCCCCACATTGAAAAGGGCCATGGTTTAGACAGTTGATATAACTCATTCGAAGGGACCTTTATCTTGTCCCTGTGGATCTGGCAATGATGGCAACATCGGACATGTTAGATGCAATCACTTTCAAGAGTCAACCAAAAGTATCATAATCTCATAATTTTTTTAGCAAGCATATGATCGTTCATGTGAGGACCGTATACTCCTTCGTGTATTTCTTCCATTAGCTGAGTAGCTTCTTTAGCATTCACGCACTTCAGCAACACTAAATCAAATGATCGTTTGTATAATGTCTCCGTTGACAAAGAATTTGGAAGTAAGTTTCATAAGATGTTTCCTATCGACTAGGCTGCTATCTTTAGGGAACTCTTGGCTTCGAATATAAATCATTATGTCATGATATCATGATTTTCCGTCTGGTTCTTCTGCTACCATCACACAGTGGGCTAGTCTCAAAAGAACTTCAATCTTGAGGGGCTCGACTTCTAAACCGTCCATGGCTTGGAGTATAGATGACAATGGTTGCCTGAAAACCCATAATACAAGCCTCATGTTCTGCTATATTATTGGTGCAAGGGAATACCAACTTTGTGGCCACAGGATAATGTTGTCCATTGGGAGATACCATAACTGCATCAGTTCCAGATTCAGATAAATGGACTACACTATTGAAAAACATGATTCATGACTCCTCTTCCATTATCAAAATTCGATCATCAAGGAGATCCTGTTCGTCTTCATTTCGAGTCTTTGTGGAATTTGCCGCCAATAAATCAACGATTGCCTGCTCTTTTAGTGACTTCTACGATACACTTTGCACATTGAATTTTGAAATCAAGATTTGCCATTTTGCCAACTTTCCCATTAGAGCTGGTTGTTCTAGTAATTACTTGATGGGATCATTTTTGTTGACCAAACATTTCTGATAGTGTAAGGTGTATTGCCGTTATCTGTGTAAGACCCATACTAAGGCAGCACACGTCTTCTCAACATTAGAATAGTTTATTTCTATCATAGAAAATTTCTTACTCGGGTAGTAAATAGCACGTTCTTTCCCATCTATAGGCTCTTTTTGAGCTAGCATTCTCCCTAACGACTCCTTATTAATTGTGAGGTAAAGAAGGAGAGGTTGCCCTGGTGTTGGGGGAACTAGCACTGGTGGGCTCATTATGTAATGCTTCAACTCTTCAAGTGCTTTTTGACACTCATTGTCCCATTTGACTTGGGCATTCTTTCGAAGGAGCTTGAAGAAGGGTTTTGCCGTTTTTGAGAGTTGGGAGATGAATCGAGCAATATAATTCAACCTTCCCAAAAGGCTCCGGACTTCTATCACTATTGTCGGTGGGTGGAAATTACATATCGCCTTTACTTTCGATGGGTCAACTTTAATACCCCTACTATTGACGATGAAACCCAACAATTTACCAGAAGTTGCCCCAGATACGCATGTTGTTGGATTGAGGCATAACTTAAATTCACGAAGTTGTACAAATAACTTACTCAAGGTTTTGACATGGTCCTCTCCTCAGCAGATTTTGGCAATCATGTCATCAACATACACTTCGATCTTCTTGTGCATCATATCATGGAAAAGTGCTACCATGGCCCTTTGGTACATTGCCCCAGTGTTTTTTTAGGCCAAAAGGCATGACTTTGTAGCAAAAAATTCTCCATGAGGTATTAAATGCCTTTTTTTCCTTATCTCTTTCATTCATCCTGATCTGGTTATATCCGAAAAACCCATTCATGAAAGAAAAGAGTTCAAACTCGGCCGTGCTATCTACCACAACGTCAATGTGAGGCAACGAAAAATCATCTTTTAGACTAGTTTTGTCCAAATCCCTATAATCAACACAAACTCGAATGCGGCCATCTTTTTTCACCACTGGCAATATTTTTGCTACCCACTTGGGATATTATGACACTTCAATAAAATTCAAATCAAGAAGTTTCATGACCTCTTCCTCTATTTTCTTGGAGAATTCTGGTTTTGTTCTTCGTAGTTTTTGCTTCTTAGGAGGCATATACGAATTGGTTGGAAGACAATGTTCGACAATGGATGGGTCTAAACTTGGTATATCGGCATAGGTCCATGTGAAGACATCTTGATATTCTTTTAGCAATTGGGTCAAGCGCTTAACCTCATGTTCAGTTAGGTTTGCCCCAATTTTGACCTCCTTGACCTTTTTAGTGTCACTAAGGTTTAGGGTGACAGTTTGCTTGGCAATAAGTGGCTTCAAGTTTTCATGGTGCTCCTAATTACTTTGAATATCACCATGTTCATCATCACTAGAGTTCAAGACCTCATAGGTTTGCATAGGGTCATGCATGTGATTGTAAAAAGCAATAAAACTCCTACACAGAGGAGGCTCCATAAAATTGAAGTTTCCCTACACCAGGTCATCAACTTGTGCTTCATCAATGGCAAACACAAACTCCTCTTTGAACAAGTCAATGATTCCTTCGAGCGTGTCCTCTTTCTCAAGCGCTCGCTTGTTGGAGACAATGATATCTTGGATGCCAAAGTTCGGTTGTCCTAGGGCATATATCAAATCCTCTTCCTCATGCATCATCTTTGCAGGCCCTAAGAATGTGGACCTTATGTGAGGTAAGGTAAGACTAGCTCCTCCTCTTCCTCTTCTTCATCTTCCTTTTTGAGACTGTCCGCCCCTAATGCAATAGCCTAACCCAGTCGTATACGATTTCCGCTTAGCTTCAATGGGTTGGTGGATGCCTTGACCGTGCTTTCCCAATCCACCGCCTGGGGTAAAGCCACTTCCTACCATAATTTTGCCTACCATGAGTGATGCACCTAGGGGACCGGCGGACTCGTTATGCAACTGAACGAACCGGCGGGCTTGAAGTCAATGATGTCGGATTGAGCTCAAATTTGGTCGACTGAAGCGAAACGGCGTGTTGATTAATACTCATAGCCTTTGGCTATGAGTAACAATGGATTTTCACAATTCGGAGTCGTTTAGATAGTTTTTTTAATTATTTTAGTAATTTTCGAATTAAGGGTATTTTTGTAATTTTTGCGTTTTTTTTGTCATTAGGGTTAACACCCTTTATAAACTCATTTTTAGGGTTTTGAGAGGCAGTAGTTTTTAGATGTTTTTGAAAACTTATCGATTGTTAATCGATTGAGAGAACAGTTTGTTCCTCTTATCGTTTCGATTCTTCTATTTAGCCTAAATTCTATCGCGCTTCGGCATCAATTGGTATCAAAGCACAGGTTGCTTGAATTAATGGCTGAACAGAATCGCGGTTTTGGACGGTGGGCTCGTGGTGACCGGGGGCGTGGACTTGTTCCTGAAGTAGAGGACCAACCGCGTCTAAGAGATTTGCTAGACGTAGAAATTGAAGAATAGAGAAGACGAATCCAGGATTTGGAACGACAACTTGTGGAGGCGAGGTTGGGCATTCAATCCGAAGAAGGAGAGGAATCTGAGGATTCATCCGATGATGAAGAAGAAGACGTAAACCCTTTCGGGATTCTGAACCAGGGGTGGAATCGAAGAGTATGACCTGGAAATCAGCGTTCTTCTCAAAATTTCGGAATGAAAATCAAGATTCCCGAATTTAATGATAAGGCTCATCCTGATGAGTTTATAGATTGTTTGCATACGGTAGAACGGATTTTTGATCTTAAAGATCTAACTGAGGGGCAAAAGGTAAAGTTAGTGGCTATTAGGCTGTGAAAACATGCTTCGATTTGGTGGGAACACGTGAAAAAGCAACGCACTAGAGAGGGGAAGCCAAAGGTGGATCGCTGGGAGAAGATGAAAAAGTTATTGCAAAAAAATTTTTGCCTACCCATTATAAGCAAGAGACGTTTATTGAGTATCATAACATCAAGCAAGGTGATAACAGTTGAAGAATTTATTGAAGAATTTGATCGTTTGCAGATGCGTTGTGATGTGGCGGAGGAAGATGAGCAGACAATTGCACGATATCTGGCAGGGCTGCGATATGAGATCTCTGATGTTGTCTAATTACAGCAGTATTGGACATATGAGGATGTGTGTAGACTAGCCCTAAAGGTGGAGGGGCAGTTTAAAAGAAAGAGCAGTAATTATAAGTGGTCAGGCAGCGATTCCAAGTGGTCAGATAAAGAATCCCAAGGAAAAGCGGGAAAATCTGTAGTAAATTCGACACCGGTCACAATTAAGGATGTGAGTTCTAAACCTGCGTCCAAGGAGGGGCAAAGCAATGCTGGAACTAGCAGGGGAGGAACTGTAGCCAAGCGATGTTTCAAGTGTCAAGGATTCGGGCATTTTGCTACTGATTGTTCGAACCGACAGATTGTGACGCTTGTTGATAATCCAGTCTTTGATGAAGGTCCAGTTTATGATGAATTTAAAGGCGAAGAAGAGGATGCGGAACAGGAAGGAATTATCTATACTGATTCTGGTGAGTCCCTAGTCATTAAAAGAATATTAAATGTTGCTATAATAGATGATGAATCATGGTTTAGACATAATATTTTTCACACTAAGTGCACTAGTAGAGGAAAAGTATGCAGCATGATAATAGATGTTGGGAGTTGCGAGAATGTGGTGTCCACGATTATGGTGGAAAAGTTGGGGTTAAAAACAAAAGATCATCTTCAACCATACAAGCTGTCGTGGTTTAGAAAAGGGAACGAGGTGAAGGTAAACAAAAGGTGTCTTGTGCAATTTTCGATTAGAAAAAATTACATCGATGAGGTGTGGTGTGATATAATCCCAATGGATGCTTGCCATATTTTATTAGGGAAGCTGTGATAGTTTGACAGAAAGACACATCATGATAGTTTCAGAAATACCTATATCTTCAGGAAGGATGGTCGAACCATTACCCTAGGTCCTTCAGATTTCAGAAAGGAAGTGAAGAATAATCTGCTGTCTAGGTCAGAATTTCAAGAAGAGGCAATGAGCGCAGCTGAGCTTTTTGCCATTGTGGTGATGGAGCGGAATTCTGATAGTCCCAAAATTCCTACCCAAGTTCCACCTTTGCTTGAGGAATTTGTTGATGTCATACCGGAAGAGTTACCACCTGGGTTGTCGGGTGAGCACAATGTTTCTAGAACTTTTAATGTAGCAGATTTGTCACTTTACTACACTGAAGAGGAAGAAGACCCTCAAGAAATTGATGACAATGAAGACAAAGTAGATTCGAGGACGAATCTTTCTCTAGTAGGGGAGGATGATGCACCTAGGGGACCGGCAGACCCGTTATGCGACTGAACGAATTGGCGGGCTTGAAGTCAATGATGTCGGATTAAGCTCAAATTTGGTCGGCTGAAGCGAAACAGCGTGTTGATCAATACTTATAGCCAAAGGCTATGAGTAATAATGGATTTTCACGATTCGGATTCGTTTAGATAGTTTTTTAAAATTATTTTAGTAATTTTCGAATTAAGGGTATTTTTGTAATTTTTGCATTTTTTTGTCATTAGGGTTAACACCCTTTATAAACTCGTTTTTAGGGTTTTGAGAGGTAGTAGTTTTTGAATGTTTTTGAAAACTTATCGATTGTTAATTGATTGAGAGAACAGTTTGTTCCTCTTATCATTTCGATTCTTCTATTTAGCCTAAATTCTATAGCGCTTCGGCATCAATGACTACTGGTTTTGACACTTCTAGGGTTGGCATAGTAGTATCTTGGGCCACATGAATGGTTGATACTAGTTTAAAGGCTAGATAACTGGACTCAACCTTGCAATCTGGCTCTATATACAGGATGGCGGTCTCAAGGTAGATTCTAAAATCATCTTCTCCATGGACCGTGATGAGTTTCCCATCGATCACGAACTTTACCTTTTGATGGAGGCTTGAGGGCACAGCTCTTGGTGCATGTATCCAAGGGCGTCTCAGCAAGAAGTTGAACGATGTAAGGATATCCATAACTTGAAAAACCGCATTGAATAGTGCTGGTCTTATTTGCAAATTCAAGTCAACCTCTCCAACCATTTCTTTCTTGGTTCCATCGAAGGCATGAACCAAAATCTTGGCTACATGGATCTTTTCCAAATTGTAATTAAGGCACTTCAGAGTTGCCAAGAGGCAGATGTTTAAGGCTAATCCGTTGTCAATGAGTATGTGGGCCACCAAGGTGTTTAAGCATTTGACTGATATATAGAGAGCTTTGCCATGTCCTCTTCTCTCGGTTGGGAATTCCTCATCTGAGAACGCGATTTGGTCCTTCAATAAAATGAACCCCACAAATTCTTCTAGCTTGTCCTGTTCGATTGATTCCGGTACATGTACTTCGCTCAGGACTTTCATGAGAGACTTTTGGTGCTTATCTGACGTTTGAAGTAATTCCAACATAGATATTTGGGCAAGCATCTTCCGAAATTGATCCACCACATTATAGTCGCTCACTTTAATTACAGCCAATAACTCTTTTACTTCCTCATCACTAATCGACTTGATAGGTTGCGAGTTGGCCTAAGCATATATACGCCTGAATTGAATAACCACATCTATCTCTGCGTCATAACACCATGGGACCGCCTTATCATTTGTATACGCGTAAGGTTACGTAACATCAAGGATTAGTTCTTCATCGTCAGATGGGGGCATGTCAATGATTAACCTATCTTCTAGTGGCGGCAGATCATGGGTTATAGGGTCAGCCTCATCAGTCTCGATGTCTAGATCAACGACTTTGTACTCTAAATCAATGACGATGGGAGTAATTGTTGCAACTATACCAGTATGATATACATAAACTATCATTTTTTCATCAATCATCGCCTTAATTCTTTGTATCTTCAGAGACACAATGGGCTTTTCTTCGTCTGAATAATATCCGACTCGGACTAGACTATCATAAATATCACTCACACGCACTTTTAGATTTTTCTTGCTTCTCGCATCAAACCCAAGTATGGCATTTACTCCTTCTGCATGATAGGGCAATGGATTTTTCTGAACGTTAGGTTTTGCATTACTGAAGGAGAGTACCTTGGCATCTAGAAGATTCTGAACTTTGTGCTTAAGTGTGAAGCAATCATCAATGAAATGTCCCTTTTCTCACATGTGGTAGTCGCAAATCTTGACGGGTCATAATGGTAGAAGCGCTCAGGATTAGGACGCCTCGGCTCCTTGGCGAGCAAACCTTTATTTTGGAGAATTAGGAGAATCTTCAACAATGGCTTGGGAAGCAATGTGAACTGTCACCGGGAAGAGCCCCTCTACTGGCCGAAGAATGGCCGTGACCCAGCTTACTGGGCGTTCAGGGTCTGGGTGTGAGCTGGTTGTATATAGGCCGCATTAACTTCCGCTATGGGCTCCTTATCTTTCTTGTTCATGAATCTCTTAGACGATCTAGTCTGATCGAATGCCCAGCCATCACCAATGGCAAGCTTGATGTGCTTACCCACTGAGATCAACTCTACGACCAAGTCAAACTTGGATCCAAGCACTTGCGAAATTCGAATGGCAAAGTCTTCATAAATAAATCCAGCATCTCCTTTTTGGTTAACTTGGGTGTAATCTGCATGGCCAATGCTCTCCATTTGGTAGCGTAAGCCTTAAAGGACTTGGTCTTCTTCTTTTCAATACAAACCAAGTCTTCGCGGGAGGGTGCTACATCAATATTAAATTTATACCGCCGTAGAAAAGCGTCATAAAGGTCTTCTCAAGCCTTGAACAGATTAACCTTCTCCATTATATACCACTGTAAAGCCAGCCTGATCAAGCTCTCTTGAAAGGTGTGGATCATAACGGGTACGTTATCAGCATGTGGAGTCATCTTCATCAAGTAATATTGCATCATCAGAATTCGATGAGCCACCTGTGGAGACATTCTTTCCTTTGTCTTTCGGGTTGACAATGGGAGCGGGCTGTGGTTAAACCATTGTAACTAGCTGAGCTAGTAGAGTAGGGCAAAAGTACACTACAAGTGCTATAACTTGTGTACGGCGCTCAGTTTAGTGCCATAACTTTTTTTTGGATCACTTTAGTGCTAAAATTTTTGAAAAACGATCACTTAAGTGCCAACTCCGGTGCCGTACACAATTTTTCGCCGGAAATCTGACGTGGCATTTTTTTTATTAATTTTTTAAGCTGACGTGGCTCGCCAGAGTCTCACCGGAGATTGGCACTTAAGTGATCGTTTTTCAAAAATTTTAGCACTTAGGTGATCGTTTTTCAAAAATTTTAGCACTAAAGTGGTCCAAAAAAAAGTTATGACACTTAAGTGATCGTTTTTCCTCCGACTTGGCACCAAAGTAATCCGAAAAAAAGTTATGGCACTAAAATGAGCGCCGTACACAAGTTATGGCACTTATAGTGTTCTTTTGCCAGTAGAGTAGTGTTTATCTTGATGGAATTGATTTGCTTAGAGAGTTGTTTTAGGATATTTAGGACTTGCTTCATTTCTATCTCAAGGGTGGCGATGCGAGTTTGCTCATTGTTGTTGGCCATTGCAGCTCTAGAACAAGTATGAATAGGTGATCTCGGGTGAGCCGTGATGTATCAAAGTTACACCTCACCTATTTTGAAAAAAAATTAAGTATAGCAACAAATGAGGTCGGTCCATGATAATACACACTTTATTATTTTTGAAGAATTTGCTTGTACATGAAATCAAACTCCTTTAGACATCAAAATTTAAAGCTAATCATTCTAGAAAAATTGACAAATCTTAAACAGCATGATCTAAATACAATTTAGAGACTGTATCATGAAGTCGTTTTTTTTCAAAATGCCTACGCAAGCTTCAACTTTTTCCACTCTCTTCTCGAGCTGTTCAATTCGTGCTTGGCGAGTGAGCTTCAGTGACACCTTAGGTATAACTGGCAATAAAGCAGGATTGATTTGATGATGACAGATGTAGTGCGATGAAGCATGATAATCTTTCTCTTTCCTCTTGATGACATTTGGCTAGACAATCTCTTGTGCATGACAGTCAACCCAATCATTCGCAATATCTTTCACTATGGTTCAGTAATCTCGATCCTTTTGAGTGAAGTCCACTCGACATAAATCAAGCTTCAAAGGAGATGAAATTTCTTGCAAGGACCAATATTGTCGAATAACATGCATCAGATAGTAGTATGTAACACAAGTGAATCCCAACAATGGGATTGGATTATTCGCCTTGTGAGTGAGACGTGCCACACGAACTCTGAACCAGCTAGCATACCATCGAAAATCCTTAGGGTTTGGATTTTTCAGAAAATCTACCTATTTAGGAAAAGAATCTTTTGGGGCTAGGTCCTTCTTTTCTATGAACTGCTGGATTGGGTGGCAAGAATTGTCGACCTCAAATATAACCATGTATATACCAAATTTCTTTGTGTGGGAGAAAAACCGGAATTGTAAAAGTTCGGGGGGGTGCATGAAAAGCTCCTCTCCCATTTTCTTTAAAGTGAGTAAAAGACAAGAAGGTTTCGGCCAAAATCATGTTTATGAAATTCATACCGGCACATACTTGCTTGACTACCCATGCAATTGAGGGATTGATGGCATTCCTATGATAAGGAAAAATCATGAACCCAAGAAAAGCAAAGATAAAAATTTTGCCCGATTAGTGCGATAATGATTGTTTTGAAAAATGTTCTGCGAAAAGGTAAATGAGCAAGCATTATTGTTACTTTTCAAAAGCTTTTTCACTTCATCAATTTTAATTTTCAAAAAATCTACTAGGACAGATACGGCTTCTAAACCAAGATGAGGCCTAACGAGCTCAGGTCCTAAAGGAATTTTAAAGAGAATGCTGTACTCTTCCAAAGTTGGGATCAATTTGTGCTCACCAAATACGAATGTAGATGTTGTGAAACACCATAAATGAGTCATCGCCATAATCATACTACTATGAGTCTCGATTTGCAGAAGAGGGACGAGCCTACCTATCGTTGACGTCACATAATCTTGGCCGGTCCAGCTTGTCCCACCACTTTTGGAACTCAGTCTTGGGAGTGGAAATGAGTTGAATTTCAATCTTCTTCATTGTATTTAGATCAATATCAACAAACTACCTAAAATTGTCATGGACCGAGCAAAAATTATAAATAATGTAAAATAAAATAAAATAGGGAACTTACTTTATGAGAAGTGAGGTAACAAACACAGAGACAAGCGAATGGGTAGGTGTGGTTTAATGCTAAAGGTAGGCTATACTAAAAGGCTCGAAACTATAGTCCAAAAGACATACCGACTAGTTAGACATGTCTGCTGGCTAAATCGGGTCCTCTTGATACCGGTTCAGTCGAAAGGTTGTCTTTACTATCACGGGTCTGCGAGTAAAAATGAACACTCTCGACACCTATAAAAATCAAAGTTAAAGAGGGCGGCTCTTAATCCACGTGTCTGCAAGCGTGGTTGGATCCTCTTAACGCCATCCTAATTGTTTTCCTAGAAAGTGACCTAGGTCCGATCATGGGATGTGTGTGCAATTGTGCAGTGCTAAAGCATGTAAAACATGCACAACAATTTATATGATGCACATAACACTTCAATTATTAACTGAAACATTCATTCTCAACACCTCCCTACAAAACAAAGGTTAGCATACACTCCATCCCTTATAACACCCATCTGCAAAATCATTTAACACCTAACGTTAGTGGCGTACCTGATCTCCGCACTGCCAAGCAAAACACATTTTTCAAAAAGAGAAATTCAAGCCTAAGTCCACTATGAATTTTAATTCAAATCCCCAATGAAATCGCCAAGCTGTTGCAACCTTCCCAGAGGTGAACCACCGGGGGAAGGCTAATGGACTTACTAAATGAGAATGAAGGTTTCTCTCATGAGGCAATCATTCAAGTTTAGTGCGGACTCTCCCGAGCTCATCCAATCGTAACTTGTTATTCAATCCATCATGTAATTAATCTTACCTTTTGGTGTCGCCAATAATCGGTTATGGGTCGATTAGACACCCAAATAAAATATGAGAGCGTATTTTACTTTCACAAACCAGAGATTCAAGAGATTCGGGGACTCGATACCTTTTCTCTTTATTTCAAAAAAAGTGTTTTTATGAATCAAAGAATTACGCCTAGATAATATTAAGGGTTTGACCTTATAGTGTAAAGGTCCAAACGCCCTAATATATATTGGTTAATGCAAAGAAAAGACTTAACTTTATAAGCTAAGGTTTTTTTGACTAAATGCATGTAATTAAAATCATGTATTGACAATCCACAAAAATCATGTATTGACAATCCATAAATTTAAACCGATCTCTTCCTCACCTTGGTTTGAGCTAACCACAAGAAATTGATAGTGAACCACAGAAAACAATCGAAGGTATGCTACAACAATGAACAGCAACGACCGGCAACAAACAATAGCGGACAGCAAAAGCGAACAGTAGCAATAGTGGCGCAACAACAAAATAGCAGACAACAACAAGCAGCAGTGACAAGCAACAGCAAGCAGTAGCGACGAGCAATAGTGAACAGCAGCGATGAGCAACAGCGAGCAGCAACGACACAACAGCGAATAGCAGTGATGAGCAACAGCGAAGAGTAACGATGAGCAATAGCTAGCAGCAGCGACGCAGTAGTAAACAATAGCGACGCAGCAATAAATAGCAGCAGTGCAGCAGCGACGCAGCAGCAAACATCAATGACACATGATCGAAAATAGCAAGAGCGGTGCAACTAGGCTCACTAGAATAAAGGCATTTGCTACAAATTATCGAGAAGAAAGATGTGGTGGAACCATAGCCACAAAAAAAAAAACTCTCTTGTTTCTCTCGTATTTTTGAACTCTCTTTATTTCGAGTTCCACTTCATGTTCTCTAATGGCTCAACCAACCCCCTTTTTATAGCAAAAGACCTCCATTTATCATTGGAAAGTTTGAACCTATGATCCTATGATCGTGGGGATTGCCGAATTTTAGACTTGATTGTCGCCGTGAATTAGTGCTCCAATTCTTGCTTCTCCTCGAAATCTTCAGGTTGCCTTTTCCGCTCCCATTCACATTGCTTTGAATGTGTCCACATTCACTCGCCATCAGCCAGCCCATTCCATCAATCTCTTACGGATATTGCATTGACTCCCAGCTTCTTACTCTTTTCTCTTCAACTCTGATTGGTGACCCTCATCAATCTTTGCAATCCTTCCCTTTGGATTCTCATCACTTAGTTGGCCTTCCTTATTTCTTTTTCCATCCTCACGGCCTGACCTGTATCTTTTCCATAATTAGATTCGGATTATCTTGGAAACTCTTACTCAGATGGGTAAATTTGTTACTTCCTTATGAGCCAAATCTCAAGTCTACTTCACCTCAATTCTGACCTTGTGGAGAGATGATCTAATGTATGCTTGTTCGTGGAGGCATCGTACGATAAGGAGTGATCTTACATGCGATGACTTAAGTAAAAATGCGAATGCAAGTGATTTCTTTTGGCTTGAATTTGATCCCTAATTTTTCAAATGACTAGATGAAATAATCAAAATTTAAATGTCAACACTGAGTCCCTCCAAAGACATAAGAATTGCAGGAACTTTGAGTTACTTAACCCATATAGGATTACAAGAAGTATCAATATCAATATTCCAAGGACCATTATCAATAGCCCACTCACAAGTTGTAGCTGTGGGGAGTTTGAACAAGAATAGTCCATTCTCAATCTCACTACGCTCAACTCTACCATCTCTCCCCCAAAGCAAATCAGCAGTAGAAGAAATCACACAACACTGAATTCTTTCCCCCCAAGACTTCTTGGCCAACAAGAGCAAAACCCCAAGTTTCAACTCCTTTATCAACAACAGATTTCAGTACCTCTAGCAAGTTTCTCCCGTCAACAAAATGAGATTCACAGTACCTCATCAGAGCCTGAGCTTCGAAGGTTCACCAACAAGCACATCCCTTCACTTGGTACCCGCTACAGCATCAAACTTTTAGTTATTGCAATGGTTAATCTAATATCAGATTCATAAATCTACTATGAATGGTGGATGATAGCTCAGATACAATTATGAACATAATACCTATGCAAATTTTCAGTAGATCGACATTCAGGTCTACTTTATAATGAGTTAAAATTTGGATTAATTATATCTTGTGATACTCCAAATCGTATCTCACCAATTCTTTTGCCCTAATTTAACTTTACATCTAATACCCATATGAAGCTATGAATGCATAAACATAAATGTTTGAGCAATCTAGCATATAAAGCTTTCGGCTAGAATCATGATGGTGTATATATACTAGAATTCATATATTGACCGACCAGAAACGCAAACAAAGGTGAAGAGATCACCAATCACAGTATAGGTTAAATGTATTATCTTTTGCTTATTTAAAAAGAACTCCACTGCTTTTTGAGTTATTACTAATGACCAATATTCACCTGAAACCTATCAGTTTTAATTTAAGAACAAGTAACATGAAAAGGGGAAAAAAGAGAGGAAAAGATCGTACACTACTAGGGGTGAGTGGTTCTCAGTCCGGTCCGATCCAACAAAAAAAATCGAAAACTGAATCGGTTCCCAATTTCTAGGATCGGGGACTAAACCGACTAGTCTCGGGACCGTGGATCCAGTCTGGTTCCAATGGGACCAATCACTTATTGATAAAGGCAAGAGAGGATTGGGAAAATTAGATTAGGCTTTCTATTTTTTTCAAAAATTTTAAAAAGTAAATAAATATATATATGAAAAAAATTAGAAAAATATATATATTTCTTGGTCCAGTCTGGTTTCCACCGTAGAACCTGGAACCGGACCGCCCAAAAATCGATTCCACTTTTGGGAATTGAAAACTGGACCGATATTCTCGAGAACTAGATCAAACCAGTCGATCCGGTCCTGATTTAGGCGGCCCATCTTACTCACCCCTACACCACAAAAATACAATTTAATCTCTTGATTACAATCTCTATTTCCCTCAAATACATAATAATATGGTAAGTCCACTTCCAAATGTGTCCACACCCTCTCCTTTCATTCAGGAAACTAAAAGGGTACGAAAGGACATAATTTAAAAGAAAATATAAGTTCGCTTTTGAATTATCAAATTTAAAATTTACTCACTATTACCAAGCTTTGGCCTTGGACATTTTCGAATGTTACAACAATAACAGACACATCATCACAGATTCTACAAATCTACCCGAGTTTTTGCATCTACAAATTCACATTAACCATCCTTCACATAATCACTCTTATATCAAGAACTCTCCGAGTCACTAAGAGACCCTAGAGAGGAATCATAGTCTTGTTCTTCGTCCCACAAAAGCTGGTCGAGTTTGACAATGGTGAGGACCAAGAGAATGAGGCAAACCACGACCGACAAGGCTGATAATGCAAGCATGAGCCCTCCTCTTCCGACTCCTTTCATGTCATGGGCGTATTCAGCTGAAGATAGAGTGAGGAAGGTGAGAGAGAAAGAGTAAGCCCACCATGCAACGTTGAATCGTTTCATGCATTTCTTGAAGAGCAAGGGTCGGCAAGCCTTGTCAAGATTTCGGAGTTTGCGAGATCAAATCCAAGAAAGAGTTAGTTGGACTTTCAAGGAAGTGTTTAGATCAAGAGATATGATTGATACATGGTCTTGCTCATCCACAAACAAGAAAAACAAGGTAGTGCATGATTCATCCATCCAACTTAATTAATGACGTACAAGATAATTAAGGTAGCTCATAATGTCTACGAAGTAATAAAGTCGCTAATTAGGTCTTTGCATCAATCAATGATGTGGAGCATTGAGAATATACATTGCCTTACGTAATATCAGAGCAATATTTATATTCGGTGTTGGGACATAGACCATCATATGTATGTATAGGTCGGCCGGCACTCTCAAAGTGAAATAATAAAACCAAAGTTTACAAACTTTTTATACTCTGTTTCATCCAGCAAAGGTGGTTTGGATTAATATATAAAACTTACCGAACTCTAACGTTAATGTAGCGGAATGTCTACTCGCCAGCTTGATTAAAATGTTAAATTTGTGAGTGAAAGCAAGCAATATAAACTAACACCAATTGGCTTCTAGGAAATTACCAGAGATGCAAAAATGGAGACAAGTAGAACATCGTCTTGGAGGATGTGTCAAAACTTCCCGAGATGGAGTTCCAGGCAAAACTCGCCATGCTCGGCACTGTAAAGAACAAGAAGAGAGTTGGCTAGAGGTTTGGCGGGTAGTTATTTTCACAGGATAATCTCTGGTAGCGGATCACAAATATCACCAAATAGTGAATTATGCCGAGTGAAAACATGCATAGAGCACTCTCTTTCCACACCATCAGCGCTGCCACCCTCGCGCCCACAAGGTTCCCCAGGACAATCATATGGCTCGTGTGCTTGCGAACTTTGATAAGAACCGCTTCTCCGTGGTGAACCATTGCCCATATATCTTCACATCAAGAGCTATTAAAGGAGCCACAAAAGCCCACCAGAGCAACGCATACGGTGCACTATTTGGTGAAAACCACGGAGATGATTGAAGCAAGAGAAGCCAAGAGACCCAAGGGCCAAATAGGTAATTCACTCTAACATGGTGCTTGAACTCTTGCTTGACCGTGTTTTAGTGAAGGAAGCGCTTTAGTGTGTAGAGAAGAGAGATGAAGACTTGTGTTGAGCAGGCTAAGCACCACAGGAGAAGGAAAGATATTGAAGGAAGCTTGTGAAACATGTGATGGAGGCCTTGTGAGCTAGTCACTTGGTTGCTTAGGATCTTCCACAAGAGAGCTCGGGGCGAAATGGAGAGGGTTATGCCAAAATAGCCCGCATGGACTCTGGTCAATATTGAAGACAAGGGCTTTAGGGACTTGGTGGTGGTGACTTCTTCTTGGATTGTATATAATGAAGTTTCCATCACAGGTTGAATTGAGGGTATGTGGAATAATTCTTGGCATTTGTCTTCTATAATTGAGATCGATTTTTGAGTGGGGTTTGGGTTGATAAGATGATGGTGTATCTTGGAGATGAATTGCACACCAAAGGTGCTTTACTTATATAAGAATGGTCATAAGTGGAGAGTTACAACAAAAAGAAGCAGAGTTTCCTGGTTGCCAATGAGGATTTGATGATAAGACATGCATTAGGGGACACATCTGAAAGGCAAATCAAATACTGAACTATAAAGCTACTTCACTTTCCAATTAAAACATTATCCATGAGACAAAGCTGAATCATTCTCACAAGGGGTAGTACAGAATATATGCATTGTACGATTTAAATGTCTCATTTAAATTAAATACATGCAACTATACTTTTTTTTTAGTTAGGTGGTATTTCAAATTGACTTTCATGTACTTTATTAAGACCATCTCCCCAATTTTCATGCCATGACTTGAGGATTTGCAATGCACACACGATTGCGTCGGGGTCTAACCCAAGAGGTTAAGGTTTCGGGTTTAGACTTTGGACTTTTATTTTTGGCTTGTACTCTTTACTGAACAATTTTTCAATAAAAAAAATAACAACAAGAGAGAAACCTTTCAAAGGATATCAATATTAGCCTATCAAGTCACCCAGAATTTGTAATGCTCTACAAATTAGAATGCAATTCTTTCTTTTGGTAAGAAATTCACATGTGACTTATAGAATGGCTGTGGAAAATACTCACTTAGTTTCAAAAAGCAACGCAAAGTTTATATTTCTATATCGAGGTAGGACGGCTCCCAAGTGAGCCGGTTCCCTTTCTCGTCATATTAGGGGTGATCGGTTCCTGAGTAAGCCAATTCTCACCTAGGAATTGGGAACCAAACCAAGAGGTCGGTTCCTAGTTTCGTGAATCAAGAACTGGCCCATCGGTCTTGGAATCGGTAGTATGTTTCATTTTTTTTTTTAACATGTAGTCCATAATCAATTGATGAGAAGGATGTTAAACCCCTTGTGGGAATTTATATGGGTTAACAGAAAATGCGTACGGGTTCATTACGATGGTCGAAAGTATGATGAAGGCCAGGACTTGGAGTTCGACAAAGACGATGAGTTTTGGGGTTTAAATGTGATTGCATTGTGGCCATCCTCACTTGGTGATTGCTTGAGTGACTCATTGGTTGATTGCGTTTGTGAGTGTTTGATCGCTTTTCTTTTTGCTTGTGGTTTGTTTTGATTTGATGTGCTTCTCGTAAGAACTGATTTTGAGATTGTGGGAGCTGCATTTTGTTGTCGTGTTCAATCGTGCTCTTCAGTGAAACTTCATAGGACGCGAGGCCATTCTTGTCTTCTTACTGGGTGGAGTTTTGACTGAAACATCATAGGGTGAAAAGAAGTTGTGCTGTATATATCCACAGAAAATAATATGGAGGAGGGATCAAAAGCTCTGAACCTTCCACTTCCTTTTCGGCAGAGTAGGGTTGGTGAATCAAGTACAACGAATGAGTCACATGCGAATCGCCCGTCGATCATCACATTCTGGTTTCTTTGTTACAATCTCTTTTTCTCTTAATTGAACTGAACGAGGGCTTGTGAATGATTAGGGTTTACAAATTTGTAAGAAACTGAAAACAAAAAAATTGGTCCAATCCATGTGGTCCAGATGGGCACATAGAACTGGGAATCAAACCAAACTAGTTCCACACTACTTCCTAGCTAGATTATCGCATATAGTTCCCTGCCCTCAAGACTAAGGAATAATTTCTCCCGTCTCCAATTTGTTGATTGTATCGTGATTCAATTATAGTCCCCAAGAAATTAACATAAGGGTAAAAGAGGTAAAAGCACATTCGACCAAAGTTTAAAGATCACATCGCACAAATTAAAAATCCATGGATCACATTGTACATTAAATCAAAGTTTATGGATTATGTGTGTCGTTTCCGATAGTGAAAACTTATGTTGGATGGAGATTCTCTATCCCTATCTGTGCTGTCATGATGATATGCCTCAAGCATCTTAATTATTGATCCATGTGAAAGATGGTAGTTATGAAACTTATTACTTTAATATTTCGATGATAAGATTCTTTGAGACGCCAAAAGAGATATGGTGCGGGGTGGAGAATCTTCATCTCTTATATCGATTTTCTATGATATCTGATTGTAGGAAGCAAAGGATGTTCGCTCTCATACTAAAGTTCATGCTGAGACAAGTAGTAAAAGTTTAATACCTCATTTCTAGCATATTCTGAAGAAGTATAATTCCAAGTCAACCTATTTAATTGGACATAAATGTCACTCAAAAGTTTAACGTATTTAATTTGTTGTGCTTGCCCACAGACTTGATGCGACCTTTGGACTTCTATAGTGCCATTTCAACCTACTCTTACCTATGTTCCTAGACCCCTTTGTTTATCTCTACCCTAAATCACTAGTTTGCACGTTACATCCTATGTTAGATCATTAAGTACAGCCATGTTATAGTGAATCAGTAAAATGCTCCTATGATTATGATAACACGATTCTGATGACAATACTAACAATATCATGCATTGTTTTTCATCAGTTTAGGCCTCATCAATGTTCTTCAAATTAATCACGAGTTTGTTAAACTCATCTAAGTGGGTTCTGATGGAAGTATCTTCAACAAATCAAAACCGAGCATCCTCTTCAATATGGATGGGCAATTATTTAACCCCTTCGTCTTGTAAAGGGGTTGAAATTTGGCCCACAGCCCCATTACATACTTCTTTTCGATTGGGAAATTTGTCCAAAATATTCTAAATCTATTACACTTTTGCCAAATTAGTCATAAACCTTTCTATTATACCAGTTGAGTCCTAAACATTTTCAAGTTTTGTCAATTGAGTCTCTTCGATCAATTTTCATCGAAAATCGTTGACATGAATACCAACCATATTATGTGGATACTAGCCATCTTATGTGACATGGCTGACACTAACGTGAAAATTTTTTCATAATAGTTTAATATTTTTCTAATTTTTTATATTTTCCTTTTCTTCTTTTCTTTTTTTTTTCCTTTCTCTTCTTTTATTTTTTATTTTTCCCTTTTTCCCTCCACCGACCTCAGGCAAGGGCCACCCTAGCCGGATTGAGTGAGGGCGATGACAGCCCTTCCCCAAATTAGACAAGGGCTACCTTGCTCGATCTAGTGAGGGCGGCCCTCACTTGAGGCCGTTGGCGATCAACAAGGCTCAGTCATAGCTAGTGGAGAAAAAAAGGGAAAAATAAAAAAGAAAAAGAAAAAAAAGTAAAGAAAAAAGTAAAGAAGGGAGAGAGAAGAAAATAAAATAAAAGAATTACTAAAAAAATTTGAAAAAAATTAAAATTTATTAAAAAAATTTTATGTCAGCGCTAGCTATGTCATGAAGGATGATTAGCATACACGTCAGCGATTTTCGGTCAAAATTGATCGGATGAACTCGATTGGCAAAATGTTAAAAGGTTTATAACTTAATTGGTACAATTAAAAGGTTTATAACTGAATTGACAAGAGTGCAATAGGTTTAGAACTTTTTGGACAATTTTTCCTTTTTGGGCCACTTCTATTAACACCTCATCTGATAGGTTCTCCATCAACCCAACATTATCAGCCTCTTTTATCATTTTCACCAATTTATCTTTGCCATCGAACGCCTTGGCCAAATCTTGAGTTGTTAATAATGCTCCTCAACCCAAAATTGTTCCTCTTATCGAACTTTTTACTTTTGCTCAAGACATAATTGCAACAACGGAACTTCCAAATGGTGATCAGACAAGTAAAAGCTTCAAATCAACTCTAGAAAAACCTAGCTCTAGCTTTTATACGAGTTATTACAAAATAACAAGGAAGCTAAATGGATCTTACAATATAATCTGACGCAAGAAAAAGAAATTACTATAAATCAATGAAAAACGATAAAGAACACTAGAAATTTATGTAGTACAATCCATGAATGTCGTATCTACATCAAGGAGAGAGCCATCCTCATATAATCTACTATCAATCAGATAGTTATAGAGTTAAAATCAATCGATCCTACTTGTGTTTCTCAACCCCGAGTTATACCCAGGAGACTCTCAATTGTGTTAACTCACAAGCTCTCATAGCATTTCTCACAAAGAAAATTTAGACGTTGCACACGAACTCTGTGCTCACGCGACAAAACTTTGCTTCAACAAGGCATAGGAAACAAAACGTTGAAAGTCGGTAGGTACCCCCTGCACCAAGAAGTATCTAAGCCATTCTTCAACTCTACATGATTAAGTACACATATAAAACAGTATTGCCACGATTCAAGGTGAATCGTGATATCTACGCAAAGTCCCCCACTTTTGTCCTCCAACATAATCAGGCTTCTCCTGATTGAAATTCAGCCAATTTAATCAAACAGGCTCAAGCTCGAGACAAAATTGATGCAAACACATACTAATTAGGATATATGACCTAAGCAAGTTCTTAAAAGGCTTCACCTCACTTTCTCGTTGGACCTTGAAATCACTTGATGTAAAACTTTTAAAGGGTTTTCCCTCTTTTTGGGAGAGATAAAGATATATGGGGAATTGAGAGCACAAAGCATGCGGGTACCGACACGTTAAAATAAGGAATGCATCCATCTGTGGAGCCCACTGTCTCTACAAATCAAACGAACAGGCTATAGAGGCTCCTATAGGAGCTTCGGCTCTTTTTCCGTAATGAGATTACCCATTAATTAAACACTAAGGATTCATGACAAACCCCTCAAACTCTAGACAAAAGTGACGGAAACACATACTCATTGGGACGTAGACATGAACAATTTGCATTATTGGAAGCTCTAGTCAGCAGAATCCTACCTTCCACGACGTAATGATAGCGCTGACCGGAGGTTCCAATTTCTTTGTGTGCTTTTCCTCACCGCCAAGGTTCCTTGGTTGTCTGATATTAGTTTACCTCATACGTACAGAAGTGATACATACATGACTTGCTTTTCCTAACTTCCTATTTGCTGGGCGTATACCTGTTGGGACGTGTGCTTGTCACTTCATGGATTTATTTATTTTCTTGAGAAAAAAATCACAAAAAACTTTAAACTATGTCTATTCTGATACATTTACCCCAAATAAATTTTTGTGACACCAAAAACCCCAAACTATGCATATTGTGACACATCTACCCTTCGTTACAATTCCGTCCAAAATCACCATTAACAAGCTGACGTGGATCACACATGGCACTTTTAGAGACACGTGGCTTTGATGTGGCGCCACACAAGTGCCACATTGGAAAAAGAAAAAAAAATTGCACAGTTTATCGTCTTCTCCATAGCTTCACGAGTACTGTTCATGGCATTCATCGTCTTCAATCGGTTAGCCAAACTCCTCCGACGCTCTTGCTTCACTGGCCACTGCTACCTAAACCTTCGACGGCTATCGTCAGCACTTGTCTGACCATCCACCAGCTTCGAAGATCAAGGTTCAAGCCAAGCTTCAAGCTCGAGCAGCCATGGCGGCAGCGAGCTTCGAAGTTTGACCTTCAAGCCAAGCTTCAAGCTCGAGCGGCCAATGCGGCCGCGAGCATCGAAGCTCGACCTTCAAGCCAAGCTTCGAAGCTTGGCCATGGAAAAAGGAAAAAACAAATTGTTAATCTTCTCAGCGAGGAAGAACAATACTTTCTTGTTCCAAAACGAAGTTTCAAGAAGGTTGAGCTCAACAGGCTGCCATGGCCTCTCCAGCTTGACGTGGCTTGTATGACCTCGACCTTCGAGCCTCACAGGTGGTAGCCGCTATGGCAAAGCTTCGAAGCTCACAGTCACCATGAATGCTCTAGCTCGAACCTTGACTTGAGGGTCTGACCTCGACCTTCGAAGCTCACGGGTAGTCACAATCCGCCAAGGCCAAGCTTCGAAGCAGCTTGAAGGTTGAGCTTTGAAGAATTTGCCAGGTGGTCGCAAGCCGCCATGGCCAAGCTTCGAAGCTCATAGCCGCCATGACCGCTCTAGCTCGAAGCTTGGCTTGAGGTTTGACCTCGACCTTTGAAGCTCACAGGTGGTCGCAAGTGGCCAAAGCCAAGCTTTGAAACTTGGTTTGAAGGTTGAGCTTTGAAGCTCGCCGCCGCCATGGCCACTGGAGCTCGAAGCTTGGCTTGAACCTTGATCTTCAAAGCTGGTGGATGGTCGGGCAAGTGCTGACAACAGCCGCCAGAGGTCTAGGTAGCAGTGGCTAGCAAAGCAAGAGCGTTGGAGGAGTTTGGCCAACCGATTGAAGACAATGAACGCCATGAATAATACTCGCAAAGCTGTGGAGAAGATGATGGACAATACAATTTTTTAATTTTTTTCTTTTTCCAATGTGGCTCTTGCGTGGCGCCACATCATAGCCAAGTGTCTCTCAAAGTGCCACGTGGGATCCACGTCAGCTTGTTAACGGTGATTTTGGACGGAATTATAAAGGAGAGTAAATGTGTCACAATAAGCATAGTTTTGGGTTTTTAGTGGTATTTTCCCTATTTTCTTTTCTTGATCTTGAGAATTTGGTTTGGCGTAATCAATCCACAACACACGTAATCATTGTTATTTGATGCAAACACACAGGTATCTTTCAATTACCGTGGATTTTTGGGAATTTTTTCAAAGAAGGGCCTCAAATGGATCCACTTTCTTAAAAGAAGGCGCAGAGTAAAACTCGCTTCAAATAAAGAGCTTAAGTGGCCAGCTTGATCTCAATGAGGGCTTGAATTCATGCGGTCGTGATCTTTAATTTTCCAACTTACTTATGAAGAAAACATTTCCTTTTCGTCTGAGATTACTCTACAAGAGAATAATCAAAATGTATGAAATCTTGACGATTCTTCAAAATCTCTTCACATGGATGAATTACGAATGCAAAATAAGACACGGTTTGGTTTCTTTGTTTGCGGTTGTTATGTGTGTGTATATTTTTTTTATTCATTTAAAAGACTTTGCTAGGCTGCTACTTTTTAGTGGGGGTGAGCAATGCTGCAGGTTGACCTTGGACCGACCCTAGAACGGCCCAACTCGGTCGATCTTGGTCTGATTCCCAGAGGCACTGGGTCGGTCCTTGGTCTTGGGACCTCTTGACCCTATACTATGCAGGTTGGTTCTCGGTCCTTAGAGTTTAAGGCTGTCCAACCTAGACCAACCCTATATATATAAAAATATAAAAATAAAAATATATTTATTTGTTTTTCAAAGAACTTAAGGCCCCTCCCTCCTCTTCTTTTGGTATTGAAAATAGAAACTCTATTGACTATTGAGCGTCGCCTCTCTTCCCTCACCTCTCTGTGGCTGTTCGCTAGATTTGCCTCTCTTCGCTCGCCTCACGAACCAACTTGCCTCTCTTGGCCTGCCTCAACGCCTCATGAACGGCAAATGCAACTCATCTCCTCTAGGCGCCTCATGGACAAACAAGATATGAAGTTGTTTGTATTGCTTTCAGGTGTTCAAAAGTTGAAGCAATCTTTTGAGAATGAATAAGATATGAAGTTGTATAATTCATGATTTATGTTATATATTTTGACCATTTTATTTTTTAATTTTATTTCACGTGTTTGTTTACTATCAAGTGGAGATTTTTGTTGTTGCTTTATCTTATATTGTTGTCATTGTTTGATTACCCAATATTGCATTGTCGATGGATATATAATTTCAAAGTGTACCCTTTTTCCTTTTAAGGAATAAAAAAATGAAACATAAAAAAAATCGATTGGTCTTGGGTTGATCTTGGAACCGGACTAGACCCACAGGATCGGTCCAGTCCTCAGTCCTAAGCTCAATAGGGTCAGTCCTTAGTACCAAAAATTGGGGACCAACACTGTGCGAGTTAGTCCCAGGGTTAGGTGTTGGACCAGCCCAATCCAGACCATGCTCACCCCTACTTTTTAGCTCCATCACGCCCCAACAGGCTCCGATAGCGATGGACCCAATACCGAACTTTGAGTGGATAGATTTAGCTTAAATCCGATGTATTATCTTGCCAAGAAGAAAGAAGTCGTATCGTGCCATATTACGATGATCTCGATATGATAAGTCATCTTCTATATTGAGTTATGCACAATGCTTGTGTGACGTGTAGTCGAGTTATCTAACAAGTTGGCGGTCGACTCTGATGCCACATGAGATTTTGAGGGTCCACAACCATATGCTATAAAAGCTCAAGTTACCATATGAGTACATAATTTAACATGTAAATGCTTATGGTGAATAAAGTTAATTGTGGCAGGAAAATCTTCCAAAAGTTCCTAAACTTATTTCAATCCTAAACCATTTAATTTTGCCGATTGAGTCTGAAATACTTTCATGTTTAGTCAATTGAGTCCGAAATATTTTCATGTTTAGTCAATTGAGTCCATTTGGTCAATTTTGGCCTAAAATCACTAACGTAGACACGAGTCATCCTATGTGGCACGGCCGGTGTTAACGTCGATAATTTTTAATAATATTCTCATATTTTTTATTAATTTTCTTCCTTTTCTTTTCTTTGTTTTTTTATGATAACTTTGGCCCGTGAGGTCGTCGGCCAACCATCGCTGGCCACAGACGAGCCAACGTGATGCCAAAACGCGATAGAAAATTTGACTGAACAAGAAAGTTCGACAGAAGAACAATTCGTTCTCCAAATATGATTACCAAATCAAAATATTCAAAATCTGATTAAAGGAAACCCTAAAACAAGCTTATATATCCCCAAACCTAACCCTACTAGAATTAGTAAACATCAAAACGTAAAATTACGAAACTACCATTTACTAAATTAACCCATAAAAAATTACTAAAATAATTTTTAAAAAAAACATCTAAACAATCCCGAATCACAAAAATCCATCGTTAGTCGCATAACGGATCCACCGGTCCTCTAGGTGCATCATTCTCCCCTGCTAGAGAAAGATTCGTCCTCGAATCTGCTTCGCCTTCATTGTCGTCAATCTCTTTGGGATCTTTTTCCTCTTTAGCGTAGTAAGGTAACAAATCTGCTACATTAAAAATTCTAGAAACATTGTGCTCACCCGGTAACCCAGGTGGTAACTCTTCCGGTACGACATTAGTAAATTCCTTAAGCAAGGGCAGAACTTGAGTTGAAATTTTGGGACTGTCATAATTCCGCTCCATCATTACAATGGCAAAAAGCTCAAGCGCGCTCACTGCCTCTTTTTGAAATTCTGACCTGGACAGCAGATTATTCTTCACTTCCTTTTTGAAATCCGAAGGACCTAGGGTAATAATTCAGCCATCTTTCTTGAAGGTATAGGTATTTTTGAAACCATCATGTTGTGTCTTTCTGTCAAACTGCCACGGCCTCCCTAATAAAATATGGCAAGCATCCATTGGGATTACATCACACCACACCTCATCGATGTAATTTTTTCCAATTGAAAATTGCACAAGACACCTTTTGGTCACCTTCACCTCGTTCCCTTTTCTAAGCCACGACAGCTTGTATGATTGACAATGATCTTCTATTTTCAACCCCAACTTTTCCACCATAGTCGTGGACACCACATTCTCGCAACTCCCGCCATCTATTATCATGCTGCATATTTTTCCTCTACTAGTGCACTTAGTATGAAAAATATTATGTCTAAGCCACGACTCATCATCCGCTACAGCAACATTTAATATTCTTCTAACAACTAGAGACTCACCAGAATTAGCATAGATAATTCCTTCCTGTTCCACATCCGCATCCTCTTCTTCGCCTTCAGATTCGTCATAAACTGGACCTTCATCAAAGACTGGATTATCAACAAGCGTCACAATTTGTCAATTCGGACAATCAGTAGCAAAATGCCCGAATCCTTGACACTTGAAACACCGCTTAGCTACAGTTCCTCCCCTGCTAGTGCCAGCACTACTCTACCTCTCGTTAGATGCAGGTTTAGAACTCACATCATTAACTGTGACCGATGTCAAATTTACTGCTGATGTTCCTGCTTTTCCTTGAGATTCTTTATCTGACCACTTGGAATTGCTACCTGACCATTTAAAATTACTGCTCTTTCTTTTAAACTGCCTCTCCACTTTTAGGGCTAATCTGCACACATCCTCATATGTCCAATACTGCTGTAATTGGACAACATCAGAGATCTCATATCGCAGCCCTGCCAGATATCGTGCAATTGTCTGCTCGTCTTCCTCCGCCACATCACAACGCATTCGCAAGCGATCAAATTTTTCAGTAAATTCTTCAACTGTTTTATCATCTTGCTTGACGTTATGATATTCGATAAACGCCTCTTGCCTATAATGGGTAAGTAAAAATTTTTTCTGCAATAATTTTTTCATCTTCTCCCAGCGATCCACCTTTGGCTTCCCCTCTCTAGCGCGTTACTTTTTCACGTGTTCCCACCAAATCGAAGCATGTTTTCGCAGCCTAATAGCCACTAACTTCACTTTTGCCCCTCAGTTAGATCCTTAAGATCAAAAATCCGTTCTACCGTATGCAACCAATCAATAAACTCATCAGGATGAGCCTTACCATTAAATTCGGGAATCTCAATCTTCATTCCGAAATTTTGAGAAGAACGCTAATTTCCAGGTCGTACTCCTCGATTCCGCCCCTGGTTCAGAACCCCGAAAGGGTTTACGTCTTCTTCTTCATCATCGGATGAATCCTAAGATTCCTCTCCTTCTTCGGATTGAATGCCCAACCTCGCCCCCGCAAGTTGTCGCTCCAAATCCTGGATTCGTCTTCTCTGTTCTTCAATTTCTACGTCTCGCAGATCTCTTAGACGCGGTTGGTCGTCTGCTTCAGGAACGCCTCCACGCCCCCGGCCACCACGAGCCCGCCGTCCACGACCGCGATTCTGTTCAGCCATTGATTCAAGCAACTTGTGCTCTAATACCAATTGATGCCGAAACGCGATAGAAAATTTGATTGAACAAGAAAGTTTGACAGAAGAACAATTCGTTCTCCAAATATGATTACCAAATCAAAATATTCAAAATCTGATTAAATGAAACCCTAAAACAAGCTTATATATCCCCAAACCTAACCCTACTAGAATTAGTAAACATCAAAACGTAAAATTACGAAACTGCCATTTACTAAATTAACCTATAAAAAATTACTAAAATAATTTAAAAAAAAACATCTAAACGATCCCGAATCGCAAAAATCCATTGTTAGTCGCATAACGGGTCCACCGGTCCTCTAGGTGCATCACAACGACCCTCGCCCGATTTGGGTAAGGGTGTCCTAACCCTCGCCAGCCACGAGTGAGGGCCTTTGCGCCCTCACTAGCCACAGGTGAGGGCGTCGAGCACTCGCCCAGATCCAAGTGAGGGCCCCAATGCCCTTGCCTGGTCTAGGCAAGAGCCACAATGCCCTTGCCAGGATCTAGCAAAGGTGAAGGCTCAACGGCAAGAGCAAAGTTGGCTCGAACATTGAACAAAAGGAAGCATATGAACGAGAATTAGAGACAAGGTTGGAGCTGGAAATCACAAGGAAGAATAGGGTGTTTGGCAAAATCAAGATTATTGCAGAGCAAGAGAACCAAGTAGTCCTCGCCTATGGCTTGTAAGGGCACGACTGCCCTCATCCTTCAAATGTTTTTTTGTCTCGTAAAAAATCACCAATTTTAATTCCAATCCCAAATCAACCTTGAGTCAAAAAATGGCCCCTAATTTCTCCAAATTTATTAACTTCAAGAGGTTGTTGTTGTTCTATCAAGAAAGTGATTGTGCTGGTGAAGTCGCAAATTCTGATAATGAACTTTTAACTAGCTCTAATGTTGATAATTTTGAAGAAATTAATGGTGACTTTTTGACAGGTAGATATGGGATTATAGTGAAAGGTTGTAATTTTTTCTGAGACAAAAAGAATTCGAGGTGGAATTGGAAGTAGACCTAAAGTTATGATTTTCTTCAATGGAATTATGCCTGTGCGGTACAAAAAAAGTTGATAATTGAGAGACTGAATGTTAGCTATTAGAGCAAATATTAATGTTCAGTTGTCAGATTAACCTCTTATTAAATTGGGACTGGGCTTTATCATAAGGGCAATAAATAGAATATTTCATGGAAATCATCAAAAACCGATGGGAATTTCCTTGACCACCTACTAATAAGCCCAATTGGTATTGGAGGAGTGTGCATGTCCATGTCCTATAGGTAGGCCCCTCCCCTCCCTCAAATCCAGAATGAGGGAATGTGTTTCACATCAATAAGCCCAGCCCATTCAATCCTCCACAAAAATACGCACAAACCCTTCTATCGATACGACAAAAATAATATCATCTAGCAATGCTAGTAACGACTAGTACCCGCACGTTCTCAATCCAAAAATCACTGTCCACACTTTCATCTCGATGTCCATTTCACCATCTCTTCCAACACCGAAGCTACCATTATCCTCTCCAAACAAGTGTTAAAGAAATTCTTTCTCCGTCTGTCCAAATCGAGTGCTCCAAATAGTTACATTGTTTTTTCCCATAATAGGACCTTTTGGGTAAATATCCAGAACCAATGGGTACCGCCTTTTATCATACGGTTCCTACGTCATGCATTTATTGAGTAAGTTTGAAAGGTCGTGTTAATTTTGTCACGGTGATTTTTTTTTATTTTGAAAGAATGGACGTTCTTGTGAATAACCATGAAAATGACCAAAAAATAACCGGTTCCCAAGCAAGATGGCTTTTTGGCAAGAAAAAAGCAAGAAGAAAGGAAGAAGAAAAACCCAGATAGATAGATGAAGATGCGAAGTAATGTGCAAGGGGGGAAAGATCTGCAAAATTTCCAACTCAATTCTCTCAAATTTCATAATTTCACAAGAACCAAGAACAGTACATCCACGGTGAGTCGAATCATCGTCTTCTTCCTCTCGCTCCCAAGAAACCAACACCACCACCTCTTCTTCTTCTTCTTGATCTTCTTGATCTTCTTCGTTTGCATTTGCTCTACGACTGGTTTCCGGCGCTTCTTCGCTCGATTCGCTGCTTCTGACCGTGACCCAACTCTCATCCGATTCCCAATTGAGCATTTGAGCTGGAGAAGTCGAATTCGCGCTCCATTCACTGATCAATTGCTGGATTCTCTCGGTTGGAGGACGGTTCAGAGAACTTCCCTGAAACATGGGATGACAGGGCTCTGTATCTTCAGTTGACGACCAGATCACTTGCTCCAGCACGCTGGTAGGAGATTTGGTGTTCGGGATTTTGAGTTCGGTTTCCTCCGAGAGGAAGTCGGGAGCTTTGACTTCAAGAAAGGCGTGGCCGAGGAGCTCGGTAGCTGACCACCTCTCCGAAGGGTCTATTCTGAGGCACTTGCTCAGAAAGTCCCTGCATTGCTCGGACAGGAAGCCCGGAATCTCCGGCGTCTCGCCGGAGAACCCGATTCGGTGGATCGCCGATATGGGGTCGGCCATGTCGGTCCACGGCGGCCGCCCCGTCGCGATCTCGATGACCGTGCACCCCAGGGACCACACGTCAGCCGCGAACCCCGGCCGCTCCCCTCGCGCCACCTCCGGCGCCATGAAGAGCGGCGTCCCCCCGCCAACCGGCCCCGCCACCTCCGACGAGTCGTCACCGACTCGACGAGCCAGGCCGAAGTCGGCGATCTTCGCCCCATCGCCGGTGACCAAGACGTTCTGGCCCTTGATGTCGCAATGCGCGATGCCCTTGCCGTGGACGTACTCGAGCCCACGGAGGACGTCCCGCGCGCACGCCCGGACCGCGGGCTCCTCGAGCCTGCCCCCGCGCCGGCGGGCGGCGTCGGCCACCGTGCCGCGGGGGGCGTACTCCATGAACAGGTTGTACACCCGCTCGCCCCCCTCCTCGCAAGTGACGTCCCACCCCCGGTACGCCACCACGTGGGGGCAGTCCATCGCCGACAGCAGCGCCTGCTCCCACCGGAGGGTCTCGGAGCGGGAGGCCGCGGCCGACTTGACGGCGAGGGCTCGCCGGCGGCGGAGGCGGAGGCGGCGACGGAGACGGCGGCGAAGGAGCCGCGGCCGACGGTGCGGCCTCGGGTCCAGCTCATCTGGGGCGGGGGGGTGGATGGTGACTAGTTTTCGCCCGTTTCGATAGCTATATATGCCTGGCCTGTATTGCAAGAAGAAGAAGAAGGAAGCTTTTTGTGCTGCCGCGCCTTTTGGATTCCTTCGCTAATTTCGGCGAGGCTGAGCGGCCTCGCCATGGAGTGGGGCTCGTCAGCCTTTTTGGGGCACGTGAGCACGTGCGGTGGAGTGGGGTTAGGGTTTTTGAGGAGCGTTGTTCCTTTTGATCTCCATGAGGTGTGGGATCTAGTGGATTTTCGTTTGAGCGTTAGGACAAGATGATTTTTGGGGGGTTTTTCTTTTTCTTTTTTCCCTCCTTTTCCGGGCATTAGCGAGTATTTTAAGAGATTTGTATGCTGCGGCTCGCTCCGAGCTGGCGAATAATGCCGCTTTTTCCATGTTGTCACGATGGAGTGAGGAAAGCCCAGTTTAGTTACGGGAATGTGCGTACGGTGACTTCGACGGTATGATGCACTAGTAACTTTTGCGGTGTGGATCGGATGATCGGCTTCTGACCGTCCGAAGGTCGTTCAGCGAAAATGCCTTATTTTATGTGCGCGGTCGGCGCGTCTTGAACGATCGGAGATGATGGGTTTCGACCATAGATTTAACGATCCCGATGAATGTTTGGTTTTTTTGTTTATAAAGAAAGACGGGTCGCCTAGTAGATATTATTCGGTGAGGACTTAATGGTATAATTAGATATTACCAAAGTACAAAGTACATTCTTGGGACTGCTCACACTTTCTCCAAGAAGCATATATGATAAGAGGACACCGGCGAAATCATTTGAATTCTTCACGACTTTTATGGGAAGGACAAAATTCTATTATATGACTTCTACAGTTAACTATCTCACCAAAGTTTTCGACACAAAGAATAAGTTTTTAGATAATTAAAAACTTACAAGAAATTGTCTAATTAGCGGAAAATCTATTGTATAAATGTTAATTAAGTCCTAAACTTTTTAATTTTGCCAATTGAATTATAAACCTTTGCGTAAAATTTCAATATAATCATTCCGATTAATTTTTACCGGAAAAAACTAACGTGACAACTTATCATGTAAGATGACTGGTAATGACTAGACATTCAAGTCAGTCATTTCTAGCAAAAATTTGGCAAAAATGACTTCTTTAGAATTTCATGCAAAAATGTAGAACTAAATTAACATTCTTACAATAAATTTATAATTGAAAGGGCAATTTGCTATATAACTAGATATGCCAATATATATATGTTACAAAAAATTCAAACTATTTTAAGCTAAATGAAAGTCAAATCCCGAGAATGGCAAGATCTGCAACAGCTTGGAAGTTAAAAGTACAAAAATTACACCCCACCCCTTCGAAAGATTTTGCAAACTAAAGTAAAAAAGCACCTCTATCCCCTTCGTACAAAGTTCACAACGTGAACCACGAAGATGCAAACTTTGGGTCCAAAAATTGAACTTGGGTCTTTTCTTAAAGGGTATCTCAAGAACACCCCCACCAAACCAAACGTTGGAATCTCTTCTTTACTTTTGTCTCTTGAATTGGAGGTGAATTTGAACATTAATGTCGAAAGATACAAAGAAAACAAAACGAGATGAGAAGAAAGGGGGTTATGATAAAAGAAGAAGTAGCTGGCAAAAGAAGAGGGTAGCTACAGTTGGAACTTTAAGAAAAGGAAAAAGACAACCTTAGTAACCCACCAACGAACCCACGAAGCAACAACAAAAGTCGCCACCACCACCACTTCCAAGTTCACGCTCCAACAACACCGACCCACCAACCAAACCTTCCCTCACCTTTTTGGTGTTGCCTAAGTTCGTTAAAATTAATGATGTTTAAATTAAAAAAACATGTCTAATTTCCTTTTTAAAAAACCCAACTTTAAGTTTAATCTCACCTCTATCCCGACCTTTTTTTTATCTTAAAGCAAATTCCGAACTTTCGCTCTAGTTATGAAATTGCCCCCGTTATCCCTTCTACCGAAATTATCAACATTATAGCCGCTTAAAAGTTCTTTATCATTTGGAAAAAACAAAAATGGTTCGTTGTCATGACCCGCATATTCTTCAACACCCCTTCCTTCGTATTGAGCAATAGATACTCGATAAGTTTGAAAAATCATGGTGCTTATAGACCTGGGATTTCTTTTTGCTCTTAAAGTCTATAAATGGTTAATGGATTCAGATTTGGGATTAAAGTGATAATGAATAGATTTGGAATTAGACCTATAATTTATGGGTTTTTTTTTAAGGGAATGAAAGCCCATTGAAAAAAGGAAAAAACAGAAGACACCCAGCTTCTCAGTTGGTCAAGCAAAAGCATGGTTGGATCTGATCCCCGAGACTTGTGCCTTGACTGGCTGTTATGGCGCGATGAGAACTTTGTACGGCCAAGATCGCTTTGCGTGTGTAGCATCCCTCTGGAATCTGATGCCATGTGTCGTCTCGTCCCTTTGAGATAAAGCAAAGGAAATTGATTCCTTTTGTCACGCCCGCCGCAATTTTGCTCCTCGTGCACATGCCTGTGCCGCCGTCAGATTCGCATCATATTTCGATAAGCCATCTGATAAAAGAAAAAAGAAAGATTCCGATAACCCGATCCTCGAGTCCAAGGGTCGAGACTCGACGGAGCCTCAGCTATCTCTGGCGAGACACAATCGAGGGTTGTTAAGGCTCAATCGAGATGATTGATGGCACAATGGTGGAGGATAGAGGACTAGTGATGGTGATGGTGGAGGTCGAGGTGGTGGCGAGGGATAGTGACGCAGAGAGAAGCTTAAATTTGGAACAACTTCAAAGAACTCGAAATTTTTATTTAATAATACTGTGTTTTTTATTACAAGACAGACATATTATATATAGAGATAGGACTCATAATATTAATGGAAACCGAATAATTAAAGAAATTACCTAAATGATAATATAGGAAACTGCCTGACTGGTAATATAAGAAACTGCCTAAATAATAATATAGGAAACTGCTCGAATGGTTGTTTTCCTCAAAATCAGAAAAACTGTCGAGATTTTCAGTGATTATGGCGATCACATTGTTCAAGATAATCACAGACTAACTGTTTTACATCAGACAGGCACTTTAGGAAATGGCAAGCTGAGAGAAACGGGTTGACAACGATTGAGACCGCATACAAAGTGGTGGCAGAAAGCAATGGTGGTGAGTGAAGGTTGACTAGGGCGAGACGAGAGTAGATGGTGTAAAATAAAATGGGGTCCTTTTTTTTCGCGTGTAAAAGTTTGTGATATTATTTTTGCGATTAATGAATTGAACCAAGCGACTCACGTACAATAATGATAACATAAGATATTAGAAGAAAGAGGCATGAAAGGGCTCTCCGCTTCTTCCGGGTAACTCATATATCAAATGACGTGTTAACTAGCATCGCACACGGTGAAATTGGTCGCTAATTTTTCACAATAGTTAACACTGCGTGGGAAAACGAGAAAATTTGCAAAGTTTATGGCATTATGAAATCAAGCGTATACAGCACCTTTCTTGCCCGAATCGAAATTGAGGCCATTGAACGTCGAGTTGAGGTCATGGAATTGGTAAGTTTGAATTCCAAAGCCTACCGGTCCGACTAAGATTTGAACCGGCCCAACTTACAAAATCCTCCCTTTCTCTCTCTCTCTCTCCCAGAGCTTCTAAGCCCAGGTCTTATGGGGCTTTAAATTGGGCTTGAATGGTCTGGTCAACTATTTTGACCAATGAAGAACTGAACTAAGTTGAAGACAATGGATCTATATAGTTTGCTCAAGGGCCTTGTGTGGGTACCATTGATATGATCTAATTGGACTTTGATATTGTGAACCAGCATCGAAAGATATAGTTTTCCCGTTCGATGTTAAGATCTGACCATGCATACAGTTAAAGTGTGTCCAAAGATGAACAATAGACTTATATATCGATGTACCTGTGGCTAGTGCCGAAACATTACAAGTTGAAATTGTCTTCTTTTGTCCCTTTATTGCGACGAACTAAACTAATACAATTGATCTTACAATACATCGACATCGATCCTACTTGATTGTTAGGCTGTAAATTTCGGACAAGCGGGAATAAAATTCATAAAGATCAAAACTCCGTCATCCTACTCTGTTAATCAAATGGTATAAACAGCCACATATTTGGTTTTTATATAGTAACGTCCCCCACTTTCATCGTTCGAAATTCGATTGGATGAAGGGAGTCGTACCCGTGTTAGATAATACACGAGGGTGTAAAATGTTTACGACTAATAGGCTATAATCCCAAGAAATGTAGGGGGTGTCGAGAAGATCCGAATCAAATCTAGTCGAACCGATCCAACCCACCCTGGAAACGAAGAACATGATGTAGGGGAGTTTTTTCTTGGAGAGCTAAATCAATTTGACTGCTTTTGAGGACCACCAAAATGAGCTGCTTTTGGTCAATTTGTGCCGAGTCTGCTTCATCTTTTTTCGGGCTCCCTTGGACGAAACACTGAAGTGAGAATGAAGCAATCTCGCCATGGGACACGGTCGGTGTGCACACCTTCTCGATCGGTGCAACGATGATCCTATTATTCTCTGCTCAAAAACCTTATCCGTGGTCCTCTTCTCTTTGCACTTTTCTAAAGGATACTAACAAGTATCTCTAGGAGTTTGGACATTTCTTAATAATAAATTACTAAGATAAAGTACTTGCAATACATAAAATCAGAGGAGTATTTAGTTCTCGAGACAGAAACTTTTCTCGTTATACGTGTAGTAATGCTTTAAAAATTGAATTATTTATGAGCTCAGCAGGAGTGCTTATTAGTAAAAAATAACAAGCTTTATGTATATAGACTTTGCACATATTGATTAGGGACGAAGTATGGCAGTAATGATCTCTAAATTTTGGCCCAATGTACAATATGGTCCATGAACTTTTAATTTGTTTAATATGATCTTTGAACCTTATCTCAATATGCAATGTAATCCTTGAACTTCTAACATTGAATATTTTCATAAAATTTAAGGACAAAATTGAACATGTACCAAAAGTTTAGGGATCACATTAAACAAATTGAATATTTATGGATCACATTGCTCATTTGGCCACGGTTTAGGAACCACATTAAATAAATTAAAATTTTAAAGATCACATTGCACATTGAGGTAAAGTTTATGGACTATTTGTGTCATTTCCTCTAAAGTTAATAATTAGTAGACATTATTTAGTGAATATATCATATTGATTAGCAGGTGTTTACTTAGTGAATGTACGATAGAGAATTTTATAATAAAATAATGATCTATTCATGTTTATGATTAACGTCTGTCTCAGGTGACAAAGATGTATTTTTTTTCTTGTTGTAATAGAAATTTATCTTATTCATAAAATGATTAGTAAAATATATTTATGATAATTTTTAATGGATTTCTAACTCGCTTATTATTCTTCAACTACCGCAATAACTCTTGCAATTACTAAAATAAATAGAGTTACTCACTAAAAATGACTTTCAATTTTTTTTCCACGTGTGACGACATATCATAATTCGCTTGTATTTAAATTCATACAAAACTAGCGGATCACATAAAAATTAGGGGTAAGCAAAAAGAACCACTCAAGCTGAGTGGTTCGGTCTACTTCCCATGGGAGCCGATTCAGTTCCATAAATGGGAACTGGTGAAAATTGGTCTAGTTCCTGAATTCTGTTGTAGACCAACCCACCTGGACCACTCGAATCGGATCGATTTTTTTTTTAATTCTTACAAACCCTAATCATATATATTTTCCCTTTCTTGTTCACAAACTCATTCCTCTCATTTACAACTTCACAAACTCTAATAGAAAGATTTTCTCTCGTTCACAAACTCAGTCACGCGGCGCCTCTCTTAGTCACGACTCACACCATCTCGTGGCCTCACCTTGATGCCTCCCTCTTTGCTCGACCATCAACGCCTCCCTCTCACCTCTCTCGATCATGACTCATGCCGTCTCGCAACCTCACCTTGATGTCACCCTCTTGCTTAACCATCAACGCCTCCCTCTCACCTCTCTCAGTCATGACTTTGTTTATCTTTCCCGAAAGTCTCTAAATTTGTCAATTTCAGTAGCTTGACAAGTAAGCATGTTGTTTTCACTTTTCATCACAATTGGGATCCGTAGAATTGAAAATGCCATGTTTCCGAGTCAGCTAGCTACGACAAGCAATACTTTGGTTGTTATTGGGTAGTGGGTGCGACAAGGTATCACAAGCTGAGGTTGTTACTAGGTAATAGGTACAATGCTCTAGCTTTTGTAGATCAAGTTTGCTTTTGGAATTCATCAGGAAAAAAAAAGAATTAGATGGGGTTGATGTAGCTAGCAAAGATCACCTAGAGAGGGGGGTGAATAGGTGATCTAAAACTTTTCATCAATTTTTAAAGCGGAAACAAATTATCAAGATTAAAGTCTGAAAGACATTCAGATTTTGAGACTTTTATAGATAATGTGCTAGTATGCAGTATAAAAGATATAATAAGAGTTTAGGGATAAAAAAACTGCACACAAAAAGTTATAGTGGTTCGACTTAGATCAAGCCTACGTTCACTCTTCCACGCTGATAGTCTACTGGCTAGATTTCACTATGTAATAAAAAAAGATTACAAGTTCTAAGTGATATCACTCGATGAATGATGGAACTCTCTATCTCACATAATCACTCTTACAAAATGTTCCTCAGGATCTCAGTGTTTTGCTCAGGAAAGACAAGTAATAGAATTGGAGTATGCTCAGACTTTGGATTTGTTGATTTTTGATTTCATTTGATACCTTTTGCTCCTCGTTAATTTCTTTTTATATTCCTCCACTTTCAAACTAGCCGTTGGACAGTCTTAGAGGATTATCTTCCAATCTTCACTTTGGATAGATTTGTACAAAATTGATTGAGTAACCATTGGTTGATAAAATCTGAATCCCGCTGAATCTAATTGCTCATACTACTAGAATCTTGATTTCCATAAGTAAAACTTTATCCGTTGTGATATATATTTGCCGTAATGTTTGATTGTTAATCAATTATAGCCTTAGATCGAGTCAATCAAAATTTTCTTTCTATGAAATCCACGCCAGATTACTAACTTTTGAATCTGAATAACTTTTGGTTCTTGCTTTACAGTTAGAACTTAAGTCAATGTAGGTCTTCAGTAAGGTATAAACCTTTCATAAGTAAGGTATGAAGTTCTTTGTCTACTCAAAATAGAGTTTGAGTGGCTTTTATGATAGGGTCTGAACTTTTCGTTCTGGATCCCATAAAGTTCGAAGTCTTCCTTATGAACCTTGTAAAGTCTGAGGTCTTCCAGAAAGTTTAGTTCTCTCAAAGTATTAAAATTGCCACTTCCAGAATACATCTACCTAGATCAAAATACTTTACAGGACATGTTAGATTTACAAGATTAACATGAATAGTTTTGTCAATATCAAAATTTATTAGGAGGTTTCCTCAATAATTACTCCCTTTTTTTTTATGGTGACAAAACTTCCATGTAGGTTAAAAAGATTTAAAATAGATTTGAGAATAAAGTGAGCATATGTATCTATAAAGCACATAAGGTACAAATAATAAATATAAGCGCAAATTTTTAAGGTCTATGTCCTTTTCCTTTCTTCGAATACGTCCAATAATCCTGCATGATTAAAACATATTATCTCTACATATCAAGTAAAATCAACTTGCATCTTTATAATCCGCATATATTCTCCTCCTTTTTGTCATCAACAAAAATAGATAATTAAAGCATTAAACTAAATAAATCAGTCATTTCAATCATAGAAATAACAAACCATGTCAAAGATCAAATTACATATCCAGTTCAAAATGCAAGGTTTGAAATAAGAAGGGGAGTTGAAGCAGGCTATTTCTCTATTGAGGTTCAAACAAGTTGGAAATTCTCCAAGATTTGAATAGCTGCCTCAGTCTTGGTAGAACATTGACCAACAGCTTTCTCTATGTTGGATGAACACTGAGCAACTGCTTTCTCAATATCTGCCTTATTTTGTTATGCATGAAGACGAAGATTCTTATTGTTTTCCTTAATAATTGCCTTAAGATTCTTCATGTCTTCTTTAAGAACTAATTGTTTTTCTTTGATTTCTAGTAGAAGTGAGAAAATGGTCCTGTCCTCTAAGGTCTGTCCCGGACATTTTCATGTATAGTCTGTTCAAACTCAGCCCCTTTCTCAGTTTGTATCTTCCCCCTGAATATCTGCATATTTTGCAGCAGTATTATCTTCCATTGCATGTTCAGGATGTTGGAGTGGAGATTGACCTTTATCTGTTTCCATTGGAATATTGCCTTATTTTTATTGCTTCAAACTTGATCCTTTTGGTTCTAGTTCTGAAGCCTTTGCAACAGGTTCTGAATCTGACATTCTTGTAGCAGGCTCTAGAACTTCTTTCTCTTTCTCTGTGATTTCAACATTTTGTCCTTCATCAAGGTTCTCTGTTTCATCCTCTTCATCTCTGAGGAGGATCTTTTTTCTCTTTCTATACGCTTTAAAAGGAGTTTTTGAGACAATCTGCTCCTTTGCTTTCTCCTTTTCTTCTCTTCTTCTTTCTTCTTTTTCTTCCAACAAGTTGTGATTCTGATTGTTCAACAATCTTTCCTTTGGCTTTGCTTTCAGCAACCTCCTTTTCCTTTCTTACATCATATTGCTTGAGATTTGTGACATTCCAAATTTCGGCCCATTTTTGAGATTTATAAAACATGCAATTCATCAGTGTGCTTATAGTAAAATCTCGCTCGGGAACTGATCACTCTCAGTTATTTTATTTTTTAAATTAGAGATTTCGCTAGAAATGCACTTGATCAAATTTGATCGTTAATTAGAGCCCAAAATTTGGTGTCGAATTTTTCGGAGTTTCGGGACGAATTTAATTGGACGGTGTCGATATTATTATGGTCGGCCTTGACATTGCTTGGAATATGCGAAAAGTGGATTTTTGACCGGATGCAAATTTGGACTAGTAGACCTCCCTCAGGGTAGTTTGATTTAATTAATTTGGTTTTTATCCCTTATTATATTCTAGAATTAATTTAGACATTTGGATCGTTTTCAGTTTTAAATATGGACCATCGAATCGCAATTATTATTTGAATGTTTATTTATTTATTTTTCGTCTCTCTCTCTCTTTCTCTTTCTCTCTCTTCGGTCCTTTTCCCCCCCATGGCGTCTGTCCCCCACCTTGTCGGACCCATCCTCTCTCTCTCTCTCCATTTTCTTTCTTTCTTTCTTTCTTTGTTTTCCTTTTTCTTCTCTTTTCTTCCTCTCTTCTTCTTCTTCTCCGTTGGTCTTCTCTTCTTGTTGCTCGGCCTCTCACTTTCTGCACGCGCCGGGACCAGCCCAGCTGCCGTCCGCCTCGTGCAACCATCGCCCGACCGAGCTGCGCCCTCGTGCGTCACCCGTATTTGTCGCTCGTCAACCACCTTGCCCCATCGACCCGCTGCGCTGCATTGGCCCAGGTTGCCCGTCGTCGATTCAATGCTGTCCGGCCGCTCATCGCCCGTCCTCCGTTGCCATCGGCAGCCCCGATACCCAACCACCTCAAACCCTTCGCGCGACCACCTTCTCCCCTATTTTTCTTCTCCCTTTACTTTCCCTGTTTTGGCTCCCGGACTTTGCCATCGCCGCGTGCGCCAGCTCTGGGCGTCGCCCGCTCCGCCCAGCCTCCTACCACCTAGCCTTTTCCAGCCCAGCCACCTCGCCCCCCAGCGCCCCAGCCAGCGCCACCACCTTCCTTCCCCTATTTTTCTCCCTCCCTGACGCTTCCCCTGTTTTGGGCTTTCCCGGTGCCACCTTCACTTGACCCGCCCGAGCATTTATTCCGAGCCGCCGCGCCCGCGAGCCAGCCAACCAACCGACCAGCCAACCCGGCCGCGGCCAAGGTGCCTAAGCCACTAACTAGCCATTGCCTGGGTCGTGGCGAGTTGCCTCGGGGTGTGCCCGTCACCGTGCCCATGCTCACGCCCGTGCCCCCGCCCATGCCCGTGCTCGCGCTGTGCTCGTGCCCAGCGGTTACCGAGAATTTTGCCCGTGGCCGAGCCCCGTGCCCGTCGCGCCCTCGGCCGCGCTAAGACATCGCCGTTCCGATCGGGCCATTCCGAGCCATAACTGATTTTTCCTGGGCCAAATTGAAGTAAGTGACCTCCTAATCCTTATTTAGGACTATGGGTATTTTTAGATTTGTTTAGAACGTGATTAGTACCGATTTAGGGGCTAAACGTGAATTAGGATCAATATTTGTATATGTGTATTTGTTAGATTAAATTATGATAATTATGGGGCCTAATTAGTGGCTAATTTAGTGAGTGATTGAGATGAATAACATGACTGAATTGTCGCCGCGTGTGATTGACTTGGATTAATTGAGTAGGCCGACTTGAATGTCGGGTCGGTGAACCGATGTAGAGAGTATAAGTTGAATTGGTGTTAATTTTTGGAGTTTGGGACGAATTTAATTGGACGGTGTCGATATTATTATGGTCGGCCTTGACATTGCTTGGAATATGCGAAAAGTGGATTTTTGACCGGATGCAAATTTGGACTAGTAGACCTCCCTCAGGGTAGTTTGATTTAATTAATTTGGTTTTTATCCCTTATTATATTCTAGAATTAATTTAGACATTTGGATCGTTTTCAGTTTTAAATATGGACCATCGAATCGCAATTATTATTTGAATGTTTATTTATTTATTTTTCGTCTCTCTCTCTCTTTCTCTCCGGTCACTTTCCCCCCTTCGCACGTCTATGCCCCACCCTGTCAGACCCATCCACTCCTCTCTCTCTCTCTCCATTTTCTTTCTTTCTTTCTTTCTTTGTTTTCCTTTTTCTTCTCTTTTCTTCCTCTCTTCTTCTTCTTCTCCATTGGTCTTCTCTTCCGGCCCGACCTGGCCTCGGCCTCCGGCCTCAGGGGACCAGCCCGACCCCGTCCGCCTCGTGCAACCATCGTCCGACCAGTGCGCCCTCGGCGTCACCGTCTCGTCACCACCGCTCGCCCATCTCGATTCGACCGCTCATTGGCAGGTCCTGATCCCCGATTCAATGATGTCCGGCCGCCGCTCCGCCGCCGCCATACTGCCTCAGGCCACCGCGCGACCACCTTCTCCCCTATTTTTCTTCTCCCTTTTGCACTTTCCCTGTTTGGCTCGGACTTTGCGTCGCACTTGCCCGCCGCTCCGGCCGCCGTCGCTCCGCCTCTACCACCTAGCCTTTCCGCCTTGACCACCCTCGCGCCCGCTACCCCCCTTAGCGCCACCACCTTCCTTCCCCTATTTTTCTCCTTCCCCAACGCTTCCCTTGTTTTGGGCTTTCCCCAGCACCTCACCTAGCCACCTTGAGCATTGTTCGACCGCCCGCCGCTAACCAGCCCGACCAACCCAGCCTTGTGACCAAAGGTGCCTAAGCCACTAACTAGCCATTACACAGGCCGTGCTTGAGGTTGCCTCGGGGTGCGAATCTGCGTGCCATGCTCACGCCCCAGTCTCTAGTGCAGCGCGGTGCAGCGCTATGCTCGTGCCAGTGGCCAAGGGAGAATTTTGCCTGTGTCGAGCCCCGTGCCATCGCGCCTCGGCCACGCCGAGACATCGCCGTTCCGATCGGGCCATTCTGGGCCATAACCGATTTTTCTGGGCCAAATTGAAGTAAGTGACCTCCTAATCCTTATTTAGGACTATGGGTATTTTTAGATTTGTTTAGAACGTGATTAGTACCGGTTTAGGGGCTAAACGTGAATTAGGGTCAATATTTGTATATGCGTATTTGTTAGATTAAATTATGATAATTATGGGGCCTAATTAGTGGCTAATTTAGTGACTGATTGAGATGAATAACATGATTGAATTGTCGTCGCGCGTGTGATTGACTTGGATTAATTGAGTAGGCCGACTTGAATGTCGGGTCAGTGAACCGATGTGGAGAGTATAAGTTGAATTGAGGGTGATGGAGTGTCAGATTGACATTTGTGAAAGTGTAGTGATTGAATTTGAATTGTACGACGTGTTAATTGGCGAGTTGTGATGTGGTGAGCATGCCTTGAGTTTGATTGGTACGACTTGTGAGAATAGCGATTTGTGTTGTGGTGCATGTGCATGAGAAAAGCCCAGATTGATCGGAGGGCTGCCAACCTGAGACGTGGTTACGCAGGTGTAGCGAGAAAGGCATGACCAGACCTGAGGCGTAGGTTACGCGGGTCATTGGAAGGGGAAAAATGTCATGAAGCGTGGTTACGCGGGACCGAGCCTAGCTTGATCTAAGGGCTGAGCCTAAGGCGCAGTAGCACGGGCTGTGAAATTGGGCCTAAGGCGCAGTGGCGCGGGCAGTGTGAAAGGACCTGGAAAGTCGTGGAAAGTTGTTCGACCACACATGCGAGTTGAGTGTGATTGAACTGATTGGACTGGCTGATTGAATGTATGATTGAATTGGTTGGATTGATTGAGTACCAGTGTGGTTGGCGTTTGATTGATTGTGATATGTTATTGAGTTAGTATTATTGTTCTGTCGCGATTTGACTGACGTGCAGAGTTAGTACGCGTTTTGATAGCAAAGGTAAGTACATTGTTGTGAGATCGTTAAGTTGCTGGTTAGATTGTTTATGCAACTTGTCTAGGTACGCATTGGCCTTTGTAGGATTTAGTGTGTCACTTATTGAGACTCGTTCTCACGGTTATTATATAACCACTTTCAAATCCGTGACCGTGATCGATTCGGAGATGCAGTCAGAGTACTACGGGGATTGAAGGATAGATCAAATTTACCCTGTCTTTTGAATACCTTTTTATAGAGGAGATAAGCTTGTCAACCATCGCCCCTTTTTGAAAAGCGTGATTTGAAATTGGTAGCCCAGGTTATTGTTTTATAATAGTGACTACTTTATTATGTTATGTAATTATTATTTCGTGCTATCCCTTTGTCATATTTTATTGTCTGGATTGTTTTAAATTTGCTTTCGCTTGCCTTTATCGTTAGGTGTTTCGCATGGGGTCGGCGACGCGTCTTGGGACGTCACGTTCCATTCGACCATGAATGGGATATCGCGGGCTCAGTGGGGTCCGGGACGTGACATCCTGATTGATTTGGTATCAGAGCAAGGTCAACTCGATCCAAGTTGGTCGAAACCTAGAGTGATAAGGAGCGATGATTTTGGGGTAGCCAATTAGAGAGACTCGTGTGCCATGCGTACCCCAGACTGTGTGATTGTGATTGTTAAGTGACTTTTATGCAATAATATGTGAGATGCAGATGCGTGAGGACTTGAGGTAAGTGCACGAACTCTGTTGGTTGTGATTGGGTATTGTTTGTAATTGGCTGCCTGCTTAATGAATTGTTGTTGTGATTTGTTTCCTAAGGCTTTAAACTGAGATAGTTGACCTAGGTTTCTAATTCCTGTGTGGGATTATAACAGGTGAGCTTTTGTGAGATTTAGTAAAATGAGTGGTCGAAGTCGAGGTAGAGGTCAAGGTCGAGATTGTGTAGTCCCGCTAGCTGGACTAATGGGGGACCCCAGGGTAGATGAAATGTGGAGGGCGCTAGAGGATGTGAGAATATTATCGAGTAGTCAGACAGGGAAACGAAGTGCTAATGTTGCCGATGCAGCTGCTAGTGAGATTGTTGGGGATAATGGAGGCCAAGGGAATAATGTGATTGGTGAAAATCCCGGTCTAGTACGATTAAATGTGATCAGGCCAATGTCCAAGCTAATTAAACAGTTTCTGAGGTTGAAACCCCTGAAGTTTGATGGGAGAGACGATCCTAAGGCTGCCCCAAGATGGGTGGAAGAGCTAGAGAAGGCCTTCGAAGTGCTGGGATGCACTGAGGAAGAGAAGGTAACATTAGAAGTCTATCAGCTTCAAAGCAACACAAGCGATTGGTGGAGGACCACCAGAGGTCAAGTATTCCCCATTGGTACTGCTTTGAACTGCGCCATCTTTATTGAGACCTTCAATGGCAAGTATTTCTCGGAAAGCGCTCGAGAGCAGAAACTGGCGGAATTTATGAGACTTCGCTAAGGTCAAATGTCGGTGGATCAGTATGAAGCCGAGTTCTCAAGGTTGTCCAAATTTGCCTCCGGAATGATGGAGGACCCAACGGACAAAGCTAGGAGGTTCCGATATGGGCTGAAGCCGGACCTTCGCAGCCAGATGATCTCAATAAATTTGAAAAGCTATCATGAGATTTATGAGAAGGCCCAAGCAATCGAGCGAGATCAAACGGAACGAGCTACCGCTTATGGCTCGCAGTATGCCCCGACTAGGGACAACTGTCAACTTGGGAAAAGACCCATGACAGGAAATAGTCGTTTCGTCCCTCCCGCTAAGAAAAATATCGGGAAGCCAAATCGTTATCAGAACGTCTCGTGTAGACTACGTGGAGGATGGCACGGGAATGGACCTTGCCCGAATAGGGGTGGAGCATGTTTTACATGTGGTGGAAGGGGCCACTAGATGAGGGACTGTCTTAACAACAGGCAGGTCAGGTCACCTGCTCTACTACCACTGCCGCCTCGTAATGGAAATTAAATTGGAGTCACTCAGCCAGCCAGTCAGAATAGGCCGCCGGCCTAAGGACGGGTGTATGCAATAGCAAGGAGGGAAGCTGAGGACGCGCCTGGCATGGTCACAGGTACGGTCTCTCTTTATGATCATGCTGCATATGCCTTATTTGATCCAGAGGTATCGCATTCGTTTATATCTGATCAGCTCGTTAAATTAACTGGGATTGAGCCAAAGCTGCTTGACGTTATGCTGTGTGTGACTACCCCGCTGAATGATAAAGTGCTGATTGCATTTGGATGTCTTAATTGTAAGATAGTGATTAGCGATAGGGAAGGAACAATAGATTTGGTAGTCTTATCTATGCATGACTTTGACGTGATTGTTGGGATGGACTAGCTAGTCCAACAGAGAGCTGTTGTGGACTGTAGTAGCAGGGTGATCCAATTTAATCCGGTTGGACATTCTAGATTTGAGTTTATGGGAAATCAATGGGGACCTCAATCCCTTGGATTTCGTCGCTCGAGGTAACAAAATTGTTGGACGAAGGGTGTCAAGGGTTTCTAGCAAATGTAGTTGATTTGATGGCTAGAGAGCCGAGGCTAGAAGACATAGCCGTGGTGTGCAACTTTCCCGATGTCTTTCCTCAGGAATTGCCGGGGCTGCCACCTGATAGAGAAGTGGAGTTCGTGATTGAGTTGGCCCTAGGAACAGAACCCATTTCAAAAGCACCCTATAGGATGTCACTATCTGAATTAAAGGAATTGAAGGTCCAAATGCAAGAGTTGCTAGATAAAGGCTTTATCCGCTCGAGTACGTCTTTATGGGGAGCACCGGCGTTATTCATGAGAAAGAAATATGGGTCCTTGAGATTGTGCATAGATTACAGACAGTTAAATCAGGTGATCATTAAGAATAAGTACTCCCTATAAAGGATTGATGACCTGTTTGATCAGTTGCAAGGAGCATCGATATTTTCAAAAATCGACCTGAGAACGGGGTACCATCAATTGAGAATCAACAAGGAGGACATACCAAAAAACGACATTCAGGACCAGATATGGGCACTACGAGTTTACAGTTATGCCATTTGGATTGACGAATGCCCCGGCAGCCTTTATGGATTTGATGAATAGTGTATTCAAGGAATTTCTGGATCAGTTTGTAATCGTGTTCATAGACGATATTCTTGTATATTCGAAGAGTTCTGCCGAGCACAAGTTACATTTGGAAAAAGTTTTGCAGACTCTAAGAGAACATGCGCTCTGTGCTAAGTTCAGCAAGTGTGAATTCTAGCTTCATCGAGTGGCATTCTTAGGACAAATGGTATCTGGAGAAGGAATTGCAATGGATCCGGTGAAGATTGAAGCCGTTGTGAATTGGCCAAGGCCGACAACAGTTATCGAGGTTCGAAGCTTCTTGGGTCTAGCAGGTTATTACAGACGCTTCGTGGAAGGGTTTTTGGCATTAGCAATGCCAATGACGTGGTTACTAAAGAAAGAGACGAGGTTTGAATAGACAGATAAGTGCGAAAGAAGTTTTCAGGAGTTGAAACAGAGGTTGACAACTGCGCCAGTGTTGACAATCCCGTCAGGTTCGGGAGGTATGAGATTTATAGTGATGCGTTGCTGAGAGGATTGGAATGCGTGCTGATGCAATATGGAAGAGTAGTGGCATACGCATCGCGATAATTGAGACCGCACGAGCTAAATTATCTGACTCATGATTTGGAATTGGCCGCGATTATTTTTGCCTTAAGATTTGGAGACACTACCTGTGTGGGGAGAAATTTCAGATTTATACTGACCATCAAAGTTTAAGGTATTTATTCTCCCAAAAGGAATTAAATATGAGACAACGTCGTTGGATGGAACTCCTTAAAGACTACGACTGCGAGATAATGTACCATCCCGGAAAGGCTAACAGAGTAGCGAATGCACTGAGCTGGAAATCGAGCATCGCGCATATGATGGTCAAGGAATGGACTCTGTTGGAGGAAGTTCGGGATTTGAAATTTAAGTTTGAGGTGAGTCGGGTCTCAAGTTTGCTTGCCACATTAAGGATTGAGCCAGAAATCCAGACTAAGATCAAAGCCTTACGGTCGACGGACCCAGAGATTCAAAAGATTCTGAGTATGGACTTTACAAAGAGGAAGTCGGACTTTCAGGTCTCCGAGGATGGAATTCTGAAGTTCCGCGGACGGTTGTGTATACTCGGTGATGCAAAACTCAAGGAGGAGATTTTGTCTGAAGCACACCGTAGTAGTTATAGTATTCACCTAGGTAGTACGAAAATGTATCAAAACTTGCGACAATATTATTAGTGGAACGGTATGAAAGTGGAGATAGCCAAGCATGTGGCCAAGTGCTTAACATGCCAACAAATGAAGGCGTAACATTGCAAGCCGGGTGGAATGTTGCAGCCATTGGAAATCCCTGAGTAGAAATGGGAACACATCACAATGGACTTTATCATGGGATTACTAAGGAGTCAAAGGGGCCATGATTCGATTTGGGTGATAGTTGATCAGTTGATAAAGTCAGCACATTTTCTGCCAGTGCGAAAGGACTTCGCTTTAAAAAGGTATGCCGAGATTTACGTGCGATAAATAGTTCATTTGCATGGAGTGTCAGTGACGATTACCTCGGATCATGATCCCAAATTCACTGCCGCTTTTTGAAAAAGTCTTCATATGACATTAGGGACAAAGTTACAGTTTAGCATAGCCTATCACCCCCAAAAGGCTAGCCGTCTGAAAGGATAATTCAAACCTTAGAAGATATGCTACGGGGATGTGTATTGGATTTTAAAGGTATTTGGGAGGAACAGTTGCATTTGATTGAATTTGCCTACAACAATAACTATCAGCAGAGTATCGGAATGGCACCGTTTGAAGCGTTGTATGGTAGAGCTTGTAAAACACCGGTATGTTGGGACGAAGTGGGTGAGAGGAGCATTACGGGTCCAGAGTTGGTTCAGTAGTCAGTCGAGACGGTCAAAGTGATTCGGGACAGGCTTAAGACCGCTCAAGGCCAACAAAAGAATTATGCGGACCGGAGACGTAGGCCTTTGGAGTTTCAAGTGGAGGACTACGTTTTCCTCAAAGTATCGTCGATGAGAGGATTGTCACAATTTCGGCCCATTTTTGAGATTTGTAAAACGTGCAATTCATCAGTGTGCTTATAGTAAAATCTTGCCCGGGAACTGATCACTCTTGGTTATTTTATTTTTTTAAATTAGAGATTTCGCTAAAAACGCACTTGATTGAATTTAGCCGTTAATTAGAGCCTAAACTTTGGTATCGAATTTCTCGGAGTTTCGGGACGAATTTAATTGGACGGTGTCGATATTATTGTGCTCGGCCACGAGATTGCTCGAAATATGTGAAAAGTAGATTTTTGACCGAGTGCGAATTTAGACTAGTAGACCTCCCTCATGATATTTGATTTAATTAATTTGGTCTTTATCCCTTAGTATTTCTAGAATTAATTTGGCCCTTTGGATCGTTTTCGGTTTTAAATGTGGACCATCGGATCGCAATTATTATTTGAATGTTTATTTATTTATTTTTCGTCTCTCTCTCTCTTTCTCTCTCTCTCTCTCTCCGGTCACTTTTCCCCGGTCACTTTCCCCCCCAGCGGCGTCTATCCCCCCCACCTCGGGACCCATCCACTCCTCTCTCTCTCCCTTTTCTTTCTTTCTTTCTTTCTTTTCTTTTCCTTTTCCTTTTCTTTTCTTCCTCTCTTCTTCTTCTTCTTCTTCTCCATTGGTCTTCTCTTCCGGTTTACCATTTGCTCGGCCTCTTTGCTTGTTGCACGGGGACTAACTAACCGCCCGTCGCCTTGCGCCACCATCGCCTGACCGAGCCGCACCGCCAGTCGTCACCCGTGACTGTCGCTCGCCCGGCCTTGCCTACTTTGTCGGCCCGACCTGGCTTGGCTGCACGAATAGCGGCATGTCGCGTCGCGATTCAACCTTCCTTAACCGCTCATCGGCCCGTCCTCCGTCGCCCGGCTGCCCGCGATGCCGCCCGTGCCGGCGGCTACCAGCGACCACGTTCTCCCCATTTTTCTTCTCCTCCGATACTTGCCCTCTTCGACTCCCGGACTTTGTCGCATGCGTGCCGCCAACTCCGCCCTCCGCCACCTAGCCTTTTCCCCCAGCCACCTCCGCTGCCCCGTTGCCCCCCCTTGACCGCCACCACCTTCCTTCCCCTATTTTTCTCCCTCCACAGCAGCTTCCTGTTTTGGGCTTTCCTACAACCACCTGTTTCGACCACCGCGAGCATTGTTCCAACCCGGCGCGGCGGTAATAGCAAACCAGCCAGCGGTAGGGTGCCCAAACCGATGACCGGCCCGTTAAATTTGTGGCGGGGATGCCTCGAGGGGTAATGCCGTCCGTGCCGATGCTCGCGCCCGTGCCGTCTTGTACCGCCCCGATGCCCGCCGTGCCGTGCCAGCGGTGACCAAGAATTTTGCCCATGGCGAGCTCCAGCGCCGCCAGCGCCCCTCGGCCATTCTTCTGGGCCACCGCCGTTCAGGCGGGCCATTCAGGCCATAGCCCGATTTTCCAGGCCAAATTGAAGTAAGTGACCTCCTAATCCTTATTTAGGACTATGGGTTTTTTTTATTTGTTTAGGATGTGATTAGTATCGGTTTAGGGGCTAAACGTGAATTAGGGTCAATATTCGTATGTGCGTATTTGTTAGATTAAATTATGATAATTGTGGGGCCTAATTAGTGATTGACTTGGATGAATAAATTGAGGAGGTTGACTTGAATGTCGGGTAATTGAGTAGGTTGAACTTGAATGTCGGGTTAGTGAACCGAGTATATGAGTTGAATTGAGGGTGATGGCGTGTCAGATTGACATTTATGAAAGTGTGGTGATTGAATTTGAATTGTACGACGTGTTAATTGGCGAGTTGTGATGTGGTGAGCATGCCTTGAGTTTGATTGGTACGACTCGTGAGAATGGCGATTTGTGTTGTGGTGCATGTGCATGAGAAAAGCCCGGATTGATCGGAGGGCTGCCAACTTGAGGCGTGGTTACGCGGGTGTGGCGAGAAAGGCATGACCAGACCTGAGGCGTAGGTTACGCGGGTCATTGGAAGGAGAAAAACATCATGAGGCGTGGTTACGCGGGACCGAACCCGGCTTGATCTAAGGGCTGAGCCTGAGGTGCAGTAGTGCGGGCTGTGAAATTGGGCCCCGAGGCGCAGCGGGCGTGGGTAGTGTGAAAGGACCTGGAAGGTCATGGAAAGTTGTTCGACCACACATGCGAGTTGAGTGTGATTGAATTAATTAAACTGATTGGACTGGCTGATTGAATGTGTGATTGAATTGGTTGGATTGATTGAGTGCCAGTGTGGTTGGCGTTTGATTGATTGTGATATGTTATTGAGTTAGTATTATTGTTCTGTCGCGATTTGGCTAACGTGCAGAGTTAGTACGTGTTCTGATAGCAAAGGTAAGTACATTGTTGTGAGCTCGTTAAGTTGTTGGTTAGATTATTTGTGCGACTTGTCTGGGTACGCATTGGCCTTTGTAGGGTTTAGGGTGTCGCTTATTGATACTCGTTTTCACGGTTATTATATAACCACTTTCAGATCCGCGACCGTGATCGATTCGGAGATGCCGTCAGAGTACTACAAGGATTGAAGGATGATCAAATTTACTCTATCTTTTGAATACCTTTTTGTAGAGAAAATAAGCTTGTCAACCACTGCCCCTTTTTAAAAAGCATGGTTTGAAATTGGTAGCCTAGGTTATTGTTCTATAATAGTGACTACTTTATTATGTTATGCAATTATTGTTTTGTGTTATCCCTTTGTCATATTTTATTGTCTAGGTTGTTTTAAATTCGCTTCCGCTTGCCTTTATTGTTGGGTGTTTCACATGAGGTCGGCGACGCATCCTGGGACGTCGCGTTCCATTCGACCATGGACGGGATATCGCGGGCTCGGTGGGGTCCGAGGCGTGACAAGATTCATCTTAGCGATCATTTTCTCCCCAACATACATCAGAGGAACAAAAGTTTTGCATAGTTCATTAAGAATTATAATGTTTAGATAAATGAAAATCCTGGTAATCAGTACACCAAAGGAAGTTGTCCCTTGTCCTTCAACAATGTTCTGTACATATGAAGAATTATAACGTGAGGGAGAGAAGATGGAACCTCATTCAAGATTGCCCACATTAGCTTCACTTCAAATTTAGACAGGTCTATCTTGGATGATGTTTTGGGCCTCAAGAAATTTATGATGATCTTATATATGATCATTGTTTTTTTTCATCATATCATAATAAGATATGTGCCTTTTAGAACCTCTGGAGAAATTTGGATTTTCTTAGGCTACATTGGAAGTCTGCACTAACTTCAATTGGAATAAATTGGGATCGTTTTACTTCAATAATATCAGCCAATCTATTAGCTTTCAAATCATACTTCTTATCACCCACTAGAAACTGAATCCAATCAAGAGACAAAATGGATAAATTGGAGTAGAAATAGACAGTCAGTTCAGCATATACATGAGCAGATTGAAGACAATATTTCTACATACCTAACTTTTCAAAGTGTTTTTTTTTTTTTTTGGTAAGGAACTTTTCAAAGTGTTGTTTCACCATAATACCAACAGTTTCCAAATAGTCAAAATCAACGCTTTTGTGATTCATAAAAAGTTTGTAACTCTCACAGTGCATTTGATTTCTGAATAGATTTCCATTTCCTTTTACTCCAGAAGCGATTCCTATCCTCATTTCAAAATTGTTGAAAAGTCTTGTATCATCATCCTCCTTTTATCTTTTGAACCTTAGATTATGAGCCACTCTCAAACTTAGGGCTTGTAAAAGCATGTTTCTTTGAAATAGGATTGGATGATTTTCCCACCTTTTTTTTACCTTTCCTTGATATATTCTCTTTCTTTTCAGGGCTAGACAAATTCTTTCTAAAATGACCAGTTTCAGAATGAAACAAAGAATATATTTACACAAGTTCTACTTTAGATCAAAAACCATTGTCTCTTAAGCATTGATTTAAGAGCGACTCAAATGCATTGCCCTTCTTTAACTTTTGATAAGTATTACATACAAAGTTAAGATCTTTGAAATGAAAATCTATTTTATTGGATAGTTTTTGGGAAGACTGATATTGAGATGCTTGAGGAGTTGCTTTTGAAGGTGGTTGCTTGTTCGATTCTATCTCAGATGAGTCTATGATCTCCATTTCCAGTAGACTTGGATTTTCGTTTGAGAATTCTCGATGATATTCTCTTATAAGGCATGGTGATTCTCAAAGGTTTTCTTGTGAAGAAAAGTTTGATTTTGTGATCGAAGAGGAGCAAGGTCTGAAGGGGTTTGGGAAAGAATAGTCGGGTTCCTTTTAGGGCTTTCTATAAAGAAGACGGTTTTTAGAAATAAAACCACTTTTGGAAGTTATAAATTGTGATCCAATTATTCAGGAATTTTGAAAAATAAACAAGAATATTTTAAGCACACTTAATTAACCAGATAATAATATTTGATAAACAAGGATGCATACCTGATTTTCTTCCAAAAATAAAATATGAGTCTAGATATTTCCAAAATTTCCTGCTAGAATTAAAATATGCCTACCAAAATTTAAAATAATAATCTTACCTTCCTTTTGGGTCTGAAAAGGGCATTCAGACTTCGATAATTTGAGTATGAAAAAGTCATGTCTTTAAAAGATTCTTCAAGCAAAAGGATTAGTGATACATAACTTATTACGAATAAATTCAAATGAAGATTTATCTAAAGATTTTGTGAATATATCAGTTAATTAATTTTTAGAATCAATAAATTGAATATTCACATCACCGTTCTGAACATGATATCTGATGAAGTGGTGCTTGATTTTAATGTGCTTGGCTCGTGAATGAAGAATTGGATTCTTGTCAAATTGATAGCACTTGTGTTGTCACATTTGATCGCAACACTTGATTCTTCTATTCCAAAATCTCGTAATTATTGCTTCATCCACAGAATCTAAGCGCAACAGCTTCCTAAAGCTACATATTCTACTTTTGTTGTAGATGGCGTAATTGTATTTTGTTTCTTTCAATACTAGTACACCAATATATTTCCAAATAATTGGCATATTCCTGTAATACTTTTCCTGTCCACCTCACAGCCAGCTAGATCAATATCAGAATAACCAATAAGAGTAAAATATGATCTCTTTGAATACTATATATTTAACTTTAGATAAGTTCCAATGTATTTGATTATCTTTTTTGCTACTGTAAGATGTGATTCCTTTGGGTTAGATTGAAATCTAACACACATATAGAAACTAAATAATATGTCAAGTCGAGAAACAATAAGATATAGCAATGATCCAATTATGCTTCTATAAATCTTCTGATTAACCTGTTTACCACTCTCAGCCTTGTCCAATTTGGACGAATTAGACATTGGAGTGTCTATTTTCTTGCTGTTCTGCAATCCAAACTTCTTCACAATCTCTTTTGCATACTTTTCTTGGCAAATGAAAGTATCATCCTTGGTTTGTTTCACTTGTAGTCCAAGAAAGAATGTCAATTCACCCATCATGCTCATCTCGAACTCGTTTTGCATGCACTTTGAAAATTCCTTACAAAGGACTTCATTAGAGGATCCAAATATAATATTATCCACATAAATTTAAAAAATTAACAAATATTTACCTTCTTTTTTAATAAACAAGATTGTATCAACTTCACCTTTCATGAAGTCATTCTATAAAAGGAAATTACTTAACCTTTCATACCAAGCATGGAGTGCTTGTTTCAGACCATAAAGTGCCTTTTTAAGCTTGTAAACATAGTCGGACTTTCTTGGTTCTTCAAAACCAGAGTTTTGTTCTATATATACCTCTTCTTTGATGTAACCATTCAGGAATGCACTTTTCACGTGCATCTGAAATAATTTAAAGTTATGGAAAAAAGTATAAGTGAAGAGTAGCTTTATGGCTTCCTACCTTGCAATCGGTGCATAGATTTCATCATAATCTATACCTTCTTTTTGTGAGTAGCCTTTTGCTACAAGCCTTGCTTTGTTTCTGATAACTTTTTCCTTGTCATCTAGGTTATTTTTAAATACCCATCTTGTTCCAATTACTAAATGATTTTTGGGTCTTGGCATAAGTTCCCATGCTTCATTGATTCTAAACTGTTGAAATTCTTCCTTCATTGCTTCTATCCAGCTTTCATATGAAAGTGCTTCATCAACCCCTTTTGATTCTATCTCAGATATAAATGCCAAGGTATTGATATTTTCCTTATATTTGGATTGAGTTCTAATGCCATCTTCTACTTTTCCAATGATAAGATTCTTTAGATGACTGATTTATGTTTCCAGTTTCTGTTAAATCTCTCATTCTGAGTATCATCAAATTGTGAAGGTTCTGGTTGTGTGATCGATGAATCTTCCTTCCTTTCTTTAACAGGTTTAATGACTTTTGGAGATTCTTGTTGAGCTTCAGACATCTCTTAAACATTGTGAGATGGTTCAAATTCGTCCTATTGAGTCTGAACATTTTCATCAAATCTCACGTTCATTGTTTCTTTCACAGTCTTAGAGTTTTTGTTGAAAACTCTGTGTGCCTTACTTGTTGTGGAGTATTTGAGGAAAAATCTTTCGTCTGCTTTCTCATCAAACTTTCCAAAGTGATCATTTGCATTTTTTAGTATAAAGCATTTACAACCAAACACATGAAAATATGAAATGTTGGGTTTTCTACCTTTATAAAGCTCATAGGAAGTTTTGTCAAGAATAGGTCTTAGAAAGACTCTATTGATAATATAACAAGCTGTAAAAACTACTTCTATCCAAAAATGATAAGGAGCATTGCTTTCAATCAAAAGAGTTATTGCTATTTCTTGCAAAGAACAACTTTTCCTTTCCACAACACCATTTTGTTTTGGTGTACAATGAGTAGAAAAATTATGTTAAAAGCCATTTTCCTCACAAAAATCTAAAAAACTTTGATTTTAAAATTTTCTCCCATAATCAGTTTTGATGGTGGAAATGGTATAACTCTTTTCATTATGAACTCTTTGTGCAAATTTTGAAAAATATGAAAGGGCTTCATTTTTGTGAGTAAAAAAGAATACACAAGTGAATCTAGTAAAATCATCAACAATATCTAAACAATATTTCTTACTACCAATGCTTTGAGTTATGATTGGTCCAAACAGATCCATATGTAGAAGCTGCAAAGCACGATTAGTAGAAATATGATGTATAGACTTAAAAGAGCTTTTGACCTATTTCCCTAAGGTGCAAGCTGTGCACAATTCTGTTTTCTTGTATTTCAAACTTGGCAGACCTCGAACAAGTTTTTTATTTGAGATCTTTGAAATTTGTTTCGTGTTGATGTGCCTCAATCTTCTATACCATAAGTCTTCATCTTCCTTGATAGAAATTAAGTATTGAGCAAAATCAGAATTTACATCCAGAAGATAGATATTACCATGCCTTCGTCTTGTGAAGGTATGAGAATAGTCTTTGCTAGAGCCAGAACAGATGTTTTCTTGGAAGCTTATTTAAAGCCTGTGTTACATAGTTGACTTATGCTGATCAGATTGTAATTGAGACCTTTTACCAATGAAACATCATTAATAGTAAGTCCTCCAATCTCAACGGTTCCTTTTCCAACAATTTTTCCTTTGTTATTTCCCCCCAAAGGAAACGTTTCCACCATTTAGACTTTGAAATTTAATAAATATGCTTGGATCTCCTATCATATGTCTTGAACAGCCATTGTCCAAGTACTATTTCTTTTTCTCTTGCTAGTAACCTGAAAAAATCATATACACTTAAGTCTTTTTTGGTATCCAAATTTGTTTGAGTCCTTGAGAGTTAGTAGCATAGGCTGTTTTTACAAAGTTTCTCCGAATTGGTCTCCAGACCTTAGGACAATTATTCTCAAAGTGTTGTGGATCTCCACATTTTAAGCACTTGAGTGCACTTCGACCAACATGTTTTACAAAATTCCTTTGAAAATGATTTTTGTAAGCTTGTCTAAGAAGTCTTTACCTTAATCTCTTCTTGACTTTTGGAAAATCAATTAAATGATCACTTTCCTTAACAAAACCAAGCCTTATTTGTTATAATAAGGGATTTGTATAGAAAGAATATGTTCCAGCGTTTTTGAACCATTTGAAAATTTGGAAGTGATATAAGAAAACTTCCTTTATAAAACAAAATTTTCCTTGATAAGTGAATCTCGATTTTCCTTGATTTGATAAAATTCTTTTTGCAGAAAATCAATTTTGTCCTTTTGAGAAATATCATATTGCCTCAGCACTAAATTCTCCTTTTTCAGTTCAAAGATTTTCTTAAGAGCAGCTTTAAATGCATAGCATAATTCATCAATATAATTTGACACTTCAATTAGAATTGTAGGATCCTTTACCTTGATTTCAACTTCAGTATGATAATCTGAGTTTGAATTTGAGTCTGAGTCTGAATTTGAATCAAATTTGGCCATCAAACAAAAGTTTGAGATTTCTTCATCACTATCTTCACATTTTGTGTCACTCTAGGTATCTATTTTTAAGGTTTTCTTCGCCTTTTCAAATTTTCTTTTCTTTTTTTTTAGGAGTGGATAGTTCGGTTTAATATGTCCACGCTTCTTGCAATGGAAACAAATTACTTCATTTGATTTATTTGTCTTATCAGGGATCTTCTTTTTCTCAAATGGCTTCTTCCCTTAAAGTTTCTTCCTTTCTTTTTCATTCTTTTGTACTTTTTTATGAAGAGAGCCAGTTCTTTATTATCGACATCCTTCTCTTCTGAATCTGCATCAGAATCAATATTAGATTTTAAAACAATTAACTTCTTACTTCTGGATTCATTCTCCTTATTCAATTATTCAGTTTCATATGACTAAAGAGTTCCAATCAGTTCGTTAACTGATAGAGGCATGATCTTTTAAGTCTCTCGAAGTGAGGTTTTTATGTTGTCCCACTCCTTTGATAATCCCCTCAGAAGCTTGTTCACTTTCATTACATTTGAGACTGGTTGTCCTTGATATACAAGATCATTTACTATATCAGTAAATCTGTCATACGTATCTACAACTCATTCTCTTGTCTTCATTCTGAAAGATTCATATTATCCAAGCAACGGATTGATCTAAGTTTCCTTGACTCGATTTGTTCCTTCATATGTAGTGTAGAGGGTGTCCCAAATGTCCTTTGCCGATTCACAAGAACCAATTTTCTTATACTCAATAGGTGCTAAAGCATAATAATAAGAATAAATTTCTTTTGAATCTAAAGCTTCTTTTTTTTATATCTCAATTAGAGATAATGGAACTTCTTCTGGTTTGCTTCCATCTAACTTTTCTTTTGAATCAAATGGAGGTGCAAAAGACTTTGGATTAACTCCTCTGATGACAACTGTGACGCCCCGTACCTCGGGATCATTAACGTGACGTCCCGTTCATTATTATCTTATTAAACACAAGCAAAAGCATACTCGGGACAATCACATTCAAAACAACAACGGGATTAAAACAAATAGCATTATGAGCAAATCTTACGTTTACAATGTATACAAACATGTTTCACAAGCTAAATTATCCAATTTTAGCCATTTACACAACAAACATTATGGCTTGGGTGTCCTAAGCCCACTACTGCTTCTCGCTCCTCGCTTTCCCAAACTTAACATGGCTCAAGCTCCCCCTGTCGCTGCCATCCGTGAGACCATCCTATGGACCTGAGGGTGGAAAAAAAAATGGGGGATGAGTCGGGGAGACTCAGTAAGTAAACCTACTAATATCAAGCGAGGACAAGGGGATCGCCGTTAGCACAAGCCGGCTCTTACCGCACCTGCATCAATGGCAGATCAATAGCAAAGTTCATACAAGAGAACATCAAGCATGGCTATAACATGTGCACCTTGCCTTTCAAGTCTCGATTCTACCGCCAAAACAAACTTCAAACACGAAACATGATTAAATCGAGAAATGAACCAACCACAATCAACCAAATGACCGAGAAACGGTCCAAGCAAACCGTGTCACAACGCATCACAACTTCCTTTCCCGATATTAAGAAGTTTACTTACTCAACGTCAAACAAAACTTAGAGAACGGGGGTCGAGACGGGTGAGCTCGGGAATTATGGCCATTTCATCATTACTTGGACACTTGGCTTGGATCAATAATGAGGGGTGAGGTATGCGCTTACCTCATCATTTTGATGACACGTGCGATACCTCATGTCCCATTTGACACAGGCGCACGTGTCACCTAAGCCACTTTATCCTTCTATAAATAGAAGACATCAAGAGAGAATTTGGCTCACTTCCCACGTACCTCAATCAAAATTAGAGAGAGAAAGAGAGAGAGAGAGAGAGTGCCGAAAATAGAGAGAAAGAAAAGAAACCGAGAGCCAAAAGAGAGAAAGAAAAAAAAAGAAAACAGAGAGAGAGAGAAGCCATTCTCGAGAGTTACTCCAAAATCGAGAACCGTCACCTTTCCGCCATTCTCTTCTCTTAGTTCTTGTTTTATTAAGAGTAAGTGGGATTTTACTACCGGGAAATGACGTTGAAATACGTCATATCATGAGCTTTCCCCGTGCTCGGTTTTGATGTTCCGATGTTGTGTTCTCGATAACGAGTTTGCCTTGTTTCGTGTTTTCTTTGCATGTTATCTAATTCAAAATAGAACCGAGGCGCGATACGTGAGGTAAACCGTGACTTAGCCATGCTTGGGCTCCTTGTTTTGTGCTTTCTATGCCCGTTGTTGTTTGATCGGCCACCGAGGCCGGTACGGTAAGAATGTTTTGTGAAAATGACGATTGATATGTCCTCGCCTGTTAGTAACGTCTTACTTCTTGAGTCTCCCCGACTCACTCCCCCGTTGTTTTCTCTTTTTCAGGTCCGTAGAAATGGCGTCACCCCCAGTCCGGTTTGGCAACCTGGTCGAGATGCGGGCCGAGCTTCTCCACGGTGATCGACGCCCGCAAAAATCGAGCCTCACCCAAGGATCACCACCTATGTAATGGTGGGCGAAGGTCGGGTAGACCTTGTCCCGCATCCGTGACGCGGCCTGGTATCGGCGGGCCGACGGGACCGGGTCGGCCCCTTCGAGGATTTAACGGACTGTTCACCGGCATGGGAGGTTCGACTCCGTGATCGCCATGGGCGGGCGTGACGGGCGGACGTGCGGATAAGGACGGGAGGAGCGGCGAGGGGCGAGGATAAGTAAAGACTAACCGTAGATAAGCTAGAACCCAAGCCAAAATTTTATTTGTAAATATGGCTTATTTGTTTGTTCTTCGAAAGTGCCTTTGAAATAGACATGTGAAAAATACCATTTAATATGACTAGTAGCCCAAGGTAGGGCTTGTAAATATGCACGAATCTATCATGTAAATACAACGTGCACCGTTTGCCTTTATTGTTTGGTTTGTCTCGTTGAATCGCTTCCGCATGTTTGTTATATTTATAAATCAACGGAACGTTCTAATAATTATTCGTGCTTCACAGGCCCGTCCAATCATGGTCGGTCACAAATATTGATTATGAGTGGTTCGGGGACGTGACAGGAGGGGGGGGCTTCACGTGAGGTTCTCCCTCTCTCTCTTTCTCGGCTTCTCTCTCTCTCTCTCTCTCTCTCTCTCTCTCTCTCTATTTCTCTCTCCCCTTGGCCAAATGGCCTTTCTCTATTTATAGGGAGGGGAAACTTGGGGCCAAAGTTTGATGAGGTAAGCGCTTATGTCATCGGGGCAATGAGGTAAGCGCTTACCTCCTAGCTCATCATGTAGGGTCATCAAAGTCAAGAATAATAATGGCCAATAAATGCTTGTGGAAAAGAAGACTAAGCATTAACGCAAGCCATTAATTGCTTCTTGAACAAGCTTCACCCTTGGCTATTTATTTCTAAATTTCATTTTCCCTGGTCCGACCTTCGATCAAGGCATAAAATATCTCATTTGAAAGCTTGGAACATGTACTTTAAATCACCAGAAGACACCAAGTCCAAATTCCAACTTTCTCATATAGAAAATGCTAAATCTTTGAAATATGAAAAAAATCGAACAGTTTTGCACTGTTCACAAAATCGGACTTAAAATCATAGTAAATGAACTCCGAAAATTCTCAAATTTGGATATGTCATAAAAAAAAAGACCTTAATAAATATTTTTCATGAAGAACACGAAATCTGATTCTCTCTTTAAATACCATTTTCGGTCACTCAAATACAGACTAAAAACAGTTCACTGAAACAGCATTTTTTGTTTCTCAAAATAAGCTCGTCCAGCATGCAAATCATCTCAGAAAATTCCCAAATTTGTACACGTTATAGAAAAAGAAGTTCTCAACAACTTTCATGAAGGAAACTTTTCTAAAATCGGCCTAGAAAAGCTTGTAGAAAATCAAGACGGTGTAAACATCACCGAAATTCCCATTCGGGCAGTTTCACACAGTTTGAAAATCAGGCCATCGTACCACTCATATTAACTCCAAAAATTATGAAATTAAATCACGTAAAACTTCAAAATGTTTGGAACAACTTTCCAGAAGAAAGCATTTGGAAATTCGGATCACAAAAGTCTCTCCAAAAATAACAAAACGAAAGGGTACAAATGATCCGAAAACTAGGTTTTCCAAAACAATTTAGTTCTGATTGGAAAACTACCAAACTTAAACCATAGCCATTTCAGGGACTGAAATTGAGGATATTACAATTTACTTGCGGCTTCCCAGGCCCAAAAATCGGGATGTGACAATTCTCCCCCTCTAATAAAATTTCGTCCTCGAAATTTAAACGCGTACCTGGTTCCTCGAATAAATGCAGGTATCAACTTTCCTCAATTCCTCACTTTCCGGGTGGCTTCTTTTATGCCCTGGTAACACTATAGGACCTTAACTAAGGGAATGGCCTTACCTCTCAACACTTGCTCCTTACAATCCACGATCCGCACCTGCTCCTCAGCATAGGACACTCTACTGTCCACTTCGACCTCGTCGAAAAATTCAGCAAGCGTGCCGGATCGGGCTCACACTTTCACTATATCACAACATGTACCTGAGCAAGTTTCGGTGGTGACGCCAACCGATAGGCCAAATTCCTTATTCTTCTTAGAATTTCAAAAGATCCTACATACCCGGGACTTATCTTCTTACCTCTGTGCCTTTTACAAAGAGCCAATCGCATGTGGACTAGTTCTAGACCAAATGACCTTTCTTTTCCCGACCTTGATCTAACATGCGAGTGCAGCAAGCTTAACCACGCTTCCGCTGCGCTACTCTGATAAAATTTTCCTCAAACACAATTTACTTACTTATAACAATCACGAAGATCGCACTTATCAGTTCAAGTAACAGTTCCCATCTTACTTTCAATTTCGTACCTAGTTCGGTTTACCACTTTTCTTACCCGCCATCCTAGAAGCCCGCTTTAAGTCGCACCTTGTTCGGGTTTTCAACCCGGCGACACTCTTGCTAGAAGCCGCACCTTGATCAAGCTTCTTCTTGCTCCGTCCACTTCCTAGCCAAGAGCCGCTACTTGATCGAGGTTCTGCCCGGTGATCACTCCCGCCCTCATCGGATCGGGTTATGTCAAAATTCAACAACCTTCTCTTGACTCAACACCGAGCCGCAACTTACTAAAGGAGAAACCGCTTGGACTTCTCTTTCGAGGTCGTGGTGTCGCAGCTGGGACTTTTCGCTTTTTCCTCGTGATTTGCAGCCTGGTCCTTAGCACTTATTACGCTATCAATAGTCTAATAAGACTTTCTATAACACAAAAATAGGTCGTTGATCACAACAAACAAGAACACTTAACCTATTCAATCACAATCAATTTATTATCTTATTAAACACAAGCGGAAGCATACTCGGGACAATCACATTCAAAACAACAAGCGGGATTAAAACAAATAGCATCATGAGCAAACCTTACGTTTACAATGTATACAAACATGTTTCACAAGCTAAATTATCCAATTTTAGCCATTTACACAACAAACATTATGGCTTGGGTGTCCTAAGCCCACATCGCTTCTCGCCTCCTCGCTTTCCCGAACTTAACATGGCTCAAGCTCCCCGCCGCTGCCGTCCGTGCGACCATCCTATGGACCTGAGGGTGGGAAAAAAATGGGGATGAGTCGGGAAGACTCGTAAGTAAACCTGCTAATATCAAGCGAGGATTTAGGGGATCGCCGTTAGCACAAGCCGGCTCTTACCGCACCCGTATCAATGGCAAATCAATAGGAAAGTTCATATAAGATAACATCAAGCATGGCTATAACATGTGCACCTTGCCTTTCAAGTCTCGATTCTACCACTAAAACAAACTTCAAACACGAAACATAATTAAATCGAGAAATGAACCAACCACAATCAATCAAATGACCGAGAAACGGTCCAAGCAAACTGTGTCACAATGCATCACAACTTCCATTCTCGATATTAGGAAGTTTACTTACTCAACGTCAAATAAAACTTAGAGAACGGGGGTCGAGACGGGTGAGCTCGGGAAATTTCCGAGCTTTCTCACTTGATCGAACAACAAGAGAGACATGGGCTAATTGGTAAGCTTTTCTCTCTTTCTTTCTTTCTATTTTTCTCTTTCTTGATCATGACTACAAAGTAAGAAATAAGAAAGAGGGTTGGCCGGACTCTCGGGGCATAGAAATGGCGTGAGGGAGAGGAAGGGGGGCTTCACGTGAGGTTCTCCCTCTTTCTCTCTCTCTCTCTCTCTCTCTCTCTCTCTCTCTCTCTTTCTATTTCTCTCCCTTGGCCAAATGGCCTTTCTCTATTTATAGGGAGGGGAAACTTGGGGCCAAAGTTTGATGAGGTAAGCGCTTATGTCATCGGGGCAATGAGATAAGCGCTTACCTCACAAGCCATCATGTAGGGTCATCAAAGTCAAGAATAATAATGGCCAATAAATGCTTGTGGAAAAGAAGACCAAGCATTAATGCAAACCATTAATTAAACTTCTTGAACAAGCTTCACTCTTGGCTATTTATTTTCAAATTTCGTTTTCCCCTGGTCCGACCTCCGATCAAGGCATAAAATATCTCATTTGAAAGCTTGGAACGTGTACTTTAAATCACCAGAAGACACCAAGTCCAAATTCCAACTTTCTCATATAGAAAATGCTAAATCTTTGAAATCTGGAAAAACCGAACAGTTTTGCACTGTTCACGAAATCGGACTTAAAATCATAGTAAATGAACTCCGAAAATTCTCAAATTCGGATATGTCATAAACAAGACCTTAATAAACATTTTTTCATGAAGAACACAAAATCTGATTCTCTCTTTAAATACCATTTTCGGTCACTCAAATACAGACTAAAAATAGTTCACTGGAACAGCATTTTTATTTCTAAAAATAAGCTCTGTCCAGCATGTAAATTATCTCAGAAAATTCCCAAATTTGTACACGTTATAGAAAAAGAAGTTCTCAACAACTTTCATGAAGGAAACTTTTCTAAAATCGGCCTAGAAAAGCTTGTAGAAAATCAAGATAGTGTAAACATCACCGAAATTCCCATTCCGGACAGTTTCACACAGTCTGAAAATCAGGCCATCGTATCATTCATATTAACTCCAAAAATTCTGAAATTAAATCATGTAAAACTTCAAAATGTTTGAAACAACTTTCCAAAAGAAAGCATTTGGAAATTCGGATCACAAAAGTCTCTTCAAAAATAACAAAATGAAAGGGTATAAATGATCCGAAAACTAGGTTTTCCAAAATAATTTAGTTCTGATTGGAAAACTACCAAACTTAAACCATAGCCATTTCCCAGGGACTGAAATTGAGGATATTATAATTTACCTGCGGCTTTCTAGGCCCAAAATCGGGATATGACAACAACATCCCACTGTATGTGATCAACTGATTTGATGAATGCTTTCATCTTGTTTTTCCAGACACTGTATTCCTTGCCATCGAAAAATGGTGATTTGGAATTGCTTTGTCCTTCAATAAGACCTGGAGCACTCATGCTAGCCATTCAGATCATTAACTTAGAAGTAAAAACACTTTAATAAACAAGCAACCTGCTCTGATACCAATTGACATAGCTAGCAAGGATTACCAAAAGGGGGTGAATATGTGATCTAAAACTTTTGATCAATTTTTAAAGTGGAAACAAATTATCAAGATTAAAGTCTGAAAGACATTTAGATTTTGAGCAGACTTTATAGACAATATGCTAGTGTGCAGTATAAAAGATATATTAAGAGTTTATGGATAGAGAAATTGCACGCAGAAAATTATAGTAGTTCGGTTTATATCAAGCCTACGTCTACTCCCTACGCTAACAGCTTATGGGCTAAATTTCACTATGTGATAAAAAAGGATTATATGTTCTAAGTCATATCACTCGGTGAATGATAGAACTCTTTTTTTTACACAATCGCTCTTACAAAATGTCTCTCATGATCTCAATGTTTTGCTCAGGAAAGACAAGTAGTAGAATTGGAGTATGCTTGAACTTTGGACTTGTTGATTCTTGATTTTGTTCAGTACCTTATGCTCTTCGTTAATCTCCTTTTGTACTTCTCTACTTCCAAACTAGCCATTGGATAGTCTTCAGAGGATCATCTTCTAATCTTCATCTTGGATAGATTTGTATAAAATTGATTGAGTAGCCGTTGGTTGACAAAATTTAAATCCCGCTTAATCTGGTTGTCCATAAAACTATAATATTTATTTTCATAAGTAGAGTTTTATCCGTTGTGATATATATTTACCATAATGTTTGATTGTCAATCAATCATAGCCTTAGATGGAGTCAATCAAAACTTTCCTTTTGTGAAATTTATGCTAGATCACTAACTATTATGTTTCGTTTTAAATAATTTCTGAGTTTGAATAACTTTTGGTTCTTTCTTTACATTCAGAACATAAGTTAGTGTGGATTTTCAGTAAGATCTGAACCTTTCATAAGTAAGGTCTGAAGTTTTTTGTCTACTTAAAATAGAGTCCGAGTGGCTTTTATGATAGAGTCTAAACTTCTCTAGCTAAATTCTGTAAAGTTTGAACACTACAAAAAAACGCCGGATTAGTGACGAAATTTGCGACGGAAAATTTGGAAAAATCCGTCACAAATCAAATTTGTGATGAATTTTGCGATAGAAAAAATTCCGTCGCTAATAGGTCGTCGCAAAATTTTGCGACGGAAAATTTAAAAGTTCATCGCAAAATTGCGACGAAAATAAATTCGTCGTAAAATTAGCCGCAAAATACAATGCTTAATAAAATTCATCGTCAAAATTTCGGCGAACTCTATCCGTCGATTTAAAATTCGTCACAAATTTTATCGTAAAATTTTGTCATAAAATTTCATTGTAAATTTCATGGGAAATTTAAATACAAAATTCGTCGGAAAATTAATCGGAAATTTCGTCGCAAAATTCATTGTAAAATGTAATCGTCGCAAATTAGCGACGAACTGTAATGATCGCAAAATTCGGCTTAAAATATTCATCGCTATTTTTACATCATTTCGGCCATAAATTCTTGTCTATATCAAACAAAGGAGACAATAACATATAATTGAAATAGAAAAATGAACAAATCATAAATTCTGATAAACCAGCCACAATGACATATAATTGAAACAAATAACTGAAGGAAAGTTGTAGAGTCTGACATGATGCTATTTGATATCCAATCTTACAATACATTCAAAATATGAACTAAAAGGCGAGACAACCATAGAAGACGCAGAAAAACCATACACAAGAAGACGCAGCTTTAGTACGATGGCAGGACACCAAAAGTAGTCACTTTTGTCAAGATCTGAGGAAATGTCGATACATAAATCAGTCCAGAATATAAAAGAAGCGTTTATGCATAGATGTGGAACTAGGTATAAAATAACAAGATGGTTAACAAAAAAATGTTCAGGACAAACATAAAGTTCTTACATATGAATATGAGTGAAATTATGAAAAACTAAGATTATAAAGCAAGCTTACCCTCGATTTTGAGAATTTTAACTAGAAAGTCTGGAGAAAATCATCATCATCATCATCATCATCATCAGCATTCTCGGCATCAATATGTTGGTCATCATTGTGCCCATCACCTATTGGATTGGTTGGAGGTACAGAAGGATCGTTATAGCAATTGAGGTTAAGGTGTCGCATAACGAGTGCCATTTATTGTTCCAAGTTATTTATTTGTTCGTCCTTCTGAGCAAGTACATTTTGCAGACGATGCACTTCTTGGGTCAATTGCTCATCTTGTCGTGACCTCCTTCGACCAATTGTAGTGGATGATGAACTTTCACGATTATTCGGCATGTACATCCTTGACAACGACCCCATCCCAAATATTTTTCCTTTTTTCACCCCACTCGTTACCTCCATCCATAATGTCATATTATCAACTGATAGCCTGGACTCAAGACAATCATCACTACCGCTAACATTACTCATTAAAAGTTCATCATATTTTTCCTACATTAATAATGTAAATGAAAATAAAATCACTATATATATTTACCATAAATATTGAAAGCATTCACAGTTTTCATTATAGCTTACATATAAGCCAAAGTATAACCTTACATACCTTAACAACTTTTGCTCGATCGCCAGTCCATGTCTTATCTTTCTTTTGAAATGTGCGTTCAAATGTAGCTGCAAATGTCGGTTCCGTCCCTAATTCTTGTGCCTACAAAATGTAAACATGAGTAATTGAATTAAATTAACTTATAACTCATTTAATAGACTTACCAGTCGTTTGCAATGCTCCGCAATGTTGATAGAGCCCCTAGTATATGTGGCTGACCCATCACTAGAACTAGAAGATCGATTTTTCTTATTCTGCTCACAGAGTTGCCGACTCTGTTCAGATGCCCAAAATCTGTTAATTGCCGCCCAATTGTCAGCTGTAATGAAAGATGGCTTCGCTTGCTTGCTCTTCGCTCTATTCATGACATTTCGCATAAAATCACTGATCTTCTTATCGAAATTCTTCTCACTTCATTTTCTTCCGCTTCCTCTCACTTGAACTTCCGCTGCAATGAATAAAAACACAAATTGAAAGTTATTATGATGATCATATATCCATAACCATGCACCAGATAAATATAGACAGATTTTGTAAAGTTCATATCGGGGAAAATATCTGGTCCTTTAGGTATCGAAAACTATAGAGTTGTTATGATCCCTTTACATCATTCTTGACTATCAGTATACCACCAAACTTAATTGGTGAGAAAATAAAATATGTAAAACTTACCTTGAACTCATTCCACCACATTTCTTTCACTTCTTGTGGAATACTTCTGTAAGTAATATACTCTCCCATCCAAAAGTTTCTTACTATTTTGTTCAATTCTCTCACAACAATCAGAGCATCCGTGAATCTGCAATCATACGGATATTGTGCAACATCGACAATTCAGTTGACATCAATATCTAAAGCCCTAAATATTACATATACTAAATAAAAATGAAGTACTTACGAATCTCCAAATAGGCATATGAAGAATCGGTTATCTTCTTGACCTGTGTTTCCATCAATATTCGATTGTTCTGCCGAATAATGTGGTGGAATGGAAGGAGAGGGAGATTGAACTGGAGGAGATTCAGTTCGCATGTGGCCACGTCCCGTAACATGTTGTTGAGGGTTGGAGGAAGGGCCAACGTGTCCATATTGTGACGGACCATATTGTGGTTGAAGGTTAAATGATGGGATAGGGAAAGAGGAAAGGGCCGGGGATGAGGACGAGGAAGAGGCTTGTCTTCTATGCATGTGACCTCCACGTTTATACTGACAAGTAGGAAGATTATACGAATATGTAAAGAACTATTGACACGTATTACGGACACATAATGATGTACATGACGAAGCTTACCATTTTGATAGAAAGACTGAGAAAATGTTTCCTTGAAATGAGCCAATGTCAAATGTTTATGACGTGCAATTTCCTACGAACAAATATATTATGAATCCCATTAATAATTTTTTCCATTTTGTGATATTATGAAATTTTAGTTTTTTAAAAATTTTAAAAAACTTTTACGGTCAAATTTCATATTTGTTGCCGACATATACCGTTTTTTTAATTTTCCATAAATTTTCATGATTTTTTTATAGAATTGTTCAATTTTCAAGTATTTTCCAGTGAAAACGCTTAATCAATCACCCTATCGTCATTTAATGCTTAATCATCCACATAATAGATAAATTAACCAGTCGATCATCGATCAAAGCCATATGCAATCCTGAAATCGACCCGTAACTTAGCCAACGAAAAGTGATCCTAAATAATTATTAAACAAGTCCGACTAATTACCTAATTATACTAACTAAGGTTTAGGAAGTTGCTTACTTGGTTCAAGGACAACAAAAATCGGCCGATCGGACAGTGGCGATCCCGGTGCGGGCGTGGGCCCAAATGGTGACTAGTCGGCCGGGCGGCGACGATGACGGCGGCGGCGTCGGCGGCGGCACCGGCCGGCGGCGGCGGTGGGTAGCGGCTGCTCCGGCGAGAGCGGCAACGGGTGGGGGGGCCCAGCTGAGCCTCTGGGCTGGCTATGGTGGGCGGCGGCGCGACAACGGGTACGGCCAAGGCACGACGGCGTAATGCCCCTAAAGGGCGGGTGAGGGCGAAGCCAGGTCGCGATTCGCTGCCGGGCTTATTGTCTGGCTGGCGCGAAAGCTGGCCGCTGCTCTACCGCTGTGAGGGCGGGCGCAGGGCGGTAGGGCGAGGGCGCATATGCAACCGCAGGGCGGGCGACGCAGCGGGCCGCTACATCGCCCACGCATCGGGTAACGCGAGGGCTCGCTGGACGCACTGGGCTACTTCCAAGGCGGTGGAGCCGGGCAGGGTCGGCCGACGACGGGCCGCGACGGGCGTAGGGTGCGACCGGGGAGGGGGCGGGCGACAGCGGCCGCTTAGGCCGCTCGCCCGCTGCACTGCCGACGTTGTACGGGCTGGGCGCATCACGGGCGGCACCGCAAGGTTGGGGGCGATGGCGACGCCACGACGGCGATGGTGGTCGGGGACTTGCGCAGATCGGGTTGGGCGGCGTCGAGGAAGGGGAAGGAAGATGAGGGTGTACAAATCTCGCAACTTTGTGACGGACCTAATGTCTGTTGCAAATTTGCGACGGACAGTATATTTCCGTCGCAAATTTGCGACGGACATTAGGGCCGTTGTAAATTTGCGACGGAACTTAAAGTGTCTGTTGTAAATTTGCAACGGAAATATACTGTCCGTCGCAAATTTGCGACGGAACTTAATGTGTCCGTCGTAAATTTGCGACGAACTTTATCGATCCGTCGCAAATTTGCGACGGACATTCCAGGTCCGTCGCAAATTTTCGATCGACAAAAAATTTTCGACGAAAATAAAAATCCATTGTAAATTTCGAACGATAAAAATTCCATCGCAAAATTTGCGACAAACCAGTATAGTCCGTCGCAAATTTGCGACGAACCATTTTAGTCCGTCCTAAATTTGCGACGAATAGGTTGAGTCCGTCGCAAATTTGCAATGGACACGTTTGAGTCCGTCGCAAATTTGCAATGGATAGGTTGAGGCCATCGCAAATATGCATATACTAAATAATCGTTGTAAATTTGTGGACGTTTTTTTTGGTAAAAATTTAGCATCACGTTTATTTGGGTCCTATATTTGCTACGTCTTTTTTTCAGTCTAAAATTTTGGCATCTCAAATTTTACAATGGAAATTAGAATATCGAAAATGTTAGGACACGTTAATAATATTTTTACTTGTCGGCATTTAGGGACAAAATTTTGGACGATCAATTAAAATAAAAAGAATAATCGACAATAACAATAATAAAAAAGCATAATAACAATAATAATAAGAACAATAATGATAACAACCAAAATAGCACTTGTCGCATTAATAATTACACATTTGTAGTGTTTTGTGACAAAAATTTTAATCTTCATCTTCGTCTTCATCTTCATCATCTGTCTGAAAATCAGATTCTGAACATTCTTGTACATTTAATTCGCAAATTTCAGTTGGATCCACATCTATCATTGCTCCACACGGATCTCGTAAAGTTGGTATGTTATATTCCTCAATTTCAACCGTGTTACACACTTCCTCTTATTAGTAGGCTCTATCCTTCCAGTGTTCCTCGATTTTCCTCCGTGCTTTGATTTTACATACAACCCACCAATCAACTTTATCAGGTTTCAAACTAGGATATGATGCATAACATACTTGAGTTGCTTGTTGTGCCAAGACAAATGGTTCATACTTCATATACCTTTTCTTGTGATTTATTTTAACCAAATTGAACTTCATATGCACCTTCATTCCTTTGACGGGGTCGAACCATGTGTACTTAAATAACACAACCCGCATCATTAATGGTCCAGGGTACTCTATCTCTATGATTTCATCCAATAAGCCATAAAAATCACCTTCTGAACTGCTACCATTGGATGACCGAAAAGACATATCACTATTCATTGTGAATTTTTCCATTCCATATTCTTGAGTATGAAAATTATATCCATTTATGAAATATGCTGGCCAACTTCGAATTCTTAACGGTGGACCCCATGACAGATGATATAGCAATCCTTGTCCTCTAATTTCATCATAATTACTGTGAACATAAGGTTACATATGCAAAGTCAATAATATATATTTTACTAAATGATGTATATAATTTTAATAACTTGGTTTTGGTCCATAGGCAACTTACATATGTCTTGAACCATGCTGCAAATTGTTCATCGTACAAATAGTCAAACTCATTTGGTTGTAGTCCAAACATTGAAGTTTGGAAAATCCTAATATTAAAAACTATTTAAATATTAACAAATATTTGACACACAAAACATATATTTACAAATTTACACTTACTTAAAATATGGCTCGACTTACTGGGCAGTTTAGTAAAATATAAGTATGGGCTGCATGAAATTCTTCGCCTTTGATGAGTAACAAAATTGACATACGCCACTTGGTTGATCCGGATAATTGAAAATAGAGAATGCTGTGCAATTGGAATCAATGGGGTCCTCATCATTTCTGCCTGCTCTTCGCCTCTTGCACTAAACGTGTGGCTCAAAATAGTATGATGCAAATGTTGTCATTTCTTCCACAATATATGCATTACAAATTGAAGTTTCAACATATGCCTTATTCTTCACTTTTTTCTTCAAATGATATAAAAATCTAGTTGAAATGGAAAGAAGCTTATCGGAACATATTATATGATAAACTAATTTGAACTGTATTTTAAAAAAAAACATTACCTCTCAAATGGATACATCCATCGAAATTGGACGGGACCTGCAACTTTGGCCTCATAAGATAAGTGAACTAAGAGATGCTCCATCGAATCAAAAAATGCTGGAGGAAATATCCTTTCTAAGTTGCAAAGAATAATTGGAATATCTCTCTCAAGTTTTTCCATGTGCGATGTTTTTATCATTGTCGAGCAAATATCATGGAGAAAATTACTTAACTCTATAATGGCACCCCGTACAAAGTTCTGTAAAACTTCCTTCAAAGCTATTGAAATTAGTCTTTCCATCAGGATGTGACAATCATGACTCTTCAAACCTATGAACTTACATTCATTCAAATCAACACATCTCCTGATGTTCGAAGCATATCCATCAGGAAACTGTACAGATTTTAACCATTGACAAACAACTTGCCTCTGCTCTTTATCCAATGTATAAATTGCTTTCAGTTTTGGTCCCCTACTGGTTGCATCCACAGCTAGTATTGGCCGATCGCAAATATCCATCATATCTTTTCTTGCGTTCAAGTTGTTTTTTATTTTTCCTGCAACATCCATCACAGTATTTATGACATTGTCGAAAACATTCTTTTCTATGTGCATGACGTCAAGATTATGATGAATAAGATGGGCCTTCCAATATGGCAGATCCCAAAATATACCGCGTTTCGTCTACTTATGTGTACTTCCATACGCAAAAGTCGTGCCTTGCGGGTTCTCAACAACAGTTGGAAAGTCCTGCACACGTTCCTAAATTTGATCGCCGGTCAACCTCAATGGTGGACGCATTCTTTCAATCCTATTCTTAATGAACTCTTTCTTATTCCTTCTGAAAGGATGACTTGGCGGTAAAAATTATCTGTGAGAGTCAAAATAGCTAGGCTTCTTTCTATGTTTTAATCTAAATGATTTTGACCTCTCCAAACATATCGGACATTCTAAGATCCTAGCTGTACTCCATCCAGATAACATTCCGTAAGCTGGAAAGTCATTTATCGTCCAAAGAATGGCAGCCTTCATTACAAATGTTTGATCGGTAGAAATGTCATACATAGGGACACCTTCAATCCATAGCCGTTGTAACTCCTCAATCAATGGTTACATATAAACATATATCAACTTTTTCGAATTTTTGCGGCCCCATCACGATCAATGTCAAAAATATATAAGGTGTCTTCATGCACATACCAGGTGAAAGATTGTACGGCGTTAATATAACTGACCAACATGAATAACTTTTTCCTGTATTCCCAAATGGAGCAAATCCATCGGCACAGAGACCTAACCTGATGTTCCGAGACTCCATCACAAACTCAAGGTATGTTCTATCAAAATGTTGCCATGCCTCCGCATCTGAAGGATGACACATTAGACCCTCTTCTATTTCATGATTTGCATGCCAAGTCATGTATTCAGCAGATGGCTTTAGACGATAAAGCCTTTGCAATCTGGGGATTAAGGGCAAATAAAATATTTGCTTGCATGGTCTACGCTTCTGATTATGACCCGGCCTCTTGTTAATTTTGTACTTAGGTTGGCTACAGAATTTGCAGGATTCTGCATTTTCATCATCTCTCCAATATATCATACAACCCCTACTACATATATCAATCCTTACAACCGAAAGACCTAAGTTATCCACTAGGTTTTTCATATCATAAAAATTACTTGGCATGATGTTATCACGAGGCAATGATTCCCACATTACTTCAACAAAAGAGTTGAAGCAATCCGCAGACACATTATGCTCTGCCTTGATATTTAATAGTTGGGTTGTCACCGATAACTTAGTGTGGTCCTCACAACTTGCCCATAAAGGTTCATCTGCTGCTTTCAACACATCCCATAACTGATTAGATTGAAAAGTTTCATTATAGACATTCTCATCAAAACCTGCTACTCCTATATCTTTCAATTGTGAAGCATGACTAGTACCCACTTATTCACGTGTAGGAGTAAAACTAGTACTTGCATGATTTGATTCTGTGACAAAATTATAACTAGCTACATCAATCACCATCCTCTCGTATGGGTTCAATTGCTCATAATAGCCACATTTTTTTCTTAACTGAAAATTGGTCACTTCTTCCATATCCTTCATCAGATATAAATGATTCACCATGGGAAGTCCAATTATAATAGTTCGAAGTAAACCCAAATCTAATAAGGTGTTCTCTAACTTGATTACACACAAGAAATTTACCATTACCGCACTTTTTACACGGACACCTTAACTTATTTCCATCCATGAACTCATATTTACTACTAGCAAAGTCTAAAAAATAGTTCTACCCAAAGACGAAACTCATCATCAATCTTTGACGTCCAAGTAAGTTCTTATTATACATCCAAGCCCTTTCTCTTTGCATTGTGTACGTATTAAAATAAAAAATTCTGGTAAAATATTTAAAATATCATATCTATTATTCTTAATTAAAACCATAAAATTTTGGAAATTATAATTTTTGTTATTCACGTAACAATTAATATGAAATTGCAAAAATAGAAAAAATTACCATGTAAAGAAGACTTACCCAAATATTTGACTGAAATATTAGTAAGAGAAAGTGATCAATTTGATGAGAATTGCAACGTCCACTTGGATTGCGAGACCTTCAATTAGGCACATACCCAAAGAGAATAATCACTTAAGAATCATTTTTTAATAATTTTTAATGTGCAATGGAAACGGAATTCATCCCTCGCAAATTTGCGACGGAATCAAGGATCCGTCGCAAATTTGAGGCTGATAATTGATTCCGTCGCAAATTTGCGACGGAATTAACTTTCTGTCCCAAAACGGTGTGGCCGTTCGGCCTCATCCAAAGACCGGCGAGGTGTCGCCGGTCGCCGGTCGTTAAACCGATGATGCATAACGAAAAAAAAACAAACATAAACATATATTAAAAAAAATTACAATCCAACATTGAATAGTCACGAAGTTAGCTATGATACTTACTGGTACAAAAGTTTCACCAAGATTAATATGTGCATGCGCGAATTTTGCTGATTTCAGACATATGAAAGAAGGAGAAAAGAGAGAGAGATAGGGTTGGAATATCATGGGTTGATAAACTACAAATTTGCGATGGACGTTCGTTTTCGTCGTAAATTTGCGACGGATTTATTTTCAGTTGCAAATTTACGACGAAATTTTTTGCGATGGATTTATTTTCCGTTGCAAATTTGCAACGAACTTTTTTTCGTAGCAAATTTGCGACGGATTTTGCAATGATTTTTTTTTCCGTCAGAAATTTGCAACGAACTTTTTTCCGTCGCAGATTTACGACGAAATTAGCAACAGTTTTATTATTTCCATCGCAAATTTGCAACGGAATTTGCGACTGATAAAAATTCCGTCGCTAATTTGCGACAAAAATATAATCCGTCGCAAATTTCGTCGCAAATTTCCGATAGAAAATTTCCGACGGAAAATTTCCGTCGCAAATTACATATTTTTTTGTAGTGGAAGTCTTCCTTTTGAACCACGTAAAGTATGAGGTTTTCCAGAAAGTTTAGTTCTCTCAAAGTACGTGTTAGATTTAGAATTGCTACTTCCAGAATATATCTATCTGGATCAAAATACTTTAGAGTATACGTCAAATTTACAAGATTAGCATGGATAGTCTTATTAACATCAAAATCTATTAGGAGGTTTCCTTAACAAGATCAAGTGGGTCGGTTCTTAGTTCCACAAACTAGGAACCCCCTTTGCCCTAGTCCTTGGTTTCAGGGTAAGAACCAACCTATCATGAAACCGATTACCCCTAATAAAAACTCTATATTATTTTAATGCTCTATTAATAACAACCTACTATCGATAACACTTTCAAATTGCTTGGAGTTGATTGTAATATATCGCGACACACTCAATTTCAATGACCAACACACTCATCTTAAGCGAGTAAATCTTATATAAACTCGTGAAAAAACTAATAGTCAATCTTGATGGCCAATTGAAAAAGCCAGTGAAGAAAATGCTCGGCGGTCCGAGTATGAAATTATTTATATTTGCTCGTTTGGTCTTAAACCAAGGAGCACACAGCCTCGTTTTCTCGATGGGGCAATAAATCAAAAGCCGTACTTGTTGAATACTTCCATCTGGTTGGACTGAAATTACTGGCATCTTCTTCATTGAACTCACATGCGAGCATGTGCGGTTGCCACCATTGAAGACCACATCAAAGTCGTCACCGTCGTCGGACCGACTCTATCTTCCCCTCTCCTCCGATGGGAAGTCGAAGAGGAAGAAGACGAAGAGGAAAGAAAGAAACCAAAGCGAAAAAGAAAAGATACATTTCTCGTACGGTGGATAACGTACGGTGCTAGGCCACGTTCGATGTCTTGTCAAGAAAACTCCTGTTTCTTTACGTGACGTCGATCGATTTCTTTGTTGCATGCAAAGTCAACGACGTATCGCAGGTCGTCCAATCAAGAGCGACAACCCATATCCAGCACCTCGTAAACAATGCACGAAACGACTGCCGCTCCGCCACCTTTCTTCATCAAATGAATCTGACCTACAGACCGATTATTTTTCTTCGCCATCTTTCTTTTATTGTCGTGATTATTCGTATTACTATCATTATTGCTGAAAAATGATTAAATATACCGAAGGGTTTGATCTTGATGTGCATGACTATTCTATTATATATTCATTTAAGACGATCACACGCGCACGTAGTTGCCTCGAAGTCTCAAGAAAGTCAAATGCTTTCAGGTCCGGTGTTTGGGGCTGGCCATTAATCTAACTTGACGTGTCCACCATGGTGGCCGAATTCATTGACTGCTTCGATGACAACCTCACACGGAATCGAAATCGAGACCCTTCTTTTGTCATCTTCCCAAGCCAAAGATCTTTTCAATTTGATCCTGGAAAGTTTCGGTATGAGTTGTTTTCTCTTCTCCATCAAGTCAAATGGAATCAACTCTCTGGCTAGGCTCTTTCTACATTGTGCATAGCGTTGGCACTCGAGTTGCTGAATAAGAAATTGGAACCGAAAGTTGAAATCCAGATTATTTCTCATAAAACAATGGAAAGAATGATGGTGTGTTGTAACTTCTCCCCCATGATAAGAACCAAAACCTATGAACATGTAAATCTAATACTTATCCGCCCAAGAAAGGAAAAAAAGAAAGTTGGAAGAAGAAAAAGAAAAAGGATTGACATGAGCTAAAAACAAAGGAATTGTAAGTAGGAAAATGGAAATGGACCCAGCTCTAATTTCCTGGGAAGCTGCTCATCTTGTTGTTGTTGCTTGTGCTGGTGTTAGTGTTGTTGTTGTTGCCGGCGGTCACGGCAGCGCCGGCACTGGTTGTGGTGGTGGTGGTGCTATTATTGGGGTGGGCACCGCCGATTATGGAGGAGATGGCGGCAGCGAGAGCTGCGGTGAAGTTGGGGTCGGCGGTGATGGCGGCCGTGGCAGCGCTGAGCGTGTCGGCCAAAGAAGATGGTTGTTGTTGTTGTTGTGATTGTTGCAAGTGTTGTGGCAGCGAGGCAACTTGTTGACCTAATTGGGAAGAATTGGCCACTTCTTGAGACAATTGGAGGCCGGAGAACTTGGATTGATTGTAGAGGGCTTGCCCAAAAGCTTGAGGAAGTGATTGTGAAGGCAACGAGCCGAAATTTTGGGGTTGGCCAGGGAAGGGGACTTGGAATTGGGGTTGGGGTCTTTGGATTTGCAATGGGTTCGGGGAGTGGGTGAGGTCCAGCGTGACAGTCGGGAACGGAGCCGAGGCCGAGATTGTGGCCATGCTCGACGAGCAAGGGAGGATTGCCCTCGCCAGCAAGTTCGGGTTCATGATGCCGTCCGCGCTCGACATCGACCCCGAGAGCAACATGCTGACCGCGGCCGTGGTGGTTGAGGCCATGGCCATCGCAGCTGGCGGGAGCGGGTGGTTGTGGTTGCCCTCGTAGGTCGTAATCAGAATCGTTCGATCTTCGGCACAACGTTGAACCTGTAACCATTGCACAAGACTCTGGATTAGTCCCTTGCTCCACTCGTTCATCACAGTCAACCACTCAAGTCATAAGAATTTTTGGATCAAAAGAACCGGCCACTGATCTTTATGAAACCCTACACATTTATACATGAAACCTCAATCTCAATTATCCGTCTTAGTAGCTCTTGTATTTCTTTTCGAATTATTCATATTTTCCAAACCTTGAATTTAGTCATATCTATGATATATGTCGCGAAATTTTCTCTTTTGCTTCATGAATCGACGATGGAGGCAAAATTAAAACTCACTTGCTTGCGAACGGGGCAACCGAGAGCCATGGTGCAACGATAGTAAGCTCGAGGGCACGGGTTTCCCTTGGCCATCTTCTGTCCGTATTTCCTCCACTGGCATCCGTCTGTAATCTGAACCATCGTGTGATAAACAAAATTAGCATCGCTCGACGAAGAAACGACGGAGATCTTCATCTAGTTTGGCGAGTCGAGCTAAAGTTTCGCACTAGATCGAGCGAGCGATGAATAATTACCATGGGAGCCTCGGATCGAGCTCGAACGGAGACGCGGGCCTTCCTCATCGTGGCTTCCGCGGATTGCTCGATGCTCGTCCTCGTCGCCTCCAACTTGGGTGCCTTGTTGGCAGCCCAACCTTGAGTTTCAGAGTCGTCAGGGCTCTCATTCCTAATACCTCTCTTGTTGCCGTCTCTAGCACTGGAGCTATCTTGGTCCACTTTGTTGTTATGAGCCGACGATGCGACTTCCACGTTCGCCAGCGGCGACCTCGAACCATCCCTCGTCCTCTCTTCCGACGAAGAGTTCGAGATCTCGTCGGCCTCGGCCTTGGCCGAAACTGGGCCGAGATCAAGAAACTGCCTCGGGACCACGGTTTGATTCTTCTTGATCATGCCCTGCAATTTCAAACGCATGGCATCGGAACAATTCAGACCCAGAAACGCTTTTTTTTTTTTCCGTAATGACCATCGAATCCCAGGAAACTTGAACTTACCTCACGATCTTGTGGGAGCTCAGCTCCATTGTTCAGGTGCTGTTGCTGCTGCTGCTGCTGCTGCTGGAGCAGGGAAGAGAGGTGCAACTGCAATGCACTGTAGTTGCTCGAGACTTGGCCAAGCATCTCCCTCAACCTCTGGTTCTCTGCATTCATCCTGTGCAGCTCCACTTGCAGGTTCGCCAGCTGCAAAGAAAAACATAAGGATCATCAAAACCCGTTTTAAATGCATAAACTAAGACCCTAAATTGGACAATCACGTGCGGGTCTGATCGTGACTAGGTTTTTTTTTTTTACCTCATTCTTGGCTCTTTTGTCCTCGATATCCGATGAGACTCCGTCGTCCACCGTTGATTGGTCACTCCCGGTATTAGCAGTGAGGAGGCGCAGACCCGTCTGTCAACAGAGAATTCAAGATGAGAAACCATTTTCAGCGACGGAAGAACAGCGTGGGACCGTCCGAGATGTTATTGCGTGGACCCGAGCAAATCACGCCAAGATTACTCATCTCCCGGTCTCTACGAAAAAGGAAAGGAAGGGGAAAAAAGGAAAGGAAGGACAATTCAGCTCGAGTTCTTACATTCACGTTCAACTCGGACCTCGTGCCGACGGCGCCGGCTGCAGCGGAGCTCTCCTTCTTGACGCTCACGCTGGCGACCTTGGCCCCGTAGCCGGCGGCGGCGTCGGTAAGGCGAGACGACCTGCTCTTGCTATCGGAGAAGAAGTCGACCTCGCCGACGACGACCCGGGGCTCCTCGTCCCCCGCCCCCGGCGCCGCCGCCGCCGAAGACGGCGACGGCGACAGGTGGGAGGCGTGGCGGTCGTCCCGGCGGCCGAGGCTGGCGGAGAAGTCGATGCCGGGGAACATCCTGGCGGCGGCGGCGGGGCCTGGGGGGCCGGGTTGGGGGTCGCCGGGGAGCGGGGGGTCGCGGCGGAGCTTGAGGAAGCCGGAGGGCTTCTTGGCGGAGGGGAAGAAGGAGGAGGGGTCAGGGGAGGAGGAGTCGAGGGTGAGGCCCCACCCGGCTTTGTCCATAAATAAGGAGGAGGAGGAGGTGGTGGCGAGGAGCTCGAACGAGGAGGAAGATGATGATGATGATGATGATGGTGGCGATGACGACGGGAGGGAGGGAGGGAGGAGAGAGAAAGTAGAGAGAGAGAGAGAGAGAGAAAGAAGAGAGGGAGGCTGAGGAGGGGGGGGTGTGTTGTTGAGAAGTGTGTGAAGTCTTTGGCCGAAGCAACTGGCGCGCCTATAAAAAGGGTTTGGACGGAGGACCCGGAGGATAAATATTAACGATGGCGAGAGGAGAGAAAAATAAAAACGAAACGAAAAAAAAATAAAAAGATGTGGAAATTGGCGTGATTTTCACTCGTTTTATTTTATTTATTTATTTATTTATTCGGTTGGAGATTTGCTCTTGGGGGAGAGAAAGAAGGGATTTTCGGGATCTTCCGGGGGGGGGGGGGAGGGGGTGACGTCAGGTGGTGCGTCAGGCTTGACAAGTGTATTATCCGCCGTTAAATGAAAATTCCCTCCAATTTTTTTACGCTTAATATTTTTCAGCCACTCTCTCTCTCTTTTTTTTTTTTCTTATTAAAGCCTTTGGGCGGGTTTTCCTTTCTTCAATTTTTATTTCTTTACAAGCGCCCCCCCCCAAAAAAAAAGGGATTCGATTTAATTGCATTTTCATTTGGAAACCGCAAGAAATTAGCGAAAACGCACTCGCCGTCCCCCTCTCTTTTTTTTTTCTTTCCCGTGCCTTCCTTCGAATTTCCGGCGAAAAAACCGCGGAATTCATGCGGCGATGTTTCGATGGCCTTTTCGCCGGCGCTCGGTTTTAACCGAGGGCTCCCTTCTAGAGCGATCGCGAGCCATATTTGACCTGGGCGTCATCACGATCGCCGAATCCAATTTCACACGATAAAGGGGGGGCTCACGTTCCATTCCATACGGTAAAGGGTGGCCGGCTCGGAAATAATTTCTTGGGATTTCTAGAAATATGACCGAAAATTATATCCAATTATTTAAATTTAGAAAAAAAAAAGAGTGGGGGAGGCAAATTTCAACCTGGGCCAAGCGTGGCCCTTGGATTTTGAGAGAGAGAAAGAGAGAGGGAGAAGTTTCGGAAGAGTTTCGTCAAGAAAGGAGGTTGACTCGTTCGCAAATCTGAGGAAAGACAAAAAAGCAAAGAGAGTTTCGCCACCGGCCCGACTGGTGCGGCGCGTTCCACGTGAGGAAAAAGGAAAATCAAATTCGCACTAAATTATATAAAAAAAAAAAAGAAGGAAAAGGAAAAGGTCCCGGGGATGGGGCGGGGGGAAGATGATCGGTCAACAGTCAACGGAATCGACGGGCCCCGGCGACCGGCTGCCCCGGCGGCCCGGTCGACGGCCCGGCCCCACACCCCCTCCGAGGCTTGTGGGGGTGGGTGGGGGACCACGCCGCCCCGCCTCGATCGGGTTGACCGGTCACCGGCTGGACCGAGTTACCGGGTTTGACCCTTTCGCTGCCCCCCCCCCCCGCGCCCCTCTAATCTCGATATCGCCCCGTTCCGACAGCTGGCGTGGCGTTTACGTGGAAAGGCCCATGAAAAAAGGGGGGGCCAAGAAAATGAAAAAGAAAAAGGAAATCGTTCGGGGAAAATCAACAGAAGAAGAAGGGGCGGGGGTAAAAAGGGAAGAGGGGGGAAGGAGAAAGAAAGTCGAGAGCTGCCTTTAACACGACATTCATGCGCGCGAATACCCTCGGGAGAGTGAAAAAAAAAAAAAGCGCCCTCCCAATTCTTCCCACCCGTGACGCCGGTGCTTTTGAATTCGCGTTTTTCTTCGTGACAAAAAATTACCGTCCATCTACGTACGAAATGCCTAAAATTTGCCCGGTGCGATCCCGGTATCCCGAGCGGCTTTCTCCTTTTTCTCTCCTCCTCCTCATGTTACCAATACCGCGGATCTGGACGCGAGTGATGAAGACGCCCTCCCTGTCCACGACCGGGAGCGCTGAACCTTGCGCGCCGCGACACCCCGAATTGTACCGGCGATCCGATGAAAGCCTTCGGTCGCAGTTCCGTCCAGGACGGACGTTAAAATCCGACGTGGCGGCTCGCGTGGACGGCAGCAGCCGAACGAGGTTGACACGGATCTAATAACATCAGATGAATGGTTTGAGGGTGTTTCTGTTTTCTTTTTTTGGTCAGAATAGGGTATTTTTGTTACATTGGTATAAGTTTAGGGATTTTGATGACACAAAAAAAAAAGTCTGGAACATTGGTGTTACAGTGGGCATATTTTAGGATTTTTGGAGATACGGGAAAAAATTGAGATATTAGTAACACAGTGGGCTTAACTTAGAGTTTTTTTAGACAAAAAAAAAAATAGTTTAAGGTATTGGTATTACAATGGGTAAAGTTTAGAATTTGTGATGATAAATATTGGACGAAAAATTCATAAGTAAGTCCTAGAATTGTATTATATATTCCATATAGTGGTAACATAGGTTTGCATTTTTCGAAGCATCAACTGAATATTCTAAATCCTTTCATATGCGTAATTTCTGAATAAATATCCTTACACACACAAAAATATATATTCCATTTATTATTTTTTGGTAAAGGATATATTCCATTTATTTATATTGTATGATTCGAAGAAAACAACATCTGCGGTTATTAGGATTATGTATAATATATAATGACGGTGTCGCAAATTTAGGAACTTAGGATAAAATTGATGTTGCATGAAGTATACCGGTTTGGAAAAAATAAAATTAAAGGCAATCTACATTTTCAATGACATACATTGTGGATGGAGATGTTAGCTTGACATAGCTAGGGTAGAGTGAGACCAACCTAGCTATATAAAGTCCATTGTTTGGAGCATGCAATTCAAGATATTTCCATTGAAATGCACGGACATGGACATACCGTGGCTAGCCAATAGTCAAATTTGCGTGGATCGTTTTCCCAAATTTTACCTTGTATGACCTAATTTGCTCAGATATTTCCCGAGGGGCTTGATTTTTCCATAAGCTATAGATTTCCACAGTGGAAATTTCCATGCATATCAAGAGAAGACTTTTTGCATGCCCACAGAAAAAGGAAAGAGAACCATGAGCTTCAAATGACAACATTGTACAACATCAGTTCAATTTCCCTTTCCATTCATACTCTCCCGTGTTCTTTCCCACACCAAATGGTACACAGGACTTCAACATCAAGGGACTGTTTTTTCCTGGCTCTAGAGCCTTTAATTCCAACAAGTGCTGCTTTTGAAAGATGACAGCAGGTAGGTGTGCAACAAGACGAGAAAGTTAATGGTATGGATAGAATCCCATGACTTTGCCATTTATACGGAAATTTCAACACCAGTTCCACACAAATGGGCTTAGCTTGGTGGTTAAGGAAACAGACTTTTGTGCGAAGATAAAAGCATACAGACACTGGTTTGCGTCATACCATCGAATTCTGGCAAATATCATATTGGGGTCATTGTCCCAGGGTTAAACTTTAGTCTTATCCGATCTGTACTGTCGGTAAAGTTCTTTCAATAATCCAGAGCATCCTAAACCTTTCGGCTCAATCAATCCAAAAAGATTGCATGCATGTAATTAGCTATACCCACAAGGTGGTGAACCCTATGTCACACGTTTCTTTAAATTAGAAACACCGCGATTCAACCTTAGGTCTATTGCATTCAAGATTCCTCGTGAATCCCGTGACTCATGAGTCGTAATCACTCAGCCAATCCGAAGAGGGTTAATGTCAATCGGCGGAGCATTGCACGGATCGAGGAGAGCTTCCCCGTGGACCGATATAGGAAGAGAAACTTTCAACATCAGAACCCTAGCAACGCACGCACGTAATGGGAAAACACCCCCACGGGCCTAGAACGTGACCAGATCGTGAGGTTGAGCCACTCTTACTTGTATGACAGAACCGGCTACAACGTGGGGATGTGATCGTTTGCGTGTTCTTTTTCAAAGGTGGGGACGTGGAAAAAGTGGATTCTTCTAAGGGAGAGGGCCGCGGGGCCGATTTGTCTCTTTGAGAAATTTGTGGACACGAAGGAGAAAAAGGGGGCAGAGAGGGGGAGCTTTGATGGCGGATGTTCAACTCAAAAATTCCCAAAAGCAAACGGCGCCGGAACAAGGAAAGAAAGAGGAAGGAAAGGTTGGAGTGTTGGAGTGAAATTAGCCCTAGTTTGATTCCATTCAAAGGTTCCTGTTCCATGCGTGCGACTCGTGGGATAAAGTAGTATTTTGTTTGTTGAGGTTTGAGTAAGCACGCTGAGAACGGGTCTTAGAGATCTGCTCGTTTCACGAAAATGAATGATTTGGATGACATATTTCTAAAAATGATTGCTCGTATCGCTTGAAACATTTTTGTGAATGATGAAAGTATTTTTTTTTTATAAACGATATGAGCGATCATTTTTAGAAAAATATCTTCCAAATTAATCGGCGAACTCAATAGAGTGCTAATAGAAAATTCGATTGTGCGCCGAAGGGGCAACAAAGGGGGACAAAGCAAAATATTACTTGGAAAATATTCGATTTTTCGATGAATTTACGGTATTTGTTGAAGGGGAAAAAGTAATGGAAAATGAGATGGGAAAATGTTGGATAAAGTGGTCAACTATCAAAGCGTGACATTATATAAGTAGTCCAAAATTAAATAATAGTCGTCAGCGGATGCAGGTAACATATACTTTGCAAACCGTCCATCAAGGCAGGACCACAGAAACTTTTTCCTAGTCTCCAATTGCAACTAATACATATAAACGCTCAAAAGTCTCAATTTTTTCCGGTTCCCATGCATTTTTTAAGGTTCTTTCTTCTGTAGCAAGGCAGCCTTTCCTGATTAGGTGAGTCTCAAAACTTGGGGAATGCCTCAGCAATCTTGTCGATCATGTAAGAATTGAATCAAAACCCTAAAAAGCGGTCCGTAGATGTGATTGTTTAACCTAACGAAAGATAAACCCGTGATGCGATCGAAAGGATTTCCACACAAAACTAGAACGGTCTCGATTCGAAAGCACAAGGGCTTAAAAAATGAAACCGAATAGTCCAATGAATAGAAACGTGTTTTGAAACAGACAAAGAAGATGGATTCGAGGCTAAGAACGACCCCAAACAGTTTCCCCATTGTATAGTCTCTAAACGACCTTTCTCCAAGCCTTGTAACTCCTCTCGTACTAAAAGTCATGCTCTGTTCACCAAAAAGAGCAGTAAAATTTTCTTCCAGCCCGCCCTTTTGAACCCCGTGCCCGTTCGAACGCTCCGAAATGTTCTCAACAGTCTCGCACATGTATAAACGGCGGAGTGGGCGACGGTGAAATTTCCACAATAACATTTATTGATTAACTACAAATTTTTCCAAAGCTTTACGACGTTTGACACATTCACATAGTCATATGAAACAAAGGTTCAAGTAAAACGGGAATCGGATCAAGTTTGAAACTAAGTGCTTTCATTGTCACCAACCAACCCCAATTCGGAGCAACACTTCAAAATTTTCTTATTGCCCTATTCTTGTCCTTGATTTCAACGAGTCTTAAATAGAATTTTGAAGATGAGGGAGTCGTCGTCGTCACTTCGGGGGTCCAAACGCATATCCTGGCGTCGTAGCGTGAGTAAGAACATGGACTATGACCACGAAAAATTAATTAATTAAATAATAAAAAAACGCACATTTACAATAAGTAATTTATAAAAAGAATCCAGCAAAGGAAGAAAAAGACAGGGTCGACTGAGATTTCCATTGACCACGGGATACACGCCCACGTGGCTTACTCCCATGACGTGGAAAAAATCGACCCATGGTTAGGTCGGACAGCTGCGAATTAAACTATATATTAATAATTGGCATATTTATAATGATATTGAAATGGAGAAAGAGCCAATGTTTGAAAAGGCAGGGCCAATTTTTCGTGAATGGTTTATGGCGACAGCTTGTGATGCCGTAGAGCCGCAAGAAACGCGAGGATGCTTTTCACATTATAAAAATGAGGATAATAATAGTAATAATAGATTATTAGAGAGAAAAAAAGGAAAAAGAAGGTGTGTGTGGGGGTCAAATTTGCTTTCCATCTTGCGTCAACGATCCGTCTTTCTAATTCTAATTTGTCCTTTTCATGAGATTAGACTATGACATCCAATGTAAATTTAATGAAAAAAAAAGATTGGAGGGGGCTGTTTAATTTGGGGGTCTATGAGATGATTTGGTACTATAGCTAAGAGTTTAAAAAAATTGTGGTCACATCGAGGGAATTTTTTTGTAAATAATATCGTCCCGAATTGTTAATCTTTTTTGCCGCGAAAATAGGAACATCGTTGTGATATTCAAATGTCGAACCGCACTTTCTTGTCACGAAAGTGCAATTGAATTCTAAAATTTTCAAAAAAGTTCAATCAAGTCCCAAAACTTATCGAATTGGTCCAATTAAGTCATTTGGTTGATTGCGTTTTTGAAAATTTTAGGACTTGATTGCACTTTTTTTATAAGTTTTATGACTTGATTGCATTTTTTGAAAATCTTAATACTCGATTTCACTTTCGCAACAAGTTTTAGGATTTGATTATAATTTTTGAAAGTTTTAGGACTCGATTGCATTTTAGTGAACTTATCCCATTATGTGTTTTCATGTTTTAGTCTAATAGCAAAGTCCGATCCATGTGTGAATTAAAGCAATTGGTGGTGGTCCCGTAAAATTTTCCCAAATCTAATTTTCAAGAAATATTTCTTGCCGACATATGACATATCTTATTATGTCAATACACAAGTTGTTAGCTTTTTTTTTCCTGGTACCACACGACAAAATATGTTCATTTAAGCTTTTTTTGCAAATACGAAACACAAGGGGGAAAAGAAGAGAGTGGTTAGGGTTTTACTAGGAGACAAGATTTGGTGGTGTTTTCTTTTCTTTATTAGGAAAAGTCATCGTTGATTGGCTTTCCTTGAGAATACGAGGGTTTGCCCCGTGTAGATTTTTCCTTGGTTTGGATACGAAGTTTCAAACGCCTTTCTCTTCAATTCAAACCCTCGGAAGACCGACGAATCACATCGATATTTAGTCGTATCCATTTAGTCGTATCCATTTATTCATCTTTTCTTAACCCATTTATTAAGCCTGCCGATATTTTCAAAATCATTAGTGTTAAATGAACAATAGCCATAAATGAAGAGAGAAATCTTGGATTGGGAGGGAATTTTCCTATATTTAATTAAATATGAAAGTATTTTTAAAGCACCATCATCATTTCGACGTGAACTCTCAACGCGCAACGCCAGACATGTTCATATTATTTTTGCAATATTCCTGCCGGAATTTGGCAAGAATCCTAGAACTGAATCTTGGAAAGAAAAAATGATGATGGGTCGGACCTGATTTGTTGCGTGGGTCGGTGATGAGGATGTGTTTGTACCGTTGGCAGATCGAGTGCTTAGATTTATTAAGTGGTAACGGCAAGGATGGTCCTTGAGCTTTTCCTCCTCGTTCGGTGTCGATAATGTCGTTTTTGGGACGTTGGCGGTACCAAGCGTATTGGTCGTGCTAGTGATGGTGGTAGAACTTCGGTGATGCAAGCTAGTGGTGGTGCACGAGTTTGGAGGTGGCTGCCGAGTTTGTGACGCAGTGGAAACCGGTAGATCCAAGTTGCAACTCGCAATACACACGAGGCCCACAAAGAGGGAATTGTAAGTTTTGTTTATATTCAAAGAGAGAGTTGCGTACAAAAGAGAATAACACAATTAGACTATTTGATGATTTATCAATTTAGTGTTAAAACTTTTGACAATTTGCTAATATAGTCCTTACAGCCAATATCCAAATAATAGATTTATGACTAAATTGACAAATATTTAAAAGGTTCAAGATTAAATTGACACAGTTAAAAGATTTAGGACTAAATTGGCAAATCGTTAAAAGGTTTAGGACTAAATTGGCACAATTGAAAAATTTAGGATTAAATTGGCCGCCATAAAATAAGTTTATTATTTTTGGACAATTATCCCAATATAAATCGAATCGTGATCTCGAAGCTTATCATGTCCCGTGTCCTCTCCCACTAGGAAAAACTCATCTCTCGTGGTGTAAGATTCAAACCTTGCTTGCCACATTTTGATTAGGAAATATTGCCACAAAGGCCAAACCCTTGAAAATTCTCCTTTGAACTAGGAAATCTCGGGGAAATTGCCCAATAAGTCATAAACCTATTGCACATATGCCAATTTATTCTAAATATTTTCAAATTTGCCAATTAAATCCTAAATGTATTGTACGGATGTCAATTTAGTCATAAGCTTTTTCAATTTATCAATTTAGTGATAACCATTTGCGCGAAATTCCGATACCTTTCTCCCCTTTATTATTGGAGACGCCGATAGCAAAAAATAAATCTTTCCAATTAGAATCATCTGAACTTTCGAGTTGGAATTGGAAAGGTTCATTTTGTGAAATCCTATTTCCTTAGTGCGTTCACCATCCTCACCATGAGGCTCCCAAACAACCTTCGAAGATAGAATCTTGGAAGCATCAATATTGTCGGGTTGTAATTGAGAAAGTCTTGTGTTTATTATGTTGTTGTTTACTTTTCATTCTGAATGCAATTCTGATCCTGAGGAAGGTATTATTTCGAGTTTCCTGGCAAAAAGCTTTTGCTTTCAATAATGTTTGCATCTTAGACTTGTTAGGATTAAGTGCACAAATACAACGAAATAGAGAGTAAATGGGAGAAAGAGAATTCAATATATAAGATTTTTTACCTAATTTACACTTAATCTAGTGCTACATCCAGCAAAAGATTCCATTATAATTAGCACATCCCATATCTATGTTATATCTCTCAATTACAAGAAAAAAAGATTATATATAGAGAACGCAAGAAAACCCTAAAAGTCGAGAAAGCCCTAAGTCACTCAATAGCTATTTATGGGCTCATGCCCAAATACCTATCAAATACGGGCTCAAATAATAAATGCCCTTAGGCGGCCTGGGGACGTTACCTCCTACGACTCTCACTAGAATTGCCTGGGTCCCTTCCTATCGATGGGGAGTATGAACCACATCCGAATAAGACCAAGTTATCATCGATACTTTGCCGTCTCTCCGTTGCTCTTCTTATAATCTCCCTCGCCCTAATAATCATCCATATTCATCGTATATATTACGGCCTCCATAGCGATCATGCACGCCATAGTCTGTCAAGGCTGATGATTGCTTTAGCCTCTATGGACTCCATACTCTGTACTCGTCAACAGGGAGTATGAACCACATCCGAATAAGACCAAGTTAATATCGATACTTTGCCGTCTCTCCATTGCTCTTCTTGTAATCTCCTTCGCCCTAATAATCATCCACGTTTGTTGTGTATATTAAAACCTCCATAGCGATCACGCACTTCGTAGTCCGTCAAGGCCGATGATCACTTCAGCCTCTATGGACTCCATACTCTATACCCATCGATGGGAAGTATGAACCACATCTAAATAAGACCAAGTTATCATCGATACTTTGCCGTCTCTCCGTTGCTCTTCTTGTAATCTCCCTTGCCCTAATAATCATCCATGTTCGTCGTATATATTACAACCTCCATAGCGATCACGCACGCCGTAGTCCGTCAAGGCCGATGATCGCTTCAGCCTCTATGGACTCCCTACTCTGTGCCCGTTGATGGAAAGTATGAACCACATCCAAATAAGATCAAGTTATCATTAATACTTTGCTGTCTCTCCGTCGCTCTTCTTGTAGTCTCCCTCGCCCTAATAATCATCCATGTTCGTCGTATATATTACGACCTCCATAGTGATCACACACGCTATAGTCCGTCAAGGCCGATGATCGCTTCAACCTCTATGGACTACATACTCTATCCCCGTCGATGGGGAGTATGAACCACATCTGAATAAGACCAAGTTATCATCAATACTTTGCCGTCTCTCCGTTGCTTTTCTTGTAATGTCCCTCACCCTAATAATGATCCACATGTTGTTTGACTAAGTTCGTATACTAGAAATTGAAATGAGACGTCAAAAAAACTAACCTGAAAGCAGTACAAATAAAAAAACAGAATGTTGATCCGAGCCCAACAAAGTAACGTCGTGTCCTTAAGACGAATTTGACCCCTCAATCAGTACCCGAAGATATTGGACAATCGTCTCCCAGGATAGAATGGATCTCGTTCCTCTCAAGCGGTACGTATTCAGAAGACTCCTTCGAACGCAATTTTGCAGAATAATCACACAAAAAATGACAATAATGAAGTGAATATGTCTTGAGTGCGGGGAATATAAAACGCATGAAATGCCACGGAAAATGTCACTCTACCGAACTAAACTGTTCGATCATATTAAAATGGCGAAAAAATGAAGAGTTGCAACTCTGTTTGGTTCGTGAAAAGTAACGAAGGTTCACTTGAACCGGTTCGGAAGCGGTTTTCGTTCGAGCGAATCGAACCTCATGAACAGACATGTTTGTTTGTCCAAAAAATAAATAATTAATTAATTTTTAACAACGTGTTTGTTCGGAAAAAATAATAAAAAAAATCGATAGAGAACCGAATTGAACCGAGCTGGCCGAACGGGGGGCGGCGCACGCGAGGGAAACCGACCTAGCTTGGTATAGGTCCTCTCCCTTCCACAAAAATGGGGTACCCTTTGGGGCCCAAACCCATTTGAGAGGCTTCTCAAAATAAACCATCTCCCATCACCTCTTCTATCCTATGTGGGATACTTTCATTCATACACTTTTCATTCAATTCTATGAGATTTGGATGCTAAAATCCCAACAATCCCCCACATGAATGATAAGTTCTGATAACATGACTTTTCGTGTATGCATGAGATGCAATGTGCGATTATTCCACGAGCAAACGTTGCATCAGGATAAATAGTATGAGACTTTGAACTTTTCTTAGTTAAACCTATTGGACTTACTCGGTCAATTAGTAGACTTGATGTCTTTGAACTATCGACCTTTGGTGTAAGCCTAGATAATAGAAATCACATAACTGTTTCTCGAACAAAATTGGTTCTCACTGTTGTGTTCGTTTTAGTGATGAATACCGCCTGGTCTCATGAGTGTTTTAGAGAATTCGGTCTTTTCAATTCTCACAGAAGTGGCCCTCACTTCACATTCACATAGGTAATTTCTGAACATATAGTATACCACATACTCAATTCAGAATCATTAAAAGTTTTTGCTTAACCTTAATATATTAGTACTATCTTCATCCGGGAGTGAGTAAAAAATTTGACAATACTCTACACTGTCTTCATAACTTAATTATCCTTTTGAACCTAGATCTTGGGATCTCCAGTCAACTAAGCAGTGTTTCCTCTATGATGACTTGTTTATAAGCCTTAAACCCATTCCCCTTGATGTTTTCACAACGATTTCTCTAGTTAGGCCTTTTGTCAATGAATCCACAACATTATCTTTTGATTTCATATAGTCAATGGTGATAATTCCACTAGAAAGAAGTTGTTTTATTGTGTCATGTCTTCGACATATGTGTCGAGACTTACCGTTATACATAACATTCCTTGCCCTTCCTTTTGCCGCTTGACTGTCACAATGTATACAAACAGCAGGCACTGGTTTAGGCCAATTAGGAATATCTTCCAAGAAATTTCAAAGCTACTCTGTTTCTTCACCGGCTTTATCCAAAGCAATAAATTCTAATTCCATAATGGATCTAGCAATACAAGTTTGTTTGGATGATTTTCAAGACATCATCGCTCCCCAAGTGTGAATACATATCCACTTGTCGATTTTATGTCTTTAGTGTCGATTATCCAATTTGCATCACAGTATTCTTCAAATCTTTGTTGGATATTCTGTGTAATGTAAAGCATAATCTTGAGTATGCTTTAAGTAGCCCAATAAACATTTCATAGCTTTCCAATGATTTTCATTTGGACTAACTGTAAATCAACTTAGCTTGCTCATGGCACAAGCTATGTTCGGCCTAGTATAGTTTATGATATACATTAGACTGCCTAGAATATTAGCATACTCATTTTGAGCCTTACTTTCACCAGTATTCTTTGAAAGATGTAAATTAACATCTATCAGAGTCTTTACTGGTACAATATCTAGATTCTTGCACTTTCCAAAAATCGTCTCAATATAATGGGATTGTGATAGAGCTAATCCTTCGAATTTTTTATGGATGTTAACTCCTAAAATAACATTTGCAACCCCTATATTTTTCATATCAAATTTACTTGTGAGCATGCTTTTGATCGCCTTAACAACCTCACTATCGCTGCCCGTTATAAGCATGTCGTCTACGTATAAGCACAAATGGCAAAACCATTATGAGTGTTCTTAACATATACACATTTATCACACTCATTAATCTTAAAACCATTCGACAACATGACTTGGTCGAATTTAGCATGCCATTGTTTTGGTGCTTGTTTCAATCCATAGAGTGACTTGATAAGCCGACATACTTTCTTCTCTTATCCTGGAACAATGAACCCTCCAAGTTATTCCAAATATATTTCTTCTTCCAAATCCCTTTTTAGGAAGGCCGTTTTAACATCCATTTGATGGATTTCAAGCTTATACACCTTTACTATGGCAATTACCATCCTTATAGATGTAATTCTAGTAACAGGTGAGTAAGTATCAAAATAATCAAGACCTTCTCGTTACTTGTATCCTTTTACTACAAGCCTAGCCTTATATTTATCAATAGTATCATCCGCTTTCATTTTCCTCTTGAAAATCCACTTACATTGTAGTGGTTTATTACCAGGAGGAAGGTCAACCAAGTTCCATGTATGGTTTGACAGGATGGATTCAACTTCACTATCGATAGCTTCTTTTTAGATCGGGGCTTCTCTGGCGATGTCACAACTTTTTTGAATGTCCGAGGCTTATTCTCTAATAGGTACGTTAAGAAATCAGGTCCAAAAGACATGGAAGTCCTTTGTCTTTTACTATGTCTAGGTTCATCCTCCATTGAATCACTTCTAGATATAGTATTTCGAGACCTCTTATTATTGTCAATTGGCTCATATACTACGTTATACGGAAATATAATTTCAAAGAGCGAAGTGTCTCTTGATTCAATGATTGTATTAACATATGTATATGGAATCTTTGACTTGTGAACAAGAAAACGATATGCATTGCTATTCTAAGCATATCTGATAAAAACATAGTCAACAGTCTTTGGTCCTATCTTAACTTTTTTAGGCTTAGGAACCGCAACCTTAGCCAAACACTCCCACATTTTGAGATAATTCAAGTTAGGCATTCTGCCTTTCAATTTTTCATAGAGAGTTTGTTGTGTCTTTTTGTGGGGTACTCTATTTATAATAAAATTTATTGTTAAGACAGCTTCCCCCCACAAATTCTGCGGTAAACTAGAACTGTTCAACAATGCATTCATTGTTTCCTTTAGGGATCGATTTTTTCTTTCCGCCGCACCATCTGATTGTGGTGTATAAGAAGCAATCATTTGGTGAACGATACCAAACTCGGTACAAATTTCCTCAAAAGGAAATTCATATTCACCTCCTCTGTCACTCCTTATTATTTTAATTTTCTTATTCAACTAAGTTTCAACTTCGGACTTATAAGTTCTAAAAGCATTCACAGCCTCATCTTTGCTACTAAGCAAATAAACATAATAATACCTTAAGTAGTCATCTATAAATGTCATAAAATACTTATTACCACCTCTTGACGGTATTAATTTCATATCGCATATATCTGTGTATATTAAACCTAAAGATTCTGAGACTCTATTATCCACAGAATAGAAAGGAGGCTTAAAAATTTAGATTCAATATACACTTGGCATTTCTCACTTGGACAGTCAAATTTCGACAACAGGCCCATATTCATTAATTTCTTTATCGACTTATAGTTAACGTGTCCTAGTCTAGCATGCCAAATATTAGAAGACTCAAGCACATAAGAAGAAGCAACTTTATTCAAATCATCCTTGGTTACAACAGTCATTACATTCAGCTTGAATAAACCATCGCTCAGATAACCCTTTCCTACATACATCTCATTTTTGGATAGTACAAACTTATTAGATATAAAAACCAACTTGAAGCCATTATTGCTAAGGAGATATCTAGATACTAAATTCTTGCGAACATCTGGCACATGTAGAACATTATTTAGTGTCACAATCTTTCCAGATATCATCTCTAGAATAATCTTTCTGACACCTTCAACCTTAGAGGTTGATGAATTACCCATATAGAGTTTTTCATCACCCCCCACAGTTGTGTAGGTCGAGAACATTAATCTGTTTGCACAAATATGACGAGTTGCTCCAGTATCAATCCACCACTCCTTGGGGTTTCCCACCATATTACACTCGGATATCATAGCAGTCAGATTGATATCATCAACACCATTGAAAATCTCTTCCATCACATTAGCCTGAGTTTTCTGTCTTTTCTTGGCTCTGCAGTCTTTGGCTCGATGTCCAGACTTGCCACAGTTGAAGCACTTGCCAATGAACTTCTTCAGGCCTTGGGTGAATCCCTCTCTAGACTTGCTAGGCATTTTCCTCTTCTTGTTGGGTTTCGATCCTTCTTCAACAACATTAGCCTTTGAAACCTCTAGGTTCTTCCGAACTTTCTTCTCAGAAAGCCTATTGTCTTTCTCAATCCTCAACCAAACAATCAAATCTTCAAGTGACAACTCCTTTCTCTTGTGTTTGAGATAATTTTTGGAAATCTCTTCAGGATGATGGCAGTTTTTCAATGAAGGCAGCCGCTTGAAATGACTTACTTAGAGTCATTCCTTCAGCATGAATATCATATATAATCACTTGAAGCTCTTGAACCTGACTTAAGATGATCTTTGAGTCAATCATCTTGAAGTCCAGAAATTTATCGACAATGAATTTCTTCAATCCAACATCTTCAGTTTTGTATTTATTGTCTAGGTTATCCCATAACTTTTTAGCCGTTTTCAGCGGACTATAGACGTTATAGAGAGTATTGTCCAAACCGTTGAGGACATAGTTACGACATAGGAAGTCAGAATGAATCCATGCATCCACAGCAGCAACCTTTTCTTTATTTATCTCTCCAATGTCCAATTTAGGATCATCCTCATTGAGGAATCTAGCCAAGTTCAAGGTCGTGAGATAGAACAACATCTTTTGTTACCATATCTTGAAATCCATACCATTGAACTTTTTTGGCTTTTCTCTGTGATTCGGAATAGGGTTGACCGGAGTTGAAGTCGAAGCCATTTCTGAAATATAAAAACAAAACATATTCACGAACAGAATCGAAAATATATGACTATGAACAGAGTCGTTTGTTCATGAACAGAATTGAAAATTTCTAATATGAACAAAAACGAAAAACTTGTTGACAAACAGAATTGAAAATTTTAATATGAGCAGAAATGAAAAATTTATTCACGAACAGAATTGAAAAATTTTAATAGGAATAGAATGTATGAACAAAATTGTATTCCTATACGACTATGACAAGGAACATACTAACTATAGAAAAATTCGACTTAAAGGAATGCCAATGTAGATACTCAAGAGAAAAACTCAATGAACAACGCATAAGAATATACGAACAAAATCGAAGAAAATTCATCTTAAGATTGTTGTTCGGCTAAGTTTGTATACCAGAAATTGAAATGAGACATCAAGAAAACTAACATGAAAGCAGTACAAATAAATAAATAGAATATTGATCCGAGCCCAACAAAGTAACATCGTTTTCTTAAGACGAATTTGGCCCCTCAATCAGTACTCGAGGATATTGGACAATCGTCTGTCAGGATAGAACGGATCTTGCTCCTCTGAAGCGGTACGTATTCAGAGGACTCCTTCGAACGCAATTTTGCAAAATAATCGCACAAAAAATGACAATGATGAAGTGAATATGTCTTGAGTGCGGGGATATAAAACGCATGAAATGCCACGAAAAATGTCACTCTACCGAACTAAATTGTTCGGTCATATTAAAATGGAAAAAATGAAGAGTTGCGGTTCCCGTTCGGTTCGTGAACAGTAGCGAAGGTTCACTTGAATCGGTTCGAAAGCGATTTTCATTTGGGTGAACCGAACCTCACGAACAAACATGTTTGTTTGTCCAAAAAATAAATAATTAATTAATTTATAATAACGTTTCTATTCGGAAAAAATAAAAAAAAACGATTAAGAACCGAGCCGGCGGCGCTCGCGCGGGGAGAACCGACCTAGCTTGGCGTAAGTCCTCTTCCTTCCATAAAAGTGAGGTACCCCTTGGGATCCAAATCCATTTGAGAGGCTTTTCAAAATAAACCATTTCCCCTTACCTCTTCTCCTATGTGGGACACTTTCATCCACATACTTTTTATTCAATTCTATGGTATTTGAATGCTAAAATCCCAACACCACATTCGTCGTATATATTACGACCTCCATAGTGATCACGCACGTCGCAGTCCGTCAAGGCCGATGATCACTTCAGCCTCTATGGACTCCATACTCTGTACCCGTCATAATCGACCATGAAATTTTCTTCGACCGCGACCCCAGCTAGTCCTGTATGACTGGTTGTTTCTCCAGGTAGACTGGACAGTCTGTTGTTCCACACCACCGGAGTAGGTTTACCGAACGGTTGCCCTTCCTGTAATGTCATTAAATCATGTTATTAATGTATATGATTTCAATGTTTCTATTCTTTAGTAAGCGATACTAATGATTAAGTGGCGACGAGTTCTTCCAGGGAGATCATGTCGACGGTTGACCGAAGTGGTTGCCATCTATGCTACGTACGTGCAAAGAAAAAAGAACTATCAACTTTTATAAACACCTTCTTTGGAGAAGGAAGACTATTCAATACAAGTTGCACTGAATTGACGGTGTAGTTTTGAAGAGGTTAGAGTTGCTACTTAGCATGCCGACTCTTCGATTTGGTATCGAGCCTGTAGTATAAGGGTTTGGGTTCCAAGTTCCAATTTTTTTTTATAGCCGAGTCTTATAGGGTAAGTTATAGGTTCCGGTTTCGGAATCGACCCTCCCTGAAATTGATTACCTCTAATAGGAGGGAGCAAAATGAACCAATTAGTTCTGAGCAAAATGAACCGATTTTAATTTTTGGAACCAGTGATTTTTGGTCAAATTCCCAGTTCCATGTATGGTAGCGCCCATCTAGACCAACCAAACCAAACAGACTTTTTTTTTTTAATGTCTTACAAATCTGTAAAACTAAAAGAAATACTTGATCTGCTTTTATACTAAACTGTTAAGCATGACTAAATTCTTAAGCATAAAGTCTATAACACTTGCCCCTTCACAATGTATTGCGTTAACTAGCACCTTCCATCAACAAAAAAGAAAAAGAAAAAAAAAAGAATCAAATAAGTCAAACAATCCACGTAAAGAAACTCAACAACAATTCATATACCATACATACTTGTGAAGAAGACGTTTCACCGTGGCAAGGTGAAACGGTGAGCTCCCAATTTTTTTTTTGGTCAGGGAGCTCCCATATTCAACACAGAGGAAAAAAAAGAAAAAAGAAAAACACTTGTTTCATTGGCCCGCTCGGGAGCCGATCCCTCTGGTCTAATTTCCGGTTTCTAGGTGGCAATCAGGCCACCCAAGGACCCCTAAACTCTAATGCAATTCTTATATTAAGGTATTACGATGAATACTACTGAAGTTATTGTCAAATAGCAATTTTTCTAGTTTAAACAAGTTTTGTCCGATAGAAGTCTTCGTCTTGACAACGCAACCCGATGTGCCATCAAGATCAGCGAATCTGTGACTCAACCATTAAGGTCCCCATCAAAGTTTATTTATCATTGCCACTGCTTTCATGTTAAATCGTTTTTGTCCTAATTCAGATACCCTACTACCCTAGTAGGTAGTGATGAACTGCCTTGACTCTCTCTCTCTCTCTCTCTCTCTCTACATATATAAGTAAAGATTTTTTTCCACTGATTAAGAACGATTTCACATCTCCCAAGGGCTTATTCAATTTGGCCTCCATTGACCTTTTAACTTATAGTATCCATGATTGAGGGGTGAGTCGGCCCGGGTGAACTGTTCAGTGAAGGATACTTAAAATATTGAGATTTATTAAAGCGGTGAGAATATCCAATGAAATCCTTTTCACGAAGTGTACATAATCGAGCTTATTACCAGGCCAGTTCACACGGGAACTGATTTGGTTTCTAGGTAAAATAATTTGGAAATCGGCCTCAACTGATTTGGCTAACTAGAACCACCAATTTTTGGGTAGAATCGGTTTTCAACTGGTTCAAAACCTACGATAAATCTCTTATGTTTAAACACTTTCTACATTCTTATGTTGAAGTATTTTATTGGATTTTGTGTTCATTTTTTAGATAGTTTCTACATTACAAGTGTGAAATAAATATGCTTGATTCAAAAAGAAATAAAAGAAAATCAAACGAGAAAGAAAATGTAAACCATATTTAGGTCGGACTCTACAATTGGCTAGTTCGATTCCAAGCTAATTCCGGGGTCGATCAATTTGGTTACCAAAACTGGAAACTAACTCTGACAAAGTAAATTCTAGGTATATGCAATCTGTCAACTCTGGAAACGATTACTCTCGCGAATAATCAACCAAAGATTAGAGAATTGGCAATTCATGTCATGTCACCAAATTCATCTCATTATCAAAATGCTTCGACTTGATAAAATGTCCTTTTTTAGTCCTAGACTATGATGAGAGCCGGAACACTACATGAGCAAGTTTCAGAAGCTGTCGTGATTGAACGGTATGGATGGTACAATCCATACAACTTGGACATCAAAGCCAATTAGTTGTCTCATCTAAATAGTTTTAGATTACTTTTAGTTAGGAGCATCACATTCTCTTTTCTTCGGTGGTACAAATTTTCATCATTAAATCCCTTGGTTAGCTAGAAGTCTAACAATTATCAATAAGTAATGTAGGCCCATGGCCACACTGATTAATTCATTCAGTCATATTCCGATATGATTTCAAAGCGAGTTTCTCCTGTTTTGACTTATTCTCCGTTACTCCCTTGATTTATTTTTTATTCATTTCTAATCATCCTGTTTGAATATTATTCTTGTATCATGCCAAGAAATGATTCGATAGAATTGTAGAAACGGGCTCAAAAGATACTAGCCCGAAAACGAGGGGCTACCTGGCCTGATGGACTTGGAATGGAGAAGCTCGGGCCAGGCCTGACTTGGCCCACCACATGTTGGTCATTTCTATAAACAAATCATTAGCTCATAGACTAATCTATTAAGGTTGTGACCCAGGTCTTTTTTTTGTTTTGTTTATGTAATGGATCAGCATCGCTTTAATTTATAAAAGATTCTGTGTACTGTTAAAGTATCCATATTTTTTGTGATCAACGGGTATTGTGTAGATTGTGTCCAATGTAAAATGGGGTAGAGGAAAAAATGAATTACAGTGCAAGATAAGTTTGAAAATGCGTTTTTTCTTTTTGCAATGGAGGTTTGCATCGGTATAGATGCCTCTTGATGATGAATGGTTTGGTCGAGTATAATGACTTTCGCAATGATCTTGTCTACGGAGGTAATCGGTTAGAAACCTAGAACTGGGCATCCGTCCTATGACTCCTGGTTTCAAAAATTTGGAATCGAACCAGTCGATTTCCATTTTACTCATGAACCAATCCACTTTTATATTTTTGTGTCAAAAATTAAGTTCTTATATTAAACTATAAAAGTTGCACCGTTTCACTACATAAGCATATGTTGGTCCTCCATATTCAAGATCATGGTTCGATTCTTGTTCAGTGCAAAAAAAAAAAAAATCTTTCCCTAAAGGAAGCTTCCAAATTGGTTCGATCGGGAAACTGCAAATGCCGGGTTCTGACCTCGGAACCGGGAATCGAACTAGGCTTAGGCCGGTTCTAGGTTCGTGGCGATAAAATATTTAAAATATTAAATCGCGCCATTTAGCTAACAACTCAGAGCAGGAGATTTCAAGTTTAAATATTTTCAGACCCCATTTATTTTCCCAATTAAATATGTCCACGATTAATTCTAGAAGAAAAAAAAAACCGTACTAAGCGTTAGGGAGAGTTATATTTATATTTCAAACTACATATTCATTTAATAGTTTAAGCTTTTAAAATAATTATTAGTGGTTTTGCAAAATCTCACACGTGAAACTAGGAACCGAATGGTTCTCCCTTTAACTAGTTGGTTTGGTTTGGTTCCCGAGTCAAATCAGATCTTGTGTTCACCCCTTGTTGTCTGTGGCTAGTCAGATCGACATCGAAAGGAACATAATTTCTCACCATTAACATTATAATTTGTGCATAAAGAAAAGTTACATGTTGAGTTTCGTGAAAAGAAGCAAAATTTCTGATTTCAATCCACACTCCTCTCTTGAACTTCATAAATTGATTTTTTTTTTATATATATTTCGGCTGGGGACCTTCTCATTACTTGCAAGGAGGCTAAAGCACAACATATTCTTTAAATAAAATTGATACTAAAGTATAGAAAAGGAAAACAAAAGGCATAAAAGCTGAAGAGTGTGAACCCCACAGAAATGTTCCTTCATGTTCTTCATAACACTTTACTTTTCCATGTGCAGATGAGAGACGACATGAACCCAATTCAAGCCTTTAACTTTCTCTATTCAATAGCTTTTTTCCTTTAATTGCTCCAAATCATTGTTATGCTACAAATCACCACTCTCTACTTTAGTAGTGCCTTCAATGGCTTCCCTCCTCACCATCAAATCACCACCCCCCCATCTCCAGAGAATTCATCTCTTGGTTTTCGTTATCATCCTAACACCAGCTCAATCGACTAGCCACTGTAGAACCTCATGCGGAGGCATTCTGATACACTACCCGTTCGGTGTCGACGATGGCTGTGGCAGCCCGTATTACCGCCGCCTCCTTGTTTGCTCTGAAACTGGCAATTTGGAGCTCCGGACCCCCTCCGGCCGATACCCGGTTCGCAACATAAGCTACACCGATCCGCACATCTTGCTGATCGACCCGTTTATGTGGAACTGCATGGACCGCGGCAACTTCCGCGCCACTCGTGCATTTAGCCTCGACACGAGCACGCATTTATCGCTCTCCCCTCAAAATGATTACTTGTTCTTCAATTGCAGCGAGGAGGATGTCATCATAGAGCCAAAGCCGATGTTCTGCGAGCGGTACCCTGACCGATGCGACTCGTCGTGCGACAGCTCGAGCTACCTGTGCCGTCACTTACCGCAATGCGCCTCGGCATTGGGATCGAGTTCTTGTTGCTCTTATTATCCGAAAGCCACCGAGTCACTTAGGCTCATGCTCAAGTACTGTGCTAGCTACACTAGTGTGTATTGGAGGAACATCGGCGCGGGTCCATATGATCAGGTCGCGGAGTATGGTATTAGAGTCGATTTCGACATTCCTGTGACCACTCGGTGCTTGACATGCCAGGACAATCTGAAGGGCGGTGGGACTTGTGGATTCGATACGCAAACAGAGAGTTTCTTGTGTATTTGTGAGGGTAGGAATGATACTGCTTCTTGTAAAGGTATGTTTCAGAGTTCTGAGTCTGTCCCTGCAAATATTTTGGGGAACGTTTGATGGTACTTGGGGCAAAACATGTTTATGTCATGGTCATTGAGTTCTATCTTCCATTACATGATGCTACGTAAAGATGATGAATTTGTACATTCCAGTCTTGATTAATTTCTTTAAATCAAAATTCCGCGATATGAGTTTGTGGATTTAATTGAGTGCCGTTTTGCAGATCGCGATTTCTCAGGGCACGGCAAGACTGCCGTAATCGCAGGTAATGGAAAACCAAAATAGACATATGATTTTGTCTCAAATTCTTGATAATGAACCTCTTCAGATAGCATTTGACGGTGAAATTTGAGTTTCGGTTATGAACTTATAATAAGCTGAATTCCAAATTTTCTTTTTGGGGATTTTGGGCTCTGCACAGGGACAGTAACTGCAGTTTCAGGAGCAGGAGCCATAGGAATTGCAGCTGGAATTTGGTTCTGGAGGAAAGTGAGGGCAAAAGCACCGGTCACATGTGGTGTCCAATCCAATGACAACAGACTCTTTTGACACACTAAAGCAAAGTGAAGACAGACATCTCCTCTCTTTTGCTTTTCTTGATCCTAGATTTATATTCTGCTTGTTCTCATTCTTGAGTCCTTCTTTGATTCCATTTTTATGCAATACACAATACTACGCTGTTGTCCGACCGAGCTATACTTGCTTGTTGCCCTCAGACTGTCACTTGATATAAAAGAACTTCTTGAATAGACTTCGATTCATCAGAGATCACGTAATCACAGCCGTTGGGTGATATAAACCCCATGTCGGAGTCACCATATTAATGATTGAAATTCACTCAACCACAGTAGTTGACACTGCTAGTTCAAGCATCTCCCAAATAAAGTGCTCTTCTATAATAAATTTCTTTGAGCAGAGGCCCAAATAAAGTGCTCTTCTTTAATAAATTTCTTTGTTGATCCAAGCTTTTCAGGAGAACAAGCACCGACGCTCTAGAGTGTTGACCATTTCAGGCCGAAAAAGAAGAAAAAACCCTAATCAGGCCAAAACAATGAGTGTTGTCAAATTTGACAATAGGAACTTCAAAAGGATACACACACACATAATATATATATATATATATATATATATATATATATATATGTGAGTATGTGTTGAGAGAATATAGAACACCTTCTATGTCGGCTCTGAATATAGAACAGCTTCTAGAGAGGAGCGTTGACACGATTTGTAGTGTTGGAATGATCCTACATTTTGGTACATCAAGACAAAATTCGTTAGGTTTATATTTATGTAACTTTGTATGGATCCTCCATTAAAAATTGACACATGCCAAATGACTGTAATATCAATTCTAACGCACCATTTCTCATCCTCTCCCTACATTACCAATTACCTCGCCGCGATACGTTGCCGATCACTTGCCACCACTATCTCGCCATTCAGCTAACATGCCATTTGCAGTCGTATCTACCATCATCCACACTCTCTCTCTCTCTCTCTCTCTCTCTCTCTCTCTCTCTCTATGAGATCTCGCTTCCAAGATCTAGATAGTGCTCTTCTAGATGTCAGTGTCGAGATTGACTCTGTATCTAGGGAGGTGTCGCCGCCCTTCACCATCATTCTATATATGCCTAAACTCCGACTCAAACTTTAGAACATGAGTCTATGGTCGATCGTGGGTTATGCCAAGTCATGTAATCACCATTAAGGTACTTGTTGGAGAGAGATAAAAGGAAACTATAGGCCATACTGATAAAATACGTAGTGTTTTCATATAATTACTCTATTCGGGGTAAAATTATAACTGATATACTCGCACAATATTTTCTCCATTTAAGAGATGGCACCAATTACGCAACATGTTCACAAGATTGACAATACTTATCTTAAAATAATTAAATTGGAGATCGATCTTGTGCCATACCTTAATCTTGATTATTAAAAAAATAATAAAACCACCATTATTACTTTAAACTAGCTTGAACAATTACAAATTTGGGGGCAAAGTCCAATCAACGACGATGATGTTGGCCTTGCCATTATTACCTTCAGTCACATAAAAACAAATGGAGACTTTCTCCATATCACCTCATCTACAAATGACAAAGTTACCGACAAATTCACTTAGGCTGCATTTGGGAACACTTTAGGGGAAAGTTTTTGGAAAAATGTAAAGGACTTTAAGTTGAAAGAGTTTTTCAAAATGCAAATTATATTTGGTAAGTTGTAACTTAAAAGTCTATTGCAAAGCAACTTTGGATAAAATAGCATTTGAAAAAATTATTCCTGTAAGGCACTTTTTTTATTTTTTAATAAAGAAAAGTTCAAACCCTTTGCTAGAGCTAGCGAAGGGTAGGCAGCCATCGGCGACCCAGATTTGGCACCGTAGACATCATCTGAGGTCGAACGACCTCAAACAGCCCCCGGCAACCACCTATGAGGGCTGCTTGGGGTCGAATGACCCTCGACAAGGGTCGCGAAACCCAAGTGAGGGCCGCCGGCGATCCAGATTTGGCACAGCGCAACCGTTGCCTAAGGCTGAACAACCTCAGGCAGCCCCAGCAACTACCGACAAGGGCCGCCTCGCCCTGCGTTTCATGAGCCTCGCCCAGGTTTCATGAGCCTTGCCTGGGTTTCATGGGGGTCGCGAAACCCAAGCGAGGCGGCCCTCGTCAATGGTCATCGGGGTTGCCTGAGGTCATTCGACCTCAGATGATGGCTGTGTGACGCCAAATATCGGTCGCCGACAGCCCTTGAGGGTCATCTAGGTAGCACAATCTCAGCCAGCCCTCACTTGAATCACGCAGCACCTCCCCAAGGTCATGTGAGTTCTCGGTGAGGGCCGTCTAGGTCACACGACCTAGGCAGCCCTCACCTGGGTTGCGTGGCCCGTTGCGATTGTCGTGTGACCCCAAGCGACAGTTGCTGGGTTGTGCGACCACGTCAGCCCCTTTTCGGCTCGTCGCCGTCCCCTCACAGCCACGCCTCCTAGCTAAGCAAAGAAGATGATGAATAGTGATAAACGAGGGCAAAACTGGAAAATCAAAAAATAGATGAGGATAGTTTTGGAAGAAATGTTTTTTACTTATTCGGGAGTGTTGCATGCCGAGAAAGTTAAGCCACTTTGGATGCCCAAAGTGGCTTGGGAAAGCCATCCCCAAATGCACCCTTAATATGACGATAACTACACAATTTGCTTCAGACCATTCGACTCCAAATCTTCAAACCCCTTCAAATTCATGCATAGCTACACATCCCATAAACAGAAGAAGATCCCTTCATTTTGCATTCGTTGCAACCCCCACAATGCTTCTCGTCAAACACGGGGTTCACACACTGACCTTCGCAGCATATCTCCAAGAACTTGCACTTGTGCCCGCACAGCCTGCAGTTCAGCCAGTCGGTGCTTGCGTTCACACACTTCTTGTTGCAACAGTCCGGCCCGGGGCTTCCCTTGGCCTGGCAGATCCTCGGGTAGTTGTTGCACGTCAACACGGTCCTTGAGCTAGGGGCCTGTGCAAGGAACTGGCCTATGCCTCGGAGAGAAGTGGCTGGGTCCAGGGTGTCGAGGGAAGACAAATCGCGGGTCTCGGCCGAAACATCGTCTTCATCCTCATAATTAATGTAAGAGCCTCCTTGTGAAGATGATAATGCAGATGAAGCATCGAATGCCACAATTGCAATGAACAATACCATGAGAAATAATTCCCTTAGATACTTCATCTTTTGTGTGTTCTTGAGAGAGAGAGAGATGGTATGGATGGAGAGGAATGAAACACAATGGGGATATTTATACAAGAGAGATCATTCACAGTGAGTGAGGACAACGAATGGCTCGTTCGATAAGACGATACATCGTCGATGGGGTGGAGGGGAATGTTGTCTAAATTTTCATTGGCCAAGCAAGCTCAAAAGTAAGCTTTGTTAGGCTTTTGATAAACTAAACAAGAAAATCAAACTCACAAGTTTGAACGAAGAACAATCTTGTAAGATATCTGCATCTACAAAATGACACGCCCATTTGTATGACGATTAGGTCAACCTTGACTTTCGTTGCGATGTGTAAATCAGGTTGAACATGATATCTGCGAAAGAGCGGCTAACAGTGTTTCTGCCGCTTGTCCGCTAGCATGCTAATACTTCAATAGACTATGGAAAATTTGAAAGTTGAAAACACTTCAGCTTGCATCTCATTTCTCATATATCCCTTTTTTTTTTAGGGAGATAGTTTTTCTTCTCTCACCCTGGCAGAAGATCATTCAACAGAAGTTTAACATCATAGAGTTCGAAAGACATGAATATAAAAGCAAAGCAAATCACGGGACCCATACACACATATATATACATCAATTGAGCAAAGTAGTTTTGATACATGTCTACTTTCGACGGAATGCATCATATTTATGGTCTTGGGATCGTGTACTTTCTCACGATAGAACAACACTATCTATAAATTAGAGTTCTTTTATTAATGTGAGGAGGCCATTCTTGCTTATGCAAATCATGGGATAGTAAACCCCTCATGGGACATCAGGAGGTTCCCCACCCATATGGGCGGACCTAGGCGGCCGGTGGTGGACCCTGCTCCCCCAGGTCAAAAAATTTTCCTATAATTTTAAAGATAAATTTTTCAAAAACCATAAATTCAATTTAACAATTTAATCTTGAAATCGAAATCCACTATTGCCCACCCCTAGCACCAGCTAAGTCCGAACTAAGTACGTGCGAGAAGATTCAAACAAGCACTCAAAGGTGGTGCAAAACTAACACCTAACCCAGAAACAGTCACCACAAGCTTCCTTTTCTTCCGCAGATATGAAGCAAAAATTTCCCCAAAAAATTTTAAAAAATTGATCACAGTTCGCCAATCCATCAACTCATCAGTGAAAGCTAAACACGGCAGTTTTAAAGAATCGGATATGTACACGTTTATCGCCTCTTTTTGAAGCTCATATTTGCATTCTGAACCCATCGGAAAACTCCTATGAGTACCACCGCATGCAAATTGGAATTGCAACTATTGAAGTTAAAGATAATCAAAGCAAAACAGCATATGAAATCAAGCAGTACTAAAGACGCGATTTTTCATATAATACACGACTAAACAACGCCACGGTCCCTTACCAAAAAAAAAAACAACGCCACAGTTCCTTACCAAAAAAAAAAAAAACAACGCCACAGTTCATACCAGTGTGTCAAATGAAAAATATGGACAGAAAAGAACTTTCTTTTCCGAAAAGATAAACTTTCTCACTTCACTGACATTCGCTGATAATCGTTTCAGCCATAAAACGCGAGACGTCTCTCAGCATCATACAATCATCTCATCCAACCCAAGATGAAACCTCCACAACTCCACATGAATCAAGCAACCCAAATTCGAATTACGATGCGATAAAGCTCGACCTCGGGAGATTCAACGACAAGAACTGGTCTTTTTGCTAAACATTCAACATTAAGACAGAAGGGCGATGAGCTACCGTACTCTACTCGTCGCGAAGAGCGGTGGGATCTCGCGGAGGAGAGGGAGAAGCGTCGTCGGCGGCGACCTGGGCTTTCTCGAGGAATGGCTTGAAACCCAATTGCAGAGTGAGATAACCAAACGCCATTTTCCAAAATTCGAATATAAAAAAATGCGAAAAATAGTACGGGTTTTTGAATTCGTTGGAAATTTCCAAACGAATTTTCCAATGAATATAAAAATGTCGAATAAAATTAATGTTTTTTAAATCGTTGGAAAATTATTTTGGAAATTTTCAAAAAAAAACATTTTCGTTGAAATTTCAATGAATTTTTCAATGAAAATTGTACACTATTAAAAAAATTGCGAAAATTGAAATTGTTGGAAATTTCGTTGAAAATTTCCAACGAATTTTCTAATGAAAAAAAAAAATGTCGAATAAAATTAATGTTTTTTAAAATCGTTGGAAAATTTGTTGAAATTTCCAACGAATTTTCAACTAAAATTGTACACTATGTAAAAATTGCCAAAAATTAAAATTGATTTGGAAATTTCGTTGGAAAGTTCCAACGAATTTTCCAATGAAAATTGTATACTATGAAAAAACTACCGAAAATTGAAATTCGTTGAAATTTCCAACGAATTTTCCAACGAATATAAAAAAATGTCCAATAAAATTAATGTTTTTTTTTAAATCGTTGAAAATTCGTTTGGAAATTTTGGAAATTTTCAAACTAAACGAAAAACGAATATAAAAAAAGTAAAATTAATTGTTTTTTTTAAATCGTTGGAAAATCGTTGGAAATTTTCAATGAAAAATTTTTCGTTGGAAATTACCAACGAATGTTGCGACTAAAATTTTTTCGTTGGAAATTTCCAACGAATTTTTGAAAACATTAAAAACATTTTCGTTGGAAAATTTGTATAATTTTTGATTTAAAAATTTTCGTTGGAAAATTTTCGTGGAAAAAATCCGCTTTTTTTTGTAGTGATCTGTGTGGCAAGATGATCATCGGATGTCATTAGTTTTTACCAAGTGGAATTTTTACTATTGTCAGGTTGGGCCTGTGGATGCATTGTATATGGTCTTTTGTTTGCTTCAGATTGATATGCTTGTTCAGCCGGAGTTATAGAACTGCCAGATGAAGGCTTTGAGCAAAGGCCCAAATAAAGTGCTCTTCTCCAATCAATTTCTTTGTTGATCCAAGCTTTTCAGGAGAACAAGCACCGACACTCAAAGGGTGTTGACCATTTCAGGCAGAAAAAGAAAGAAGAAAAATCCTAATCAGGCCAGAACAATGAGCGTTGTCAAATTTTGACAAGAGGGACTTCAAAAGGATAATATATACGCTAAGAGAATACAGAACAACTTCTATGTCTGCTCCGAACTTAAAGACAATATAATACTGAATTTTGTTGGCATGTGAGCATGTCTGGCCTACAGTCCCAACTTTTTTTCAGTTTCGTTGCAGTCTTTCAATTAAGAGAGGAAAGTTGACACAATTTGTAGTCTTGAAATCACCATATATTGGAGAAAATTGTTAATCGAGATAAAATTTGTTCGGACCAAGTTGCCAGTCACTCGCCACCACTATCTCATTGTTCAGCATGTCGTTCAGACATGCCCGTTGCAGTCGTCACTACCACCATTGTCCTCTCTCTCTCTCTCTCCCTCTCTGTGAGATCTCACGCTATGAGATCTCATTGTCGAGATCTAGATAGTGCTCTTCCTGATGTGAGTGATGAGATCCGCTCTGTATCTGGGGAGGTGTCACTGCCATTGAATTAGGGTTGTCGATAGCAAAGCAATCCTAGAACAACCCTCCATCATGTAATCACCGTTAAGGCCCTTGTTGGAGAGGCATAAAGGAAACTATAGGCCATACTGATAAAGTACATAACGTTGACATATAAGTATTCTATTTTGGATATAATGATATATGAGTCACTTAATACCTTCTCCTTTGAAGAGATGGCATCAACCACATGATATGTGCCCAAGATTTGCAATAACTCTCTTAAAACACTTAAACTGGAGATCGATCTTGTGCCCTACCTTAATCCCGATCACTAAAAAATGATAATACCACTCTTATTACATTTAAACTAGCTTGAACAATTACAATATTGGGGGCAAAGTCCAATCAACCGCGATGTTGCTGGCCTTGCCTTCATTTCCTTCAGTCACATAAAAACAAATCAAGACTTTCTACATATTACCTCATCTACAAATGTACCAAGTTACCAACAAATTCGCTTAATACGATGATAACTGCACAATATGCTTCAGACCCTTTGACTCCAAATCTTCACACCCCTTCAAATTCATGCATAGCTACACATCCCATAAACACAAGAAGATCCCTTCCTCTTGCACTTGTTGTTACAACCCCCACAATGCTTCTTGTCAAACATGGGGCTCACACACTGACCTTTGCAACATATCTCCGAGTACTTGCATTTGTGCCCGCACATCCCGCAGTTCAGCCTATCGGTGCTCACGTTCACACACTTCTTTTTGCAACAGTCCGGTCCGGGGCTTCCCTTGGCCTGGCAGATCCTCGGGTATTTGTTGCACGTCAATGCGGCCCTTGAGCTAGTGGCCTGCGCGAGGAACCGGCCTGTGCCTCGGAGAGAAGTCGCTGGGTCCAGGGTTTCGAGGGAGGACGAATCGTGTGTCTCGCCCGAAACATCATCTTCTTCCCCATAATTAAGGTACGAGCCTCCTTCTTGTGAAGATGATTCGAATAATGTAGATGCAGCATTGTATGCCACTAGTGCAATGAGCAATACCATGAGAAATAATTTCCTGAAATACTTCATCTTTTGTGTGTTCCTTGAAGAGAGAGAGAGAGAGAGAGAGAGAGAGAGAGAGAGAGATGTAATTGATGGAGAGGAATGGAAACACAACGGGTATATTTATACAATACATCGTTGATTAGGCGGAGTGGAATGTGGTCTAATTTTCTAATGGCCAAAGAAGCTCAAAAGTAAACGGAGTTAGGCTTTTAATAAACTAACCAAGAAAACCAAACTCACAGGTTTGAATGAAGAATGATCTTATGCGTTATCGTACCTACAAAATGACACGCCCCTTTGTTTGACAATTAGGTCAACCTTGACTTTCAGTGCCATGTGTAAAACAAGTTGAACATCAAATTAATCTGCAAAAGGGAAGTGATGAAGTTCATCAAATTAGCGAAATACTAATTCCAGGAAATTGATTTAAGACACACGTTCCTTGCTAATACTATTGCATAATCACATAGGACGAACATGGTGTTGGACTTTACCCTTGGTTATATTTATGTATACTGTCACACAGACGTATACACCTTATTCAATAACGTGAGGGGGACATCCTTGCTTACGTCGGTTTTGGGCTAGTAAACCCCTCACGGCAAATCGGAGGTTCCCCACCCATATGGGAGGACCTACGGGCTGGTGGTGGCAAAAAATTTCCTGTAATTCTAGGGACGAAAGTTTCAAAAGCTTTATAAAAATTGTGTCTCGGCCGCTAACCTTGAATTCTCGATCCACAATTGCCCACTCCTAGCACCAGCTAAGTCCGAACTAGGTACGTGCGAGAGGATTCAAACTCGGCACTCAAAGGTGGGATCGAACTAACAACTCCTGGCAATCCTCATCCGTAAGGCAAGATGATCATCGAATATTATTAGTTTCTTACCATGCATGGAAGTTTTACTATTATTGGACGGTTTTAGCAACATTATTGTCAAGATTCTAATTGGCATCAATTACTTTTTCTACTAAATGAATTTAGTAACCCCTTCCTTTCTTACTTAATATAGTGATTTTTGGACTTAATCGAATCTTTTAACTAAATGTTAGTTGTAGTTATTTAAAAAATTTAATCTCACTAAGGCTGAAATTTTTCATTTCAGCACTTAATTGGGTTATCAAACAGGCCCAAAATTTATTTAAAGACACCATGAGGTTATTGCAAATTAAGACCTTCTCCAAGCATTTATCAATCTACTTTTAATTGAAGAAATTCCTTTATTTTTGTATTGATCCAAATAAAACATTTAAATGCTTGGGACTTTGTATCTCAAGAAGCGTGCATTTCCAGATTATGATTCAGAACTGGTGCAGTCTCTTGAATTACGCCACATGAAAGCAATTCCTTGCACAACCATTATTCTCCGCATATGTATGGGCTGCCTTCCCTCAGTCCCAAGCGGTTCTTTAGTGCATATGACGATCGATTTTGGTTTTAAGTTTTAGGATTATATTTTAGTACTTATAGCAATTTACAACATGCATTTTTATTTAATGCGAAACACCCCAAATTATAAACATTAATTTCCATTTTTCGTGGAAATGCCAGAAATACTTCTTGGAGAGCTTCAAGCCTAATAAATCGAATTATCATTAGTGTTGTGCACAAAAATTAACCCAAGACACTACCTAACTTAAAAAAAATGTCTGGCGAAAAAGATTTTAAAATTAAAATATTTTTGCATTAAACACAAATATCTAATTTTAGGTACTTTCTTTGACGGTCTCAGTCAAAACATATATTGATTCTCTGGAGTTAGCTCCAAAAAAAAAGTAATGGATGTAATTAATCAAACCAAGACTCTTTGGCCATGCAAATCAGTTGCGATTTGAAACAAATGAGACTTCAACAAGCAGCGTAAATTGTGGATGTATAGGAGAATGCCAGCTATTCTCCATGAAGCCACCGACTGCATGTTCAATGCAGTTTCTGATTTCCACAGAGAAATGAAAACGAAAATGATGAAGAAGGTTCTGAAAATAATCATAAATATTCAAAACCGGTACAGAAGCACGTCGAGGTTTGAACACGAACTCGTGTGTTGAGTTTTTCTTGTTTTGGTTTTTGACTTCCCATTAAGAAATAACGTAAGAAATATTTTAAGGTTTTAATGTTGACTAATAGGTACATTGACAGGTCAGAGAGATTGCAGCAACCTTAGAGTACTGTGATATTCTCCAGTTTTAGAATGCGATAAGTCAAACATAAAGCTACAAAACCCACTCATCGGTAGCCGCGTTGATTTGCGCTCAGTTCCTTTCACGAGAGATCATGGGTTCAAACTCGCCCATCGGTGATTTAAGTGGGGGGTCGTGGCGGTGGGATGCTGCGTTAGCCCCCCTCGAAGACTAGTCGGGCATCATCATTGGTGTGAGCCCTAACTCGCCGGCCGCGCGGACACCTCAGTTATAAAAAAAAAAGCATAAAGCTACAGAACGTGTTCGTGTGACCTTGTGGATCTCATATTAATGAGTTGTTTTTAAAGGCTTTTCTTTATTAAATAGGACTCGAATTCTGTCCACAAGGGCATCCTGTCCCAGCGACATGGTGCTCGCAATTGCATGAAGTCAACCATCAAAATCGATTGCCTTTTGCTTTTAAAGAATGAATAAGAGGAAAAAACCTACGTTTGAGTTTGATGCCTAAACTCACGTCCACAAACTGAGTCTTGCGGTTCAGATTTTCTCGTGATTTGTAACACATAACTAGATCAACCCAATGACTTAAATGACATCGACCAATTCATGTGATACTGGTATTGCCTGCACTCGATTAATGTGAATTTAGCTCACATGATTTGTTGGATGAGGTGATAATGACTGGAACGTTTTGTAGGTGTTAAAGAGGTTTTCAAGCAACAACCTAATCCATTAGATAGTGATGGCATATATGTACATTGGCCTTGCATTGAGTTTATATATCAGAACAAGATGTGAGGCCACAATATTGGAACTCTCATGATATTTGGCCCTAAATTAGGAAACCTCTTTCTGGTGAAACCCTTTCATCGAGCATTACCACGAAGAGGAGTAGCTATAGACATCTAATTTTCTACTTAAGGTTTGACCAATATTGATCGAAAATATTACTTTATTAAAAGTTCAATCAAAGGGTAAAATTGGGTCGCACTCATCTAGAGCTTTCCAAACATACCTAATCAGTCTGAACCAGATGCTTGGACTTAAGCTTTCCAAACAATCCTAATTAGTAATCCATCATGGTTTATATGCCGAGCTTTACTCTTCGCTCTTCATTAACAATCTTTTCTTGTCGAGCTGCTATGTTGCCCTTGGCGGAGCTGTAAAGGCTTGATCGAGTGGTAAAATAATTAGGATCTTGCACATCGAGAAATCTGGGTTTCAAGGTTCGGTTTGGTTCCTACCCGATGCATTTTTATTTTCAAGCTAGGCCACAAAGAAGGTATTCCTTGCGAATCCCCTATTCTTGTCGTGGGATACACCTAGTTTAATAGCAAATTGGCTCATGATGTCTTCTCATGTGGTCCAAAGAAAAGTTGCATCACTGATAAGAATGTGGAGGCTCTGTTCTAGAATTTAGGACTCTTATGTGATCCATTCTCTCCCCCAAAAACCTAATACTTGATTGGCTAACCTGTGCAAACTACTCATTTATATGTCGTACACATACATTGAAATTAATTAGAGTTTTTCGTGCAGTCTCGCATAGCATAAAGCCGAGTAATCTAGAAAGAGGCCGGGGGGACGAGTGTTACGGTTCTACTACTGGCCCGACGCCTCCATTCGAAATAACACACTATATGGTAATGTTCAGCAACAACGTTCAGTGGAGTTTCCCTGCTTAATATCAGAAAAACCAAAAGATATACCTACCTCGTCAGCCATTACACCCAACGCATAGCAACTATCCACATAAATTAATGAAACTTTATCAGTTCCGTCCATACAAAAATATAACGTAAGCAAATGTAACGCATAGCAAATATCTACATATACTATAAATCTATGGGAAAGCAAAAGATAGAGGCAAGTTTCATTTTGCAATTTTTTCCTCCTTTGGGATTGTCTGTATTATGTAACTTTAGTTCATTATTCTGGCAAACGAGATTTATAGCACCGGGAAGTTTATTATGTAATGCAGAACTTAGTAGTTCCTCATATTCATGATTCAACTTCGAA